>OW203729.1:23379601-24053351 GCA_934045075.1 Yponomeuta sedellus | reverse complement strand
GGGAAGAAACTAACAAATAAAGTCCACATTAATTGAAAGTTTGTTACTCATGAATGTGTTGTCTAGTAGGACAATCGTCCTTTGAATACTCTCTAACATTATTGTATTATTTAATTAATCACCAGACGGCTTCGACTTCTATACTTGGGAAACGTTGACACAGTCGACAACACGTCATCCTCTATGAGTTGGAAACAAAAATATACATATTGACATGCCGCCAACTGTACCAGAGATGGCTGCGAGTGTTCTCAAACGCCCAATTAAGTTGATTCACCCAATAGTGAACAATAACAAACACACGGCCTAAAATACCTCAATGAATCACTTTAATGTCGACCTTAGGGGGGGTAACATGACGCAATGCGGTGCGTTCTACCGCAGCATATTTTGTACGCAAAAGTTACAAACATTGTTCTTGGCTGTATATCTTTGACAAACATTAATTTTCAGTTTAAACTTTGCTAAATGTAGGTGCGCAAAACCAGAGAGTCTTATCAATTAAAATTTATTAGCTCATTATAATGACACTGCTTGTTTGCGACCTTGTTTGGAACAGACATTAAGGTAGGAGCGCCTCAAAAGTGGGATTAATTCGGCCTTAAACAACATTAGGATGGATTCGGTATTTCAAAATGTTCAGGCAGATTCGGCGGAAAAACCTAGCGAATAGAAGAAAGATTTCACTGGAAGAATTTCTAATGAAATATGGTGAGATATGTTAAAAACCTATTTAAAGGCTAAAAATTCCACCCATGCCGGGATTCGAACCCGCGACCTCTGGCTATCCGTGCCAGCGCTCTTTCCAATTTACTTAATTCAATTTGAATTTATCATCTATCAATTTGAATTTATCCGGGTCATCTATCTCCCTCCAAAATGGTTGAGACTGATGATGGCTAACCTCTGCGTTATGCTCGTGAACGAGTGCTGTTCGTGTGTCTGGCCGCAGCACTTGTCATGTTTTCACGGCCTATGTAAAAAAGTATATTTATTTAATAATGCCTTAACATTTAAAGTTATTAATGGCAATCATGGAATCTTATGCGTATAGGTGGTATCTAATGTATTAGATTTAAGACTTGAGAAAAGATGGTCAGAGTGGAGTTTTTTTTTTTCCCGCTGCCTTTTTCTCCACTACATTACGGCCCGAAGGCAGCGGCTTTCACTTTCATGTTACATTGTACTTTGACATTCAGCAAACAGAATGTAAATTCTTTACGTTGAAATAAATTGAATTGAATTGAATTGAATTTACTTCAGCCAGATGTCGCTGCCTGTACGTAATACAGAGAATAGTGTAAAGAGAAAATTTTAAATTTCCTTAGCTCGGGTTAGTGCATTAAAAAACAAAAAAAAACATGTAGGTACAGCGATATCGGGGCTGCAAGTGATGCAAATTACTTCAGCCAGATGTCGCTGCCTGTACGTAATGAAATGAAATGAATATACTTTATTGCACACCAGGAATTACAATTTAGAAAATAAGAAGATACAGATTAAGGTACAATTGGCGGT
This sequence comes from Yponomeuta sedellus, assembly GCA_934045075.1. Classification (NCBI taxonomy): domain Eukaryota; kingdom Metazoa; phylum Arthropoda; class Insecta; order Lepidoptera; family Yponomeutidae; genus Yponomeuta; species Yponomeuta sedellus. The sequence goes on along the minus strand of OW203729.1, from coordinate 24,051,833 downwards.
CTTATTACTAAAAGTAATTTCTTCCAGACAATCCTTGATGGAAAACACAAAAGAACTGAAAGACGAGTAGTTGGTGCAACTAATGACATAATTAGGAAAAGAAGGCAAATTTTAATAAACATCCATAGACAATACATAAATAAAATATAAAATAAACACACATAGTATATACAAATAATATCATCCGGGAGATGAAGATCGATGAATATAATACACATACGCAACATTTGAAAGAGGTAATATTTATTGTACCAGTTTTGTACTCAAGTAGTAGTCTCTGACGCTTCCTTTAAAAATAGAGAGAGATGGCGAGCGTCTTATTGCAAGAGGAAGATCATTCCACAGTTGGACAGCTGTGATTGTAAAAGAGCTGCTGAAGAATTTAGTCGAGTGACTCGGTATCTTCAGCGTCATATTCTGTGATGATCGTAAGGTCCGACTGTGGGAATCACTTAAAAACTCCAGGCGCATCTTGAGGTACTGGGGAGTGGCGGGATTGAACAACACCGAATATAGAAGAGAAAGTATGTGAGCATTCCTGCGGAGGCGGATGGGGAGCCACTTGAGTTTGACGCGATATTCGGAAACATGGTCATATTTTCTCAATCCAAATATGAACCGGATGGAAAAGTTTTGTAGGCGCTCAAGCTTATTAAGTTGCTCCTCTGTGAGGTCAAGATAGCTAATACGTAATACAGAGAATATTGTAAAGAGGTTCGAAATTTCACTGATGCCGCTGAGTCGCCCATTAGCTCAGTTGGAAAGAGCGCTGGCACGGATAGCCAGAGGTCGCGGGTTCGAATCCCGGCATGGGTGGAATTTTTAGCCTCTATGTAGGTTTTTAAATTGTCCTTAGTACGGGTTAGTGCATTAAAAAAATCATGGTTGGGGTAATTTTGTATGATTACTTAAGTTTTGCCTATTGTACTCGAAGTGGTTTGTGCTATTTTCGGAGTTTGTATAAATTGCTATGAGCTGTTACCTGTGTGATTTGTAGGTGTATATTTTGCCTTATTAAATACTTGAGTGAAAGGGTCGGTAAGGGCTACATGCGGCGGACATACGTCGACTGTATAGGGGATGTATTAGCAAAGGGGCATATATAACGTACCCGGTACCGGCGGGCGTGAATGCAACGACGTATGAAAGTTGATGATCTGTCAGGATTGTGGCAAATGGCAGTCCCTGGTCTCTGCTGTCCCTTCTGGGGAGTGAGGTTACGTTTTTAATGTTTTTATATGCAAGATTAAACACTCAGCTGAAGCTAGGAATAAACTTGTATTTTAGGATCCGTACGTATATCTATTATAGGCAATGTAGTGACCACGCGGCATGTGTCCCGAGAAATTCCTATCTTCCGCGGTCCAATTTTCCCCCATACCAGACGGACACTAACCAATAGGCGATTCCGTTCCTTGACGCAATCTTGCCGCTATTTTTTCCGCTGATTCCGTGCTGCCCCTTAGCCAGTGGGTCCGGCCCGCGGTCGCTGGACCGGCAAATTAAAACGGACTCTATTGGACCCCGCCCGTATCGGAACCCCTACTCTAAACACGTGGGACAATCAGAAAAGTACGTCTACGTTTTAGAATCGGGGCGTGGGCAGCAGCGCCCCCGCAGTACAATTCCACCGAACTACGATCCCTAATGCCCAGCGTGGGGATTATGGGCATTACCCCCTATGGTAGCACAACGTGGCGCTCTTTAGGGGAGGGCTATGTCCTGTAGTGGACTAGTATAGCCTGACGATAAATAAAATAAATAATAAAATCTTTATTGATAGCCACATACAATCAATCAGCTTAAATATACACAAAGTAGGAGTGAACAGATGGCTGACAAGGAACTAAGTTGGTGAGTCTTCTGTTTCCCAAGCTAGAATGATCTGTTTTATGGAAGTCACAGATCCTCTGTACAACAGTGGACGGCCTTTTATCACTTATAAGAAATGCAGTGACTTATCTTAATATTAGGTACGTAAAAAAATTAAACAGGACTAAATGGATGTGTTTGTTTACGTAGGTGAATGATTGTGTGTGTTTGTGTGTGCGTTATGTGTTACTGTGTATATGCGTGAGTGTGAGTTTATTTCATCAACAGCATCTCAGTTTCATCGTAATCAAGTTTTAATAGGCACTCTTTAACTTTCTCTTTTAGTTCAAACTTTGTAAGTGATGGAATTTTTGGAACATTTAAAATTTCATCATCAGACGATGACGTCTGAGAAACAATGCGTCTTAAGTTTAGGGCGTGGAGCTTTAAACAGGATCTTTTATCGTATGCACTGGAGTAAGTCCAGATTATTGCAATTATACCTACTGTGTCCTGATAGCTTTGTGAGAAGGAAATAAACAAATCACATACCGGCTCACTCACTTATTTACTCACCTTCTCACTCACGTACCAATGGTTCATAATATCTCCTGTATCCCAGAGGTGTAGGCAGAGACCACGGACTGCCACTTGCCACGATCCTGACAGATCACCTTCGCTTAGTCAACGTCCATAAGTCGTTGCTTGTACTCCCGCCGGTACCGGGTACTTTATATCTGCCCCTTTGTTAATACACCCCTATACGGTCGACGTGTGTCCGACGTATGTAGCCCTTACCGGCCCTTTCACTCAAGTATTTAATAAGGCAAAATATACACCTACAAATCACACAGGAAAAAGCTCATCGCAATTTATACAAACTCCGAAAATAGCACAAACCACTTCGAGTGCAATAGACAAACTAAAGTTATCATACAAAATTACCCCAACAAGTTTCAAGACAAGAAATAGAGAATTTCACGCTTTTACTTATTGGTAGTGGTTTGATTTATCATTCCTTAAACATGTTTTGTGTCCATACGTCGACCAAATAGAGGAAGTGTTAGCAAAGGGGACGCTAAAAAGTAGCCGAAACCGGCGTGCATGCAACGACTCATAAACGTTGATGAAGCGAAGGTGATCTGTCGGGATTGTGGCCAGTGGCAGTCCCTGGCCTCTGCCTACCCCTCTGATAATAGCAATGATGGCAGAACCTTGCGCTATGGCGCACATTAGGGGAGGCTATGTCGAGCAGTGGACTAATAAAGCCTGATCTAGAAGAAGAAGACGTTGCATGCACCCACGCCGGTTTTGGGTACTTTTTATGTTCCCCTAATACATCTCTTACTTGGTCGAGGTTTGCCTGGGACGTTAAAATAAATAAATAACTTCCACGCAACACAATCACTTGACCTGGTTCCAAACTAGGATACCCTGTACTATGGTCACTTGGCAAAGACGTCACAAACATGAATATACAACCAGACTGTGTATATTCACTTGTACAAACGTACGGCGATCCCCAGTGGGAACTAAATCTACGACCTCTGGCTTGGTACCCAAGCGGCTAGACCAACGAGGCAGTTGACACATATAACATAACATTTTACATCTTTTTACCATTAAAACCTGTGAAATTAAACGGTTTTGCTGCTGCCACTTTCAATACATACAGTGATCCTCTTCTTCTTGTTAAAAAATTAAATATAGGAAAGTTTTAAGTATTGAGTCCCCAAAATGGGCCCGGCCTGACTCAGCATAATGTTGCAACCGAGATATCAGTTGTTAGAATATTTTCTTGCTATTTCAATTTATTTTATTTGTCAGTGTAGTGTGTCGCAACCCTAATAGTGCTTTGTGATGGCTGATTGAGGGTAGTCTGAAACCTTATCAGCTGAAGATGCGAACGGGTACCAGCCATAAATCTTCTCGTGACCACGATGACTGTAACGTCGTCGAAACGTCGAGGTAAATAAATTACTACGCGTTGAAGCCCCGAAAATATTCTAACAATGTGTTCAAGTCGCGAAAGTTTAAAATATGTGATATCAGTTGCAATGCTGATTTTCAGTCGGGTCCACACTGCGATTCTCTTCTTCTTCTTTGGTCCCTTTACTCCTCTGTGGAGTCTGGGGCTGACATAAGGGCTTTCCATTTATCTCTGTTCACTGAGATTGCAGTTATCTAAAGTAGACAAGTATGTACATTGTATTTTAACACAAAAGTTTATATAAGCTACAGAAAGAAATCCGGAGCGGTCACAGAGTAGGAGCTCTAGATTATGAAACTTCGGTGGTCGCTGCGTTTTTCGCCTCTACCAAATAATATTCATAGAAGAGGGTTAAGGGTTCAATCTTTTGTCAGAAGATAAGTTTCTCGAGGAAATTATGACAACATAATTTCTTGTAGCAATAATATCGAATACGGCGCTGCTATAAACGGTTCAAATAATAGAAGTCAAACGATATGTTTTACGTTTATAGGCTAACTACTCGTATGTCGTAATAGCTCGAAGAACTGATGACATACAGGCACATACATTGTTTCTGGCCCCACACAAGGATACCCTGTATAGTGGGAACCAGAAATAGCCACGTCACAAACATGATTCCTGATTTCATGAATATCCGTCGATAATTTAAGTAAACTATCCACTGTAAAAATGATGCTTCGAGATCAAACTACCAGCCGATTGCGAAGCTTCTAAAGAAGATTTATCGTACGAAAATAAATAAAAAAGTAGCAAGTTTGTTCTCTCTCGGCCCCCTCTTAGAGTCCCTGTGTCTCAAGGGACGCCGATTCGGGAGGACTAAAGGAACATCCGTGATCGGTTCATGGTTAGGCGAATTTGTTTATGAAGTTCCCTTTAGCTTTACCTACAGAGTATAAAAGCAGCGACTAGAAGGACTGGTCTGCTGACATAGCTCATGTTGATGTCGATAGAAATCCTTGTATTTCCCCACTGCTGGGACACGGGTCTCTTTCTGCATCACAGGAAGGTTAGGCCATACTCCACCACGGGGGCCAAGTTCTAATTGGTGGAGGGTTGTAAGACAGTGATGGGTCTTACTGTCAGACGTTATCAAGCCGCACATGAGGCCTCTGATATGGCTTAACGACTGCCATTATATAACATAGCTCATGAATATGCTGTAATAATAATAAGCTAATGGTGATAGCTGTATTTTCCTGTGTTTGACTATGTAATTAGCAGAGGTCCTTATTTAAAATAAAATACTTAAAGACATACTCACGGTCACGAAGAGATCCGAGTCCCAGCAGTAGGGACATAAAAGGGCTTGATATCAAGGAACATATAGTGGGGAAACCTGAGTGCTTGAGGTGTTCAAACACATCAGTCCTTGAAAATGCTACGTAATACAAATAATGCCCTATACGAAAACTTGGGACTGAAAAAGTATGTAGCGACTGAAATTGAGAAAGGAATGTTGAGTTGGTTTGGACATGTGGAGAGGATGAAGGAAGAAAGATCGACGAAACAAATATATATCGCGAATATGAGTGGAAGGGCTGGTAAGGGACGTCCCAGGCGGACATACAGCGGCCAAATAGAGGATGTATTAGCAAAGGGGAGGATAAAAAGTACCCGGAACCGGCGTGCGTGCATGCAACGTCTTATGAACGTTGATGAAGCGAAGGTTATGCGTCAGGATCGTGGCAAGTGGCAGTCCCTGGTCTCCGCCTACCCCTCTGGGATACAGGCGTGAGGTTATGTATGTATGTATGTATGTATGTATGTATGTATGTATGTATGTATGTATGTATGTATGTATGTATGTATGTATGTATGTATGTATGTATGTATGTATGTATGTATGTATGTATGTATGTATGTATGTATGTATGTATGTATGTATGTATGTATGTATGTATGTATGTATGTATGTATGTATGTATGTATGTATGTATGTATGTATGTATGTATGTATGTATGTATGTATGTATGTATGCATGTATGTATGTATGTATGTATGTATGTATGTATGTATGTATGTATGTATGTACAACAACTCAGGTTGTCCCGCGATATTTTCCTTCGCTTAGCGAGTGATATTGCTACATTAAAACTTCACAAATGTACATAACGTTGAAAACGTACAAATACAAATAATTGCACTATACAACATGGGTAAGGTCGTGTCGAAACAAAGTTGCGTTAACGAGATATTGCCACGTGTGCATTGTCATGCTGTTGACATAAGCGGTACAAACAAGTTATATTCAATACATTCGTCCATGGATATTGTAGACTCATACTCTAATTGTACTTTTATTGCCTCGAACGTACAGTGGACAACACTTCAACATTTGCATATTCGTAGCAAAGTCACCCTTAATGTAATCGAGTCGAGTTGTGATAGTGATTTTCCACATAACACAATCACTTCTCCTGGTCCCAAACTAGGTTAGCATACCATAGCGAAGGTATGGTAATCAGGTATGAGGCTATTCCTAAATTATTACTGAAAGTAATTTCTTCCCGACAACCATTGTACTGAGATGTATAGGTAGATAGAGAACACTATAGTTATATAATACATACAAACATAACCTCACGCCTGTATCCCAGAGGGGTAGGCAGAGACCAGGGACTGCCACTTGCCACGATTCTGACAGATCACCTTCGCTTCATCAACGTTCATAAGTCGTTGCATGCACGCACGACGGTTCCGGGTACTTTTTATCTTTCCCTTTGCTAATACATCCCCTATTTGGTCGATGTAAGTCCGTCTGGGACGTCCCTTACCAGCCCTTCCACTCACATTCGCAATATATATTTGTTTCGTCAATCTTTCTTCCTTCATCCTCTCCACATGTCCAAACCAACGCAACATTCCTTTCTCAATTCTAGTCACTACATCCTCTTTCAGTCCACAACGTTCTCTAATCAGACTATTGCGTATCCTGTCATTCAAAGTAACACTACACATACTTCTCAAGGACCTCATTTCAACTGCATTAATTCTACTTTCTAGCTTCTTTTGCCACACCCAAGTCTCGCTACCATACATAAGTGTTGGGACCAGCACGCCACTATGAATAGCCAATCTAGCTCTTTTGGAGATGTTTCGGCTGATTATTTATTGCGATTTAATAATAACTATGTATGAGTATCGCGAAACATTAAGAATCACTAGAGAACACTTTATTGTATATAAAAAAGAAAATTACTCCTATACGTATTTAGGCTAAGTAATCTACACTCAAGTCATTTTTTATTGAAATAATTGCTATTTGACCCGTTTAATATAGAATAACTTTGTAGTTATTATTACAAATTATTGCACATGAAACATTTAACAGGACATTACATATAGGAAATAACATGTAGAAAGGCGAGCTTATCTCTAAAAGAGAGTTCTACCAGCAAACCTTAGAGAGTCAGAGAATCTATAGTTATTTTATTCATAAACGCGAACGTTTAAGGCTATAACACTCCACCGAGTGAGCCTTCGGCTCTTGGTCTGTTTTGCCTACGTAGGGAATAAGGAATCACTCTCGGAGGGAATGTTACGTCGCTGCCATCGACTTTTGAATTGGCGAAATGGTCTCGTAATAGTTCGAGGACCTGCCTTTTATTGAATATGGCGTACCTATTGGCTTTATTTATAGACCGATGCTGAGTTATACTTGGTTTGAAAGCTGCACATTTGCGTGTGACGCCTATGCCTGATATAGAACACTTCATGCACGGCGTATCGATTATTGTGCGATCTACTGAAGTAACAGGTCACGCCACGGCTAGGAGCAAAATGTATAATAAATGATGTCCACACAGCACAATTGCTTAGGTACCCGATCACAAGCGTAGAAACTGAAATAAAATACAACAAAAACCCGACTTCAATTTATAATCATAATACTACAGGTGGTAATAATATTAATTAATAATTCTAGTTCTACACGACACCCTGTAAGGGCACTACAACTTTGCTAAAACTATATATTTACAGATATGTATACATTTATTTACAATTTCATTATTAATTTACATTACATTAAATTATTCGAGTACATTATTCAATCGTATTATTTCATTAAATTATTTCATTTATTTAACTTATTATTGTACTCATTTATTGTATAATAGCTGTTATTTATTCAATATTGCGTAATCTTAGCTTTAAAAATATGTAATTTCTTTATATCTTTTATATTTTCTGGCAGTTTATTATAGATTTTAGCCGCCATTGTAAGAGGGCCAGAGTTTACTAGCTCTAATTTAGATGTGACCGTGGCTAGGCGAGCCTGAGGTCTTAAACCTGTTGGGCGCGTGTGGTGCGGAAACAAGCTTGGGTTACTCCTTACAAACATGCACAATTCGATATCAACCCTTGTATTTCCCCACTGTTGGGGCACGGGTGTCTTCCTGCATCGCAGGAAAGCTAGGCCATACTCCACCACGGGGGCCAAGTCCGGGTTGGTAGAGGATTATAAGACAGTGGCGGGCCTTACTGTCAGAAGTTTTCAGGCCGCCCTAAGTCCTCTGACATGGCTTCACGACTGCCATTACATGACAACCGGCACCAACGGCTTAACGTGCCTTGCTAAGCACGGAAGCGGTAGTCACGGGACGGTCACCCATCCTGCACCTGACCGCGTCTTTTGTTGCTTAACTCAAGTGATTGATTGCCAATAACGGGTTACTTTTTCATCGTGAAGTTATATTAGTTGGTGGATGTCGATGGCAAGGGATTATGAGGGATGGGATTTAGTGAAAAAGGCTTACACCAAGTAGTGGGCAGCGGTGGGCTGACGGTGATGGTGATTTTACCTACGCATTCATCAGCTACTGTAAAACGGTTGTTATGTTCTTCATGTTGTGACGCTAATAAATTAAAAAATTGTACTGTAACGTTGAAGTACTCTAAAGTTCAAACTTCAGTATTAATAGAGCCGGCGCTGCAGTTGCACTAAAGTTTGCCAATTATTTGAAGGTAACGGAAGCTACAAGACTACAGGCTACAAAGCTCATTGATATTTGTAGGGAACGCTAGACAATTTCAACTTACAGTTCGAGAAGGTTCCTCATATGCACCCTAGTCCTATGACATATCCAATGACATACTAACAAATGTATAAATTTAACCGCTTTAGTCTTCACCTTAAAAACAACAATGACTTTCTTTTGTCTCAGGTTTAGGTTCAGACTGAACCTCTCTCGAACCTCTTTACACTATTCTCTGTATTAATTTGTATGGAATTTTTAGCCTCTAAATAGGTTTTTAAAATTGTCCTTAGCACGGGTTAGTACATTAAAAATAAAAATAGTATAATCATGTGGGTAGTGATATCATTCCGATGTAAAAACCTAACTGCAAAGTAGGTAGTCGGGGCTGTAAGTGATGCAATAATTTACTTAAGCCAGATGTCGCTGCCTGTACGTAATACAGAGAATAGTGTAAAGAGGTTCGAAATTTCACTGATGCCGGTGAGTCGCCCATTAGCTCAGTTGGATAGAGCGCTGGCACGGATAGCCAGAGGTCGCGGGTTTGAATCCCGGAATGGGTGGAATTTTTAGCCTCTAAATAGGTTTTTAAAAAAATCTTTACTCTGTAATACATTTCTGAATGTCAAAGCAACTGCTCCTAACATAAACGCAATCTGGTCTTGGCATATACGTAATGTTGATACAAAACTGGAGCCTCTATCCTGAACATTGTGCTGAGATAGAGGGTCAGTGTACTAATGCAGGCCCGTTGAATATGCATAGCTGAACCGACAGATTATGACGCGTGCGGGATCGCCAAGTTTGTTCAACGACGCTGCTGCATCGAAAATTGATATGTGCTCCGTGTCTGGTTTACTTGTAAGCTGCTTTAGAATTAATGACGTCATATATTACATCAATAAGTAGTGATTAAGTACATATTTGTTGTTGTTGCCTATTTTTTCCGTGTGAAACACGTTTTATATGTATTACACAACTAATCACGGAAAAATGTAAAGGTAAATAGTTTAAAATCTTCCATAAATTTCAAGTTTCCTTTGAGTTCTTATTTAATACAAAAAGGTCGCTTGCGTATTCTCGATATACTTAGTGAAAATACAAACGGTACACAGACATTACTTACAAAATAGTAAGTTACAGATATTTCACACAAAAGAACCAAACTGATATATTTAGTTTTCTTTAATCTTTTCTATAATCTTTGCTTAAATTGTATTCATTTTTACAACACATGCTAGTTATAGAATAGCGGTGTCAATTGCTTCAGGTACATACGCCGATCGTCTAATGTAGAGTAATTACATAAAGAAATAAAGTATTTTGTATTTGTACGTGATCATTTATGTCAGGTGTGACAATAATTGTTCTGTAGCAAGGTTGGCAAGTTTATGCCAGATACTTAAAACAATTACATCGACTTCCGTCTGGCATCCGGCTAACTTAAATAATAATCTAAAAAAAGAACTTATGCACTACTCCTAATCCATAATAAAATTACGGACAGCAGCAGCCTTAAGAAGGCGGTTTCAGTCGAAATCGTATCATATTAAATAGTTCAGAAGGGAACAAAAGAAAGAAAATACTTTTAAGTAAACAGGTTAAGTTAGAAACCAATCTGATGTTCTGTATTTTCCTGCATCTGCCAGTGCGGGCAACGGCAACGTAACGGTCGGCGCGCCGCCGGCATACGGCGTTTAGGACGCGGTGCACCGTCTGCGACGGCTGCAGTATGCATTTAAATTGAGTATTAGCACCTGGTCGGATCTTGTTACATTTACCCTACTCGCGAGGAGTAGGCTGGAGGACGTGTTAGCTGGATTAAAGTCGCTAGTGCGATGGTGTTTTTATTATATCTGACGGCTTTCTTTTCTCTGTTATTTGCAGAAAATTTCCCTGATGTTCTTTGACGTCCTCAGTGGTGCAGCGGTTTGGCACGCTGTCTGTAAACCCGAAGGTCTCGGGTTTGATCCCCGGCCGGGTCCTCTAGGAAACGAACTTTTCTAGTTTGTCTCGGGTGTTGGATGTTATATATGTATTTATTGTATTAAATCTATCAACGAATTAGCACCTGTAACATAAGTCATTTAGTTGTACTTAGTATAGGGCTAACAAGATCTGCGTAATATGTCCATGAATATTTATTTATGTTTGAATTCTTTTACTATACACTACAGTAGTCTGATTTAATAATTTACCGAGCCTGCCTGCCTACCTGCGCGAGCTTCAGAACAACGGACGAGAATTCCCCGAAATGAGAGGAACTTCTTCACGAGAATCAGTTAACCTAGAAACATGTTGTTTGGGAGTTTAGAGAAATTGGAAACGCGGCCGCGGTCCGCGGGGACTTGCAGATGGCTTTATTTAATTTGAAAAATTGCTCTGAGCCAGACAGAGGAGTGCCAAACAATTCTAGTCCTTTGGTCAATTGAAAACAAAATGGTGGAGTTCAACTTGATGGAAGTGAAGTGTCTGCGCTATATACTGTGTGTATTATTGAGTGTAAGTTTATTAAAGTTATTAGCGAGGAAAACTGACTGAAACTTCAAATTGCCAATTCTCTTGTGGGCACACGTGGTAATTAAGCGCACTCTCTCTCTCTCTCTCTTTCTAAAAGAAAGCCTGTGCTCTACAGTGGGTCGTATACAGGCTACATAAGAAAACAAATCACTTGGAAAGAGGCCCTCAGTAGACATACGAGAGACAGCGATAGTGTGTCGAATATTATATTTTTTATTTTGTTTATGGGTAGGCAGAGAAAAAACTTCACGACTTGCCACGACCCTGACAAACTTCTTTGTTGTATGGAATCAGGCGTTACTTTGCTTTCCATAATAGCATTAAAATGTAAAAATTTCTTTGCTAAATTCCGCCAAAAGTCCTACAAGCACCATGCGGTTAATTAATGCACCGCCCTCCCTCCCACTTTTTCAAGCAGAAGCAAGACACGAACACACCACCACCGACACCAATACTTGTGTAAGAAAATGCGTGACGCGTTTCGCCCGCATGGTGCTTGTGGGATTTTTGGTGGAATTTAGCAAAGTAATTTTCACATTTTAAACTTCTTTGTGCCACATCAACATTGGTTTATTAATAATCATTTCATTATTAGTCGCTGCATGCACGCACGCTGGTTACGGGATGAAATCAATTGGATTAATTTTAAATAGTTGTAATAATAACAGAACGTTTACTTAATTAAATTAATTAACGTCAAAGATCTAACGACTGCCATTACATGACAGCTGGCACACACGGACTCACGAATCACCCAAACAAGTCCGGTCAGCTAGGGTGAATTAGACCAAACCTCGCTGACCCTAGCGAGAGGCCTATCATGTCCTCAAATGGACCTAGCATGCCATAGGACTCTAAAAATATTTCAGTGTTGTAGAGTGAATGATAATTTTGATTGCATGTAATTTGTCAATAATTATAATTTTTACTAAGTAATAAATCAAAAAATGTAATTTTAATGTAAACTATGTTAATTTATGCTATTTATTCGCATGCAAATAAAGACTTTTATTATTATTATTATTATTATTATAGTCAGACTTTCCATCGCCATCTTTATTTTCTCAATATTCCTTGGTGTTATAGATTTTTTTTCTACATTAGCCATTTTCTGCATCACATTATTTAAGCCGCGTCGGAGGAAGCTTCAATAAATCTCAAGGAATCTTGCTGTAGAACCGATAAAGTACCCCATAAAGGATGTATTAACTTTTGCAAAGCTAAGGGCTGGTTTCCACATTAAGAATGTCACTAAGTTAATACTTAAGTAACGTGCTGTCACTCTCTTTGCTGAGAAATTCGAAGAGACAGCACTATAGTTAACTATTTACTCAGTGAAATTCTCAATTCAGAAACTGGCCCTAAATCCTTGAACTGACCAGTTTTTTTATTTGTAGTGTTAACATTATTATGGCTTCGAAGTCTTTGATATTTTTCTAACGTACATTTTCATAAATGAATTCACTTGCAACTGTTATTGCAACCGTTAGTTTCTTTGAAGAAATCTCGAATTCCTACTACCCAGCTTGTAAATAGATAGGATCGCTCTCTTTTGCAAGATGAACATAGTCTCAATATCTACTGCCCGACCCCATAGAATACATTGGAGAACTTTCCTAAATCTTCATCCATTTCTACCCCTCCGGGACATAATCGTGAGTTTATGTTTAAAGAAAATATTCAACACCACAAATGAATAAACGTATTCGGACGTATATTATTACGAATTTTATTATAACAATTATCACGAATCCGTAAAAACCTTTAATCTCCAGCGAGGTATCTGTTGACCAAATCCGAGGTACCACGTATAAAATAACAGAAGGTTATTGATTAGATGATTTAAACAATGTGTGGCGGCAATTTGTGTGGAGTTGATCAAGGGGACACTTTTTTTTTTAATTAGGGGACACTTAGATGCTGTTATACCTGATTAGGTGTTACTGTCTTAGCCCGCTATCACTTAGTTTTTTCAGTTAATACAACTGCGCCGCGTATATCATGGGTCACTGTTTTCATACAAATTATAAAAAGTGCCAATGACACTATAAATTATTGTTACCTGGCTGAGACTAGTTTGTAAAAATGTGTATGTTAACCAAATATAAACTTTATTCTTTCAACCAGTGTTTTGTTGGTGGCAGTAAAAATCTTTTTACTTACTTACTAATAAATCAGCCCATACTATCAAATTCGGTCATTCTTCTTTCTATCCCCGTCCACCCTAATCCATCTGCTGCCAGCAATCTGCTCGTCGATCTGCAGATCGCCTATCCAGCGATGGGTGTCCTAGGCTACGTTTGCCAGTTCTTGGCCTCCACTCAAGGACCTTTGCATTCCATCCACCATCGGTTCTTCGGCATATGTGACCAGCCCCCTGCCATTTCAACTTTCCTTTCAGTTCAGTGAGTTCTGATCCTAGGAAAGACATAGGGACGGTTGTTGAACTGAGAATATCACTGAGTAAATACTTAAGTAACGTTCTGTCACAATTTTTTCTGAGAAATTCGAAGAGACAGCACTACAGTTAACTATTTGTTTAGCAAAAATTTCAGTTTAGAAATTGGCCCAGTGTCCATATAATCCGCTATTTGACACGTATCAAATTTGACGCGATAAATGAATATTTCCTATAATATTTAACGTAAGAAACCGAAATATATTGATTTTGCTAAGTAAGAATGCAGGATGGCGTTTAATTCGTAACGGCGAAAACGCTATCCGCCATCTTGAAACCATCTAAAGTATGTAACAAAACAAACATCTTTCAGCCAGAGCCAGTGGCCATTGATTATTATAGGACTTACATCAAAGTGATCTTAACATAAATACACCGGAGTTTCAATTGATAAAGAGTCGGGGTTCTCTTTTAGCAAGTTTGAGCCAAGGTTTTCAAATGTTAATTTCCCTGGTTACACGAATCCACAACTTCCCGGGGGTCTTTATTGACGTGTTTTTTCATTCTCGAACAATGCAATAATGAAAATTGGTATATTTTGGTATATTCCGATTTAAAAAACTAACTGTAAAGTAGGTAGTCGGGGCTGTAAGTGATGCAATTTACTTAAGCTAGATGTCGCTGCCTGTACGTAATACAGAGAATAGTGTAAAGAGGTTCGAAATTTCACTGATGCCAGTGAGTCGCCCATTAGCTCAATTGGAAGAGCGCTGGCACGGATAGCCAGAGGTCGTGGGTTCGAATCCCAGCATGGGTGGATTTTTTGCCTCTAAATAGGTTTTTAAAATTGTCCTTAGCACGGGTTAGTGCATTAAAAATAAAAATAGTATATTTTGGATGTAAATTCCATGAAATCATGATTGCGTTGTTGTTATTTCACTATGCTCAGAGATCACTTTACAGAAAATTGAATTGCAAACTTTGTTTACAATTTTTTGGACTTCAAACCATAGACAAAAATGGCTGACCACGTTTATGGCTTTTTAGGAAAATTTAGTTTAAAAAAATATTTTTATGTTGCTGTTAGGTCCTCAAAAAATATACTAAAATATTTTTTGGTCTAATGGAAGAGTTTTTTACCGTTTAAGACTTACTTGAAAAGAGAGTCAATATGGCGGATTGCATAGTTAAGCCAAATGTCATGAATGTTTTTAATTATAACACATATTTTTTTTTGTGTATTGGTAGAGCAAAGCTTTCATCCCTCGCTGTATTTGCCACCGAGGTACAGGTACTGAGGTGAACCGGAGTGTGCCGGATTACCGGACCGGATCGACTTTCCTTTTGTTTTATAAAAATTGGGTGAGCCCGAACCGTAGGGGTCCCTTATTCGTTCTTGATTAAAACTTCCCTTCACGGCTTTCAGGGATATTTTTAAATTGGCCCTTGAAGCGGTGCGGATGTTTCTTTTTTTTCGTGATTCTGTTTTATTTTTTTCCGTAGGACGAGTATAAGTGGCCAGTGCCACTATTAATACAGAATTAAAATGTGAGAAATTAACTTATTTTTTATTCTTTCATCATCCATTCTTACAAGACCGCCAATTGTATACGGCAATAGCTTAGATGTGTAAGTCTTTTTATGTATTTTGTTTTCTGGTGTGTACAACAAAGAGTTCTAATCTAATCTAATCTAATCCATTTAACCGGCCATGGTACTGTTAAGGGACCTCCCAGGCGGGCATCTGTCGATCAAATAGGGGATTTATCTTCGCTAATAAATCCCCTATTTGGTCGATAGTAAAGCGGCAAGACGAAAAGTAAAGCGCTCGTGCCCTAGTCAAACCGACTGATTGGAATAGATCACTTGAGTTAAACAACAACAGGCGCGGTCAGGTACGTGATGGCTGACCATCCCGTGACTATCGCTAGTGGCATTTTTCCTAGTGCTTCGCAAGGTACGTTACGTCGTCGATGCCGGCTGTCATGTAATGGCAGTCGTAAAGCCATGTCAGAGGCCTCATGAGCGGCTTGGTAACTTCTGATAGTAAGGTCCGCCTCTGTCTTACAATCCTCCATCAACCCGGACTTGGCCCCCGTGGTGGAGTATGGCCTATACCTTCCTCAGGGAAGAGACCCGTGCCCCTCGATGGGGACATAATGGGTTGATGATTATGATTTTATTTTATTTTAGTACGTACCTAGTATACTCATCTCGCCTCTCAGTAGTATGTCACAAGCAGCGCAGCCATAGTTTAGTCAGTACGCGAGCAAATGCCGTCTGCCGGCGACGAGACATAAAGCAATGTGCGGCTCTGAGACGTGTTAGCTGGTGACGTCATTCGGTTGCCTACGAGGCCAACTGCTGCTAGTGGCACGTGCCAACGTATAATACATTATGTATTTGATGAGTTTTGTTTTCGAAGCTACGCACATTTGTGAAATTGTGGTGGCAAAACCGCTCACTAAAGTGTAGGAAAACGCCATGTCGAAATCTGGGTGTCTGAGGTGTTCGGGTAACTCAGCACTTGAAACCGATTAAGACCGCAATTCTCTCTCTTTCTTAAAGAAGATCTGTGCCTGTATTAAAAATCTGTGACGTGAATAGGGTTCTTATGTTTTAGATGGGTGGAAAAATATTTTTGTGATTATTACAATTCTATTGATCTCCAATTCTACATAAGGTAAAATTCTGCAAACATCCGTTTTCTTCTTCAGCAAGCCTCACTGCAGCTGAGCTAAAATAGTGGAACGAGACTCTGTGACAAAAAAACCTGAAATGAAAATGAACATTCTATGTTTAAAAAGCATGGAATATTTGAATTCAACGACATTAGAAAGAATAAATACGGAGTTTTTTCGCCACATAATCAATTAGTTGTGAAACTGGCAGCTTTGACGTTCATTTGTTTTTAATGTAAATATATTTTTTTTAACTTTGACTTTGTCTTTGACAGAAATCAACTGTGTGGACTTCTGAAAGTCTTCACTATCATTCCCTATATTGTTTAGTTTTTGTAAGGTTTATTATTTGTCACACAAACCGCCATAATATGTGCATTAACCAGCTGCGTACTCCTATTCTATATTACCAGTAAATAGCCCCGCTTCATCGGTGAGCCAGACAGACAGACATTTTATCAGTGTTCCGAAAATCTTTTCCTCTTTCTAAGTCTGCTAAGAACTAAAACGCAATAAAGGTTACTTAGGATACGGTCAAATAACCGCATTTAGGATGTGTGAAGAAGGAGTGAGTGGGAGGGTTGGTAAGGGTCATCCCAGGCAGACATACCTCCTCCGACCTCCGTGGCGTGGCGGTGGCGCATTTGCCTACCTTACGAGAGGTCCCGGGTTCGATCCCCGGCTGAGGACAAAAAAAAGAACCCCAGGTCTTGAATGTTTGCATGTTTGTGATGTCGCTGTTTCTGGTTCCCACGACGCAGGGTATCCTAGTGTGGGGCCAGAGACAATGTATGTGCCAGTATGTAAATGTTATGTAATACATCGACCAGATAGGGGATGTATTAGCAAAGTGAAAGATAAAAAGTACCCGGAACCGGCGTGCGTGCATGCAACGACTTATGAACGTTGATGAAGCGAAGGTGATCTGGCAGGATCGTGGCAAATGGCAGTCCTTGGTCTCTGCCTACCCCTCCGGAATACAGGCGTGAGGTTATGTATGTATGTATGTATGTATGTATGTATGTATGTATGTATGTATGTATGTATGTATGTATGTATGTATGTATGTATGTATGTATGTATGTATGTATGTATGTATGTATGTATGTATGTATGTATGTATGTATGTATGTACCTATGTATGTATATATGTATGTGTGAAGAAGGTGTGAAGGTCGCGCACTTGAGGCTTTAATATTATGCCACGTCGTTTACCAGTGAAACGCTACCAGGTGTTAACTAACGCCATATCTTCTTTGAGAATGCGTATTTGGCAAATATAACGTGGTGAACGCCGCAAATATAAATTAATATAGAAGCAATTATAAATTAATCTTATAAGAACATTTTGACAAGAATCCTGGTTAAAATCTTTTTAATGCACTTTCCCGTGCTAAGACAATTTTTAAAATCTATTTAGAGGCTACAAATTCCAGCCATGCTGGGATTCAAACCCGCGACCTCTGGCTATCCGTGCCAGCGCTCTTTACGTAATAAAGAGAATATTGTAAAGAGGTTCGAAATTTCACTGATGCCGGTGAGTCGCCCATTAGCTCAGTTGGAAAGAGCGCTGGTGCGGATAGCCAGAGGTCGCGAGTTCAAATCCCGGCATGAGTGGAATGTTTAGCCTCTAAAGAGATTTGTAAGAATCCTGGTCCAAGAATTTATGACTTAAAATGCGTTAAAAAAAATGTTTAAAACTCTTAACTTGCCCTCTAATCAAAAATGTTAATTCGCTTGACCCCGGTCCTCACCAACCAGATAATTAATCTAGTGTGAAGACCATTCGAAGCGCTCGTGGCCTAGGCGAACCGAGTGATTGGAATCAATCGCGTGGTTAAGCAACAACAGGCGCGGTCAGGTACGGGATGGGTGAGCGTCCCGTGACTACCGCTAGTGGCATTTTTCCGAGCGCTTCCGTGCTTCGCAAGGCACGTTAAGCCGTTGGTGCCGGCTGTCATATAATGGCAGTCGTTAAGCCATGTCAGAGGCCTTATGGGCGGCTTGATAACTTCTGACAGTAAGGCCCGCCACTGTCTTACAATCCTTCACCAACCCGGACTTGGCCCCCGTGGTGGAGTATGGCCTAACCTTCCTGCGATGTAGGAAGAGACCCGTGCCCCAGCAGTGGGGACATACAAGGGTTGATAACGAAGACCATTGGTTAATTTCTGTAATATATCTGCAAACAAATATGTCTCTAATGTTGATTTTTATAAGGATTACGTTTTAAACATAATTGTCTTAGATACTGTACAACAAGATGTGATTTATTTTTAAATAAACAATTATCTTATCTTATTTTTGCTAATAATGGCCGTTTTTAGCGGAAATCACAAAATTGTTGTTTCTATTTTCTAGACTGTAGTTTCTAAAAACAGTTGTTAAGATTTTTGATATTTGATTTTTGGAAAAAGCGTCTAATTGCGACTTTTTTCAAATGGTGGCGCTTATTAATACTGTGTAGCGCCCTCACGTGCGAATCTAACAAAATATAGTTATATATTAATCGGGTCAAATCGCGATTATTTATTAGGTAAAACGTAATTACCTTATTTCCCGACGTTTCAGCAGCGTTACAGTTGCCGTGGTCTCGGGTATACTGAAGCAGCGAGTGCAGTTTAAGTTTTTCGCAGCTGGCCGACACACAACACTCACTACGCCCACGGACAGGTCCAGTGATAATTATATAGGTAATGACAGGCCCGTGATTTCTATTTACTTAGCACTGGATTCCACGTACTTGAAAGCTTGAAACCATTCTCTATTTTAAAAACCTATTTAGAGGCTAAAAATTCCACCCATGCCGGGATTCGAACCCGCGACCTCTGGCTATCCGTACCAGCGCTCTTTCCAACTGAGCTAATGGGTGACTCACCGGCATCAGTGAAATTTCGAACCTCTTTACACTATTCTCTGTATTACGTACAGGCAGCGACATCTGGCTGAAGTAGATTGCATAACTTAGGCCGATATTAGAATATCATATATCATGTTGATATTACACTGTCATAGATTTTTCATATAAATATGAGTCCTACATCTGTGATCATATTTCTATAATAGTGTAATATTGGCCTTACAGCCCCGACTACCTACTTTGCAGTTAGGTATTCACCATTCTCTATAACAAAATATTCAAATTGCAGCACGCTGAAACACGTAAAATCAGCTTGAATTTAATATGCCACAGCGGGGAAAATAATAAAAAAATGTCATCGTCGAAAGAGATTTCTCCCAGATAGCTGCGATGAGGAAGACGTATCGGCGCGTCGCGACTGCGATGAACTACCGGGACGTGCTGTGCTGAAGCCTGGGATGAAAGTAGAGCTAAGCCTTATTTGCTTGGAAGTATGGGCGAAAGTATAAGTCGCAAAATCGTGCTGTGATGTGATTCTAAAAATACTTTGGTAAATTAGAGTCCTTGAAGTTAGGCGCAAAGAAAAATGAGATTTAGTGCAATAAAATTGCCTAACGTATTAAATTTTAGGTAATCTTAGGCAGTTTTATTGTACTGATAATTTATTGGAGTGACGTCACGGAGTTCTTATCGAGCGGACACGTACTATCTGTTTCTGTTACAATAAAATATAAACAGTGATCTAAGACTAATGCATACAGTCTAATTTTGCGTGGAGAGTGATAATAAATAGCATACAGTGTTATTCAGACTTGCTTGTGTCTCAGTGCGAAGTTATAGCGGACTTGTTCGATCTACAAGAATCTAGGTGATAAGGTTGTTTTTTCTACCCTACCCGCCACCACAATCGCTAAGGTTCGTTGATCCTAGATTGATTTGCGAGGGCAATTTTCGCCATGGTAGCGAATTGCCGGTCGTGCGGCCGCTTCTTAGGCCTTACAGATGGCGTTGGCTGCACAAAATGCTCGGCGGCCTTCCATCGAAAATGTGTGGATGCCCCCGATTCGATGCGGGTTCTTCCGACATGGCTATGTCCTATATGCAAGGAGGCAAAAGAGTCGGGTTCTGTCGGGGGAGAAGCTTCTGCTGCTACTGTGGGACGGGAAGAATATCCTAGCCTGGATGTACAACCTGAGGGTCCTTTGAACAGTACGGCGAATAACGTGACTGAGGAGTTTAATCTCGACCTCGTCATGGAAATACGACTGTTCCGAAAGGAGCTACAGGCGGTTCGAGGAGAGATTCAGGGTTTTAGAGAAGATATGAGCTACATAAAATCGGCCTTAGCGAGCTCAAACCTCCTAGTAGAAGCAATGGGCGCGCGTATTGATGCTCTAGAAAAAAAAACATCCTCAACCGACAACCCGTATATTTCTGAACTTGAAAATGCTATAATTGAGCTAAAGCTGGAGATGAACGACAGAGACCAGGATTTGCTAGTCAATGACCAGCTAACCCATACTGGGCCTATCTGTATCCGAAGTGAGCCGATTGAGCTAGTGTCTGAGGCCAGGAACTTGGGCTTATTGATGGATGGTCAGCTCCGTTTCGAGGGTCATGTCATAGAGGTTGTGGCAAATTGCTTCTATCGGCTAAAAGTACTGTACAGGATACGGGACTACCTCAGTGTAGACATGAGAGTCAAATTGTGTGAGTCGCTTGTGCTGTCCAAACTAAACTACTGCGACGTTGTCTATGGGGGTTGTTTGCTACGCAGGTCTGAAAGGTTGATACAGCGTGTGCAGAATGCGTGTGCTCGGTTCTGTTTCAAGATTCCCCCCCGATCCCATGTCACGCCTTATTTGAACGACGCGAATCTGTTGAAGATGGACGCACGACGGATGCTTCATCTTGCCGGCCTGCTGTTCGGTGTCATCAAGTTGGAGACACCCGAATACTTGTTCAACAAGATTGAGTGGTCTCGTAACAAGTACCGTTGCAAGTCGAGAACAATAATACCGGCGCATCGAACTGCAGCCTTCCGAGGAAGCTTCAGATTCGCGGCGTCTAAATGCTGGAACGACATTCCTCCTCCTCTTAGAGACCTTACAAGCAAATATGCCTTTAAGGTAAAACTTAAAGGCTATTTGTTATGTATCCACGAAACCTAAACCTTTCTTTCTTTTCCAGCATAAGATGCTACTCCTTCTAAGTCTATCCTTCCATTATATGACTCGAGATCGCTTCATTATATTGTGTTGTATAATATTACTATGCCGTATTGTGCTGTGCTGTGTAGTATTATATTGTATTGTATCGTATCGTATCGTATCGTATCGTATCGTATCGTATCGTATCGGATCGTATTGTATTGTATCGTACGTCGTGGGTCTCGATGCGACTTTCCGTGAGTCACTGTCACCAGGCCCTTGCTGAAAATCAGTGCTGTGGGCAAAAAACCTGCAGCAAGTACTGAGCCTGAGGCCGTTTTACCGCCGCATGGACATGACCCGTATCCGCTTGCTGTGTTTTGTCGTATTTGTTTGTTTTCATTACTTTTTTTAATATTTTGTTCTATTCTACGATTTGTATATGTCTGTGTGGCGATAAATAAATGTATTTCTTCTTCTTCTTCTTCTATTGTACTTCTAATTAAAATTTTTCATTTGCGTTATCTACCATCTAACCCTAAGTATTGGAGACGTTATAAAGTAATGTCAAGAATACTAGTTCATTAAAAAAATTTGAAGCGCTCGTGGCCTAGTCGAACCAAGTGATTGGAATCAATCACTCCAGTTCAGCAACAACAGGCGCGGTTAGGTGCAGGACGGGTGACCGTCCCGTGACTACCGCTAGTGGCATTTTTCCGCTTCCGTGCTTCACAAGGCACGCTAAGCCGTTGTTGCCGGCTGTCATGTAATAGCAGTCGTTAAGCCATGTCGGAGGCCTTATGGATAGCTTGATAACTTTTGACAGTAAGGCCCGCCACTGTCTTACAATCTGCCACCAACTCGGAGTTGGCCCCCATGGTGAAGTATGGCATAACCTTCCTGCGATGCAGGAAGAGACCCGTGCCCTAGCAGTGGGGACATACAAGGGTTGATATCGAATACTGTGTGATGGAGATTCTAAGCTGAGCGGTAAAACGCCGGAAGGCCTAATATGTATCACACGTGCATTGGACTTTTCTTTTGTTATATGCTTATATATATAAAAAAACCTATAAACTCCTACTCCTTACCTTCTCTCAAAAAGAGAGATCAGAACGTTTTCAATTAGTAGTTCAACTGGCGATTGCTCTATGTGTAACATTGAAGTTCAGGTTTCCCCACGATGTTTTCCTTCACAGTAACAGCTGTGTGGTATTAATAAAGTATACGTAACTGTACGAAACAATTATCCGTCGCATTCAAACCACCGCATTAATAGGTACTTATAAGTAAATATAAGTCACCAGCCCACTGCGTGATCTATGGGAATAAATCGTCGTAGTTAAAAGTACCCGTATGTGCCTCAGAAAAATAGCTCTTATTACCTGCAGCTCAAAACTCAAGTTTCTGGGACAGTGGTGACGTTACCGTATTCTTTTTTGGTGAGCACGTAAGCCCTTTAATCAAGGAAGGTGTTATTATAGGTATCGGGTATCGGGTGTATGTATGATGGGGATATCCACGTGGGATTTGGGATGAATGAGTTTTGATAACAACCTGCTAAACAGCCTGTCCTGTACTTCGTGACTTAGATATTGAAGAAATTTCATGTACTTTTGTTCGGTATGGTGTGAAATTCATTTATTTTATTAAGTGAGTAAAATAGGTGACAGATAACTATATAAAATTAAAAGGTTCAGTTATAACCTTGACTGCCCCCAAAACATATGCACACGTTCGTTAAGGCATAAAATAAATGCTAAACAAGCAATTTATTTATAATTGTTAGTTATAATATAATCGAAGAGCGGCGGTAGTTCAGTGGGTCGAACAATGGACTCGGAAACGAAATGCCCAGGTTCGATTCCCAGAGCGGGAATGTGCCAAGGAGTTTGTTTTCTATGTTATGTACATTTGTGGGGTACCATTACCAGTAGCTAACTGTGAAGGAAAACATCGTAAGGAAACCTGAGTGTCTGAGGTATTAAATACCTCCGTGATTGAAATCCGCGGTTGGCTCGACGTGCTGTAATATTAACCCATACTATTTCTCTGGGAGAAAGCCTGTGCCCTGTAGTGGGTTAAAGCGTTCGTATTTCACGAGATGAATTAATGACTTAGGACCAACAAATTCATATGCAATCTGTCTTTTTAAGGCTTTCAGCAATTTGTGTATGTGTTGTCTGTGGCGTGTGCATTGTCAGCCCAGTAGCCTAACTGCTTCATCAAATTCAACTCTTATGTTTTACAACAAACAAACAACAAAAAACTTGATTAACATCTTTCTTAACTACAAAGATAAAGATTTATTTATACCTAATCGAGATAAATAAGCATGAACTTTGTATATTAAATCTATACAATCGCTAGTGGCCTACTCGGACTGAATTATTGAAATCAATCAGTTGAGTCCAGCAACAACAGGCGCAGTAATGTGCAGGATGGGTGACCGTCCCGTGACTACCGCTAGTGGCATTTATCCGAGCGCTTCCGTGCTTTGCAAGGCACGCTAAGCCGTTGGTGCCGGCTGTCATGTAATGCAGTCGTTAAGCCATGTCAGAGGACTCATGGGCGGCTTGATAACTTCTGGCAGTAAGGCCCACCACTGTCTTACAATCCTCCACCAACCCGGACTTGGCCCCCGTAGTGGAGTATGGCCTAACCTTCCTGCGATGCAGGAAGAGACCCGTGCCCCAGCAGTGGGGACATACAAGGGTTGATATCGCTATTGCATATACAATTAATAATAATAAGCATAAGGTTGAAGCAAGTGACAGTTTTAAACGTATATTCGTCCAAAACAGTAGGAGTCGTCATGTAGGAGTACAGGACAGCTCGCACTACGGCGTAGCCTATGCTACGGCACTCGTAGCTCGTGCTACGGCGTAGCACGTAGCATCAGACGCTGAGCTTCTCTTAAAAAAAGAGTATGGTCTTCATCCCTACGTACACACCTCTGATAGTGCTCTCACGCGGTAAGCCGTATTCATAACACTTGGAAAGGTTTTTGCGATAAATATTAAAATATGTTTATGACCAAGAAGACTGTGTATATCAAAACTAGAAAAAAACTGATCAGAATAAAAAGCCAATTTAGATTAAATAAATGGAGAATATGAAAATGAACGTTTTTAGTAGTGGTATTATGTCAAAAGGAAAATAGGCAAGTGGAAATCTAAAATAAATCTAGAGCGGAAAGCGTATTTTTAAATTTTGATTTAAAGAAATAGATAGAGATAGAGATTACTTTATTTTACAACGAAAAAACAAATACAACCATGATTTCTTAAATCTGATTAATGTTATACAATTGGCGGTCTTATCGATTAGAGCGATCTCTTCCAAACCACCTTTCGCTGGAGTGGAGAGGAAATAGTATACAGAATGATAGAAAATAGTGTCAAGTGGTTTGCACCGGTACACACTTCTGGGGTTTCTAGGGTTTCATCACGAGGTTTTCCTTTTATATTAAACTAGGGCTTTTATTTCATCCAGCCTACCTAGCGCGATGATGCATGCCGTCCAAGGCAGCCTTCGTGATATAATCAAACGCTACTGGCTCGACGTCGGGCCAGGAAAACGGCGTTTTGGGACAAATACATTATGAAATCATCCTAGTGTGATCTTCTAGTATCACGTCTATGTAGGCACGGTAAACTATAGAGAATGTATATAGATGATTGAATGAAGAAAAAAGAGTACTAATAACGTTATTTATTTACATACAAAAAAGCTTAAATATTTATAAAGTAGGATTAAATAGACGAGTGACAAACGAGTTGAAAGTGTGGAATTTATTATTATTATTAAAAAAGCTCTCCACCGAAAAAGGGAAATATTTGACCTATTTGAAGGCAATAGGAAACAAAATGCTGCATATTATTTTATGTTTTACCTACAAAAGTCAAGAAATGATAGCTGTCAGAATTACAGAATAAAAAAACTAAGTATGAGGTGATCCCAGTGATCCCCTGTACAGCACTAGATGGCCATTAACCCTTCGACGGACAGAGATAGTACACATTTTTTATTGGTTTATACCTTATTTGAATGTCATAACTATAAAAACCTATTTAGAGGCTAAAAATTCCACCCAAGCCGGGATTCGAACCCGCGACCTCTGGCTATCCGTGCCAGCGCTCTATTCAACTGAGCCAATGGGCGACTCACCGACATCAGTGAATTTTCGAACCTCTTTGCACTATTCTCTGTATTACGTACAGACTGTCATAACTATGTAACCATTATAGAAAGGGTTAAGCACTACACATACAGACATAACTGCAGTGACCTATCGAGTGGGTGAATTGTGTGATGCTGTGTTTTTTGTGTGTGGATGTGTATTGTGTGTGTGCGTCATTATTCAAGCAACCGCGAATGTATTTTTTTAAGTTGAA
The DNA here is from genome assembly GCA_934045075.1 of Yponomeuta sedellus. NCBI lineage: Eukaryota > Metazoa > Arthropoda > Insecta > Lepidoptera > Yponomeutidae > Yponomeuta > Yponomeuta sedellus. The sequence continues at coordinate 24,026,045 of OW203729.1, read as the reverse complement.
ATACATTTTTGAACTCCGATTTGTGAGGACGTAGTAACAAATAATTTAGAGCGCTGGCACGGATAGCCAGAGGTCGCGGGTTCGAATCCCGGCGTGGGTGGAATTTTTAGCCTCTAAATAGGTTTTTAAAACATAATTCAGAGTTTACCTGTAGCATCCTTTCAGTTTTGTTGTAATCCAGGTTTGATACTACAAGAAAGATTTGATGTAAAGCGTATTTGCTAAGTTTATAAATATACGTTACTTAGATCGGTACATGCGCGGGATTCGACCCCATGATTTCCTGAATGTGGTTAGCATTTTAACAATGCGCCACCGTCGCTTTTCAAGTTTTGCTTTATTTCAATTACTCGGTGTACATCGCCCGTTGCGGGGCCCGACCTCGAATCGTGCCCAGCATCCCTACATAGCCCGATATTGTCTAATCATTCGATCCGACGTACTATTCCCCGATGGGGTATTAGCCTTGTTTTATACTCGCACAATCCTGGCTAATGCTGCTCTGTATACGCTACACGTCTTCATACCGAACCCCGTGGAGATAAGGACTAGTTTGCCTTGGCGGCGTATGAAGGTGGTTTTCCTAATTTCATTTTGTATTTTGAAGTTAAATTGTTATTAATGGCCGTTTCAGGAGCCTCTTCAATGATAATTATCTAAATACGTCTTGGCGCGGGCCTTAGTGCTTCTGACTTTTCTTTAAAAGCCTCGCCGGTTTACCACAATGGAGTGTTTAATGAGTGTTCTACTTACAGGTTTCTGATTAAATAGTGTAAGGTTAAGTGATGCTTAAGTTAATAAATGAAATGGAATCTGAATCCCATTAAAGCAGCTTCGATCAAAATAAATTTGATTGCACTGGTGCTTCAAAGATTTACGGCGTTTATGCGAGTAGACTTGAAGCAGCAATGGATAAATATTTTTTTCAAAAATCTTAGTTTGGTGTTCTCATCTTTTTTTCGTCCAAAAACTCTGATCCGTCCGCTTGCAAATTATAAAGCTTTAAAACTTACCCCCTCGCTTGGCTAAATGGTAGATTATACTATTTTTAAAGCACTAACCCGTGCTAAGGAAAAATTTAAAAACCTATTTAGAGGCTAAAAATTTCACCCATGCCGGGATTCGAACCCACAACCTCTGGCTATACGTGCCAGCGCTCAATTGGAAGAGCGCTGGCACGGATAGCCAGAGGTTGCGGTTTCAAATCCCGGCATGGGTGAAATTTTTAGCCTCTAAATAGGTTTTTAAATTTTTCGATTGCTTTTATATCGAGTTATAATAGTGTTACTATGTTATAACACCTCTATGAGCCAGTTGAATATAAACTTCATGTTAATCCACGCCTAAACGTGTGTCAAGCCTATAACCATCATCTAAAACAATGTCTTAGGGACTGCAGCGACCGAGTGGTCCCTTCACCACCTAGTGTGAGTGAAGGTGCCACTTGACGCTGAATGATATCAAGCCTTTGTAAGTCCCCAGTGCTGTGGCACGGGTCTCTTACTGCGAGGTTAGGCCGTGCTCCAACACAGGGGCCAATTTTGGGGGAGGATCGTAACACAGTGGCGGGCTCTACGGTCGTACGCTGCATAAATCATCTCATGACGTAGATGCAAAGGCCAAAGTATGTATCGATATCAACCCTTTATATGTCCCCACTATTGGGGCACGGGTCTCTTCCTGTATGGTAGGAAGTTTAGGCAATACTCTACCATGAGGGCCAAGTCCGGGTTGGTGGAGGGTTGTAAAACAGTGGAGGGCCTTGCTGTCAGAAGTTATCAAGCGGCCCATAAGGCCTCTGACATGGCTTAACGACTGCCATTACTCGACAGTCAGCACCAACGGCTTAACGTGCCTTGCAAAGCACGGAAGCGGTAGCGGGAGCGAAGTATATATAGCCGTGAGTTTATGGATGCATAGTGTATAAATCTTGGTATACGCGCTTAGCAAAGAAGAAAAATAATACATTTTCCTCAGTCGTAGCGCAATCTAGTCCCTATTAGTAATAGTAAGGCAAGTCAGAATCTTCCAATAGAACCGTAAATATAGCTTGGATCCCTTTGAGAACTCCGTCCGCAGATCATAATTAGCGCCCACAAAGAGCTTGCGAGGGAACGTCGATTCAGCGGTCGGTTTTTACCGAAGCAAGTTTCGCCACATTCGATAATCTAGCAAGTTTTGTTTTTTGCCGAGCGACAGGAAAGCTGAAGGCGGAATGTGGGTCAAGAGAGAACTCGGAAGAGAGTGCGGCTGTGTGCGGGACTCGCCACACATTTGCGACTCTGTCGTGCGATAACTGTGTTTGTTTAACAAACTATTCGTTACCATTGTTATCGTTATCAACCCTTGTATGTTCCAGTGCTGGGGCACGGGTCTCTTCCTGCATCGCAGGAAGGTTAGGCCATACTTCACCCCTTGGGCCAAGTCCGGATTGGTGGAGGATTTTAAGGCAATGGCAGGCCTTACTGTCAAAAGTTATCAAGCCGCCCATAAGGCCTCGGACATAGCTTAACGACTGCCATTACATGACAGCCGGCACCAACGGCTGCCGGCAACAAACTATTAGCCGAGTGAAAATAATACTGTTTTTTCTAAGTGTTAGCTCAGGGTCATATAGTTGAGGTAAATAAGGAAGGTGACTGTAAACTGATGGAGATTAGTTGAAGAAATTAGAAATATTGGGTACTTTGTGTAGTAGGACACTTTGGTGAGATTGTGTGAAGTGCCGCGGTGCACGGTTTTAACCTGAAGGGCGTGGGGCTCCGCTAAGTGGCGTCTAACACTGGGTAAGACGTTTTTTGAAAAAGATATACTAATGGACCTTTAATATAATTTATTTATTATAAGAGAAGTCTGCTGACTTGTATGGAAGAACTGTTTATAGGTAGCTGTTATTATTGGTCTGTGCAGTAAAAATATTCTTTTTCTTCTTCGTCATTGGCCGTCAACTCCTTACAAAGCCCTCAAGCCCTGTTCAGTGCAATTCCGAACAGTTTCTCCGCTGTAAAATGTTAAGAATTCTATAAATGCGTCGATTTCTCTTTGATTGTAGTAGCTAACAATTCTACACACGACACTTTATTTCAGTGTTTGTTTTGGGGACGTTACGTCTTCCCCGCTGCAGTTACCACAAGGATACTGCTCGGTAAATCACCCAGCAGGTCGCAGGACAGTCGTAACATGGGCCCGCGACACCATAGCCACTGTATTTTTGCTGGAGTTTTTACATGGTCGAGCATGGTCGAGCTGACGGCGGCGTGTCGCAAGTGTGCGGGCGCAGCGCAGTCGTCACGACGCGGTCGCGCCTGGCTCGCCTCGCCGCTGCCGCTGTGTTTGTGTCAGGGCTCTACTCGGGATGGCGGTACTTTGGCAAAATTTAGTTTCAAATCTTCAGACAGTAAAACCCGCCACTGTCTAACAATCCTCCACCAACTCGGATTTGGCCCCCGTGGTGGAGTATAGCCTAAACTTCCTGCATCCTAGGGGACCAGCGCCCCAGCAGTGAGGGCATACAAGAGTTGATATCGACGACAACGAAGTTTTAAATCATTGAGACATTGAAAAGATCCAGTAAAAAAAACTTACTCGTGATTTGGTAGTGAGCACAATCAAGCCAGTTTATTTTTTTGTCGGATTTCTGAAACCATTAATTATGGAGTATGCACCAAATTACAAATTTTGAAACTTGTTAGTCAAATAAAAATTAACGAAAGGGGTTTTTTTATTTAAAAAATCTCGATCGATCGATATCAACCCTAGTATGTCCCCACTGCTGGGGCAAAAAAATCTAAAAAATCTATTTAGTTTGATACCAAGATCTAATAAACCCGCTTGAAATTAACCAAATTATTTTACTAGACTTTTAGTCCGGATTTACTTGAATTAAGCTCTGCGAATCGGAGCGAAACCTGGTCGGACTTTTCCGATATAACAACACCCGTAAGTAAATCCGGACTAAAAGTCTACAATGTGTTGTGCTTACGAAAGTTTTAGTTCAAAAATGTTATTTTACTAAATATTTTATTATTATTTAACGAAATTATAAGTAGCCTAACTGATTTGAGATAAGATGCTCCACTCTGAGACGTATTCCCCGCATCCCGCTGCCTTTTTGTCCACTACAAATTCGGCCCGACATTCTAAGAACAGAAAAACTCCTTAAGTTGATACATTTTTTGATTATTGATTACTCTACTACAGCTTAGAGAGAAAAACTATTCATAGAATAAGTCCATCTATAACATAAAAATTAATCGCTGAATGTGTTGGTAAGCGCGAATCTCGAGAGCGGCTGAACCGATTTCGCTAATTCTTTTTTTAGAATATTCCTTGAAGTACGAGGGTGGGTCTTACGGAGAGAAAAATAAAAAAATTAAGAATCGACTGATAGCCGGTACGAAGTTCGCTTGGTCAGCTAGTTATAAATAAAATGACTAAATAGGAAAAGCAAGTCAATACGATAAACGTATGACTTGTCTTTCCTGTTGGCTAGGCCGACTGAGCTGTCAGGGCTAGGCTAACTACGCGTCCAGAAGCATCTTCACTCACAGTAGATGGGTGAGGGGACCAATCGGCGCTGCAGTGTCTGGGACATTGTTCTAAGTGGTGTGGCGCCTACATATTTATATAAACTAAGACGGGTTGAGAAACAAAAGTTACATAATTAACTTTGTAACTTTTGCCGAGGGTAGTAAACTAACCGTTAATGCTTTCTAAAAGACGCCTGTCACCTCAGTCATCCGAGACCACGGCACCTGAAAAAGTGTCGAAACGTCGGAAAATTGTAAAAATGTAATAAACGAGCATAAATCCGTGTAAAAACAGTTTTAATTATATCTAGTGCTCGTGTTAACCTTAGAAAATACTATGACTAAATGCTACCTTAATTTAAAGGCTAAAGTGTATAAAAACTTCATAGTGGGTAACCTCCTTTTACGAAAAATACTGTAATTTATAGGGTAGTGCAGAATTAAAACAAAATAAAACTGTAGTATTTAGTTCTCAGTTTATGTCAGTTTATTTTAGTAGGAATACCAATTCGAGATAGCCTCTTCTGGTCTACGTAAATGTAAAGGCTAAAGTATTTTTAAATACACCTCACCTCTAACACACGGTGAGCTCGATTGACATTCAGCCGGGTCAGGATCAGGGTTCCTTTGTTTCCAAAAATAGCGTACAAGCCGAGTAGGAGCCGTGACGTATTCAGCGGTCCGCTGGAGGGATCTCCGACTGATGGATTGTGTTGCCCGACATCGCATTGTGCGAAACTCCGCGGGTATATGGCAATTTGAATTGCTTATTGAGACCGCGACGGTAGCCTCAAATGAGCTTGTCGTATTGTTTCGGGGCTGTGCGGCTGGTTTTTCGGCGGCTTATTGTTAAGTTACTGAGCACGATGGTTATACTTTTGAATTTGTTTCGGATACAACTTTACGAGTAAGTGGAAGAGCTGGTAAAGGGGGCCCCAAGCGGATATAAATCGACCAAAAGATAAAAATTATCGGCAGAGGGGGACATAAAAAGTACCCGGAACCGGCGTGCGTGCATGCAACGACTTATGAACGTTGATGAAGCGAAGGTGATTTGTTAGGATCGTGTCAAGTGGCCGTCCCTGGTCTCTGCCTTCACCTCTGGGATACAGGCGTAAGGTTATGAATGTATGAGTATGTAATATGTACGACTTTACCGTGTCTGCGTGATGTTTGACTGCCTTGTTGGTGTAGCGGTATCTCGTTTCACTATCGTGCTGGAGGTCATGGGTTCGATTTTAAAAGGGCCCGGCTTGCACTTATACAAATGGCCGCGGTCTGCTTGTATTTAATTTTATGTTTGCGGGGTTTTGTTTGGTTAGCATAACAAAGGGTATCTAAGTTTGGGACTAGGACAAGATATTGTGTGGTGTGTTAGTTATTTATTTATCTGGATTACATTTCTTTACAACGGGACAAAACCCACGGAGCACGCTTCCATCTCGCGCTTGACCAGTATTTTTTCATTTAACCCTTACCCCTTTTAACCCTCGCTAACCGTGAAGGAAAACATCATGAGGAAACCTGAACGTCCGAGGTGTTCAAATACCTCAGCGCTTGAAATTGCCAATCCGCGGCGGGCACGCGTGGTAATTAAGCCCATACTCTCTCTTTCTGAGAGAAGGCCTGTGCCCTGCAGTGGGACGTGTATAGACTACGTGAAAAAAACCTTTATTTCCTCTTTAACAGAAACCCTTACGTATGTTACAGAATTGAATAGAGCTGAGCTAGAATAAGCACACGAACATTGCTATTGTTTAGTTATTGGAATGGAGATGAGGATTGATCGACTTCCGATAGCTTTTGTCAATACGGATCCGGTCGGAAACAGCCTGTAAAGTGTCATGGCCACCCTTCAGTCACCTCGCTTCAATATAGGTTCAAAGACATTTATTTCTCATAAAAAACTTACGGTTCACTTAATTCATGAGAAAAACAAAAACTTAAAATTATCTTATATTATACGGCATGCATTAAAGTAGCTGCTGGCTGCTCACATCTGTCGCAGAACCGATGATCGTTGGAGCAGACGGGTTCTCGAATGGAGACCACGACTCGGCAAGCGTAGTGTAGGACGACCTCCGGCCAGATGGACCGACGACCTGAAAAAGGTGGCTGGTGGTGACTGGATGGCGAAAACGGGAGATCGGGTCTTGTGGCGCACCCTGGGGGAGGCTTATGTCCAGCAGTGGACTGCAATAGGCTGAAATAATGATTAAAGTAGCATCAATCTTAATTATAAATTGTAATTACATGTAGCTTTAGTTTATTTTAAAGGCATTTATATGTTCTGTATCCTTTACATCATGTGTATGTAGTTACATTAGTTGAAATCCTCATTCTGGACGCTCAAAGGAGATTTGTTCACTCCGTTCACGACTGATGGTGAATGAAAATGAAAGTATATTTATTGAAAATATCAGACTGTGAACAACGTTCCAAGATAAGCAGTGTATTAATTTCATGTACTTTTAATGAAACATGAAATAATATTTAAAAAACCTATTTAGAGGCTAAAAATTTCACCCATGCCGCATGCCGGGATTCGAACCCGCAACCTCTGGCTATCCGTACCAGCGCTCTACCAATTGAGCCAATGGGCGACTCACGGCATGAGTGAAATTTCGAACCTCTTTACACTATTCTCTGTATTACGTACAGGCAGCGATATCTGACTTAAGCAAATTGCATTACTTATAGCCCCGACTACCTACTTTGCAGTTAGGTTTAACATCGGATCGATATGACTGTTACATGATTATTCTATTTTTATTTTTAATGCACTAACCCGTGCTAAGGAACAAATTTAAAAACCTATTTAGAGGCTAAAATTTGTTCCTTAGCACGGGTTAGTGCATTAAAAATAAAAATAGTATAATCATGTAACAGTGATATCGTTCCGATGTTAAACCTAACTGCAAAGTAGGTAGTCGGGGCTGTAAGTAATGCAATTTGCTTAAGTCAGATGTCGCTGCCTGTACGTAATACAGAGAATAGTGTAAAGAGGTTCGAAATTTCACTCATGCCGTGAGTCGCTCATTGGCTCAATTGGTAGAGCGCTAGCACGGATAGCCAGAGGTTGCGGGTTCGAATCCCGGCATGGGTGAAATTTTTAGACTCTAAATAGGTTTTTAAATTTGTTCCTTAGCACGGGTTAGTGCATTAAAAATAAAAATAGTAAAATACTATCTGTTGCCCACAGCTTCGTTCATGAGAAAAATATTATCATTAAACTAGCTGGCTTGTCGAATTTTACATTTTTTTCCGAAGTAAAACGTAGCCTATGTGTTAATTCAGGGTGTCAGCTTGCTCCAGCACCAGCCGCTTATACGTAAAGAAGTAACATACATACACACTCACAAACTTTTGCCTTTATATTATTATAGTGTGATGTGATTTTTTATTGCACAAAATAAATCGTAGCTTTTTGGTACAAATGCGGACTACAATTAATTTCTATCGCGTATTTCATTCCAGTTCAGAATATCTGTCGTGATTGAGTAACAAACATCCATAAATATATACAATTTTGCATACTGATAGAGGGGTTAACTTGTTTTTGTTAAATTTAATTACTGAATATGAGATGAATACTGTAAATTAAAAACTGTAAATGTACGAGTAGTTGTTGTTATAATGTTATAATTATAGGTATGGTAATATCTCTATATTACACATGCTACTTTCTGTTACATTTTTTTTTTAATTAGCCATGACTGTGTCCCACTGCTGGGCAAAGACCTCCCCTTCAGATTTCCACTCCTCTTTGCTGACGGCCAATGCTTCCCACCCAGGTAAATATTTGGTCAGGTCGTCACACCATCTCCGCCTTGGTCTGCCTCGTCGTCGGTAGCCATCGCACGGGACCCAATCAGTGACGATTTTCGCCCACCTTTCCGGCTCCATACGTCTGACATTTAATTAAACTTATTTTCTTAAAGCTGCCACGACATTCGGTACTAGTCTATCTTGCCCTACAAACAGAGATTACTGGCTCTTATCATACAGGCCTTAGCTTAGTATAAGGGGCAGCAAACACCATTGTACATTTCTTTCTATTACTGATCAAGGCTTAAAATTAAAAACCTATTTAGAGGCTAAAAATTTCACCCATGCCGGGATTCGAACCCGCAACCTCTGGCTATCCGTGCCAGCGCTCTACCAATTGAGCCAATGGGCGACTCACGGCATCAGTAAAATTTCGAACCTCTTTACACTATTCTCTGTATTACGTACAGGCAGCGAAACACAGGCAGGCAGGTAGCCTGGCACGGATAGCCAGAGGTTGCGGGTTCGAATCCCGGCATGGGTGAAATTATTAGCCTCTAAATAGGTTTTTAAATTTGTCCTTAGCACGGGTTAGTGCATTAAAAATAAAAATAGTATGATCAAGGCTTGTTTAGTTATATTAATGATGTACTTGATGTAATAACTAAGAAAATTATGAGCATGCAATTATAATTTAATAGATAAATAGTTTAAGTGATGTACAAACCCACATTATGCTTTTGAACAATAAACAAATTTTTATTTTATTTTTATGATATTATATATTAAATTAGTAAGATTTATTCAAAGTTGGCTGCAAATTCGTTTTGTCCTCAGCTTGCACGCTAGGCTCAGCCTCAGTTGTGGATACTGTTAAGCTTTATAATAATAATCAAGTCAAAGAATTCACGTTCTAAATAATTTAATTACTCCACGAGTGTACGAGCAGAGGAGAGCGTGTGCAACTCAACTCAGTCGCACAGCAGTGATGTTGTAGGGCGGTGGTGGATGAAGAAATTAGATGTTTACGTTCAGGTCTTCTTGGCGTTTATTAGGAACCGTGCACAGTTACTTGTTCGAAGACGTATGTTATTGAGAGGCAAAAACCAGCTGTTTTGCGCAGAAAACAAGACCCGTGAGCTCCACTGTGCGCGGTGCATAGTCAGCAATAGGGTGACCTAGAAAAGTGTACCGGAACGGAACGGAACGAACGGAACGGAACGGAACGGAACGGAACGGAACGGAACGGAACGGAACGGTACGGAACGGAACGGAACGGAACGGAACGGAACGGAACGGAACGGAACGGAACGGAACGGAACGGAACGGAACGGAACGGAACGGAACGGAACGGAACGGAACGGAACGGAACGGAACGGAACGGAACGGAACGGAAAGGAACGGAACGGAACGGAACGGAACGGAACGGAACGGAACGGAACGGAACGGAACGGAACGGAACGGAACGGAACGGAACGGAACGGAACGGAACGGAACGGAACGGAACGGAACGGAACGGAACGGAACGGAACGGAACGGAACGGAACGGAACGGAACGGAACGGAACGGAACGGAACGGAACGGAACGGAACGGAACGGAACGGAACGGAACGGAACGGAACGGAACGGAACGGAACGGAACGGAACGGAACGGAACGGAACGGAACGGACCGAAACGGAACGGAACACAGAAACTGCGGCTTAATGAACGTTACAATTGAAACGTGGTCATTTGTACTTCAAGGCTTACTTTCACTCTTAACAGGACTGTACTAATGGATTTTTTTTTGTTGTTTCAGATTCATGTCATGTGCTGACTTCATACGCTATGCTATCCGAAACTTGTGAGTATTACCTATTTTGTATTTATATATCCTTCAAACTGGAATGCGTATATATCGTGTCGAAATTTAGAAGGTGTCTGCAGCGAATGGCGCAGATATTATTAGTTTCTTGAATGTAGAGGGTAACTACCATTATAAAAACGTATGTTCATAAAATAGTTTAAGCTTTTTGCTTTCTCTTTTAATATTAAAGCTCCTGCGTTCTAACGAGATAAGATAAGATAATTTATTTAAGCGGCAAGTTTACAATAGCGTTTCTTATAAAATTAAATAATAAACGACCTCTAGATAGTCTAGGACGCCTTCGGACCAGGTGGGATGACGATCTTCAAAAAACTGCAGGCAGATGCTGGATGCCGGAAGCTAAAGACAGGGCGCTATGGCGCTTATTAGGGAAGGGCTATGTCCAATAGCCTGAAGAAAAAGATCTCTAGATGCCTAAACTAGGTCGTGCCTATACTATAACGCCGGACTTACAGTCTGGCTACCACAATATACTTAAAAAAAGTGGTACTATTTCATAACTATTATTTACCTAGAACAAGTTCACGGCAGACTACTAGACTATAATAAATTTTACAATTGTGTATTATAAAACTTTAGAATCATGTGTTTCCATTATGTGTTGCCGTGAATGCCATGCACAACAGTATCCTTAACCATTTTCGCATTCTGAGTAACCAATCGTAATATCCTAACACAGTAATTTCCGATGGGTCAAATGAATAGGTCATTTGACAGGTTTCTGAAAAACAACAAAGATTTTTCGTTGGTGTTTAATAAGTGCTCAGGAACTAAATGTTTTTAAATCTTTCGTGTATTTTTTTCTAACAAAAATAAAATAAAAAAATCTCTTTTCAAATAAGCCGCCAAAACGCTGTCTTAAGCAATATAGCGTGGCACAGGAATTAGTGACGTCACTGGCCTATAAACAAAAAAACGTCAAGTCAACTCTTGGGTTGTCGGATCGCTATACGAGTATTTACCAATTTTATTTACGCTATTTGACCTGAGACGTCATTTTAGATTCAACCAATCCCGGCCATTTCCGACAAAATTGCTATAGATATCAAATTATTATATCCAGATTTATCGTAGCGTAAAAGATCCATATTTTTTAAAAATTGAAATGCATTAAACTCATAATTATTGATACAAGTGTATGTAATTAATACTTTTTTCACTCTGTTAAAAAGCGTATTGAAAATAAATGGCATTTTCGAAAACTATACTTTTTTTAATGCTGTCAAATAGCCTATTGAAAATAAGTGGAATTGTCGAAAACTATACTTTTTTAATGCTGTCAAATAGCCTATTGAATATTAGTTAAATTGTCGAAAACCATACTTTTTTTTTCATGCTGTCAAATAGCCTATTGAAAATAAGTGGAATTGTCGAAAACTATACTTTTTTTTCACGCTGCCAAATAGCCTATTGATAATAAATGAAAATGTCGTAATCTATTCTTTTTTTTCAGGCTGTCAAATAGCCTATTGTAAATAAGTTGAATTGTCGAAAACTACACTTTTTTTTTCTGTCAAATAGCCTATTGATAATAAGTGGAAATGTAGTAAACTAGTCCCTCATTTACCCGGGCGATTCGCGAAATTTTGGGGGATTTTCGAAAGGCGCCGAGGTCACGTGGCCGCCCGATTTCCGGCGGTGCGACCCGCCTGCTTTCGCTTCCGGCGCTATTTTCGCCCAGTACTACATGCCTCTACTCACTTACCAATTTCAGTAGGCCCTTGCACTACTACGGTACCACACCTCGTTGCCTTAGAATTGAATAAAACTTAAGATGCCAATTGATGTCCACTAATCAAACTGAAACGATTTTCAAAAATAATTTTCTTTACAATTTTTTTTATGTTATTGAATGCTTAGAAACCTGAGACAATGCGACAAAAAAAAATTGCTTCCCTTTTTAAATTATTTTTGATTAGAGGGGGAAAAACGAAAAACGACAACGATCTGCGAAAAACTGCAGGCAGATGCGGGATGCGGCAAGCTGAAGACAGGGCGCTGTGGCGCTCATTGGGGGAGGGCTATGTCCAGCAATGGACTACATAATATAGCCTGAAGAAGAGGGGAAAAAAAAACCGTATCTTTTCGATTTCTTTCTGGACACATATTTAATAAGATAAAGATTTCAGAAAAAATAAATGATTCCACCGGAAGTGACGTAGCTCTGAGACCAGTATGGTTATTGTGTCAATGCCTCACTTTGCCAAGTAAAAAAAACTGTGCAACTGACCTGACAGAAGAAAATACATAAGAAGTCAAATATAAAATTAGAGATAACAGTAGGATGGTCATCTGTCAAACAGACACTGAAATTTTTTTTGTGGCGTCGACGCGAGCTAAGGAAACTTGCTTATTCTGGTCGAGCTGTGACGTCATACATAGGTTTACGAATTAAATTTTTTTCCCCCTTAATTATTCATATACTTTATTACAAACTATTTTTTCTGTACTCTATAGAGGTTAATCTAGAAACGATATTTTTTATTTCAGCAACATATTATTTGTCGTATTGTCCATTGATGTTTATGAGTCACTACCAAATTTTATTAAAATCGCTCCAGCCGTTTAGACGTGAAGAAGTAACAAACATATACACTCACAAACTTTCGCTTTCATAATATTAGTGTGAAGTGTTATTCATTTCATTTCATTATAAATATTATTTATAATGAAATGAAATGAAAAAACTTTATTGTAAACAAAATATGTTACAAAATATGGTTACTGGCTCCCAAACTAGGATTCCCTGTGCTATGGGTAGCCAATAATTAATTTTATTTTGATGTTTTTTTTATGAAGCCTCTGAAATTTCCACTGCATCGCACAGGCTTTCTCTCAAAGAGAGTATGGGCTTAAGTACACACATGCCTAACGTGGATTGGCAATTTTAGGCGCTGACTTATTTGAATACTACAGACGCTCAGGTTTCCTCACACTGCGTATTAGCGAGTGGTATTACTGCTATAACCTCACAAATGTACTTAACTACTTAACTTAGAAAACAAAGTCATTGGCCACTGTAAATTGTCCGAGTCCACTGGGCTAGCGGCGCTCCATCAAGTCAAAGTCAAAAAATGTTATTCACTATAAAAACAAAACGTTCACTTAATGAACGTCAGTTCTGCTGTTAGTTTCACAATTAATAGATTATTTGGAGAAGAAACTGACAAAGAAACTTCACATCTATTCTTTTAAAAACCTATTTAGAGGCTAAAAATTTCACCCATGCCGGGATTCGAACCCGCAACCTCTGGCTATCCGTGCCAGCGTTCTCCCAATTGAGCCAATGGGCGACTCACGGCATCAGTAAAATTTCGAACCTCTTTACACCCTGTATTACGTATAGGCAGCGACATCTGACTTAAGCAAATTGCATCACTTACAGCCCCGACCACCTACTTTGCAGTTAGGTTTTAGGTTGGGTTTTTTTTTTAAATTTGTTCCTTAGCACGGGTTAGTGCATTAAAAATAAAAATAGTACAATCTATTCTTTTCTAAACAGATTTTACTTAATTAACAGAGTTTTCAACTTAAAGTTACATTACAGTAGACCTAATCGTCCAACATTATTTTAATACCAGATATCTTTGTCTTCCAGGCTTTTTTGCACAGAGTATGCTTTACACAGTTTTTAAACTACATCGGTGGTAAGTCTATCTATATAATTAACCTATAAAGAATGTATTAACCTTTGCAAGTGTAAATCGTGTAAATGATTTGAAATGTTTATTCTTAGTATCAATATTAAGATGGCTACCAATGTTTTCGAAATTGCAGATATTTTTCCTCGTCGTTGTCGTCGTCAGGCTATACTAGTCCACTGCTGGACATAGCCCTCCCCTAAAGAGCACCACGTTGTGCTATCATTGGGGGTAGTGCCCATACTCCCCACGTTGGGCATGCGGATTAGGGATCGCAGTTTGGTGGAATTGTACTGCAGGGGGCGATGCTGCCGACCCCACGGTTTGTGTCCCTTAGTCGCCTTTTACGACACCCGCGAGAAGAATTGGGTTGGTGCTATTCTCTAGGCCGGCACCAGACAGCAGAGATTTTTCCTCACATACATTATATTTTCGTAGATGTATTGACCTGCAACTGTTAACATGTTAGTTTCTTTAAAAAAGACCCTTAACGAAATAATACTACCTAGCTTATATATAAATCAGATCGCCCCCTTCCGCAAGATCACGATAGTTTAAATGTCACATTATTTTGCACAATCTTCATCTTGCAGTTCAACTTTAAACACATGTATCTTTTTTAAATTAAAATGTATGGCAATAGCTTGAAACTTTTTAAGTTGAAAAGAACTTATAGGATAAATTACGTATAGGAGCAATAGCGTTTTCTCCGCTTGAAAACGGTGAAGCAGCAAAACTCGCAAACCCTCAGTAGGCCTCTTAGCAGATAGGCGGAATAGACTACTAGCAAATTATATGAAATGGCCGTGAACAATGGGGCAGGAGTAACAAAAGTCAGGTCCAGTGTAGGTCCCCTTATGCATGGGCGCGCTGAAGTATGAATGACGTTATATCTTTCGAACACAATGTGCGCTCCGCTGGCGAATGGCCAGAGCAATGGGATAATATATAATATTATATCCTACTAGAGGTTGGTTGATTGTATGACAGTGGCGGGCCTTACTGTCAGAAGTTTTCAAGCCGCCCTAAGGCCTATGACTTGGCTTAGCGACTGCCATCTATCGACGGCAGCCGGCACCAACTGCTTGACGCGCCTTGCGAAGCATGGAACCGCTCGGAAAAATACAACTAGCGTTAGCCACAGATGGTTTACCCATCCATGCACTGAACGCGCCCTGTGTTGCTAAACCTTCGCGATCGTTTAAGATTAAGGCAGCCGGGGCTACGAGCGGTTCTCCTATATTACGCGCACCAAAGTCCGGAGTGCTTAGTGCGAGTTTTTTTACTACTCGATCGCGTTAACGAAAACTCATATTTCTATGGCATCGAGGAAGCGCCACCTAGCGACAAGTATGGAAATTAAAATTGCTGAGTGCGTGTTGTAATGGTTTACGTTGAGAAGTGAACACGTTTACCAGCCAAAACACAAATAAAAACGAGTGCAAGTTGTACTGTGACAGCGTTTTGCGAGTTCGAACGGTTAACTTACTCATACTCACTACTCAATGCTCGATTGACGCGGTAGTAAAGTTATTCGATTGGATCTGTCAAACTCGCACTAAGCACTCTGAACGATTCCGTTCGTCTCAGTGACAAGTTAGTATGGAATTGGATAGTTAAACGGTTGCTATCGCTCCGGATACGTTGCGCATAATTAGGCCCATTATTAGTGCGGACTCAAAGCGCACGCCCGAGGCCTGCTGCGACATGTGATTACTGCTATATCTAATATTACACCGGCCAAATGCCTGTCCCACTAATTGTATGAAATTGGTCATTATACGGGCCGTTATTACGAAATGATTAGTGCTTGTCGTGTGATTGAAATGTCATAATAGCCTCCTAAGCCCTGGAGGTAACACTTACTTCAAGTCTTCTAAAACTACGTAGATTTTGAAGAACTTTTTCTTCTTGTTATCCAAAAAATTATGAGGAAAATATTGGACCTGGAACAGTAACTTTTCCGGACTTCCTACTAAATCATTAGGAGTGAACTTCTAGGACGCCAGGGCTTAGGAGGGTATAAACATCAGCTACTTCTAGGCTAGCTAAGATAGTTGAAAACTTAAAATGGTCTTCTAGCCTGATGTATGAGAAATTGTGTATATGAACTGTGACAAGGTACTGAAGTGCATACATGTTAGTGAACGTTGATATCGGGATTCGAACCTACGACCTCTCGACTTTGAGAAAGACGTCGTATCGTCCCGCTACCACCGCTTGCTACTGCTGTATGGATAGGTTGTCTATTTATAGAAGAATAATTTTAGAAAGTGACTGAATGACTATATTCCTCTTGCTCACACAATAGAGTTGCCCATATTGTATGAGTGGGAGGTAAATAGATATTCAGTCTCTTATTTGCCAGCAGTGAGCACTGTTTTCTTTAGTGGTTACTTAAGACCAGAAATCTTCCACTAAAATTGGTTTATTTAAGACGTTTCTTTGAATAAAGTCGTTTAATTTTTGTCTTAATTTCACTAGAATTAGCAGAAAAAAATGTGCCAATCATACGATGTCACCTCACACAACTGACATTCCTGAAAAAAGTCTATTACAGTTTTTTCTTACTTTTAGTTTTTCGCTTGAAATGCCAATCCGTGGCATTGACACGTGTAGTAATTGCACCCATACTCTCTCTGACGGCCCGTGCCCTGCAGTTGAACATTTATAGGCTACATTTTTTTTCCAAGCAAACTACGCATGTCACACTATATTTAACTATGTAAATAAATATTCATGGACATAAATATAAATAAACTAGCTGACCCAGCGAACTTCGTACCGCCGCGCCGTCGTCGTTCGTGACAGTCCATTCTTTATTTTTATTTTTTTTCTCTCCGTAAGAACCATCCTCATACTTCATGGAATATTCTAAAAAAAGAATCAGCGAAATCGGTTTAGCCGCTCTCGAGATTTGCGCTTACCAACACATTCAGCGATTCATTTTTATATTATAAACATTCATGGACATATTACACAGATCTCATTAGCCCTATACTAAGTACAACTAAATGACTTGTGTTACAGGTGCTAACTCGACGACAGATTGAATGCAATAAATACATATATAACATCCAAGACCCGAGACAAACTAGAAAAGTTCGTTTCCTAGCTTGACCCGGCCGGGGATCGAATCCGAGACCTTCGGTTTTACAGTCAGCGTGCCAAACCGTTGCGCCACCGCTGGCGGTCGGTACTATAATATAGCGCCACTATATTAATAAAAAAATAGCATGATGGTATTATGAGTTAATATTTAAGAAAAAAAACACAAAAACCCCCAAAAAAACACTAGTATAACTTACTTTAATTACTTTATGCTAGAATAAGCGCGTGTACTACGGTAACACCTATAAGCAAGATGTAGTGTAGTTCTGTGAGAAAAAGAGTACTATGAGAAAATAAATAATTTAATACACGGAATAAAAAAAAAAGCACGGACCTAGAGTCTGTGGAAACAGAAGTATTATTTAAGAAAAATATAGCGCCTCTACCCAGTAGATTGAAGCTCTGTAGAACAAAATGTACAGTTCAAATCTAAGCCAAGCAATTGCCACGCGGGCTGGCCAGTACCCAAGTGGCCAGCCAGTTTAGTAACGAAGTTATCGTCATCGATTAAGGCCGTAATTTATTCATCGGCATCCATCATCCGCGAGACGCGCCGATATCTGTCCCGGGGGACCGGCGGCGGCTGTACTCGCTAACCACTATATTAAACGTCGCTGCCATGAAACTTGCGCCTTGTGAGATAGGCGGAGCGATTTTTTGTGCGGATTCAGATACGAAAGCAAACATTTTTTTTTCTTATTATCTTTTTATAAATGAATAAATAAATAAATATTTATGGACATATTACACAGATCTCGTTAGTCCTATACTAAGTACAACTAAATGACTTGTGTTATAGGTGCTAACTCGACGATATATTTAATACAATAAATACATAGATAACATCCAAGACCCGAGACAAACTGGAAAAGTTCGTTTCCCAGTCTGACCCGGCTGGGGATCGAACCCGAGACCTTCGGTTGCACAGTCAGCGTGCCAAACCGCTGCGCCACCAAGGCCGTCATATATAATCATATCTATCTATAATCAGCCACATCAACTCACTGCTGGGCATAGGCCTCCGTTTTACTGCGCCATTCCTCACGGTCCTGTGCTTTCTGATCCATCTCTGACTCGCAACCCTCACGATGTCGTCTGACCATCGTGTCGGTGGTCTGCCTACACACCTCCTTCCGTCCCTTGGCCACCACTCCGATACTGCTCTGGTCCACCGGCCGTCTTCCCTTCTAGCCAAATCTATTATCTTTATAAGAAAAAAAATTGTGTATGCTTGGACTCTCGTTAAGGGACAAAGTCCGGAACGACATTATCCGACAAAAAACCAAAGCCACTGACGTAGTTCAGAAGTGTAGCAGGCTGAAGTGGCGGTGGGCTGGTCACATCTGTCGCAGAACCGATGATCGTTAGAGCAGACGGGTTCTCGAATGGAGACCACGACTCGGCAAGCGTAGTGTAGGACGCCCTCCGGCCAGATGGACCGACGTCCTGAAAAAGGTGGCTGGTGGTGACTGGATGGCGAAAACGGGAGATCGGGTCTCGTGGCGCACCCTGGGGAGGCTTAAGTCCATCAGTGGACTGCAATAGGCTAAAATGATGACGATGATGGTTATCTTTATTTATTTAGAAGCTTTGTTCTCATAGGTGAGCCTGTCAGCTCCATCTAAATCTACTAACAAAATATTACCACACAGTAACACTTAGTTCTTACAGCTATTACAGTCCTTATTAT
This sequence comes from Yponomeuta sedellus, assembly GCA_934045075.1. NCBI lineage: Eukaryota > Metazoa > Arthropoda > Insecta > Lepidoptera > Yponomeutidae > Yponomeuta > Yponomeuta sedellus. The sequence goes on along the minus strand of OW203729.1, from coordinate 24,007,438 downwards.
TATTGAGGTGGTGCCCTCAAGGAAGAACTTTGTTTGACAAAATCAAAGCAAACATGCGTTGTGATAAGCGCGTATATCTAATAGTTATATTATTCTATGATCATCATAATCAACCCCGTGGCAACGTAGTCGTTGGTTTTAGTCAGAAGTATTTAATAATGTGTGTTTGTGTGTATGGGTGTGTGTGTGTGTATGTGCGTGCGTGTGTGTCACAGTGATAGTTTGAGGATCTTTTAACGTTAATTAATATGTTTACTTTTTTATTACATTTTCACATTTTAATACATGCACATACATTGCTTCTGGCCCCACACTAGGATACCCCGTGTCGTGGGAATCAGAAACAGCGACGTCACAAACATGTAAACATCCAAATCTGGGTTTTTTTTCATAAATTACGTCAAATTATAAAGATTCTTTCTCTTCTTTCTAAAATGATTCCGTACGAGTTTTAAGTTTTCCACGTCCTCTATAATATTAAAACAATGGCACATCAAGTTTAACTCTTAGTTGGTTGCAAGTTTCCCATTTGCAAGAGACAAATAATTAAGATTTTGTAAACATCTTGGTGGGTATAGAAGCTGCTGTATTTAATAGCTACCATTGCGGATCCTATGGCCGCCTTGTGGGTATGTTACATAACCTTAAACAAGTAAATCGTGCACGCATATGCTAGTAGAAAATTTATGAATATTGCGGTCAGCGTGTCCCGCAATTTGGGCTCTAGGCGATGAAGTATGTCTTATATACGCCCGAAGGATGGATGGCCGCTATTTCCTTATGAATAATTAGTTTTACTACTGTATGTTAGGTAAATAAACATTTTATGGTGTACTGACTACAGAATATGGATATATACATTCGAATATATTTTCTCCGCCAAGAATACAGTAATAGTGAGCCAGATCACCGTTCTGTCATTCCCATTTAATCGATCCACTCCGCCATATTTTGTCGCAGGGATGCCAACTTAACGACCGGTTACTTTCGAATAGTGACAACGCTTTCGATTTAATACGTATGATGGCACTAATTTATTGAATACTTTTAACATCGTGACATTGACTATTAACTGATAAAGCAATCAGGGAAACAATATTAATGCAGACTAATGCCACAATATTTATTATTAAAATTCTTTATTGCACAGACCACGTCGTATTTGGTGCAAAGGCGTACTCAATGCTAAGTAGCATGTTCTTCCAGTCAACCTTTGGTTTGTGGATAATGGCTGGGTGGGTAGTGCAAAATATTAAACGTAGGGGAATGGGGGCAATACTTAAGGCAGAATGAGCAAATGTAACCCTGTTTTCACTGATGTCATTACATACATAAGCAGCCGATGGTCTGAAGCAGATTGCTGATAGATGCTGGTTGAGGATAGCCAAGGACAGGAGTGAGTAGGAAAATTGGTAAAATTAACAACACCAGAAAGAAAGCGTAATTCACGACAGACAAAACAAAAATAACCGGTCAAGTACAAGTCGGACTCGGGTTATCGAGGGTTCTGTACAAATTCGTTTGTAACTTCTTGCATAATATATTATACATAGTATAGGAATCGAGTACCGCAGTTTTTTTGAGCTTTTCCGATCTTCAAGACCATCTTTTTCATGTATTTGTATAAGTTATAAGATGGTAATACTTGCCAAATTTCGCAGTTCTAGGTCAAAGGAAAATACCCTACGAATTGTAATATTAAGTGTCGAATGAGAATTATATTATATTATATTATATTATATTATATTATATTATATTATATTATATTATATTATATTATATTATATTATATTATATTATATTATATTATATTATATTATATTATATTATATTATATTATATTATATTATATTATATTATATTATATTATATTATATTATATTATATTATATTATATTATATTATATTATATTATATTATATTATATTATATTATATTATATTATATTATATTATATTATATTATATTATATTATATTATATTATATTATATTATATTATATTATATTATATTATATTATATTATATTATATTATATTATATTATATTATATTATATTATATTATATTATATTATATTATTATCACTCTATCTTGCCCACAAACAGAGCCCATTGCTGGGCAAAGACGTCTTCCTTGCCAAACACCTTCGGCCCCTTGCCAAAACAGTCATATTGTTTTAAAGGCTCTAATGACGTGAGTAGTGCGTGAAGGAGCCACCAGACTGTATAAAAATCATCCCATTTCATAGACGCAAAGGCCGAAGCTTAATGACGTCATGGGTTCACCTGTCTCTTTATTTATATTAATTCCACGCTAAGGCGTGTCACTCTAAATAACACTCGGGCGTAAGGAAATTTTTACAAGCAACGCAAACACCTAATGAACGCCGAAATGTTTGCCGATTCACACCTGAGCACCTCGCAGGCGTCGGCGGAATGTCGCGAACATTCCGAATTCCCTCTTTGACTGCAGCTAGGCAGGTGTCGGCGCAAATATTTGGCAATGTAACTGGGGAAATAATTTTTCACCTGTTTAATATTTTAAACGCTGTTTGCCGCCGCCGCCTCTTTATTTATTCCCTATACCCGCCCGCTTGCTTGATATTTTTGGTGGCCAGCGTGGCATGCTGTAATTTACGTGCGGGCGTACAGGTCAGACTTTTTTCGCTGTCGCTTTTGCGCTGTTTGACCGTTTGGCTAGAATGTAATTATAACGGCCCTATTTTTTAAAAACACTATTCCTTTATAACACTCCTCAGAGGGAGATTATTTATCTCTGGTTACGTTTTTCCTATTTTTTGTCGTAGTAGTTGAAAATAAAGCCTTGTAATTAAGTCCATACTCTCCTTGAGAGAAGGCTTGCACCCTGTAGTGTGACGTAAATAACCTAATAAAAAAAATTGTTGAAAATAAAACCTAAACTTGTTGAAAAAGTTGCAGAAAAACGGGCATGTGCGTGTCGGGCCAAGCGCAGAGTGAGGTTCCGTAAAGAAATGTATATCTGGAAAAAAATCACCATTACCGTACTTGTCTAGTCTGTACCAAGATGTGGATAGACGGACAAACCGACGGTCGGCCATAGCGAAATTAAAAGGGTTCTTTGTTGACTACGGAACCCCAAAAATGCCAACAACAGTCTCACTGCAGATTGCCTCCCAGAAAGTATGGACTTGACACACAGACCCTCAGCGGATTGACTATTTCAAGCACGAAGATTTGTGAACACCTCAGACAGTCAGGTTTCCTCGCACTATTTTCCTTTACAGCGAGCCATTTGCCAGCTTATTACGCCGCAGCCGAGCTCCATACGGTTAAGCATTAAACAGTCTGCCGGCACATGCGGCCAAGTTAGTCGCGGTTGCAATTTCCCACCGTTAGGGACCGGCCCACCTGCCGTGTTACGTGCCAATGTCGGCTACGTGAGTGGTTGCTGTATTGCGCCGACTTGACAAGTTTTTTACCCGACTTGGAAAGCATGGGGTGGTTGTGTTTTACGCCGGAATGTTTTTATGTAACAACAACAACAGGATACCCTGGATAGGATACCTAGGATACCCTGTGTCGTAGGAACCTGAAACATCACAAACATGTTAACATCCCAGACCTGGGTATTTTTTTCCCCAGCCGTGATTCGAACCCATGACCGCTTGCACGGTAGGCAGATGCGCTACCGCTACGCCACAGAAATCGTCATGTAAGGCCGCCCACAATTGAATCGCTCGTAGCCGCGGCTGCCTGAGTGATCTTAAACGATGTCGAAGGTTAAGCAACATACGGGCGCGTTCGCATGGATGGATGATCGTCTATGACTGACGCTAGTGGCATTTTTCCGAGAGGTTTCGTGCTTCGCAATGCATGTTAAGCAGTTGGTGCCGGCTGCCGTCGATAGATGGCCGTCGTTAAGCCAAGTCAGAGGCCTTACGGCTAGTCTTGCAAGACTCCATCCGCACTTGGCCCCCGTGATGGTTTGCACCGTTACAAAGTTTTATATTGTAGATGTAATTATATTCATTTCCACATCGAGTAGGTTTCCATGAGTATTGTCACGGGTCTTTGTACTGCTGGAATACTCGTAACTTTCACTCAAAAGGGTCTGGCTGTAAACCAGCATTACAGATTTTATCTGTGGCGCAGGCCAGACACCTTTTTATATCCAGGACACACATTGCAGCATTTACTGATATCTATCATTTGATTATTGCGTTCATTCCAATTTTTCATCGAATATTGCATATTGTAAAACTGGTACTTGCACACTTGCATCTTAATATTTCTAATTATGTAGTGCTTTTGTAGGCAAGCGTTGTGTAGTTGGTTTAATGTTGCATTTTTTCTTCTTCTTCAGGCTATAATAGTCCACTGCTGGACAAAGCCCTACCCTAATGAGCGCCATAGCACTAGGTTACAATCCACAATCCCCGCGCTGGGCATGCGGGTTGGGGTTCGCAGATTGATTGAATTGTACTGCAGGGCGTGCTACTACCCAACCCCCGGTCTGTGTCCCTTAGTCGCCTTTTACGACACCCGCGGGAAGAATTTGTGTTAGTGCTATCCTCTAGGCCGACACCACACAGCATTGGTCTTGATGTAATTTTTTTTCGTGTTTTAAGGTTAATTTCACCCGAATGTTTTAATGTGTGTTTTGTGTATGAATTATCTTATCTTAGTCACAGAATGGTCGCCCATCCAGCACCTGCCCGCGCCTGTTGTAACCTTAGTAACAACCAATTCCAATCAATCCAATCAATCGGTTCCACTAGGCGAGCCGTTTCAGACTCGAAATTGGATCTCCAAAAATTCTCGGCAGGAGTAAAAATGCTAGCATTAATAATCCTAATGGCATTTAAGAGCCCATTGGCTCAATTGGTAGAGCGCTGGCACGGATAGCCAGAGGTTGCGGGATCGAATCCCGGCATGGGTGAAATTTTTATCCTCTAAATAGGTTTTTAAATTTAAAAGCTCCCAATAGCTCCCAATACCCTACCATGCGTTTTGCATTTATCGTATTAATATCTTTTATCTTATACATGTATGTTTGTTTGTTTATTACCAATCGGAGGCTAAACCGTTTGACCGATTTGGACAAATGGGATGAAATGGAAATAAATAGTATTGACTTCATCAATACTGTTTATGGCCATGGATAAAGTTAGTGTCATGACCTCTAACTCTACTAGAAAACCGACATCTGACAAAGTATTTTACTATTTTATAGACATAAAATATATATGTCTCTTAAAGTTTTAAGGGGGCCATAAACTTTCCAATAAGTCGAACGAGATGTTGGAAATTCAACAAACTTGACTTATTTATAAAATTATTATATTATTTTTAATGCACTAACCCGTGCTAAGGGCTGCAAGTGATGCAAATTACTTCAGCCAGATGTCGCTGCCTGTACAGATAATATACAGAGAGTATTGTAGAGGTTCGAAATTTCACTGATGCTGGTGAGTCGCCCATTAGCTCAGTTGGAAAGAGCGCTGGCACGGATAGCCAGAGGTCGCGGGTTCGAATCCCTGCATGGGTGGAGTTTTTGGCCTCTAAATAGGTTTTTATTTATAACATTTTTAGCTGTCGGGTTTTACGTTTTTTCAGGTGTAGTTGCATGTACCACTCATAGGTCTCAGACTTGACCACTAACTTTGTTTAAAAGGCGTGCGTGACCTACTAAACCATTTATTTCCAGTTCTAAACTCTGTTGAAACTTTCTTTGATAACTTTTTTCATAATATGCATCTTCATCGATCTCCGGTCTAATACTGTGACGAAAGACTACTGTTAAGGCGCATTAGGGTGCTAATTAGTGCCATTAATGGAATAAAAATCATAACATGTTTTATAATACAAGTCGTTCAAAAAGTAATCATCGAAAATCTTAATATCAATGATAACTATTTTCAGAACATTTTTAGAAGATTCTTACCTAGTTTTTACTTATACTTTATTGGACACGAAAAATTTAACAAGACATTACATAAGAAATAACATGTATAAAGGCGAGCTTATCTCTGAAAGAGATTTCTTCCAGCAAACCTTAGAAAGTTGATTCGTGCGAATGTCGTCCGTATCACGCGGGCGCGATAAATCTAAGCTGAGTGACAATATTATGCAGTTCGTATTCAATGGTCAGTGTTCATATCAAGTTAACACCTGTAGTGGAAACGTAAAATCGGAAAGCCTAGACGGTGCCTTGAATTCTTACGTTAGTAGCTGACACATCTCTGAGAAGCTAGATTGGCTATCAATAATGCAGTCCCAAAACTTTTGTATAGTAGCGGGACCTGGGAATTGCAGACGAATAAAGAAAGTAGGTTTAGTACGAATGCACTAGAAATGAGGTCCTTGAGATGTATGTGTGGTGTTACTTTGAATGACAGGATACGCGATCGTTTGATTGGGGACGTTGTGGACTGGAAGAGGATGTAGTTACTAGAGTTGAGACAGGAATTGCACGTTGGCTTGGACACGCGGAGAGGATGAAAGAAGAAAAAGAAGAAGGAAATAATTAAAACTGTTTTTATACGGATTTTACTTGTTTATTACATTTAAACAATTTTCCGACGTTTCGGCACTTTTTCAGGTGCCGTGGTCTCGGTTGACTGAGGTGACAGACGTCTTTTTGAAAGCATTAACTGTTAGTTTACAGTAAACTAACACTTAATGCTTTCAAAAAAACTAGTGCTCGTGTTAACCTTAGAAAAGAAAGAAATAGTCAACGAAGACTTTTAATAATCACATCCCTAGCGTCGGCATCGCATTGGAGCCTTGCAGGACTAGTGGCTGGTCTTACTGTCAGAAGCTTTCAAGCTGCCCTAAGACTTCTTGGCTTAGCGACTGCCATCTATCGACGGCAGCCGGCGCCAATTGCTTAGCGTGCCTTGCGAAGCACGGAACCGCTCGGGAAAATGCGTCTAACGTTAGTCATAGACGGTCACCCATGCATGAACTTAACGCGCCCTATGTTGCTGAACCTTCGTGATCGTTTAATATCACTCAGGCAGCCGGGGCTACGAGTGATCTTATCTTAAAATCAACAACAACATAAACATAAACATGTTGTTACCTCAGACCTAAAAGACAACATGGATATCGAACGAGAACGGAGGGCCCTGTCAGTGAGGGCAAACATGATCGCGCGTAAGTTTGCGCGCTGTACTGGGGAGGTGAAAGTAACATTATTTAAAGCCTATTGCACTTTATACGTGTAGCTTATGGGCTTACTATACTCAACGGGCCTATGGGGCCCTCCGGGTCCAGTATAACAACGCGTTCCGGGTGCTGGTGGGGCTGCCCCGTTTCTGTAGCGCATCAGGGATGTTTGCGGAAGCGCGTGTAGATTGCTTTTATGCTACTATGCGAAAACGATGCACGTCCCTGGTGCGCCGGGTGCGGGCCAGCCCCAACCCCATCCTGCGGTCGATAGGCGAGAGGTTTGTCTGCCCATATATGAGGCATTGTGATAATATGCATATTTCTAGAAGCACCTATTATGTATAAATTGCTTAGATGCTTCTAGAAGTATAACCAACTTAATATTGCTTCATTATAATAGTATACTAACATAGCTGTAAGTATATATACTAATAAAATATGAGTCTGTAAAGTTACTTGAAATAAACGAATTACTATTATTATTATCATTATTATAAAAATCGTTAGTAATACCTCATGAGACCAGTCATCTACGCCCACCAGCTTCGAGTAGTTTTTATTACTATTTTACTTTGTAGAGTTAAATAGTTCTTATTCGGTGCTGTAATTTTTGTGGTGGCAGTGCTCCGCGGATGTACAGATGTTCATTATATTATTATTTAATCACCGAGCCGCGGCGGTCCCCGGACAGTAATCTACTATTTCATTAACGTAGTTTCCTACTGAACTAGGCAGCAGTTAATTCTTTTATTACGTGCTAATGTCCGCGAGAATTGTACACAATTTAAACTGGATATTTTAGTTCGTTATTTGTGTGCTTAATGTGGCTGGCGGGGCGAGGGTCTTATCTTAAGGGCACTGGAGCTAGTTTGGGCTGCTTTTGATGTTGGTTAGTGTGTTTTCTTTTTTTATTACATTGCTTCCGGCCCCATACTAGGATACCTCGTGTAGTGGGAACCAGAAACAGTGACATCACAAACATGTAAACATCCAAGACCTGTGATTTAGTTTGATTGTCTCCAGCCGGGATTCGAGCTCGGGACCTCTCGCATGGTAGGCAGATGCGCTACTGCTGCGCCACAGAGATCGTCAAATGTTAAATTTATATGGCTTATAAATGTCCCAATTTGGGATAGACCTTCTCTCTTAACCTTATAATTGTTAGTTATGGCACAGTGAAGGAAATTTTGATCTCAATTATACAACTATTTTGTCTCTTTTTTAAAAACCTATTTAGAGGCTAAAAATTCCACTCATGCCGGGACTCGAACCCGCGACCTCTGGCTAATCGTGCCAGCGCTCTCCCAACTGAGCTAATGGACGACTACCGACATCAATGAAATTTCGAACCTATTTACAACACTCTCTGTATTTTGTACAGGCAGCGACATCTGGCTGAAGTAATTTGCTTCACTTGCAGCCCCGAGTACCTACTTTTACAATTAATGGTCACTTCTAAAAGTACCATTTTAGGTCACAGGCCTTCTCTTAGAGAGAGAAAGAGGGAGAGTTTGAGTGTAAAATAATAGTCATATTATGACAGGTAGCTTCAAGTGTAGTGTTGCTGAAATTGAAACTTACTTTTTTATGTAGCCTATAAACGCCCCACTGTAGGGCACAGGCCTTCACTCAGAGTGTGAGAGAGAGAGAGAGAGAGTACGGGCTTATTTACCACGCGTGCCCACCGCGGATTGCCAATTTCAAGTTCTGAGGTATTTGAACACTTCAGACACGTTTTCTTGATATGTTTTCTTAATTATACTATTTTTATTTTAATGCACTAACCCGTGCTAAGGAACAAATTTAAAAACCTATTTAGAGGCTAAAAATTTCACCCATGCCGGGATTCGAACCCGCAACCTCTGGCTATCCGTGCCAGTTTAAGTTTTTTAAATGTTTTCTTAATTTTCGTAAACTGGCCGATTCGTGGTCTCCACTGGAGTTGAGTAAAGAAGAAAAGTGGTGTTAAAATAATCTTGTTTCCCAGTCGAGTTTCAGGTTCAATGTATTTGGGAATGGGAGGGACTAACTATTTGAATCTCACTCAGTTAATACGGCCATAAATATTGTGTGACCATGAGGTAAATAATTGTCCAGTACCTTTCCTTAATGGAGAGTGTTACATAAAGGTATTCGGAAAGTGAGTGGAAGAGCTGGTGAGGGACGTCCCAGGCAGACATACATCGACCGAATAGGGGATGTATTAGCAAAGGGGAAGATAAAAAGTACCCGGAATCGGCGTGCGTGCATGCAACGACTAATAGATATTGATGACGCGAAGGTGAAATGTCAGGATCGTGGCAAGTGGCAGTCCGTGGTCTCTGCCTACCTCTCTGGGATACTGGCGTGAGGTTATGTACGTATTTACATAAAGGTACACACTTAAGGTCGTATTCACTAAGCGCTCTTACCAGTGAGATCGTAACCCAACCTAAGAATGATTGCGTTTTTTTGAATACCTCTGTGGTTGTTACTTGTAAGTTTACCTTTCGAATAAATTAATGTATCAATATTGAGTACGCTGTCAAAGCTGTTTTATTTCAAGGAGCATTTTGAAATGGGCACTAGTTAGTTAGTTAGACCTGAGATTTCCGCACTTAGCCTCATAGTTGGGCCATTGTACGTAGCAAACGCTGAGGTACGCTAACACCTCAGACACTAGGGTTTCCTTACGATGTTTTCCTTCACCGTCAGCGAGTAGTATTGCTACTATAATTTCACAAATGTACATAACTTAGAAAACAAAGTCATTGTTACATGCCGGGGTTCGAACCCACGACCTCCCGATTGAGAAGCCGTAGTTCTACACCGCTCTGCTACCACCGCTCTTTTCGAAATGGCCACTATATTACTATTTTAAAATTATGACCACTTTGAGGTACGTGGTGGTGATTAAGTACTCTCTCTCAGAGAGAATGACTGTGCCCTGCAGTGGTACGTATATAGACTGTATAAAAAAATATAGATAACAAATTTATTTGCGCTTTTAAACTAAGGTTATTTATATGTTATAGATAGGTCGATAGAAATAGAAAACTATTTATTGCACAATCACAGAAAAAAAATACAACAATGATTTCTTAAATCTAAGTAATGTTATACAATTGGCGATCTTATCGCTTAGAGCGATTTCTACCTTTGGATGGGTAGATTGCATGAAGAATATAGTCGGTAGCTGCGTGTACATAAATAATAAAATCTGTAGATATATTTTAAAAAACCTATTTAGAGGCTGAAAATTCCATCCATGCCGGGATTCGAACCCGCAACCTCTGACTATCCATTGACATATTAAACCGTAGTCACTATATATTAAACATATAATGACTACGGTTTAATATGTCAATTATTTTAGCAAATATATAATCGCGATTAGATCCGTATTTCACTAAAGCCATTTAAAATTTAAACACTGTAAGAATTTATATTAATTAAATCTTTGAACCAAAACTTTCGTTAGCACTGCACATTAGTCCTTTAAGCTCTTATAAATAACTTGATTTTTTGTCGGAAGAGTTCGACCAGGCTAAATCAGGTTGGTTAAATTATTTTTCAATAATTTAATTGCACCTAAACAACACAATACAAATCTGTACAAAAAATCTCCTTCGCATGTTACTTGCATCTTACATAAGGACACCTTTAACAACATTAATTTACTACACTTTTGATATAATAAAAAGTACCCGGAACCGGCGTGCGTGCATGCAACGACTTATGACCGTTGATAAAGCGAAGGTGATCTGTCAGGATCGCGGCAAGTGGCAGTCCCTGGTCACTGCCTACCACTCTTGGATACAGGCGTGAGGTTAGGATTTAAAATAATAAATATATATTCTTGGACATATTTAACCCACTACACGCTCTCACAGTTACATTAATAAACTCACTGTACTAAATTTAGACTATCCTAACGAGTTACAAATTTTCTCTATTCACATTACGTTCTACCCTAGCGGGGACCAATTTCTATGGCGCCGAAGGACCTTTGACCTTAGCAAAGGTCGGGCGAGGGCCCGTCCAGACGGCCGCCATGTTGTGCGTACGCCGGAAGTAATTACGGTGCGTTAGTACGTCGCTTCCGGCCGGTGTCACACCCCCCTCTTATCTGTTCCACTATCTAGCAGGGAGGCAATGCACTGATAGATAGGACGGCATATGTGTGACCACAATTGATGAACCTGCAGAGTTCGATCGTTAGAAATAATTGAAAAACATTTGGCCGGTTATAAAGTGTGTATATACAAATAGCCACATATACAAATTAAATACCCTTTATGTATATGAATAAATTATCATTTCTTACTTGCTATTTAAATTTTAGTTATTTATGTTTTCTTAAGTTTCAAAGATATATTTCTTTATGTTTTGGTTTGTACCTATGCAATCAACTTACGAATTCTGTTGCATGCCTATTAATAGCACAGATCAGGCCCTAAATTATTTGTTTTGTTGAAATTAATTGATATTTATCTGTGTACTGTCGGTATGTCTTCTTCTCCTCTTCTTCAGGCTATATTATATAGTCCACTGCTGGACATAGCCCTCCCCTAATGAGCGCCATAGCGTCTATTATCAATAAATAAATATATCTACAGATTATACTATTTTTATTTTTAATGCACTGACCCGTGCTAAGGACAATTTTAAAAAACCTATTTAGAGGCTAAAAATTCCACCCATGCCGGAATTCGAACCCGCAACTTCTGGCTATCCGTGCCAGCGCTCTTTCACTGTAGCTAATGGGCGACTCACCGGCATGAGTGAAATTTCGAACCTCTTTACACTATTCTCTGTATTACGTACAGGCAGCGACATCTGGCTTAAGTAAATTGCATCCCTTACAGCCCCGACTACCCACTTTGCAGTCAGGTTTTTACATCGGAATGATATCACTGTACACACATGATTATACTATTTTTATTTTTAATGCACTAACCCGTGTTAAGGACAATTTTAAAAAACCTATTTAGAGGCTAAAAATTCCAAACATGCCGAAATATAATTTCTTACAGTGTTTAAATTTTAAATAGCTTCAGTTAAATACGGATCTAATCGCGATTATATATTTGCTAAAATAATTGACATATTAAACCGTAGTCATTATATATTAAACATATAATGACTACGGTTTAATATGTCAATATTCATTATATTACACAGAACTTAACAAACGCTATATTTAGTTTCATTTTTTTTGTAAATGAAATTGAAACAATTTTTTGCTTTTATCTGATACTTGGGATCGTTTGAATATTTTCGTCAATAGTTTTGCGATAAATTGCAACTTGATTTATCGCTATACGCATTGAAATGTGATTATGTCTAATTACGGTATCATGAATAGAGAGGCCATATTGAGAGTCTACGTTTGGGCTTCAAAAGGATTCATTGACAATTAAGTGAAAACGACCAATTGTGTTTGACTCTCAGACTTTTTTGAAACTCAATACAGTTAAACATGTGTTTTTCTCTATCATAACCTAACTTTGAACAAGTTGATGATGCAATAACTGAGATTTACTGCGTTGGAGTAAAATAAGACGCGACGGTGGCATTTTTGGAAAAATAAAATGTGCATGTCTGTGTATTAATATCATAATTCTACTGAAAAATGGTCTGAGCTATTTAGGATTAAACAATCTGTACGCGAAATCGGAGCGCTCGTGGCCTAGTCAAACCGAGTGATTGGAATCAATCAACAACAGGCGTGGTCAGGTGCAGGATGGGTGACCGTCCCGTAACTACCGCTAGTGGCATTCTTCCGAGCGCTTCCGAGCTCGTTAAACAGTATTAAGCAGTTGGTGCCGGCTGTCCTGTAATGACAGTCGTTAAGGCGATACAGAGGCCTCATGGGCGGCTTGACAACTTCTGACAGTAAGGCTCGCCACTGTCTTACAATCCTCCACCAACCCGGACTTGGCCGCCGTGGTGGAAAAATCGCTCGGAAAAATGCCACTAGCGGTAGTTACTAAACGATGCGGCTTCCCTTTTGACACACGGAACCCTAAAAGGGAGATTTTCTACCTTCTCACAAAAAACGTCTGGTCGTGGCAGTTTATGCAGAAAATACCTTTTTAGTGTATTTTGCTTTGTAGCGCGCACATTTCAAATGTAAACTTGCCTTGACACGGCTGCAATATAATTATCCGTCGAGACATGTTATGAACGACCGAATGGTTGAGTAAATAAGCAAATCGAAAATATGGGTACTTCAGCAACAGCTGTAGGTGATTTCAAAGTGAGACGACTTGATATAGTACAGCTTTAAAGTGCGACACCCAAATCGTGTGATATTTCATTTGCCTAGCTATTTATTTAATATAGTCTCAAGAAAGATTGACGAAACAAATATATATTGTGAATGTGAGTGGAAGGGCTGGTAAGGGACGTAGCAGACGGACTTACATCGACCAAATAGGGGATGTATTAGCAAAGGGTAAGATAAAAAGTACCCGGAACCGGCGTGCGTGCATGCAACGACTTATGAATGTTGATGAAGCGAAGGTGATCTGTCAGGATCGAGGCAAGTGGCAGTCCCTGGTCTCTGCCTACCCCTCTGGGATACATGCTTGAGTTTATGTATGTATGTAGTCTCCAGCTAAATTATAGTTATATTCTTTTTACTGCACCAACCCTTGCGAAGGACAATTTTAAAAACCTATTTAGAGTCTAAAAATTCCACCCATGCCGGGACTCGAACCCGCGACCTCTGGCTAACCGTGCCAGAGGTCGCGGGTTCGAGTCCCGACATGGGTGGAATTTTTAGACTCTAAATAGGCTTTTAAAATTATACTCTACAAAAATCTTTTCTCATTATACTATTTTTATTTTTAATGCACTAACCCGTGCTAAGGACAATTTAAAAAAAAACCTATTTAAGGCTAAAAATTCCACCCATGCCGGGATTCAAACCCGCAACCTCTGGCTATCCGTGCCAGCGCTCTTCCAATTGAGCTAATGGGCGACTCTTTTCTTCATTCATGATCTTTTCTCATGAGCACACTTCTGTAAAAAACCGGTATAAAACGGTATTTACCTTTCTTATTTCCTTCAGCAACTTTCCGTCATAAGGTTGTTTGGAAGAAATTCCTCAAGTTGTGCTGAGTATCTTTACAAGATTTATAATATGTGCTTTGGTGTACGATAAAGAATATTCTTATCTTATTTGGTATAAAACCGTTTTCGGAGATAATTAAAATTTAAAAAAGTTCAAAGAAGAAACATAAATACTTATGACAAGAACAGTGCGCACTCCACACTAAACAAACAGAACCTCAAATGGATACTACATAAAAGAGATAATGAAAACAAAGGTCCTGGCGTGTCATTGATATTATAAATGGCTGCTGACTCAGCAGTGTGCTTTGGTATAACAGATATTTATTAACATTGAAATGGTAATAATAGATCTCAAGTTTCAATTATCGCCATAATAAAGTGTTCTCTATTTATGTACTTACTTGAAAACATGCTGTCCTTTCAAACTACTGAACTTGCCTTGTCTATAAAGTACCACATTAACCTCCCCATGTGGGCACCTTCCACAGTAAACTTTGAAGCACTAATATAAACATAAATAGATAGATAACTCTTTTTCCACCCACCTTTTCCCGTCACCCTTTGGTTGGCTTGAATAAAATATTAATTACTATTAAGCCCGCCTATTGTACAATATCTTACTTGGTGCAATAAAGAAATTTAATAATAATAAAACTTGTACTTAAAATGAAAATTACACAGAAGTAAAGATTGTTAGGCTGTCAACCTTAGGATACGAATTATCTTTTGATAAATAACTAAACTATGTTATTTGTCAAAGAGCTAATGGGATCGACAAAATGTCTAAAATTAGCAATCCGCGTGACAGTGCACTGTTCACATTAAGGAACGATAATCAATGGGATGAAGTAGAGACCGATGATTAGTAGGAAATTACCGCTGGTGCCGGTTGTCATGTAATGGCAGTCGTTAAGCCATGTCACAGGCCTTATGGGTGGCTTGATAACTTCTGATAGTAAGTCCTGGCACTTTCTTACAATCCTCCACCAACCCGGACTTGAATCTACCTGCGATGCAGGAAGAGACCCTTGTCTCAGATGTATGTCCCTAATACAAGAGTTGATGTCGATATCGATGTCTCATAGATGACGAAAATAAAGTTATGGTTAAGAATATTCCAAGAGAAAGTTACATCGTTGAGTGACATCTTAATATTGTTAGGCACTTGTAGAAGCAGTAACTTAATAAAACGATTTATTAGTTGACCAGGGCTAGTTGCATAGATGACCTGGGATTTTTCCGCTCGATAGCCTGTGAAGTCAGCCGATTGACTGACGCTACTGTCAGGGGAGAGTACCGACCACGCTAGACCTCGCTACGAGTTGATATTATAAAACAGATCAGGCGCGTGTCAAGCCACGCGCAGTGGAGGGTTCCGTAGATAGAGGTTTGTCCGCTTTACAGAATTAACAACTTCATCAATATAATTTTCTATGGATTTTTTACGATTTTTTCCATTTATAATTTTGTCGCCTATCACTAGTTAATTTGTAAAGCCTACTCAGCCGGTTTTTTTAAGTTTTTTATGTTGTTACCACCAATGTTTTTTCACTTTCTACAATCTACCGCTAAGCTGGAAGAGGGATGTGAACGAATGACAATAAACTTGAAATTAAGCTCGGTTGGTTTTATGTGTGATCATTATTATTGAATTCCAATGATAATGTTAGCGAAATTAGTTATATAACAGTCAATAGTTATACATTTATTAAACATATGAGATCACGTATCAAGTCTACCTGATAAACAATCGCGATTACATGCGTTAAATGTACGAAAATGAAAATATAAAGCCCAAATTTTCATAGTTTAATAATACATAGTAGCATAAAAGTTATCGTTGGGAAACCACTTTACTGCTAGATGGATATCTTATTTAATGAATACATCTGAACTCAAATGTTTATAAAATACAAAAGAAGAAGTTTAGATACGTAAAGATACGCTTCCATTTTCAAGTCTGCGTTTGAAGTGTTGAGCTCTAACATTCTGCTTAAATGGCACCGATTCTCCAGTCACCAGATTTCGCCGTCTGCAATAAGGCAAATCGACAATTACAGGGCCGTGGCTAAGTAAACGTGTGAGGCAACAAATTGGGGTTCGATCGCCGGCGGGCGGCGCGCTGCGGAAATCGAGTTCGCGGCCCCGTGCGAGCACCTGTCTGCGACGAGGCGCATCCAGCGCCCCGGTACAGGCGGCTAAAGCTCCTTCAGCTCCGCGAGATCCACACAATTGTGATCCTTAGTTATTACGTGTTGGACGATAGTGAACTTTAGTTCCTCTTCCACGCTAAAAATTAATGAAAGCAGCCCAAATCGAAATATTTAGTCCAGGCTCTCGGAATTGGCTATTTCGTCGACTTTTTATGTATTCTCGATTGTGTGCCACTGCTAGACAAAGGCCTCCCCTTTTGCTTCCACTCCTCCCTCTTCATGGTCACCTCCTGCTAGCCTGATAGAAAAATAGTAAATGAAAAATTTAGACCGTAAAATTGTATAAAATTGTAGAATATGTAATTGTGGAGGTACCTTGCTGTGATGCAGAAAGAGACCGTGCCCCAGCAGTGGGGACATACAAAGTGTTGATATCGATATCAAAAAAATTAGGTCTGTGTTCATTTAGCAGATGACCGTAAATGCGCCTGGAAAGAAAGTAGGGTGGCATGACAGAGAAAAGTGGGCAGAGGTTGGGCAAAGCTATATTCTTTGAGGGAAGTTTCGTACTACAAGAAGACACCGGCCACTTATGCTACAATGCAACATTAGTTACCCAATTACCCAACGACCACAAGTGTTCATAAAGCGCTCCCTTAACGTTTCAGTTAATGCAGAATAGTTGCATAACGCGCTATACAGCTACAAGAGTGGCCGCTCTATAAGGCATCCTGGTAGTGCTAAAGTGCTTGGTAACTTGGTAATAGTTAAAATAATTAGGTGTATGCACTAGTTATGTGAACTGATGATAATTTTGCGCACCGGTATTTTACAAAAAAACCGGCCAAGTGCGAGTCAGACTCGCGCACCGAGGGTTCCGTACAAACCTGTATTATAGACCTGAGTATTTGGTATGAATTTCAATTTAATACCTCTACGCGTTTATGAGGAAATGGGTAGTAAGTTTAAAATTATTAAAAAAAAATATATTATGTGATGTAACTAAAAATTTATGGTTTTCGTAATTTTTCCTTTATCTATGCTATAAGACATTGCTTCGTACCAAATTTCAAGATTCTGAGTTCACGGGAAGCACCCTGTAGGTTTTGATTCCCTTGCAAGTGTCGAAAATTTGCGGCATAAACGGCTGTATCTTTTGATTGCGTTGGCTTAGAAGTTTGATTTTTTCACAGCTTCAAGGGTCAGTAGACCTGAGTAATTGGTATAAATTTCAGCTTCATACCTCCACGCGTTCCTGAGAAAAAGGGTCTTGACAGACGGACGGACAGACGGACAACAAAGTGATCCTATAAGGGTTCCGTTTTTTCCTTTTGAGGTACGGAACCCTAAAAACCGGGTATGTTCGATTTTATTTTATCCAAAAGTCTTATGATGTTTATGAATATTAATAGAAATGCATTATTAAAATAAACTTAATTTATGTGATTACACTATTTTTATTTTTAATGCACTAACCCGTGCTAAGGAACAAATTTAAAAACTATTTAGAGGCTAAAAATTTCACCCATGCCGGGATTCGAACCCGCAACCTCTGGCTATCCGTACCAGCGCTCTACCAATTGAGCCAATGGGCGACTCACGGCATCAGTGAAATTTCGAACCTCTTTACAATATTCTCTGTATTACGTACAGGCAGCGACATCTGACTTAAGCAAATTGCATTACTTACAGCCCCGACTACCTACTTTGCAGTTAGGTTTAACATCGGAACGATATCACTGTACCCACATGATTACACTATTTTTATTTTTAATTTTTGGATAGCCAGAGGTTGCGGGTTCGAATCCCGGCATGGGTGAAATTTTTAGCCTCTAAATAGTTTTTAAATTTGTTCCTTAGCACGGGTTAGTGCATTAAAAATAAAAATAGTGTAATCATGTGGGTACAGTGATATCGTTCCGATGTTAAACCTAACTGCAAAGTAGGTAGTCGGGGCTGTAAGTAATGCAATTTGCTTAAGTCAGATGTCGCTGCCTGTACGTAATACAGAGAATATTGTAAAGAGGTTCGAAATTTCACTGATGCCGTGAGTCGCCCATTGGCTCAATTGGTAGAGCGCTGGTACGGATAGCCAGAGGTTGCGGGTTCGAATCCCGGCATGGGTGAAATTTTTAGCCTCTAAATAGTTTTTAAATTAATTTATGTGATTAAATCGTAAAATCATTAAAGATTGATAAGCGCAAAAATAGGTTAAAAACATTATCTTACGTCTACCAACCTTAAAATTGTCGTTACAGGTTCCTGAAATTTAATTTGAATTTTATTGCTTTTTTAACGCATTCTGATGTGGAAAATAAATTTCATCTCAATAAATAAGTCTGGTTTTTTTCTCAGCCACTGGCCACACAAAATAAATTACTCCACAAAAAGCGGTACTCGATTAGTTTTTTTAAAAACAGGAAATAAGTTTTGCTCTACAATTCTAAGAAAACCGGTAAAAACCGGTTTATTTCATTTCCCTAGTCCGCGCTCATATTGCAAAAGACCGAACAGACATTACTGACTGACTTTTAGTTTCTTTAGCCACCGTGGACTGTACCAGTCTACGCGAATAAGTATTTTGGTGCGAGTATAGCCTGTTTGTGTATGTTATAGGAAGGCTGCAATTTTAGAGAGTAAACAGAATTTCGGGTATTTGAGTTTTGCTCATGTGATAGATTTTATTTTATAATTTAAAAACCTACTTAGAGGCAAAAATTAAAATAGTCTTTAGCACGGGTTAGTGCATTAAGAAAAATATAATTATTTATTTAAGTACAGTTTTGAAATATATGTTACATTAAACTTATTATTAGTCCCTTCCTGCAATACAGGAAGAGAACCGTGCCCCAGAGGTGGGGACATACAAGAGTTGATATCGCATACTGCACCCACACTAGGCACAACCTATGTCGTGGGTACTGCTCTAAATATAGTTTTACATGGGTGTCTTAGCTTTTAGTTACAAAAGTCAGATCAGTCAGTTAGTCAGATCTGAGATTTCCGCACTTAGCCTCATAGTTGCGCCATTGTACGTAGAAAGCGCTGAGGTACGCTAACACCTCAGACACTAGGGTTTCCTTACGATGTTTTCCTCCACGGTCAGCGAGTAGTATTGCTACAATAATTTCACAAATGTACATAACTTAGAAAACAAAGTCATTGGTACATGCCGGCGTTCAAACCCACGACCTCCCGATAATTAGTTACAATAATAAAACTAAAATCAGTTAGATAGCCCGTAGTTTAATAGTAGAAGCGCTCGTGGCCTAGGCGAACCGAGTGATAGGAATCAATCACTGGGTTAAGCAATAACAGGCGCGGTCAGGTACGGGATGGGTGAGCGCCCCGTGACTACCACAAGTGGCATTTTTCCGAGCGCTTCCGTGCTTCGCTAGACACGTTAAGCCGTTGTTGCCGGCTGTCATATAATGGCAGTCGTTAAGCCATGTCAGAGACCTTATTGGCGGCTTGATACATTCTGACAGTAAGGCCCGCCACTGTCTTACAATCCTCCACCAACCCGGATTTGGCCCCCGTGGTGGAGTATGGCCTATACCTTCCTCAGGGAAGAGACCCGTGCCCCTCGGTGGGGACATAATGGGTTGATGAAAAAGTTTAATAGTGTTGAGTGTTAGATGTGACTCAGTGTAGGTATGTGGTTGTGGGTGTGTTCACAGTCCGCAGCTCTACTTTGTAACGGTCAGTAAACAAGTAAAAAAGCTCCAGAAAAACTAACGATTCCCTCCGAAACAAACAAAAGAAAAGGTACGCATTCAACTTTGATTCCTCGGGCTGAATATAAATATTTCATCCGATTCCCACATGAATTATGGAACGGTCCAATTACGCGCAAAAGCCTTAATAATTGTTATGTTAATCCCAACGAGACTAAGTTAAAGGTAAATACTTACAGTGTCAGCCACTGCGACAGTTCTGAAGGTGATTGATTTTGTTGGTAGAAATCTTAAAGCTTTACAGTATGTTTACTGCCTGCCTGTAAATAATAAAGAGAATATTGTAAAGAGGTTCGAAATTTTGCTAATGCCAATACTTGCCCATCAGCTTAGTTGGGAAAGCGATGGCACGGTTAGCCAGAGGTCGCGGGTTCGAGTCCCGGCATATATTCTTTATTGCAAACAGTAAAAACGAAATAACATTACATAAAATTTGTTTCAAAGGCGAACTTATCTCTAACAGAGATCTCTTCCAGCCAACCTTAGCATTACTTCTGAGGTTAGAATATTATTGGGGGAGATTTTGACATTATCGACGTTACATTTGGGAATTTTTAATAAAGAGTTAAATCAATTATCTAAACAGAAAAATGAAAGAGCTCACAAGTGATTACTAATAGACTCGATCTCAGTTTTGAGACACTGGAGAGAGTAAATCCATCCAGTGCCTCAGAAATATGAAACTTCAAGCCTTGAGCTTTCTCTCAGACCACTTCAAGCCTTGAGCTTTCTCTCAGACAGAGATAAAGTATGGGCCGTATCTATCATTGATTGGCAATTTTAAGCGCTTAGGTATGTTAGTTAGTTAGTCCTGAGATTTCCGCACTTAGCCTCATAGTTGGGCCATTGTACGTAGCAAGCGCTGAGGTACGTTAACACCTCAGACACTAGGGTTTCCTTACGATGTTTTCCTTCACCGTCAGCGAGTAGTATTGCTACTATAATTTCATAAATGTACATAACTTAGAAAACGAAGTCATTGGTACATGCCGGGATTCGAACCCACGATCTCCCGATTGAGAAGCCGAGTTCTACACCGCTCCGCTACCACCGCTCAGCGCTAAGGTATGTGCACAGCGCAGACATTAAGGTTTCCTCGCGTGTTTTTCCTAACGGTGAATATCGTATGACGTACAGTAATACGATAATGCTATTTCTATCTGTCTATCTTTCGAACAGAGCTACTGCTTGTAATAGCCCTTTTTTGCATGCCAATCGCCTCGCCCCGTACAACCAATTACTCAATAAAGTTTCATTAGTGAAATTGAATTTCATTTTCCACTTGACACATTCTTTTCATAAAATTCACAACATTCATCTTGTACGTATATGTAACCAAAAAGTGGTTCAAAAAATGTGCAAGGAACGGGAAAGGGACGCCTGGTTTTAACTAATTGACCTTCAAATTTTTTTGTGTTGCAGTCGAAATCCGCACGATCGATGACTGATCAGAATCAATTCAATACTAAGTTCTAGGAGTAGGAATTGGAGGGATAGAAGTAGATTGATCAGAATCAGTTCCATACTAAGTTCTTGGGATAAGAATTGGAGGGATAGAAGTAGATTAATCAGAATCAGTACAATATTAACTTCTAGGGATAGTAATTGGACAGATAGAAGTACATTGATCAGAATCAGTTCAATACTAAGTTTCAGTTATAGAAATTGAAGGGATAGAAGAAATAGGGGTAGATTAAATTAAATTATAAAAATTACTATTACCTATATCTGTATATAACATTAAATTATTTGTATTCGAATTTCCATTAATTCTACTAGTTTTTACTAAGCCGCTTTCTTTTAAGTGACTTCTAATTTATTTTGTAATTGTAATTTTAATGCAATCTAAACACGGGCGTGGGCATGCAAAAGCAGTTGCTAAGATATAATGTAGAAACAATCAATGGCTGTCCACGACACAGGCTCGGCCTAGTGTGGAAAGCCGCGAGTCCATAGTAGCACTGTTTTGATCACGCTTGTGACTCACTTGCCTCGATCTGTAAACCGGTGCTAACTCAATTTCTTATAAATAAAATTTTTTTTGAAAGATTGATCAGAATCCGATCAATACTAAGTTCTGGGGATAGGAATTGGAGGGATAAGAGTAGATTGATCAGAATCAGTTTAATACTAAGTTCTAAGGATAGGCATTTAAATTCCTCCAATACTTTAAAAGACAGTGTGGGGGTTTTTGTTCATTTATTCTCTATATTTTATGTGTAATTGTAATATTACCCCCTACGATAGCACAACGTGGCGCTCTTTAGGGGATGGCTATGTCCAGCAGTGGACTAGTATAGCCCGACGACGACGACGACAAATTGTTATACTCATTAAGCAATAGTCTTTGCGTTTCACTGAATATACATTAAACTAAACATATTATCGGCGATTTGATCACTCTCACACCAATAAGAAGATTGAATATTCATTTAAGACTCTCATTTGTTTTCGATAGTCAATATAGTCTTTATTGACTAGTGGAATAAGAAATAAAAGAGCAACCAACCACACCTGCCTAGACGTAACTAGGGCTTAAATCCTCACTTTGGCTAATGAATAATATATTGCAGACTTCGAAGGTGTGGTTGGAGAGATTATGAGGGAGCTGCACGGAGCTGCAATTGATAAATGCGAAGTATACGAAGTAAGATAAATCTGTCTCAACCCTTGTATGTCCCCACTGCTGAGGCATAGGTCTCTTCTTGTATCGCATGAAAATTAGGCTATACTCCACCACGGGGGCCAAGTCCGGGTTGGTGGAATATGGTAAAGCGTGCCTTACTCTCAGAAGTAATCAAGCCACCCATGAGGCCTCTGTCATAGCTTAATGACTGTCATTAAATTACAGCCGGCACAAACGGCTTAACTTGCCTTGCGAAGCACGGAAACGCTCGGAAAAATGCCACGGGACGGTCTCCAATCCTACATCTGACCGCGCCTGTTGTTGCTTTACTCAAGGACCCAATTAGATCCTGAACTTAAAATAGAACTCAATTCCAATTAGATCCTGAACTTAAAAATTCAACCCATAATAAATCTAATGAAGGTCATTTACCTCTATTCACCAAATAACCTGTCAGTTGGTAAGTTTTGCATATACCAGTTGATATTCAGCAAATATAGGATAGCGATTTCGAAGTTATGATAAAGTACAGTAAAACTCTCAGTTTTAGGGTGTATAGAAGGATTTCGCTACACCGTGTATAGAAGGCTGAGCTTATAAAGCATCTCGTCCATATACCGAAGCAAAGCCGGGATCCTGCCACGCCACCGGGCCAACGCACCGGCCCGGGGCTACTCGGTTACTGGATGCCGTTCGGTTGAACGAGCTGATAGGACCTGCGGCGTTTCAAGCGCTGCTACGAAAGGCAAAACTACTATTTCACTTGTAAGATTTGACGTTTGTTATTTCAGGAATCGCTCGCAGTCCCGGCTGCCTGAGCGATTTAAACCAATCATGAAGGTTAAGCAACATAGGGCGCGTTCAGTGCAGGGATGGGTTACCGTCTATGACTAACGCTAGAGGCATTTTTCCGAGCGGTTCAGTGCTTTGTAAGGCACGTTAAGCAGTTGGCGCCGGCTGCTGTCGATAGATGGCAGTCGCTAAGCCAAGAGGCCTTAAGGCGGCTTGAAAACTTCTGACAGAAAGACCAGCCACTGGTCTTGCAAGCCTTCATCAATCCGGACTTGGCTCCCGAGGTGGAGTATCGCTTATACCTTCCTCAGGGAAGAGACCCGTGCCCCTCGGTGGGACATTATGGGTTGATGATGATGATTTCGGGTTCTGTTTATATGTAGATATTTGTTGAAAGTGCTTTCAGTTACAAATACATTGGTGATACTATATATGTTGGACATGTTTGATACTAATATTTTTACTCCAGTTCGTTATGTTTATGGAAGTGTGCTTAAGTTACGTGTAAGCGCAAAAACGAAATGAAAACATAACTTTGAGTAATGCTAATATGTTTGTTGAACAGTTTTAGGTTCATAGTTACCTTTATTGAATGAATAAATTGGTGGTATCTCTTAGATTGGACATTTTGTCACGAATATTTTCATGAAAAAGATAGATACATAGATAGATTTTATCCGAATGAGATATGTTATTGCACGTACGCATCTGAACTAAAATTTGCTTCTTTACCACATAAAGACAAAATTTGGGTTAGGCCGATTTTGACAAAATGCATGTTTAACAACAACTGACAACTTTTAACAGCTGATTATTTAATATTAATTCACTGTGTATTATTGATTCAATTTCTCTATAAAGATATTTTTGCTTGTATTTACGGACTTTCGCCACGACATTTCAATGCAAATAGGATCAAATCGTATGCGGCGCTATGCAGATACTGCAGTGTTTTTGCATCGCTTCTCAAAAATATTGCCAAGTCATTGTGAGCGAAGGCTTTTAGTGTACGCCGAAATATATATAACTACAAATAGTTTATTTCATAAAACAATGTCCAACTAACATCTTCATTTATTTCTTTACTAAATGTCGGAATTACTTACTTGCATCTACTGACTATATTCTTCATGCAATCCGCTTCATTCACAGGTAGTCTAGAAGATAAGCTCTAAGTAATATCACAGCATAACATTACTTAGATTTAAGAACTCTGGTTGTATTCTTTTCCTGGTTGTCCAATAAAGTGTTCTCTATCTATTGATCTATCTACTTGAAATGAATTTTTAGTACTTCATAAGAAGTACGTAATACAGAGAAGGTAAAGAGGTTCGAAATTTCACTGATGCCGGTGAGTCGCCCATTAGCTCAGTTGGAAAGAGCGCTGGCACGGATAGCCAGAGGTCGCGGGTTCGAATCCCGGCATGGGTGGAATTTTTGGCCTCTAACTAGGTTTTCAAAAGAAGTACTAAAAACTTTTTTCAAAATGTCTTCGTACCATTTAAACAAAGCTGAAAGAATCAACTGAAGTATTTTTGAACTAAAAATAAATATTTCAAATCAAATATATAATTTTTATAACAAGTGGCAAGTTTCTGTTGCCGAACTAGGCAGAGTGCTTAGTGCGAGTTTTTTAACTACTCGATCGCTTTAACGTAAACTCATATTTCTATAGCATCGAGGAAGCGCCACCTAGCGACAAGTATGGAAATTAAAATTGCTGAGTGCGAGTAAATTAATGAAATATTATATATTATACAAACATTATGATAGCTTAAATATTTATAATAGTAATAATTAATGATAAAAATGGAACTAAACCTAAAAAATTCTAATTTAAATAAAATATTTGAGCCAGATCGCTGTCGGGCGGCAGAGTACCAAGAAGGCTGGCGGCATTGCCTCGCTGTATGGCTAGGCTTATTCTTTGGCCAAAGTAAGCACCAGCCCTCGGGTCTCCTGAAGCGTCGACTAGGCGCGACGAGATCTCCTTAAAGAGGAGTCTCGCCTCCGGACCCCATGGCCCCAGAGTCTCGACTCCAAAAGGCACAAATATATAGCCCTGCCCTATGGCTGCATATTTGTGCCTCTTATTCGAGTGCGAGTTGTAATGGTTTACGTTGAGAAGTGAACACGTTTACCAGCCAAAACACGTATAAACGCGAGTGCGAGTTGTACTGTGACAGCGTTTTGCCAGTTCGGACGGTTAACTTACTCATACTCACTACTCAATGCTCGATTAACGCGGTACTAAAGTTATTCGATTGGATCTGTCAAACTCGCACTAAGCACTCAGAATCCGTGTTTGCAGCGCCGCACCCCACGGGTAGGAAGGCGCAATCAAAATAAGGTTAGGCCTTTACAATTTGCAAATATAGATTTAGGCTTAGCTATAACTCAAACAGACCAATCAATTTCAACCCCGCACGGCGCGAGACCGCCACTACATCGTTACACGCAGCCTACGTGAAGAAAATCAAGTTAATAAATTGATAAAAGTGATCCCGGGATATACCAGAGAGCGCGTACAATAGCCGGCGTGAAAGTGCACTGTGTAAATCAATTCAGTGATGTAAAATGGTGTGTAACACTCATCGACCCCCTCCCACAACGGGAGCCTCCCGGGAGGGGGAGCGGGATGGGGGTAGGAGGCATCGGACGGGATTCAGGATAGCACGCGAGTCACACATTAAGTTGTTACGCCAATTGTTTTAATTTTTATTGCCCTTTGATCTCGGGATACTTTATATTCTTTTTACGATCGCGTGTTTTTATTTTGAGCTTTAGCGGGAAAATGCTTTCGCTACGCTGATAGTCAATAAGATTTACGTAGGGTTTTTTGGAAAGACTATGTTTAAAGTCTTTTTGTCAAATTTTCGTCAAAAATTATCAAGATTTTGAAATGGATATCTAGTTTAACTTGTTACGTTGATTAAGTCACAGTTTTTGTGTTATTTTCATTAAAACACTTTCTTTTTAATTTTTCATATTTGAAATGGGAACCTTTAATGGGCATGAAAATTATTTTAGGGTTCCGTTCTCAAAAGGATGTAATGGCCCAGCATCAAAGTGGCTAGTGAGCCAGGGTGGAATTTGTCAGCCGGGCAAATGCCACGGGCCTCCCCAAGCAATGTTTTGCGATATCGGAACATTCAACAAAATAAAAATAAAATGTTTGCTAAGTTTTTTATTTGTAATTTAAAATCAGAATTATAGGTTTGTATTTGATATCACTATTGTGTTCCCACTGCTGGGGCACGGTCTCTTCTTGCATCGCAGGGAGGTTGAAACGTTTTATAACTTTAATAATTAATAAATAAACTCTGGAACGACTTCAGGTGTGACTTTATTTGTAGATTTATAGTAACTTTAAAACAGAAAACTGGATAAAAACGGAGAAGCAGGTAAAAAGTCAGATCTGGTCAAAGGGTAAAGTAGTAGTGGTGAAAAAATGAGGGAAATCGAAGAATGAGTGACAAAATTTAAATATTTGAAAATGATAGACAGAAAAGAAATAAAAATGGTGTAAAGAGGTTTGCACCGTTACAAGGTTAGGCCATACTCCACCACGGGGGCCAAGTCCGCTTTGGTGGAGAATTGTAGTATTTGTATTAGTTAATATATTTCCTCGTTTTAGTAGTATGTAGTTAAGAGTGAAATGTTATTAATTTACTTGTCAGCCCGGTCTTGGGCCAAGCCGCAAGAAACCGTTTAATTTATTACTTCGTTAATTGACCTGATGTACAATAAAGAATATTCTTTTCTTATCTTATCTTATCTATCTATAATAAGGGAGCAGTTCTCAGGGTCGGACTGCGCTTGAGAAGCCCGGGGGCATTTTGCCTCTAGGGGCCCACCGCGACCATACGAGGCCTAACTGCATTAATTACAATACTAATTTTATTCGTGCAAACTATTGTAAACAGCAATTATCTCATAATTAAAACACTAAAAAAGCAAAGGATGTTGTGATACATTTATTTATAAAGTTACAAATATTTGAATTCGGGGCTGCTAGTTCTTCTGTAAAACTGTAAATTTTTGTTTGTGCAGTTAGGTCGCTCTGGCTCTCATGGCCTCATATGGTCGCGGTGGGCCCCTAGAGCCAAAATGCCCCCGGGCTTCTTAAGCGCAGTCCGACCCTGAGAACTGCTCCCTTATTATAGATAGATAAGATAAGATAAGATAAGATAAGAAAAGAATATTCTTTATTGTACACTGGGTACAAAAACAACAAATACAAAATAATTACAAATGTACACGGTACGTCCGTCCATCGTGGAGGATGTGTCAAACCGGACACAGTCGAGCGAGTTCCAGCCTACCTGCCTTTCGTGAGAGGTGTGACTGGCAAAATTGGGAGTATTTTGAAACGGGCCTCAATCAGAACCATCTACAAGCCGCCAAGAAAGATACACAAATTCATGCGAAGTGTCAAGTACAGGATTCCCTTACAAGAGACAGGAGTATACAAGCTTGACTGTTGATGTGGTTCCTCGTACATTGGTCAAACGAAGCGTACTATAGCTGAACGGGTGAAGGAACATATCGCGGACGTGAAACATAAGCGCTCTGGTAGATCTGCAGCCAGCGAACATACACTTAGCGGTACCAACCACTTTATACATTTTGATAAAGTTAAAGTTCTAGCCCGAGAAAACCGTTTCTTCCCTAGAATGATACGCGAGGCAATAGAGATCCGCCGGCATCCAAATTTCAATAGAGATCGTGGTTGGAATATACCGACAGCATGGGAACCAGTGCTCAAGTGCATGAGACCCCCTTGCTAAAAGTGTGACTGTAGATTTAATTTTAATTTCAATTAATAATCAATATTTTTAGTTCATGTAAAATAATTGGTTAATAAATTTAATTTTTAACTTCAATTACTAATAATCAATATTGTTGACTTTATATAAAATAATTGATATACCTATTTTGGAACGTAACTTCATAATTAACTTTTGTAATTTTTGCCGAGGGTATTAAACTAACAGTTATTGCTTTCAAAAATACTCCTTTCACCTCAGTCATCCGAGACTACGACGGCATCTGTAAATGTGCCGAAACGTCGGAAAATTGTAAAAAATATAATAAAGGAGTGAAATCCGTACTAAAACAGTTTTAATTACGAAAAACTGATATTCTAAGAAAAACTGTTATAAATTTTGGGACATGTTGAGGAGATGTGAGTGCGCAATCGCAACTGGCTTTTTCCATCGCATGCGTGAAGCGCGCAGGCGATGTTATTTATTGCGAAATGTTGTAAATAGGTTACACGAGCTGTTTGATTGCAAATTCCATCTGTGCCATTGTACCAGCTTAAACGTTCTTAAATATTTTATGTTGCCAGGGTATAAATGTATCTTTGAAGATATATGTTTAGGTTATGTACGGTAACAGTACACGCGTCTAAATAAAGTAAAATAACGCGCGTAATAAAGTACCTATTTTAATAATAATGTTTAACGATCTCGATAGTTATTTTTAATTTGGTATCTTCTACACAGTTTTCGAAATTGAGGCGACGATTGAAACACTTCTAATGAGTTACTCAATGAACCTCATGAATCATACCTATTTCGACCAACAATCTGTAACAGAAATATGATTTAGAAAAATAACGATTATAATCTGCTGAAAAACCGATAGTAAGGTATGAAGCTCGTCTCTCAAGAACCTTCGTCGTTGATATTGCAAAATGTTATAAGTCAAAAAAACATGATTTTCGTTTTTTCATCTAAATTGAAGAAAACCTTGATTCTTAGCGTAAATTTCACGACATTTTATTCTCAGAGCCCTATTGGGTAAGGATTATGATGTGTTGCTTATTTGTAATTTTTCATACAAATTTTATGAAAGAACGAAGACCATTTTTTTGACATATGACTTTTGCATCATCAACGACGCCTTGCTTGCTGAACTGGCGATCTGAGGCAGATTGCTGGCGGGATGCAGATGGTTGAGGTCAGAAAGAAGTGGCGTGGCTAATGGGCGTACCTGCAAACTCATACTTGCAAAAGTTAATTTACCCTTTATGGGGTACTATTAACGGTTTTACAATAGAACTTCTCAAGAGCTACCACAGCTACCACCGACACGATTAAAAATATGTGTCAAGCGTACAAAAAACCTTTTATAACTTTCATTATTATTTTGAAGACTCAAATTACTGGTATTTAAATAATTATACTTTTTTATTTTAATGCACTAACCCGTGCTAAGATAAGATAAGATAAGAATATTCTTTATTGTACACTGGAAAAACAACAAATACAAAACAATTGCAAATATACATAGTACAATTGGCGGCCTTATTGCTAAAAGTAATTTCTTCCAGACAACCTTACGATAGAAAGTTGCTGAAGGAAATTAGAAAGACGGGTAGCCAGTGCAAATTTGAATATTGATACATACTTATACTTAATAATAATACACTTACATACCGTTACTTATATAAACTTATAATTTATTATAAACATACATATATATATCTTATAATAAAGTTCTACATAAGACAAGGAAAGTACTAACCTACACACAAGAGGACAAAATTTTAACGACTATACTGATAAATAAAGATCACGAACTCTGCTTTTGAAGACAGCTGGGGAAGGAGAGCGCCTTATTGAGACCGGCAGATTATTCCACAGTTGGGCGGCCCTTACCGCAAATGAGTTGCCCAAGAACCTCGTAGAGTGATTTGGCGTCTTCAGCATCAGAGTCAGGTCAGACCGCAGTGCCCGGCTATGAGAATCGCTGAGGTAAACAAAGCGCTCTTTGAGATAAGTCGGAGAGGCTGGATTGAACAGTACTGAATAAAGAAGTGAGAGGATGTGAGCATTCCTACGAGAACGAATGGAGAGCCACTTGAGCTTAGTGCGGTATTCGGACACGTGGTCATATTTGCGCAAGCCAAATATGAACCTTATAGCGAAGTTTTGGAGGCGCTCAAGTTTATTAAGTTGCTCTTCAGTCAAATCAAGATAGCTGGCATCAGCATAGTCGAGGATAGGGAGCAACAGAGATTGCGCAAGTGCAATTTTGGTCGCAGTGGGCAGGAAATTCCGTAACCTTCTCAGAGAGGCCGCTGAAGCGAATATTTTCCGACTCACCTCCGCCAGCTGCGGAGACCAAGACCAGCACCTGTCGATAATGATCCCCAAGTTCTTTACCTTCTCACTGAACGGAATTATTATATTGTCTAATTAAGGAATAATAATTAAGGAAGGCTAAGGAACAAATTTAAAAACCTATTTAGAGTACGTAATACAGAGAATAGTGTAAAGAGGTTCGAGATTTCACTGATGTCGTGTGTCGCCCATTGGCTCAATTGGTAGAGCGCTGGCACGGATAGCCAGAGGTTGCGGGTTCGAATCCCGGCATGGGTGAAATTTTTAGCCTCTAAATAGGTATTTAAATAATGTTAACGGGGACAGTTAGGTCTAGGGTAGTGTAAGGTTAAGTCGAAACTTCTGTTAATTAATTTAAAACCTGTTTGGAAAGGATAAATATGGAATTTATTAGAATATTGTATGGAATCAGGCGTTACTTTGCGGAAATCCATAATTGTCTTAAAATATGAAAATTACTTTGCTAAATTCCGCCAAAAATCCCACAAGCACCATGCGATTAGTTAATGCACCGCCCTGCCTCCCACCTTTTCAAGCAGAAGCAACACACAACACACCACCACCGAAACCAATACTTGTGTGAGAAAACACGCGACGCGTTTCGCCTCAAACACGAAGCATCCTCAAGCTCACAAGTGGAGTTTATTAGCTTCTTCTCGACATAATCTGTTAATTGTGAAACGAACAGCTTTGGTAATACACAATATTTAGTTTTTACAGTGAATTTATTTTATACAATATAAAAATTCAAATAACAAACACCTAGATATCACATAAGGTATCAAATCATATTCGTGTTAGAGTGACTGAACAAAATTTCAGACACAAGAGTTGAACGTAACATAAAAACAATTGTAAATGCAGACCGTCAACCGAGATCCATCCGAAAAGTGATAAATGGTATTAATATCAAGAGCCCACTTGTAATTATTCTCCATGTATGAAATAGTGAAATGAAATAAAAATGAGTTTTAACTGTCCGCACTCCTAGAACACAGGTCTTTTCGTCCATCGCAGGAAGGTTAGGCTATTATAGACAGTTTACGTTTGAAGTGCCATTACGACGACCTGCAGATTTATTTGTGAACCGTAAGGTATATTTCCATCGTAAGGTTGTCTGGAAGAAATTGCTTTTAACAATAAGGCTGCCAATTGCACTATGTATATTTGCAATTGTTTTGTATTTGTTGTTTTTCCAGTGTGGAAATCCACACTGGAAAGCAAAGACTGAAGCGGTGGTAGCTCAGTGAGTAGAACCATGGACTGGCAAGCGAGAGCCCCAGGTTCGATCCCGAGTGCGGGCATGTACCAATGACTTTGTTTAATTTCAAAGTTACGTACATTTGCGAATTTCGCAATGAAAGTCGCAATATCACACGCTAACGGTGAAGGAAAACATCGTAAGGAAACCCGCGGCTTAGTTGACTCCGCACGTATTGACTAGTCTTTCCTGTGGGCTAGGCCGACTAAGCTATCAGGATGGTATAGGTGCTGGGCAAGCCTTCACCATCTATAAAACTATGTCCCAGGCACTACAGCGTCGGAGTGGTCCCTTCACCCATCTAGTGTGATCGAAGATACCACTGGACGCTGTATAAATCATCTCATTCGTTAGATGCAAAAAGGCCAATATTATTATTTGTATTTGTTGTTTTTCCAGTGTACAATAAAGAATATTCTTATCTTATCTTATATTATTATATAGAACTTTGTGCTAAAATTATGCTTGAGAACTGTTCAGCTGTATTATAATCTCGGCCGTAATGTAACTAAGCTTACGTAAGTTTGAAACCTTTATATCTGCGAACAAATTGTCAATCCTTTTTGCTGGTTCATTTGTTTATCTACATGATTTTTGCTAAGCAATCCCCGAACATAGAATGAAATTCTTATAAAACATGGCGCTCTTTCGTTTTGCTCGTCAGACGCGTCGGCGGGTGACATTAAGAATTCGTTATTATAATTAATACGCCCGCTTGATTCTCTATTTTCAGCCCAAGAGGCAACATCAAGAAATTTTGTATACTTTATTAATTGGCTGTTACAATTGTTCAAAAATTTAAGAAAGATAGATAGATAGATAGATAAAATGTTTATTTGTACTTTGAAACACACATAAAATTAAACATAGAAACATAGTTAAAAAACAATAGAATCGGCATGCTGATAAAAACAAAGTATACAACTAGTTAAAAGCATAATTATGTGTGTTGCAGCAGTACAAAATGGCGGTATCTCAGCGTAGTTATGTACTCAGTAGAGCAGATCGCTGATTTTCAGCTACAGCCTGGAGGTTGGGAACGTAATATAGACATTTTCAATTTATTAAATTAATACCATTATAGCATTCATTAAAAAAGGTGGTGTACGTTTGAGCATAAAATTATTCTTAAATGAGACAAAAACAGTAGTATTGTAATTCAATAACTATACAATAGAAGTATTCGAATCTTACTAATAATTTCTACCATGAAAGTAATATTCTTCGGTAATTAACAACAAAAGCATCTGAAAGTCGACGTCAAAAAGTCTAAATAGAAACTGTTTTACTTTATTTTATTTAATTTATTAAGTGAGTACAAAAGGTGACATCAGAAAGAAACTATATAGAATTAAAAGTTAATGGTTCTGAGCTTGACCCCCAAAACATACGCACACGTTCGTTTAGGTATAAAAACAAAACTTAAACACTACATACACATTTAATAACAATATTTATCGGTCTCGGTGGCGCAGCGGTTTGGCACGCTGATTGTACAACGGAAGGTCTCGGGTTCGATCCCCGGTCGGGTCAAACTAGGAAACAAACTTTTCTAGTTTATCTCAGGTTACGGATGTTATCTATGTTTTTATTGTATTAAATCTATCGTCGAGTTAGCACCTATAACACAAGTCATTTAGTTGTACTTAGTATAGGGCTAACGAGATCTGTGTAATATGTCCATGAATATATATAAAATTTAAAACACACGGCATGTTTCTATTGAGAATAGTGCAGAAACTGGCAAGAAAACTTAGGTGTCTATTACAAGAGTAAGATCGCTCTTCTTCTGTTTCTTAGCGTGTCGATGGCAAAACAACGTGGAGAAAGTATTTGCCAATCAGCGATAGAGAATCGCTCGGGAAGCGCTCGTGGCCTATTCGGACCGACTGATTGGAATCAATGACTTAAATTATACGCATTATGTTTAGAAAAAAATAGATATTGACTGCGTAGCTGATCTAGGGACTTAGGGACTGATTATTACTGTTTGATTCTAGCGTCTGATTACCTTGTCAACAATCGTAACTTCGAATCTTCCTAAAAATAGCCCCAATCTACGAGTTATTTCATATTTGTGATGTCCTTGTTTGAATAACGTACCACAGCTACCTATTCTATTTTAGGACCACAACAATTGATTGCCTTGTGTGAAAGTTATTATTATTTTATGTGTTACGTTTGAACTAATGAATATTAATAAAGTACCAGAGTAGGCGTGATCGTTGCAAAGACGAACCGTTTTATAAGATCGTTTTGTGTTCCGCGACGATAGGACCGTTTTACGTTTCATTCTAAAGCAGTTCCAGCGTTTGTTCATCGCGAGACCAGTCCTTAGATTGTTTGATGCGGATATGTCCTTTAATACTATATTAATAGAGCCTAGAACGTAATGAGATAATTGCGAAGTCGTCGTCGGCTCCTTGCTCGTTCCGTTCGTTTTGGTCTGTGATACAATAAAGTGATCTTTATGTCTATGAGTATACAGTCGAATATCGTGTAAAACCACTTATTTTTTAGATGTTTCGTGATTTCGTCTCGTTCGCAAAGCGGTGGTCATTGCTGTGTATCTTAATGTCGTTGGTATAGCGTCTAAGGTCGTTTAGCAATAAATGGCAACGAGTCGCGACGCTCGCTCGCTCTCTCGATCGCACAGCTCGTGGGTGACTGTTATTTTTCACATTTTTCAGTTTGAATAATTCAATGCAACTTACTGATTGTGAATGTTAATTATGTAATTTCGTATTTATTTTTTACTCAAGTTAAAGTTTAGTTTTAAAGTTTAGTCCTAAGCCTGGAAAAGTATGAACGGAAGTTCATTAATTTAAATAAAAAAATATTGAAATCGAACGAAAAACGTTAA
Organism: Yponomeuta sedellus; assembly: GCA_934045075.1. Lineage (NCBI taxonomy): Eukaryota > Metazoa > Arthropoda > Insecta > Lepidoptera > Yponomeutidae > Yponomeuta > Yponomeuta sedellus. The sequence continues at coordinate 23,972,656 of OW203729.1, read as the reverse complement.
CTAGTCCTCAACCTCATTCCGCAACCATTTCTTTTACTAGTCTTCGAGACGAATGTCGACGAGACGAAATGAGAATTTCTCTCGTTTGATCGTCCTCTGCGCCTTGCTCGTTCGCATACAATGAAACCAGTTGCGAACGAGGACCGTTTCGAGGACCTGTTCTCGTTCCAGAAAAAACGGTTGCGTTTCGTCGTCGAAAAATCGGACAACGACCCACTCCTATACCAGAGGTTTGTCTGGTCCGTGGTGACTGGTAAACCATGGTTTATCCATACCGCGATAAACGGCGTCAGTTTATGTTGTACATCTACCTTTCTGGCTGCTTCATTGGTCTTGCGGTACACGCTTGATACCAAAATAGAGGTCAGTTCTATTTGTACAAATGGAAGGCTAATCTAAGGAGCTTGGTTACCATAGCACAGGGTATCCTAGCTTGAGACCAGGATAAGTTAATGTGTTGTGTGAAATTTAAGATGGAATGTTTAATTGTACATAAGAAGCGATTCAGAGGTTGGTACAAAATTGAAGCGAGAACATACCAGTTCTTAATTGCACCGACTCGACTCCTTCTTCGTCTTCTTCTTCAGGCTATATTATGTAGTCCACTCCTGGACATAGCCCTCCCCTAATGAGCACTATAGCGCCCTATCTTCGGTTTGCCGCATCCAGCATCTGCCTGCAGTTTTTTGCAGATCGTCATTCCACCCGGTCGGAGGGCGTCCTACACTACCTTTGCCGAGTCGCGGTCTTCACTCAAAAAAACGCTTACTCCGACGGTTGTCTGTTCTTCGCGAGATATGGCCAGCCCACTACCACTTGCACCGACTACCCATCTCTAGTTTTTTCTTGTCTCCTGTCTATGGTTACCTGGAAGAAATTGCTTCTAGTGATAAGGCCGCCAATTGTACCGTATTTTGGTATAATTTCTGTTGCTGTAATTTATATGTGCAATGAAGAATATTCTATCTGTCTATCTATTTTCGGTGTCGTTCCTAACTTCAGCCGCTTACAATTTTAACCCTAACCTGCAAATTGCGCGGCGATCCGGCACCTGTCCGCCGGGCTCACGGGGCAGGGCGGGGCTGCCGCTCTGCGCATGCTCCGTCGCGGGGAAACGTGGCCGTTTTGCCCGCTTTAGGACAATTTCGGCTCAGCATGTGAGATACTTGGATTTGTTTTTAGACTGGATTGACGTATCGGATTTGGATGTGTTTGTGTTCGGTTGAATTCTCGATTTTGCCTTGTTTTTGATTCCACTGAATTAATTTCAACATAAATCCACTTTATTCTGTTTAGAATCTGTGTGTCTGATGTGTTACTCATACTCATTCTAGGAGAGACGGCCTGCTTCTACAATAAGAGGCATATTCACTACTTAGTAATATATTCTAGAAGGTTAGGCAGAGGTTTCATGTAGATATTGCTTTAAATTGTCATCATCATAATCAGTGGCTGTTAGTTTACTGTTATACATAGGCCTCTCTTAAGACACCCTACTGAGCCTGATCTTTGGCTTTCCTTTTCTAGTCACTGCCTACCACTATGCAAATGTCTTTTTAATAAGCTAAAAAAATTGATTTTGGAATAGTGAAAATGAGCTGAAATTTACTGGTGCAACATTGACATTCTATTAACAAATTATTCTTACTGTAGCGAAAATCCACTATCCTTACAATTTGTATTTATTTTTATTCCACAAAATAAGCGGCATCGCTGTCATTTTCGCACAGAAAAACAGCGCGAAAATTCCAGATTTCCCGCCCTCCCACGGGTGTGGGCTAGCAACCCCCGTCCCTCGCGTCAGTCGGCGGCCGGCCACGTCGCGCGTCGCTCGCGTTATGTGCCAGTGCACCTCGCGGTTATGACGGCAGTCTGACGCGCTCGGAACATGACTGCGGCCTGCCTCGCCGCGCGACAGTGATAGTGAGTGCGCACCCGCCGCTCGCAGGGTTACTTTTGCGAAGTTGTTACACGCGTTTCAAAGGATATGTTGAGTAATTGTCTTCGTTCTCTAATATGGTTTTATAGTGGTCATCGGTGAGTACTTGTGTCTTTCTTTAATAGTTTAATTTAGTTTTAGGTGTTGCAAAGTTTAAACGTGAGTTATTTTTTTGGTTAAAAACACTTTTTATTAGTTTCTGGTATTTTTAAGATGGCTTTTTTTGCGAAATTGTTACTCGTATTTTAAAGCATAGACTCAGTTATTGTTTGTTCTCTAATGTGGTTTTATAATGGTCGTCAGTGAGTACATGTGTCTTTTTTGATAGTTCAATTTACACGCGAGTTACTTTTTTTATTTAAATGAACTTTTACTTGGTTGTGGTACTTTAGGACGGTTTTAGTTGCGCAATTTTGAAATGGGAAACGGAAGTGGAGTAATTTTTAAAGTTCCCTGCAAAGTAAGCGTGGTTTATTTAAAACTTGACCGTGGAAGTTTCGTTAATTCCGCCGCGCACTTTTTAAGCCAAACAGATTTAAAAGAACTCATCAAATAATATAGGGGCAAAGTTGAAGTTACAAATCTACTCCGTAATTTGTATTTGGTAAACTGAATTATTTATATATGATAAAAGTGATGAATTATGAAAATATATTAACGTACCTTGCTACTCAATGTTTGTAAATTTATATTTGTTAAATTCACTGTGGTTTGTTTGTTGCAATAAACGATTTTTTTTAATTTGCTAAGCTCGAAAAGCATTGAAAAGAAATGTTATCTCATAAAGCAAGTGATGATTTTATGTGCAAGTGACAAAATAACGACAAATCTAAGGTTAGGTTTATACTCTTTCTAACTGTTACATAAGGCTTTATTCTAGCTATTAAACTCTAGATTACGTGGCTCAATCTTGCACTCAGCCACTACTGCAAACATATAAGTGCCACAGAAAACAAAACTTTTTTCTCTCCATCAGCAGATCTTAATTACACCGATGTTCCCTCAAAATCATTAGAACACATCAACACACATTTTCCGGGGCAAGGGGCTCCCATACATCGCATTATCGTTAGAGGCCCAAGGAGTGTAACAGAAAAGCCTTTGCGGCAATTAACTCGGGCCTTTCGCTCGGAGTCTCGTAGCGCTGAGCGCTACGCCAACTTGCGTAGCAATTAGTGCTACGCCGTAGCGCGCTACGACGCTGCATTACATATTTATCATGGCCGCCACGCGAGAAATTGTCAGCGCTAGGAGAAAAGCATAATCTGTCTATTTTTTAATACTGACATTGCCTTAAACAGTTTTTAATGCTTGTCAATACTCAGTCGTAAAAGCACACTTTGAATTTTGCTGGTTTACCGTATTGCAGTGTATAGTCGCTTGGAACTATGACAAGGGACTGTGCTGTGCAAAATAATGAAGTAAATATAAGAAACGTTTTTACGCTGGAAACATTAGTGAAACTTAGTTTCTTTACTAGTGAAGTTGATGATAGCTGTCTATGTTGAACTTAGACTTAAAACAAATACGAAGGACTACGACAAACTTAGTTTTAAATCACTTAGTTACCACAGACGAGCAATTTATAAGGAAAAAAAAAATCCGATTAGTAAAACTTACAATTCAGAAACTCGGCTTAGTTGTAAGGCTATTTAAATAATATTGATCCGCACAGACATAAGTATAGATTACAGGTCGGTTGGTAAACCTATAATTTGTACTTAATAACTAGCTTCCACTCATATCCCGCAAATAACATATCATTCCAACGTGACTTTGTATAATTTCTAACTTAATTTATGAACTAGTTGGCGTTAGTCAAGCTTTAACTTTAAAGATACAGGGAAAATCTTTATTAAGTCTCATAAGACTAGCTGTAACGCACTTGATTACGCAACTATAGTTTGTTCGATATGAAAAAGTTTAACTTTATTAATAGAGTATTTAATATCATATATAAAAATAAATCGCTGAATGTGTTGGTAAGCGCAAATCTCGAGAGCAGCTGAACCGATTTCGATATTTTAATTTTCTAAATATTTCTTGAAGTATGAGGATGGTTCTTACGGAGAGTAAAATAAAAATAATAATAAAGAATCGACTGTTAGGCGGTACGAAGTTCGCTGGATCAGCTAGTTTAACATAAAAACAAATTCCAAGGAATGTTTTGAACACTAGACACTACCATCGTCAAATATTAATTACTGTTTAATACCAGTCTTTGTCTGATAAAATAGTTCTTGATGTGTAAGTAAGATTTTCTGCTCAGAGCGTGCTTCACATATTTTACACTACGTCGTTGGTATTTGCAATATATCTTGATGGATTTTGGTGTACAGCCTTATACAGTGCCTCATAATGGATATAGTAACGTTTGCAAGTGTTAATCATGGAAATGAGAGTTTATGTTTATTTCTAGAGTTAACATTGTGATGGCTACCAATTTTCGAAGACTTTGAATTTTTGTAACGTACATAAATAATATTTTGGCTGTGTCCCACTGCTGGGCACAGCCATGGCTAATTAAAACAAAAACCTTACTATTTGATAAATGTATTGATTTGCAACTGTGAAGACGTTAGTTTCTTTAAATCTTTATTAAATGAAATAAAAAAATTGATTTAGTATTGTATATTTAAAAAAAATATTATTATATTACTAAGTAAGGAAGAGATCACGGGAGAGTCCTTTGCCCAGCAGTAGGACACACACGTCTAAAAAAATATTCAAATCAATTCAAATAAAAAAGGTTTTATTCAAAGTCGCACAGAAAATTAATGAATGTTACTAGTTAAACTAGAGGTTTATTTAAAATCTTGATGATTTTGGAGAAAAAGTGGACAAAAAACTCCAAATGGACTTTGCTAGATTTCTTTTACATCACTTTTACTAGACTGAATTTTTACAGACTAATTCTTCGGTCTAGCGCTATCACGTCTGATTGTCATGCCAGAAGTAGACAGTTCTATTCCCAATGACGGCCGTCGTAGATTCGTACAAGTGATTTGATATATCACAATAAAGTTTAATGAAAGTCAAACCTTTTTAATAAGAGTTTTTTGTATTGTTTTTCCTTATAAGTCATGCCCATGTAGGTCCTCTTTTTTTCGTTCTGCGGTACTACCACGTTTAACACTCTGCTAAAGTGTTAAACAGTGAATGTGTGTGGAAGATATTTTTCTTTAAAACAATTAGTATTCTCAATATTTTATTGCAATATCTAAGAGACAGAAAATGGCGCTGGATAGGACATACACTACGCCGGAACAAGAGATATCTGACCAGACAAGCATTTACGTACACCTCTATGGGCAACCCAAAGGGAGGGCGGCCAAGGACCACCTGGAAAAGAACAAGGGGCCAAGTCGATCGGCGCTAGCTGGCCCAAATTGAAAGCTGCCACGAACCACTGTCAGAAGTGGGAATCTGTGATTGAGGCCCCGTGCTTCCCTAGGAGTTACTCGTAAAAGACCAAGGAAGAAGAAGAGAAAAAAGGGTACGCGGCACTTATCGATACAAACAATTTTTAGTACAGTCATATAGTCATAAAAGTCATAACAGTGAATAATATACTATTTTATTCTTTCAACACAATAAAGAAAAATTTCACATGCACAATTTTAAAGTTAACTTAAACTAAGCAAATCCATGTCAGAGGCCTTATGGGCGGCTTGATAACTTCTGACAGTAAGGCCCGCCACTGTCTTACAATCCTCCACCAACCCGGACTTGGCTCCCGTGGTGGAGTATGGCCTAACCTTCCTGCGATGCAGGAAGAAACCCGTGCCCCAATGGTGGGGACATACAAGGGTTGATATCGAAGCAAATCTACAATCGTATCTTCATAACTATACTATAATATTACACTATTTTTATTTTTAATGCACTAACCCGTGCTAAGGAACAAATTTAAAAACCTATTTAGAGGCTAAAAATTTCACCCATGCCGGGATTCGAACCCGCAACCTCTGGCTATCCGTACCAGCGCTCTACCAATTGAGCCAATGGGCGACTCACGGCATCAGTGAAATTTCGAACCTCTTTACAATATTCTCTGTATTACGTACAGGCAGCGACATCTGACTTAAGCAAATTGCATTACTTACAGCCCCGACTACCTACTTTGCAGTTAGGTTTAACATCCATTAGGTTTAACAGTCGCCCATTGGCTCAATTGGTAGAGCGCTGGTACGGATAGCCAGAGGTTGCGGGTTCGAATCCCGGCATGGGTGAAATTTTTAGCCTCTAAATAGGTTTTTAAATTTGTTCCTTAGCACGGGTTAGTGCATTAAAAATAAAAATAGTGTAATCATGTGGGTACAGTGATATCGTTCCGATGTTAAACCTAACTGCAAAGTAGGTAGTCGGGGCTGTAAGTAATGCAATTTGCTTAAGTCAGATGTCGCTGCCTGTACGTAATACAGAGAATATTGTAAAGAGGTTCGAAATTTCACTGATGCCGTGAGTCGCCCATTGGCTCAATTGGTAGAGCGCTGGTACGGATAGCCAGAGGTTGCGGGTTCGAATCCCGGCATGGGTGAAATTTTTAGCCTCTAAATAGGTTTTTAAATATACTATAATATTATAAGTACATAAAAAATGTCATTAATAAAATAAAAAAATTACAATGAAATAGACCACCCTTTGACATCTCTGACACAAAGGTCCCGATCTTGCGTTACCACGCTGCACAGCAAGGGAGATCCTCTGCATCAGAAATGCCCTTGAGTGGTAGTCAAGACCACGGTTCCTCAAGCGCCGCCCTAATTCTTTGATAAAAGTTTATTAAAGTTTTACTTTCATAATTAATACTTTCTATAAACACTGAGAATATAAACTAATCAAGGAAATGATTAAACGCCGTAGTTATTCACGCTGTGATACAAATGATGATAAATTAAATGTTGTTGCTAATTAAAAGCATGTTTGCGCAAATTATTTGAGACGTGTTCAAGGAATAAAAATTATACTTGGAAATGGAGTCCGTGAGACGAGTTCCTAATTAAAAGTGGAAATTTGCGTCCGAAAAAAAGTGATCAAAGCAAACATTATTCACACTTGAAACAAACGAGAATTCTAGTTAGATATTTGGAGTTTTGTAATGATATTCGAACAAAAAATATCCTAAATATGTTTAATGGTCGCCTCGTATGTGCTATAATTTCATGAAAATTTTAAGCTAATAGAGATTTATGAATGTTCGCTAGAATAAATTATTAAATTAATTTCCTATTAACTTGAATTATTTTTGTAAACTTTGTGTAAACTATGGTTTACATTATTTTTAAAAATATTATGTTTACGAGACTTACTTTTGACAAAGGAGGGCGTACCCCTAATCCTTATAAAGAGTTCATTGTAGAAACGTGATTTTTTTTGCGTAGTAGCACATTTATATTGAATTTAAAAGGATACCTATCACGGCTAATTAGGCTCCATGAGTTAATGATCCGGATTCGACTAAATTATAAAAGAAAATTTCTTAAAAATTCCAATGAAAATTACTTTGGTGTAGTTTTAGTTGCGTATAGCAGATAGTGAAGAAAATAATATCAATAATAACATCCTTTTAGGTTAGTATGCTTTAACGAACTACTAGGAAAGCCTGAAACTTGCATAACCTGATAGGTACTTGATTAATTTTTCTTTTTAAATAGTGTGTAGAAATTTATATCTAAGAAATCTAGATTAAAAATGAAATGATTATGTAACAAATAATTTTATTTTTAGTTTAATTTCTTTGATAAAAATTCCTACAAGTTTACGTTCAAGTCAAGAGATAAATTAACTATTCTGAGATTGTATACATATAGATAATTATTTTGGTGTCTCGCCAACAGTAAATAAATATTATTATCAGTATTATTATTATTAACAAGACCCAAGTTGCTCACCACTCCCAGTAGTAATTCACAGTCGTTATCTAACCGAGCTAGTTTAACTAAACACAATTAAACCACTCACATTTATCTCGACAACTATCAGAATCATAACCATTTCTCATTTGCGCGGGTCGGTCTAATCATCGTAGCGATTAGTGCTACTCCGGTGCTACGAAAGTGGCTACGCCGCGGCGTAGCAATGTAGCGGATCTAATAGCTCAGTATTATCGTGGACGGGCGGGCTTATATTACCGCCAGGTATCTGGCAAGAGTTCCGCATGTGTTGCTATGGAAATACAAGTCTTTTGTATTGGAGTTTGAGAGTAACTAATTTGAGATACGGAAATTTGGATTTGTATTTGAGTGTAACTAATTTGAGTTTCGGAAATTTATATTATCATACGTACCAGAACAGATTGCACTTGTGTAGGGGTTGATGTGATGTTGAATGTACTCGGCTAGCTTTGACCTTGATTGTTGTTAGCGAAATCAGAAAGTAAGTTCTTATTTTTCAGGTCTTTGTTCTATCTGTAGAAAAAGCCACTGGTGGTACAACGGCCGTTTTTGGCGGAAATTTATTAAAGTTCTTGGTTATTGATTGATCATGATTTTGGTGATTGATTGATGGTGATTGATGATTTTAGGTCGGTACACTGTGGATTCTAAAAATAGTTGTCACATGTGTTAACATTTGTCATGTTTATTTTCTTTTTAATACACTAACCCGTTTAAAACCTATTTAGAGGCTAAAAATTTCACCCATGCCGGGATTCGAACCTGCAACCTCTCTTTACGTAATACAGAGAGTATTGTAAAGAGGTTCAAAATTTTACTGATGCAGTTAGTCGCCCATAAGCTTAGTTGAAAGAACGCTGGCACGGTTAGCCAGAGGGCGAAGGTTCGAGTCCCGGCATGGGTGGAATTTTTAGCCTCTAAATAGGTTTTTAAATTTAAATTTTTTTTTTTAAATTTGTCATTTTAACTTAATAGTTAATAGTTAGATTGAATCGCATAATAAAACAAGTAATGAAATTTTCCATAGTTACCGCAAAGCGATACTCACTAGCCTTTTCTTACGAGAGCTTTCAGCTAACTAGGAAATTATCTCCTAATAACACAATAATGTCCTCCCTCTTGACACGAGCACAAAGCGTAATTTTCAAACTAGTTTTTCGAGCAAACCACTTACCTCGAAACGTCGCACTAATTCCGTTCGCCGTTAACATTTTATTAAAGCAAAAGACATTTCCGCGCCACGCTTAAAAGCCAACGATAAATTTTGAAAATATATCGTAAAAACCCGTAAAAGACACCAAAGCAAACACGCCACAGGTAAACAAACCATTCCGTTAATAGCAAAAGTATAAAGGCTGTAAAGGATGTAACGGGAAAGTTTAAGGCCCTGTAACGATGATTGTTGTGGTTACACTCTGGTAAAATATATTTTGACTTTAGTAAAGTAAAGATTTATTCAATTACCAACACATGGATTTATTTTTGAAGTTACTTAACATCATGAAGACTTACAAATAATAGTAGGTAACTGAATAGGGACCTAACACAGTTGTGAGTCAACACGTTCACCATCGCTGATTTGCAGTTAGGACTTATTTATTTATACAGTTAGTTTGTATAATGTGCCGTGATATAAAATAGCTTAAAAGAAAAAAAAATAAGAATGGCAGATCCTTTCACGAAGATGCCTTGCCACCGGCACACTTAGAGAAAGCATGGGAAGTAGATCGCTACTGGTCGCGCGATTCAAATGACAATTCGAGTTAATTGTCAAATTCTTATATGTTAGCTCCATAAAGCGCGTGACTCGTCTAATCGTAAAGTGGAATCAATATCATTGTATGTCCCAGGCAGTCAAATAAATATTTTATTCAAAAACCTTATAAAACTTTATTTACTAATTTATTTCAATGAAAACTAATTATTTTAATAAAAACTTTTTTTTAAATGCCAAAAAATTACACACAGCACCTTAAAATACGCACAAGAACGTGAAACGCTACATAAGACAATTAGGAATGAATTGGACAAATGACATGCCTACAAATGTATAATGACTATATTATGTGTATACGTATAATTTAAATAAATCTTAAAAAACATTACTCCTACTTATATATTTTATATACTTTTATAGCAATAGTTAAACATTGAACAAACCGGTCTTACAGGTCTTGCGGGACAGTGAATTACTTTATACTGTTTCGCAAAGTCCACTTGAGCTGACGAACTAAACCAGATCACATTGTTTTTCAACAAACAAGCGCGTATTTAGAGCAATTAGGAGCGAAAAGTATTACCTCTCGTAGCTCATCCCATCCCGGCCCATCGCATCATATATTACGTCAGGGAGTCGAAATTTGACAAGCACGCGCTGAAGCGAAACCGTATTCCATCCAGCCGAGGACCCCTCATTTTCATAACAATATTATGGAAGTAATAAAATTCCAGCTCGCTAATAATATAGGACCATCGTAAATTGGGAGCTCGATAAAATCGTACGATGTGCTAACGTTGCCTCCCTGTCGCTTGAAAGGTGTCTTCTGTGCATGGGATTTTGTGCTGTAAAAAAAGTTTTAAGACCCTTTATTACATTAAAAAGTTAAAATTACTTTGCTGAATTCTGCCAAAAATCTATACAACCCTTCCTGATTCTATACAACCCTTTATTACAATAATTTATTGTGTAATAGGCTGTATAATAATAATCCAACTCACCAAAGTAGGATACCTTGTATTAAGGTAACCAGACAGGGAAGAAAAGATACAAGTATTTCAACAGATGAATGCCAAACGAATGGACATACATCGACCAGATAGGGGATGTATTAGCAAAGGGAAAGTTAAAAAGTACCCGGAACCGGGGTTCGTGCATGCAACGACTTATGAACGTTGATGAAGCGAAGGTGATCTGTCAGGATCGTGGCAAGTGGCAGTACCTGGTCTCTGCCTACCCCTCTGGGATACAGGCGTGAGGTTATGTATGTATGCCAAACTAATTATTTATGTTATTGACATTAACATACGACAACATCGTGGGGTAAACTGAGTGTCTGAGGTGTTAATCTACTTCAGTGCTCGAAATTGTTTATCCCCGGTGGGTACATAAGGTTATTAAGCCAATACTGTCTCTTTCTGATAGAATGCCTGTGTCCTGCAGTGGGCTACATAAAAAAATACGACTAACTTCAATTTGATGTTAGAGTACGAAAATTAATAAAACTCTGCAGCTATCCTAATGAATAAACTATAATTGTCTAGACCTATATATCACATTTTTTTTAATAATGTAACATTTAAATGTATGTTTTTTTACTATCATATATACCTAATTATGTTGATAAAGCGAAAAAGGATGATCGTGGCAAGTGGCAACCCCAGGTCTCTGCCTTCTTCTCTGGGAAACAGCCGTGAGCTAATATAATGTAGAATATAAAAAAGTGCTATAAAATCTAGATAAAATCTAGATACACTTGTTAAGTTTGCGGGATAGCAAACTTAACAAGTGTAAGCATGTTTCACACTTGTTAAGTTTGAATAGGTATTTTATAAAAGTCTGCGGGATAGCAAACTTAACAAGTGTAAGCATGTTTTACACTTGTTAAGTTTGCTATCCTGCAGACTTTTATAAAATACCTATTTAGAGGCTACAAATTCCACTCATGCTGGAACTCGAACTCGCGAACTCTGGCTAACCGTGCCAGCGCTCTCCCAACTGAGCTAATGGGCAACTACCGGCATCAGTGAAATTTTGAACGTCTTTACAATACTCTTTGTATTAGTTAGGTACAGGCAGCGACATCTTTCTGAAGTAATTTGCATCACTTGCAGCCCCGAGTACCTACTTTGCAGTTAGGTTTTACTTAGGAATGATATCGCTGTACCCACATGATTATATTCTTTTTATTCCACTAACCCGTGCTAAGGACAATTTGAAAAACCTATTTAGGGGCTACAAATTCCACCCATGCCAAGAGTAAAATATAAAAGAATTAAAACTGTTTTTAATCGGATTTATGCTCGTTTATTATATTTTTACAATTTTCCAACGTTTCCGCACTTTTTCAGGTGCGTGGTCCCGGATGACAAAAAAGTGCCGAAACGTTGGAAAATTGTAAAAATGTAATAAACGAGCATAAATCCGTATAAAAACAGTTTTAATTGTGTCTACTGCTCGTGTTAACCTTAGAAAATACTAAATATAAAAGAGTTATTAATTATTAATAATTATGTTTTTTTTAATTTGAGAAGCACTTTAGTTTTAACTAAAACTACCTAACCTAACGTACCAACCTAACCTACCTAAACTACTTTAACCTTTTTGGTAATTGCAGAGCAATACTTTTCAATCAAGTGAGAATCATTTGTAGAATCTTTCGTTCGAAAACCCAGTAAGATGTTAACAACCATAATCGTGACAAAAAGGTCGCATTCGTGGCGTTAACGACCGCCGTAACGCCGAGTCGTAAGATGCACAGAACATGTTGCCATCGTAAATTTAGGCAAGCCGTCACAACCGCTCGAGATGTACTGACAAAAGGTTTGTATTCACCCTGGAAAAGCGCCTAGCCATTAAAACTGATATATTTAATGTAATTTGTTATTTTTTTTATGTAAATAATTAGTCCTGTCTATGAAGACCTCCTTTGTTGTTTGAAAAACGAGTAAAAATCTCAGTTTTGATTCTCGCCTGTGAGGAGGGCCCGATCCACCATCTTAAATTGATGGTGCCAAAATTAGAGTTTCGTAAAATTATTCCTCAGCAAATGATTCTGTGATAAAATAGTCTGAGAAAAGTATAAAGAAGACAAAACAAGTCATAAGTTTTGTGTATACGTACATGTCAAAATTTTATAAGCGACGGAATTCATAGAGGAGAAGGGGTTTTGGGAAATATCATTTCCTATACGTAAATCGTAGTCATGACTTATTTATACATAAAATTGGTTAATCAAGTATTGATGGCATCGTTATAGTCTTTGTATTACGTATCAAAGGTCAAGGTCGAACACTTCGATTTTTATTAAGATCAACGAACAAAACACATCAAAACTTTTTATTTTAACATTAGTCTTTTCTTAAAATAACAACGTGGAAGTCACAACCAGGGCATTTTCAGAAATTGAAATTTTTTTAATTTTTCTTGTTTCACTTCATAATAACTAGTGTTGTATATCTTTTAATAAATAATAAAAACGACTTTAACTTTGTGGTTTATGTATTTATACTGTTTTATTTAGTTTATATTTATAATAAAAACAGAAAACTAGATAAAAACGGATAAGCAGGTAAAATAGTCGGTTCTAATCAATATGTAAAGTGGTAATGATGAAAATGAGGGAAATCTCGAAATGTGTGACATAATTTTAAATATTTGAAAATGATAGATAGAAAAAGAAATATAAGAAATTGTGTAAAGAGGTTTGCACCGTTACATAACTACCTAATGTCAATGATGCTATACCATAATTGTAATCAACTTCTTTCCAAAATAAGCATATAAACACTCTCGGAGCAATATAATAGATCTAGACCCGTAGTAGAATGCTGTAGTGGTACGTCCTTATTAAGGGACCAATTGAAAGTGATTTTTTTTTATTTACCATAAAAAAAATTCTAAGGTTAACACGAGTACTAGACATAATTAAAACTGTTTTTTACGGATTTCACTCGTTTATTATATTTTCAATTTTCCGACGTTTCGGCACTTTTACAGGTGCCGTGGTCTCGGATGACTGAGGTGACAGGCGTCTTTTTGAAAGCAAACTAAACATTAGTAAACTGTTAGTAAACTAACAGTTAATGCTTTGTAAAAATATTATATAAATATATTAAACGTGTGAAATCTGTAAAAAACAGTTTTAATTATAAAATTTATAAAATAAATAATACTATTTTTATTTTTAATGCACTAACCCGTGCTAAGGACAAATTTAAAAACCTATTTAGAGGCTAAAAATTTCACCCATGCCGGAATTCGAACCCGCAACCTCTGGCTATCCGTGCCAGCGCTCTACCAATTGAGCCAATGGGCGACTCACGGCATCAGTGAAATTTCGAACCTCTTTTGCAATTTGCTTAAGTCAGATGTCGCTGCCTGTACGTAATAACGAAGTGTACGAAGTGTGTTCTTTTACTGGCCATGTTATTTTTAAGTTTTTATGTGTGTTGTGGTATTTGAATAAATGTTTTTCTATTCTATTCTAATACAGAGAATAGTGTAAAGAGGTTCGAAATTTCACTGATGCCGTGAGTCGCCCATTGGCTCAATTGGTAGAGCGTTGGCACGGATAGCCAGAGGTTGCGGGTTCGAATCCCGGCATGGGTGAAATTTTTAGCCTCTAAATAGGTTTTTATATAAAATAAATGTTTAAAGGATACAAATTAATAAACATGTACTATTTTTACGGAAAAAGGGCATTTACTTGGTTGACACAGTCGAATTAAATTTATTAATCTAATACTGATTGACGGTACCGACACCTAATACCTGCTAATTGAGTGTGTCATTTAATTTGAATGATGAATTATCGCTAGAATCGGTATCAAACCACGTCAGTCATACGAAGGTGTAGATTGGTATGCCTGATTGAAAAAGTAAAAAAGAGAGTCTATGTTTGTAACCACGTAATAAAATTAAAACTGTTTTTATACGGATTTCACTTGTTTATTATAGTTTTACAATTTTCCGATGGGGGGTGGGGGTGGGCAGCAGCACCCCCCGCAGTATAATTCCACCGAACTGCGATCCCCAACCCGCATGCCCAGCGTGGGGATTATGGGCATTACCCCCTATGATAGCACAACGTGGCGCTCTTTAGGGGAGGGCTATGTCCAGCAGCGGACTAGTATAGCCTGATGACGACAATTTTTCGACGTTTGGGCACTTTTACAGGTGCCGTGGTCTCGGATGACTGAGGTGACAGGCGTCTTTTTGAAAGCATTAACCGATAGTTTACTACCCTCGGCAAAAATTACAAAAGTTAATTATGAAGTTACGTTCGACGTTTACGTTACGTTTGTAGGAATAGGTGGAATATAATCTATCTGTATTTGTAAAATTTTGTTAAGATTTACGCACAACTATTTCAGCTGTATCAAAACCAATTTTTTTATGACCACTTAGCAAGTGTTTATTTTAACTAATAGAACGAAAGTTCATATAAAGTTCGCAACATCTGAAATAGGTGGAAAATCGTCTTTAATTACAAACAGTTGATGAGACGGTTGTTATTTAAAAACCCAATGACATAACATAATATTTACATACAGGCACATACATTGCTTCTGGCCCTACACTAGGATACTCTGTGTCGTGGGAAACAATGATATCACAAACATGTAAACATCAAAGACCTGGGGTTTTTTCGTCCTCAGCCGGGGTTCGAACCCGGAACCTCTTGCATGGGAGGCCGTCAAAAAGACTATGTTTAGTTTAGAGTTTTTTTTCTATTTTTTTTTTTTTCAAAATCATCTAGATTTTGAAATAGACGTCAAGTTTTCCTAGTAACGTTCCATGAATCATAGTTTCTGTGTAATGTTGAATAAAATACTTTGATTCGATTTAGCGCACAACTTTTTCAGCTGTATTAAAATCAATTCTTCATTACCGCCTTGCAGGTATTTATTACGTCCAATCGAACGAATGCTCTGGTGCCAGTGCCCACCGGCTAATGCGTACCCGAAAAAGAAATAAACGACACTTTTTATTAATAAAACGACACAAATCTCAGAATGTAGAGCGAGAGCGGAGCGTAATAAAATCACAACATAAATTACGCCCGTCAAGTTGCCCCAGGTAGGTACAATCACAACATGGGAATGTGTAGAAGCGTTACTTTGGTTCAGTCGAGTCTAAAATCAATAAGTACCTGTTTCTCGCTAAAATTCTATGTAAAATAGTATGTAAATATATCAATATAAGAAGAAGCGCTGGTGGCTTAGCCAAACCGAGAGATTGGAATCCATCACTTGAGTTAAGCAACAATGATATACAACAGGCGCTATGGCGCTCATTAGGGGAGGGCTACGTCTAGCGGTGGTAGCTCAGTAGTGAGAACCATGGACTGGCAAGCGAAAGCCCCAGGTTCGATCCCGAGTGCGGGCATGTACCAATGACTTTGTTTAATTTCAAAGTTACGTACATTTGCGAATTTGTAGTCGCAATACCACACGCTAACGGTGAAGGAAAACATCGTGAGGAAACCTGCGGCTTGGTTGGCTCCGCACGTATTGACTAGTCTTTCCTGTGGGCTAGGCCGACTAAGCTGTCAGGATGGTATAGGTGCTGGGCAAGCTTAAAAACCATCTATAAAACCATGTCCCAGGCCCTACAGCGTCGGAGTGGTCCCTTCACCCATCTAGTGTGTGAGTGAAGATACCACTGGACGCTGTATAAATCATCTCATTAAGTGGATGCAAGAAGGCCAATATTATTATGTCCAGCAGTAGACTAATATAGCCTGTAGAAGAAAAAGAAAGGCGCAGTCAACTGCAGGATGTGTGACCGTCCCCTGACTACCGCTAGTGGCATTTTTCCGTGCGCTTTCGTGCTTCGCTAGGCACGCTAAGCCGCAGTTGCCGGCTGTCATGAAATGGCATTCGTTAAGCCATGTCAGAGGCCTTATGGGCGGCTTGATAACAACTGACAGTAAGGCTCGCCACTGTCTTACAATCCTCCACCAACCCGGACTTGGCCTCCGTGGTGGAGTATGGCCTAACCTTCCTGCGAGGCAGGAAGAGACCCGTGCCCCAACAGTGGGGACATACCAGGGTTGATATTGAAATATATCAATAACATATTGTTAATGCTTTTTCAGTACTTATTTAATTATTTTTACACGCTTTTACCGATGTCAAAATATGGCTACTTAGAAAAATGCACCATAGATTAATCCACACCGCCGTCGGATCTTTTTGCAAACGTGTGCGTGAACAGTCTGTTAGCTGTATTTTTAATGATTCGCGATAGTCATACATAGTTATATGTTAAGAATAGAAGTGTGATTTTGGCAACACTGTATTTGACAGCTGTCACACTGGTCTGTGCTCACTTGGACAACTTGCTTCTTGATTGAAAAACGTGGAGTGGTTTTTTCCTGTTTATTAGACCTGTTTATATATTAAACAGGTCTAATCATGATGGTTTATTAGGTAAAACGTAAAACCTTAATCCCGACGTTTCGGCATCGTTGCAAGTGATGCAAATCACTTCAGCCAGATGTCACTGCCTGTACGTAATACAGAGAATATTGTAAAGAGGTTCAAAATTTCACTGATGCCGGTGAGTCGCCCATTAGCTCAGTTGAAAAGAGCGCTGGCACGGATAGCCAGAGGTCGCGGGTTCGAATCCCGGCATGGGTGGAATTTTTAGCCTCTAAATAGGTTTTTAAAATTGTCCTTAGCACGCGTTACTGCATTAAAAAGAATATAATCGTTGCAGAGTTCACGCGTAGACTAGAGTGGCGAGTCTGTTAATAAACTGTTGTCAATTTTAAGTTAAAAAAAAAAGAAAAAAAAATCAAGTCACATTAGCGCACCGATGGATACATTCCACTCGTGCGTTTCGTGTCACAATTTTTGTCATCGAACTCCGCCGAAATGTTTTCACAGATTTGTATGAAATCTTTGTATAATTAGTTGGTCTGAGAAAAGGTCGTAAGCTAATTAATATGGAAAAGTAACGTTTCCGGGGCCAGATAGCAAAATATAATATTTCGTGTATAAATATTGTAATAGTATACTTGGAGGACTGTCACGTAGTATATTTCCAGCAGGTTTCTATCAAATAAATAAGTCCTGTTTACTCAAATTTAACCTACTATTTATTGGCTGAAGTCCCTAAGTAAATAAATGATAATAATGATAATTAACAATAATACATAGTGCTGAAGAGCTGGAACTCCTAGCATAGGGTGTTCTACACAATTTTTGTCCTAGAAAATTATATAAAACAATTATACAGAATTATACTATTTTTATTTTTAATGCACTAACCCGTGCTAAGGAACAAATTTAAAAACCTATTTAGAGGCTAAAAATTTCACTCATGCCGGCATTCGAACCCGCAACCTCTGGCTATCCGTGCCAGATCCTGATCAGATTCAGATCCTGGCACGGATAGCCAGAGGTTGCGGGCTCGAATCCCGGCATGGGTGAAATTTTTAGCCTCTAAATAGGTTTTTAAATTATACAGAATGTAAAAAAATACGGTAAACAATTTAAAAGCTCAATACATTCTTTAAGTGTAAAGCACCCTATGGTACGGGATTCAGCTTTACAACGCTATAAGATATTGTTGATTATTATTTATTTACTAACTTCATTTATTTACAGTTATTTACAGTGTCTAAGACAAGTCTTAACATGACATTAAGACTTGTCTTAGACACTGTCGTCTTCGTCGTCAGGCTATACTAGTCCACTGCTGGACACGCTATACTAGTCCACTGCTGGACACAGCCCTCCCCTAAAGAGCGCCATGTTGTGCTATCATTGGGGGTAATGCCCATAAGGGCAGTACCCCCAATGATAGCACAACGTGGCTGGGGATTATTCCCTGCACTGGGCTTGCGGGTTGGGGATCGCAGTTCGGTGGAATTGTACTGCAGATACTGTACAAGATATATACATTACTTAGAGCCGGTTTTAGAATTTTACTAAGTAAATAGGTATTGTAGTAACTTTCTGTTATGCTCTTTTCTAAGAAATGCAAAGAGACAGCAATACAGTTTACTATTTACGATGCAAAATTCTTAATTTAGAAATTGGCCCATAATGACCGATTATAGTATTGAATGCAAGATTTAATGCATTAAGTATTTGGCTAACAACAGTTATTTTAAAGCATATTTCAGACAGATTTCTGTACAAACGCGCTTAATAATGAATTGCTAAAGTCTCGATGCTAACATAATACGTACATTCATTATACATGCATTCTTTCAACAGTTGTTTAATACGAGTTGTTTAATAATGTGCGCGTAGCATGTTTCAAAGTACGTTTAGGAGTCGTAAAAGTCATAACAGGAGTTAAACAAGGGCCTCTAGGTTAACAAAACTTAATATCTACAGAGTTACTTCTAAGCTCATGCCCATGCGCAGTAGATCAGTTCATATCTGCTCAAAAACTGAGTTCTTAAATGTGTTTTATAGATGAAAGAAACTATATGGTACCAATAATATTGATGTACATTTTAACAACTTCCCTGTCCAAGAATAATTCAATTCTAATTTCCGACGTCCACATTTGGATAGTTGTATGCCCGGGGCTGCAAGTAATGCAAATTACTTGAGCCAGATGTCGCTGCCTGCACGTAATACAGAGAATATTGTAAAGAGGTTCGAAATTTCACTGATGCCGGTGAGTCGTCATTAGCTCAGTTGGAAAGAGCGCTGGTACGGAAAGCCAGAGGTCGCGGGTTCGAATCCCGGAATGGGTGGAATTTTTGGCCTCTAAATAGGTTTTTAAAATTGCCCGAAGATGTTATGAAAATGAGTCAAATGTGACTCAAGAACTTATTCAAATACTCTCCTCTGAGTCATATACGACTGTTAATAAACAGGATAAGTGTTAATAATAATAAAAAAATCCACACAAAGCAATCACTTGACCTGCCCCAAATTAGGATACCTTGTACTATAGTAACCAGGCAAGGACGTCACAAACACAAAAACACACCCAGACTGAGGCCACTTGTACAAATGCACAGCGGCCCCCGGTAGGAATCTTAAAGGAGGAATTTTAAACCACTGGGCTTAAATATTAAGTGCTCGGTGTCTCCTCTGAGCTTCTGTATGGGATTGTGATTCGCTTCGGGGCCAGGCGTGATTCTGATTTGTTTGTGCGTTTCGAGGCTTCCCCGACCTGCCACAGGTAAATTGATTTAGTGTCTCGCTGTTAATAATTCGGGTAATTGGATTTGCCGCGGTATTTTTATCTCCAAATGGAAATAGGACGAGTGGCAAATAACGGAGATTTAGCTCTAGTTTCTTGCTTCTGGGTTGAACCGGATTTTTATAGGCTCTAAATGAATTTTCGGGTAATTTTTGACTGGATTATTGTATCTGAATTAATGATTTTTTTTAACTTTTTATGCTTTTGCTGCACAAACGAGAAATTGCAAATATTTTAAGAAATAAATATTCATGGACATAATTATCTCACAGACAGATCTCGTTAGCCCCATACTAAGTACAACTAAAGTTACAGGTGCTAACTCGACGATACATTTAATACAATAAATAACTACATACTATGTAACATCCAAGACACGAGACAAACCAGAAAAGTTCGTTTCCTAGTTTGTCCCGGCCGGGGATCGACCCCGAGACCTATGGTTTTACAGTCTGCGGGCCAAACCGCTGCATCACCGAGGCCGTATTACTAATTAATATTACTAAGGGCTGATTTTTCAATAGTCAGATAACTTTTATCTGAGGAATAAAAATGGCGGTTTGACAGCTTATGTATGAAAATTATGTGAAACCGCCATTTTTATTCCTCAGATAAAAGTTATCTGACTATTAAAAAATCAGCCCTAAAGAGACTAAAAAACAACTTTGATTTATACAGCATCCAGTGGCACCTTCACTCGCATTTGATGGGTGAAGGAACCTCTGCAATGCGTGAGACATTATTTTTAGATTAAATTGTGAAAATTACTTTGCTAAATTCCGCCGAAAATCCCAGAAGCACCGTCTTTTTCTTCTTCAGGCTATATTAGTCCACTGCTGGACATAGCCCTCCCCTAATGAACGCAAGGTTGTGCCATCATTGGGGGGTAATGCCCATAATCCCCACACGGGGCATGCGGGTTGGGGATCGCAGTTTAGTTTGGTGGAATTGTACTGCAGGGGGCGCTGCTGCCCACCCCCTGGTTTGTGTCCCTTAGTCGCCTTTTCCGACACCCGCGGGAAGAAAAATCTCTAGGCCGACACCACACAGCCAACCAACAAGCACCGTGTAGTGAGTTATGCACTGCCCTCCCTCCGACTTTTTCAAGCAGAAGCAAGACACGAACACACCACCACCGACACCAATACTCTTTGTAAGCTTTGTGAGGGTGAGTATTGTATAGAATCTTGATATGCAAAGCAATTTCTATCATTATTATACTTTCTTGCACACGAAACATTAAATAAGACATTACATAAGAAATAACATGTACAAAGGCGAGCTTATTGTAAGAGATTTCTTCCAGCAAACCTTGGAGAGTCGGAGCAGCAGTAAAAAACGGGTCTATATACGTGTACCAAATAAACTACATAGACTACAAGAACCCTTAGCAATAACCTAAGCAGAAATAATACACTACATAAACTAAATACCTGATATAAATAAATAAAATAGAAAATAATAAATAAATATATAGCTCAAAGTTATGAATTTATGATAGAGATAAATAGTGCTATCATAGTTATACATTTAATGAGTCTAATCACGACTAATTATTACATAAACTGAATTCCCGACGTTAAAAATACAAAATAGCGATTGGGCGGACAACAAAGTGATTCTATAAATTTACCGTTTTTCTTTCAAGCTACGAAACAGTTAACGTTTTACTTGTAAATTTCAATAAGTCACGATTTCTGTGTAGCAACCTCAACCCTTGATGTCCCCACTGCTGGAGCACCTCTGTCTTTTCCTGCATCGTTGGAAAGTTAGGCCACACTCCACCACGGGGGCCAAGTCTGGGTTGGTGGAGGATTGTAAGACAGTGGCGGGCCTTACTGTCAGAAGTTATCAAGCCGCCCATAAGGCCTCTGATAGGGCTTAATAACTGCCATTACATGTCAGCCGGCACCAACGGCTTAACATGCCTTGCGAAGCACGAAAGCGCTCAGAAAAATGCCACTAGCGGCAGTCACGGGATGATCACCCATCCTGCACCTGACCACGCCTGTAGTTGTTTAGCTAAAGTGATTGATTCCAATCACTCGATTCAACTAGAGTACGAGCGATTCTGCATAATTTCAAATAAAATACATAGATAAAGAACACTTCACTGTACAGTCTATTTATTCTTACTTGTCCAATTTAGTAAACAAGATTCTACCCTTAAACTGTGACTTTTTAGTCCAAAACTGCCATATTTCCATAAGTGAAGTAATTTGTAACACTCTTTTAGATAACACGCTGCCAATTTTATAAACATAGTTCATGATAGTTCATGAATTTGCGAGAAAATGTTTAGTTTAGGCATCTAATCTCAATTTAAAGGTTCTTGTTTACTAAATTGGACAAGTAAGAATAAATAGACTGTACATAAGGAAATTACGCAGATAATTCTTAACCTAAGAGTACACTTACTTCAAAATACTTGCATTTGATTTGATAAAAATGCACGAAATGCCGAATGGATCAAACGAAATACATTTTAAATTGCTTGGTGGTTGCGCACAAATTTTCACATCGCCCTTTAATACACATTATTTTATTTTGCTACAATACGTTTCACCGAAGCTGCGTACCCTTTGTGTGTCTATCAGAGCCGCTCCTATCACGTAGCGTATCAAAGCGAATATCGGATTACGAGAGTCGCAGCGACTCATCGTTATAATTAAATTTTAAACGTCTGCCTCTTTAATGGGTGAGTCAGATAATAGCTTTACCAAAATGTGCTACTTATAATTTTTGAAACCATTTGGCATCCTCCTTGACTCCTGTTCATTATTCAGTCTAGAATGCCTCTTCAATGTCTTCTTTACATTAGATCTAAATCCTTGGAATGCGGACGAGAATCAAATTAAATACTCATTGTCCCCATAACTTTGTACTTCCAACATCAATAATGTCGCAAAATTAACGGGGAGCATGACTCAACATTGTACTGGAGCAATATTGTATTCATGCCATGTAGAAAATCACAAAAATATACCTGCAGTATTAATATTTCTGTGAATAACATAATTTAAGAATACAAAGCGATGGAAAAGCAATTTTACTGTATGTCAGCAAATTTAAATTATTATCTATAAGCTTTTCTGGATATTAATGTTATAAAACGGACGTTTTTGAATCAGACTGTTTTTGAATCTTTTTGTTTCAATTAGCCCATTAATGTTTTTTAGATATTGGAATAAGAATCATTTGAAGAATGCCTTGATTTTTTTCAGCGTTCCTAAGTAAATAGTATTATCTGTAAATCCTAACGTTTTAACTCCTTTCAGCTTCCTTTCCGGTGCTTATCTCTAGCGTTTAGTTACACCAAGGCCGTCTGCAAGCCCAAATGAGTTCATATTTATTCGGAACGTGAGGAAATGCCCTTACAGTTGGGCGGTTGACAAGTACTCTTGGAAACACAGTATTCTCCTGTGACACTGACACTCTCTACCTGGCATATGGCCTATGCCTTCGAAACGGTGGTAGCGGAGCGGTGTAGAACGCCTGCTTCTCAATTGCAAGGTCGGTTTAGAGAATAGCACCAACCGAAATTCTCCCCGCGGGTGTCGTAAAAGGCGACTAAGGGACACAAACCGGAGGGTGGGCAGCAGCGCCACCTGCAGTACAATTCCGCCAATCTGCCCCCCAATGATGGCACAACCTAGTGCTATGGCGCTCATTAGGGGAGGGCTATGTCCAGCAGTGGACTAATATAGCCTGAAGAAGAAGAAGCTATAGAAGCAATACCACTCGGTGACTGTGAAGAAAAATCAAAATCCTAGTGCCTGAAGTGTTAAGCTTCAGCTTTTGCTACGCACAATGGCCCAACTATGAGGCTAAGTGCGGAAGTCTCAGGTTGGCCTACGCCTTATGTCTTGTCTACACGAGTTAAATTTATTTAATTTTATTAGAGAAAACAAAAAGTTATACAAAAAACATTTGCTTAACTTAAAGTTAGTATTAAGGTTAGTTACATGTATAACCAGCAGCGCTTTTTACAGTTTACAATATAAAAATATTAGAATACAATAGGCACAGTGTAAGAAATGCATGTGTGGTAAACAAATAAGTAACATTAATTTCAATCATGTTAAGCTCTTTTCTAAAATAGATAAACACAAAGCAGAAAAAACAACACAATCAACCGACCGAGTATGTACACTCCGAAGACAAATCATATCCATCATGTAAAATCACAGAAAGTAATACAGTAAATTCAATGATTTTAGACGCAAGTAAATTTCGACTACAAAACCGCGACAACATTTTAAAATGCCACGATACCTACTGAAATTTTTAAATGCTTTTTTCTTAAAACATTAATGTATCTTACATTTAAATTGGCCTCAAGACGCTCCAATCATAAAACACTTTTTGAAGTTTCTAATTTTTTTGCTGATATGGTGTGTTTATGGCTATAGTGAGGTAATTGTTGTTATAGCCTTGTAGTCCGGATCTACTTACGGGTGTTGTTATTTCGGAAGAGTCCGACCAGGTTTCGCTCCGATTCGCAGAGCTTACTCAATGTGTTATAGCCTTGTAGTCCGGATCTACTTACGGGTGTTGTTATTTCGGAAGAGTCCGACCAGGTTTCGCTCCAATTCGCAGAGCTTAATCAATGTGTTATAGCCTTGTAGTCCGGATCTACCTACGGGTGTTGTTATTTCGGAAGAGTCCGACCAGGTTTCGCTCCAATTCGCAGAGCTTAATCAATGTGTTATAGCCTTGTAGTCCGGATCTACTTACGGGTGTTGTTATTTCGGAAGAGTCCGACCAGGTTTCGCTCCAATTCGCAGAGCTTAATCAATGTGTTATAGCCTTGTAGTCCGGATCTACTTACGGGTGTTGTTATTTCGGAAGAGTCCGACCAGGTTTCGCTCCAATTCGCAGAGCTTAATCAATGTGTTATAGCCTTGTAGTCCGGATCTACTTACGGGTGTTGTTATTTCGGAAGAGTCCGACCAGGTTTCGCTCCAATTCGCAGAGCTTAATCAATGTGTTATAGCCTTGTAGTCCGGATCTACTTACGGGTGTTGTTATTTCGGAAGAGTCCGACCAGGTTTCGCTCCAATTCGCAGAGCTTAATCAATGTGTTATAGCCTTGTAGTCCGGATCTACTTACGGGTGTTGTTATTTCGGAAGAGTCCGACCAGGTTTCGCTCCAATTCGCAGAGCTTAATCAATGTGTTATAGCCTTGTAGTCCGGATCTACCTACGGGTGTTGTTATTTCGGAAGAGTCCGACCAGGTTTCGCTCCAATTCGCAGAGCTTAATCAATGTGTTATAGCCTTGTAGTCCGGATCTACTTACGGGTGTTGTTATTTCGGAAGAGTTCGACCAGGTTTCGCTCCAATTCGCAGAGCTTAATCAATGTGTTGTGCTTACGAAAGTTTTAGTTCAAAAATAATTGTTGTTAGTGCAAAAAAATGTACTTTTTAAAGCCACGCCAGTATCGTTTTAAATAACAATGTCACTTAGTAGATAGGTGAAAAGACACATTAGACGCTTTGCAAATAATTCCCAATAATGATTTATTAAAAAGTGATAGAGTGTAATGGGCATACTATGTGGACTCCGTTCGTCCTCCTCATGTAGGACTAAAACGGTGTCAGATAAAAAGAGAGAGCAATATGTTAACTATTAGGTTTTTGGTAGCGTAGAATAGTGTCACTAGCGAGGAGAAGATTGTCTTCTTACCACACAGTCGATAAACATATCTGGCGCGACAAACTGCTATCTTAGCGGTAACTACCGCGTTCCGACTACTTTGGACGATGTCCAACTAATGTTCTAAGGATCTCTAGTGGCCGGCTCCACCTTGAGCTGCTATAGAAGCTTACGCGACAGCTGATAGAAAAACAGGATACATCCAAATAAGTTTTAATTGTTTGCCGCGATTAATTTCTGTTTGACTTTTATTGGACAAGCCCATAACATAACGTATCATTTACATACAGGCACATATATTGGTTCTGGCCCCACACTAGGATACCCTGTGTCGTGGGAAACAGAAACAACGACATCACAAACATGTAGACATCCAAGACCTGGGGTTTTTTGTGTCCACAGCCGGGGTTTGAACCCGGGACCTCTTGCATGGTAGGCAGATGCGCTGCCGCTACGCCACAGAGGTCTATTCCATCTAAAAAATATTGTCCCTGACACTGCAGCGTCTGAGTGGTTCCTTCACCCATCTATTGAGAGTGAAGATGTCACTGGACACTATATAAATCTTTTAAAAACCTATTTAAATCTTCTCATAGCGTAGATGCAACGATCAAAGTAATTATTGAACTTAACACACTGACTAAGCTGGTGTACCTTTAAGGTAGCTACGTGTTTATATGTTATTGTATCCTGTTATTCATAAATATGTCAGCTGGATTAATTCCGCACGTCCCCAGGCCTGTATGTAAGTAATATTGTTCTAAATACATTCTTTTTAATAAAGTATGTATATTTTAATCTAAATAAAGGCATTTACTATAGATTTTTCACTTTTTTCTGATCTCGCTGATGATTTATTTAGTGCTCAGTGGCATCTTTACACACACTTGATGGGGTAAAGGACCACTCGGATGCTGCAATGCCTGAGACATGGATTTTAGATGGTGTAGACTTACCCACACCTACACCATTCTGACTGCTTAGTCGGCTTGGTCAGCCAAGCCCACAGGAAAGACTAGTCAATACTAGCTAGCGTAGCAAACCAAGCTGCGGGTTTCTTCACGATGTTTTCCTTCACGGTTAGCGTGTGGTATTGCGAATAAAAATTCGCAAATGTACCTACGTAACTTTGAAATTAAACAAAGTAATTGGTACATACCCGCTCTGGGGATCGAACCTGAGTCTCTCGCTTGCGAGTTTATTGTTCTACCCACTGAGCTACCATCTCTGTTCTACGATATATAAGTAATATTACTCCAATCGAAGTAAGGCGCAATTTACCCCTTATTTACCCAATTTCTTGTTGTGTTATTTGATCAGATGTTTTTGTCAATTAACTCCCCAACGTCTACTTAATGCATCTACTTAATTTCCACGGTCCGTGCCCTGTCTGTTAGATTTATCGGTAATCTCTTTCCACGAGGGCTTTTCCATGGCAATGGAGGGGAGAGGGCTGGTCTCCTAGGCAACCAATACATTGTTATACCCTGAATTACATACATTATACTCGCTACAATTATTATACACATTACAATGCTAATTTTATAATTGTAATACATTGACGATTATGAAAAACTATTTAGAGGCTAAAAATTCCACCCATGCCGGGACTCGAACCCACGACCTCTGGCTAACCGTGCCAGCGCTCTTCCAACTGAGATAATGGGCGACTAACGGCACCAGTAAAATTTTGAACCTCTTTACGATACTCTCTGTATTACGTCCTTAGCACGGGTTAGTGCATTAAAAAGAATATAGTACATTGACGAGTTTTTATAGTAACTTCCAAGCATCCCATTTCTTGTCCTGGTTCCGAAATAGGATACCCGGTACCAGGCAAGGATAAACACGAATATAAAAATAAATATATATTTTTTTTAATTCTTTACTAAAATATGTCGTACAGAAGCTCGGTTAAAATAACTAAACTAAATTTGCGATATAGGTGTCCAAAATACAGAATTTTTTCCCAAACTTGGCTAAACATGTAAGATAAGATACGCTAAGATAACAATATTAATAATAGTAATAAATAATAATAAATATTCATAGACATTTTACACAGATCTTGTTAGCCCTATACTAAGTACAAATAAATGACTTGTGTTATAGGTGCTAACTCGACGATAGATATAATACAATAAATAGATAGATAACATCCAAGACCCGAGACAAACTAGAAAAGTTCGTTTCCTAGTTTGACCCGGCCGGGAATCGAACCCGAACTGGAAAAAAATACAACTTAATTACAAAGTACATAAGCAATTTCTTCTGGACAACCTTACCATGTATACTGTTTACCAGTTCAGTGAAATGCGTAAACACAGAAATGTAAATGGCTCTGTATTGCCGACGACCAAACACGGAGCAAATCGCTAGCGGCATGTTTCTCTTTGCCGCCGCTGCTGGTGCTTTATTTAGTCAGTGTATTTTGTATAGGTTTTCATTTGGCCAAACTTTACCGTGTTGTAACTGTAGAATATCTTGTATGGAATCAGGCGTTACTTTGCACTCGTGAGTCTGAGATTGCCTCGTGTTAGAGGCGAAACGCGTCGCGTATTTTCTCACTCAAGTATTAGTGTCGGTGTGTTCGTGTCTTGCTTCTGCTTGAAAAAGTGGGAGGAAAGGCGGTGCATTAACTGACCGCATGGTGCTTGTAGAATTTTCGGCGGAATTTAGCAAAGTAATCCTCACTTCTTAATGCTGTAGAATTATATCTTGCTGCGGTAGAGTTTTTTTTTCGAAGGAACGGAAGGTGACGTTTGATTTGCTTCATGAGGTTGCCAGGATATGCACAGCTGGTGATAAAAGTAAGGTTTATCGTTCAAATCTTGCAGTATTTTACACTTTAGTTGATATAAATACTAGATGCTTATATCGATACTATAATCCTTAGGGCATTTATTTCAAGCGATGTTAGAAGTCTAAGATTTTTTCCACATTTACATACATAAGAAGATAAGTAGTTATCACGTAACCGAAATATGTTTCACTATAGAGCACAGGCCTTCTATCAGAGAGAGAGTTGGGCTTAATCACCACATGCCAACCGCAGATTAGCAATTTCAATCGCTGAGGTATGTGAAAACCTCAGACACAGAGGTTTCCTCAGCTTTTTGGAAAGTAAAAGTAAACTACATTTATTGTCAAAACACAAATTATACACAAAAAAATGTATACACCAAAAAAAATAACAACAAAAATTGACATAAATGTAGACAGATATAAGAGCGACTAAAACCATAAAAAATTAATCAATCATATGGAACAGACATACCGAACTTGAAGCGCTCGTGGCCTAGGCGAACCGAGTGATTGGAATCAATCACTTGGTTAAGCAACAACAGGCGCGGTCAGGTACAGGATGGGTGAGCGTCCTGTGACTACCGCTAGTGGCATTTTTCCGAGCGCTTCCGTGCTTCGCAAGGCACGCTAAGCCGTTGGTGCCGGCTGTCATATAATGGCAGTCGTTAAGCCATGTCAGAGGCCTTATGGGCGGCTTGATAACTTCGGACAGTAAGGCCCGCCACTGTCTTACAATCCTCCACCAACCCGGTCTTGGCCCCCGTGGTGGAGTATGGCCTAACCTTCCAGCGATGCAGGAAGAGACCCGTGCCCCAGCAGTTGAAGGGTTGATAACGATACCGAACAAAATCTGTGTCGCGTAATGGTAGTACTAGACAAGACATACGTAGAATCTTTATATAGTCTGTATCGTGGACTATGAAGGTTATCACAATTACCGACCGCACAGCTGCGGAATCGGCACGACGTTTGGTCGGGATGTAATCTCCGTACTGAGTACTTTATATCTGAAACGTTAAACGGTCTTCACCATTAGCGAGTGGTATTGTTATATAACTTCACAAATGTACTGAACTTAGAAAACAAAGTCATCGGTACCGCACTGAGAATCGAACCTGGATCTGTTGCTTTCAGGTTCATTGTTTTAAGCACTGGACTACTGCTGCTTAAAATAAGTACCATGAAAGATAATAAACTTAAGTCTAAGGGCCAGTTTCTAAAATGAGAATTTTGCTAAGTAAATACAGTCTATATTTTTAGACCACTAACCCGTGCTAAGGATAGATGTCGCTGCCTGTACGTAATACACAGATTATTGTAAAGAGGTTCGAAATTTCACTGATGCTGGTGAGTCGCTCATTAGCTCAGTTGGAAAGACCGCTGGCACGGATATCCAGAGGTCGCGGGTTAAAATCCCGGCATGGGTGGAATTTTTAGCCTCTAAATAGGTCTTTAAATACAGTCTGTTAGCTTTAAGAATATACCTCAGCTACTATCGGATATAATGGGATATATGCAATAAGGTAAAGTTTATTTTGTATCGCTAGTTATGACTCTACTAACTTTTCAAAATAGTGAATAAAAGTTTTATGCAGAGCAGGAAGTACTCGTACTATTACACTCGTGTGCTGTCGGCGAAACCCGAAGCCTAATCTAGAGCCCGAGGTATAATAGCTAACAGAATTTACTTAACTATAGTGCTCTCTCTTGGAATTTCTCAGAAAAGAGCGTGACAGAATATTACTTAAATATTTACTGATATTTTCAACCCAGAGAGAGCTAGAAAAAAAAATACTCATCTTCTTTTTTAACATAACAACGATCACATGTCGTGGAAGCAGTTGGAAATAAAACTGCAGCAAAAGTGCTTAACGTCGTCTTCTAGTCGACAAAAATGGCGAAAAATAAAGCAAAGAGTTTTAATATTGTCCCAGACAACAACGCCAGCATCTGATGTACAGCATTTAATATTGCAACGGCCCCTTTCGAGGGGCTCCGACATAAGCGAATGAAAAGTAAACCACCGCATCTATTCAGGCGACAAACTCCATTATTTTCTTTTCGCAACGAGTAAAAACTCGGCTTCTTCCCTTGCGGGGCTGGAATACACATTTTGTGTGCATCCGCTTTGTAACTTTACTGTAAAACGGAAGGTCTCGGGTTTGATCCCCGGCCGGGTCAAACTAGGAAACGAACTTTTCCAGTTTGTCTCGGGTGTTGGATGTTATCTATGTCGAGTCAATCTATCGTCGAGTTAGCACCTATAACACAAGTCATTTAGTTGTACTTAGTATAGTTTCAACGAGATAAGTGTAATATGTCCATGAACATTTTATACACTCGAGAACAATATTGATAAGTGTCACTTACGGAATTCGTAAGTCTAAGCAAGGAAGAATGATTTTTTTTCTTTAACCTCTTTGCTCCACGTCGGTCTATCCGTAGCGAGTGATGATATAGCATATAAAAGAACATTTGCATATGTATACAGAATGAATATTATTTACGTTGAAATTAATTTCTTACTAGCTGACCCAGCGAACTTTTTACCGCCTAAAAGACGATTCTTTATTTTTTCCCCTCGGTAAGAACCATCCTCGTACTTCAAGGAATATTCTAAAAAATGAATTAGCGAAATCGGTTCAGCCGCTCTCGAAATTTGCGCTTACCAACACATTCAGCGATTTATTTTTATATTTTAGATTATGTTTTTGAATGATTTGCAAGTTCTACACCTTATAAACTTTTTAAACATCGAATTGATTCACTGGTGATAGTTACAGGGGGCGGGAAATTTACGTTAAACATGCCATTTCAAAAATAATGATCATTTCTGTAGGAAAACACCATTATTGCTTATAAATAAAGAAATAAATCACCTGGACTTAAATCAAGATGCCCTACGCTATGGTGAACAAGCTTGAAAAAGTATTCCGACGGACGTCATGTAAATAAATCGAGCCGCCGTACTTGTCCCTTTCAGTGGGAATTGAACACGCGACCTCAGTTTTGGTAGTAAGTTATGTAACAGCTAAACCAACGACACAACCTCTGGTATTTTTTGTAAAACTTAAATGACAAAAAATCATTCTTAATATCGAAGTCTTTTTTGTTACCCTGCAGTTGACTGCAGATGAAGTCCGCAATCAAGATGTTTGTAAAGATCCTATTCAATGTCTCTTGGTAGCGATTCTTAAACGTTAATACTATAAATATTATCCAAGAGGCTTTTGAGCAACTAAACAATCAAAGTTCAAGTGGTAAACAAACAATAAAACTGTAAAACGATCACTTAATATTTTGTATTACTCGCGATTCTGATAAGTAATTATACATTTTAGACTTAACAAAAATTATCAAAAATATTTTTTATTACATCTATTTAAAAACAGTCCTCGTAAATAGGACCCGAAATAGCTCTTTGATCACTATGGATAAAAAGTGATTAGAATTTTTAATGTGGATATTTCTAGTAAAAGTTCAAATCACTAAAGAGATCAATCACGAACATTGTTTAAACAAGTAACTGGCTGTATCATTAAGAAACCTCGCACGAGCCAAATTAAAAAGAAAAGTTTGTGAAAAAATAAAAGACGCGCAAAATGGATTAGCGCCTTTATTAGCGCCTCTGCCGTTGTTTACTGACTCAAATTCGGATTTTACTAAGTTTAAGTTTCAGAGCATGAGTGTGTCTTCAAGTGGTGAGAATTAAGTAATCTATTAAATCCACAGAAGTTTGAGCTATACCTATATATTTATTTATGATTTACGCTATATATTTACAGGTATTTAGTCTATGTAGTGTATTATTTATGCTTAGGTTTATGTTAAGGGTTTTTGCAGTCTATGTAGTTTATTTTGTAGACGTATATAGACCCGTTTCTTACTGCTGCTCCGACTCTCCAAGGTTTGCTGGAAGAAATCTCTTACAGAGGTAAACTCGCCTTTGTACATGTTATTTCTTATGTAATGTACTATTTAATGTTTCGTCTGCAATAAAGCATAAGTACAAGGAAGAACATTGTATCGGACGTTAAAAATGTGGTACAAATAAATAATCTATTGTATTCTTATTCATAAGTTGCACATAGTATTTTTTCAAAGAGAGAGATAAAAAGGAGAGCGAACTTTGAATCCTTTTCGAATCTTAAATCTTTGAATCGCCAATAAAATGTACACTGCATCTTTACATGTTTTATAATATGTGGTTTGGTGTACAATAAAGAATATTCTCTGTATGTCTCTTTCTCGTGATTCTGCTGTAGAATCCTTCGGTCTCCTCTGGAAACATTCTCTCTCAAAAAGTTGTTTGCTCCCGGGTTCATCTACTATTATGTTTCTAATTTTGCTACTAGCAAAAGGTGCATTCTTATGTTATTCTTTTACAATCATAAAAAGTAGAACATTTCTGTTATAAATATACTTTATTGTTCTCATAGTTATGCTCGTACGATAGTTAAGAATAAAACGGGTTTGAAAAGAAAACTAATCGCGACACCTAATACAATAGGAGTCTAATGACCCCTTTAATATTTAACTATTTTGGTTTGTTAATAGTTTCTTAATTTTACTAAACCCAAGTCCGAGTAATTGCAAGTCACACCCCGTGTCCCCCGCTTAAATCATTTGCAGAACATTACACCTTCCTTTACCCACGGCTTACCGACTAACATATAACTAGGCCGTTTATGCACAGCCGACTATACATACGAGTACACAGGAAGACGCGTGCGATTACTCAGGCGGGCGCCCCTGGCTAAGTGTGTTTGCCCTGTGAACTGGCAATCAGCCGGCCCAGTGGCCCGCGCCGCGCGAGCTGCAAACAATGCCCCTGATTGCTGCCCTGCCTGGACTGCATAGCTGGAGCTAGTTACGCCGGGGATATTGATAGCGTGGCGATATTGGGGGCTTATTCGGGCGTACAGCTGCCTGTCTGTTTGATGGTTGTATCGTGAGTGAAACACTGCATGTAGTGTAAGGCCGGTGTCAGTGCGTGTGCGTCATTACGTGTGGTTGACGACATATTCGGCTACCTTGCTTTTTTTCGATATCAACTCTTGTATGTCCACACTGCTGGGGCATGGCTCTCTTCCTGCATCGCAGGAAGATTAGGCCATATTATTAATTAGGGGTCTTGGAAAATGTTCTCGCGTGTCCAGGCCACCGCTCTGGGGCGTTTTAGTTTCTGATAATCTTCCTTGCTGTGCCTGCGTTATGGGAGGACCTTGGGGTCGGCATAGTTTGGAGTTTTGAACAGACTTCATAATCATCATAATCAGACGGTATCTGTCCACTGCTGGACATGTGAAATGCATGAGTTTAGCAAACATTGTGTTCGTTATCAACCCTTGAATGTCCCCACTGCTGAGGCACGGGTCTCTTCCTGCATCGCAGGAAGGTTAGGCCATACTCCAGCACGGGGGCCAAGTACGGGTTGGTGGAGGATTGTAAGACAGTGGCGGGTCTTACTATCAGAAGTTATCAAGCCGACCATAAGGCCTCTGAAATGGCTTAACGACTGCCATTACATGACAGCCAGCACCAACAGCTTAATGTGCCTTGCGAAGCACGAAAGCGCTCGGAAAAAAATGCCCCTAGTGGCTAGTCACGGGACTTCAACAACTCATAGGTGATTGATTCCAATCACTCGGTTTGGCTAGCCCATGACCGTTTGTTTTTTATTTTTTTACTAAATGGTATTTACAATATTTACAGAACCAAAAACAAAACTAACCCTTAACAATATTCTAAATTAAATTAAACGTTTGAGCCAGATCGCTGTCGGCAGGTAGAGTACCGAGAATGCTGGCGGCATTGATGACGAGGTTTAACCTTTGGTCAAAGTAGGGACTAGCCCTCGGGTCTCTTGCGGCGTCAACCAGGCGCAACCACGGACCCCATGGTCTCCGATTGTCTACCCCGAAAGTCACAAATATATTGACCGGACCTTACATTACATAAACTCACGTTTCTATCGTGCAGGGGCAGGCAAACACCAAAGTGAACCACCAGCCACGATTCTGGGAAGCGTCTTTGATATTGTAACTCCCCATGTAAGCTATGCCATCTTTGTCACATTTGAAGCACCATCACATAATGCAAACATTACCCTTGATTGTCTATACCCTCGCTTGAAGTTGTGCACGGTAATGTTAGTTGTACTTTGGATAGCGTGTTTTTGTGAGCGAGGCACGGGGCAATCATTAGTTTATTCACACCTCCATCGGACCCCTGCAAAGTACATAAATTGCAATTAAATGTGGCTTTCCCCTAATTCCGCAATTCCTGAAACACATCACTTACAATTTTGTTTTTAGATCAACGTTTGTTCGATGAATTTTAGGGGTTTCGACTTAAGAATAGAATAAAAATCTCTTTATTGCACAATAAACATATTTGTGCAATAGTGAGCTTAATACTAATGAGTATTTTCTTCCAGCTAAGCTTGGGTTTCACGGATAGTAGTGCGGGTAGTGCCTAGAAAAAAGTTATTGTGAAAAATTACATAGGCCATAATATAATAAAATTAAAAACCTATTTAGAGGCTGAAAATTCCACCCATGCCGGGATTCGAACCCGCGACCTCTGGCTATCCGTGCCAGCGCTCTATCCAACTGAGCTAATGGGCGACTCACCGGCATCAGTGAAATTTCAAACCTCTTTACACTATTATCTGTATTACGTAATAGGTTTTTAAAATTGTCCTTAGCACGGGTTAGTGCATTAAAAATAAAAATAGTATAATAATAAAATTACTACATAACTTATAAGACTACTTAATAATAACGAACTATCAGGGTTTAATGGGAAAATTGCCATTGTACTTTGCAAATTTAGGTTCTACATGGAAATATACCCAGTCTTTTGACATACCTACTATCGCCATTGAAGCAAGAACATAAACGGAACAAATAAAATTTAAACTTAGGTAATAAAATATTGTAGGAGATATTTTATTACCTTAAGTTCCAACGTAAGTCTTGGAACTTAATTTTCTTATGTATAAGTCCAGTCCATCCAAAGATTGTCTGGAGGATATCACTTTTAGTGATAAGGCCGCCATCTGTACTCTTAGGTTAATAAATATCTGTGTAATTTCCTTTTTTATGTACAATAAATATCTATGTTAAGTTATAAATGAAACCATAACGACCTATTCTAGGAATCACGATTTTCAGGGGAATCTAAAAGCAATGAATGTGGCTGTATCAGTAAAAATATAGGCATTCCGGTTAGTATTATTGCTGCTCGAATGTTATTGGTGAAATAGAGCTCGTAATTACGGTACATGGCAATATAAGTAGACTCGAATCAGATGTTTAATAAAATTTCAGCGACCTCGCATAAATAGGCCTTAATTAATGAGCAGCCTATTGACGCAGGCATAGTTATTGAACGGAATAAACAGTACAGAAGATTGGATTTGACTGCCTCGTTACTTAAGCGGTAATCCGCGTGATTACCTATAAACATGTCGTGGATTCGATTCTCAATAAAAGCTAGATTTCTTAATGATGTTAGATACTCTTCCATAGTTATATATTTAATTGTATAAGTATTTATTTTTAGGTATTTATGTATATTATTATATAAATATTTGTACATTATATCGTAGGTAATTGTAAGTAATTATATTCCCGCACTCTTTTGCTGTTTGTTATCAATTTATTTTCGATTCAATTATTTATGTACATGCACCACGTACCGACTATATTTTTCATGCAATCCACTCCATCCAAAGGTTGTCTGGAAGAGATCAAGATGATCAAAGCCAATTGTGTAAATTTAACTTACTTAGATTTAAGAATCATGGTTGTAATATTTTATGGTTGTGCAATAAAGTATTCTCTATCTAACTATCTACATTAAGACGCTTACCCACGGCAACTAACGCTGCCGAATCGTCGGGAAATAAGTTAATTACGCTTTACGTAATAAATAATCTCGAATAGACCCGTTTAATATTTAACTATAAAAGAAGGCTGATGTTCTTGATGTGTGTAGATGACTACAGTCTGTGTGTTTCACCATGTGTGTAGAGTATTTGCCTGGTTACCACATAGTTTGGGATTGAGGAAAGTAAAATAAATAATAACTAAAAGTAGCAGTGGGCTGGCCATATCTCGCGAAGAACCGACAACCCTTGGAGTAAGCGTTTTCTCGAGTGGAGACCGCGACTCGGCAAAAGTAGTGTAGGGCGCCCTCCGACCAGGTGGGGTGACGATCTGCGAAAAACTGCCGGCAGATGCTGGATGCGGCAAGCCGAAGACGGGGCGCTATGGCGCTCATTAGGGGAGGGCTATGTCCAGCAGTGGACTACATAATTTAGCCTGAAGAAGAAGAAAAAGAAATTAAAATAAGTCTTTGCCAAAAAAATATTCGTACAGTGGTTATGGCTACACAGTGACTATCACACAAGGTTGAGCCTGAATCGTGTTAGTCGGGGAAACGATTGCTATATTGTTTTACCTTGTACTTATATTATAGGAGCCGGTATAATAAAATATCTTGAATGTTAGGTACCTTATTAACAAAGACAATTGATTAAGACTTACAGGCTAAAAAACTAAACTAGACCAATGAGTTAATTTATCTGACTTTAGCTTAAATTTAGCTTTAGTAACTCAATTCTTGATCTATGAATATTCATTTATATTTATATTTACATCACTGTGTATTTCAGGCTGTTTGAGTATGTTAGTGGTTATGTAAGAACATGCGCGTGGGTGTGTGTTTGTGTGCGTGTTGGCGACCGACACCGCCTTCTTTCTCTTTGGTTTTAGTTTAAATTCAAATATTGGTCAAATTCTAGTGTTCTAAAACAATTGTAAATATTTTCAGTGACAAAGTAAACGTGGTACATACAAGAGCTCTCGGTATTTCATTTTTCGTCATCTTTTTCAGTGCGTGTATATGTTTGTGTGCGGTTATTAAGTGGTTGTGTTACGTAAAAGTTATTTTTAATACAGTTGCTCAAAAAGTGGCGTATTACAGGGACGTATAGCGTGCGGGATGTGGGCTATTACACACTCGTGCTATTTTTACCTTTCTCGCACTCGTGCGTTTTCTTTTCCAACTGTCAAAATAATGTCTATTAAAAAGAAAAACCACCCATGAAGTTTTTACTAAAAAAATTCATAGAAGTTTTTATGAGCTACTAATTTGTTTCAATACCAGGTTTAATGATTTGATTGAATGAGTTAACACTATTTTTATTTTTAATGCACTAACCCGTGCTAAGGAACAAATTTAAAAACCTATTTAGAGGCTAAAAATTTCACCCATGCCGGGATTCGAACCCGCAACCTCTGGCTATCCGTACCAGCGCTCTACCAATTGAGCCAATGGGCGACTCACGGCATCAGTGAAATTTCGAACCTCTTTACAATATTCTCTGTATTACGTACAGGCAGCGACATCTGACTTAAGCAAATTGCATTACTTACAGCCCCGACCACCTACTTTGCAGTTAGGTTTTAACATCGGAACGATATCACTGTACCCACATGATTACACTATTTTTATTTTTAATGCACTAACCCGTGCTAAGGAACAAATTTAAAAACCTATTTAGAGGCTAAAAATTTCACCCATGCCGGGATTCGAACCCGCAACCTCTGGCTATCCGTACCAGCGCTCTACCAATTGAGCCAATGGGCGACTCACGGCATCAGTGAAATTTCGAACCTCTTTACAATATTCTCTGTATTACGTACAGGCAGCGACATCTGACTTAAGCAAATTGCATTACTTACAGCCCCGACCACCTACTTTGCAGTTAGGTTTTAACATCGGAACGATATCACTGTACCCACATGATTACACTATTTTTATTTTTAATGCACTAACCCGTGCTAAGGAACAAATTTAAAAACCTATTTAGAGGCTAAAAATTTCACCCATGCCGGGATTCGAACCCGCAACCTCTGGCTATCCGTACCAGCGCTCTACCAATTGAGCCAATGGGCGACTCACGGCATCAGTGAAATTTCGAACCTCTTTACAATATTCTCTGTATTACGTACAGTCAGATGTCGCTGCCTGTACGTAATACAGAGAATATTGTAAAGAGGTTCGAAATTTCACTGATGCCGTGAGTCGCCCATTGGCTCAATTGGTAGAGCGCTGGTACGGATAGCCAGAGGTTGCGGGTTCGAATCCCGGCATGGGTGAAATTTTTAGCCTCTAAATAGGTTTTTAAATTTGTTCCTTAGCACGGGTTAGTGCATTAAAAATAAAAATAGTGTAATCATGTGGGTACAGTGATATCGTTCCGATGTTAAAACCTAACTGCAAAGTAGGTGGTCGGGGCTGTAAGTAATGCAATTTGCTTAAGTCAGATGTCGCTGCCTGTACGTAATACAGAGAATATTGTAAAGAGGTTCGAAATTTCACTGATGCCGTGAGTCGCCCATTGGCTCAATTGGTAGAGCGCTGGTACGGATAGCCAGAGGTTGCGGGTTCGAATCCCGGCATGGGTGAAATTTTTAGCCTCTAAATAGGTTTTTGAATGAGTTAAGTTAGGTTTCATTTAATTTCATCTCATTAAATTTCATTTTCATTTCATATCAATAAAAAAAATCTACTGAGGGCTTGTCTGTATGGGCATAGTTCCCTTTGCCTACTAGAATGGGTGAAAAAAAAATCTCTGCTTATATTTTTTACGGTTCCATTTTCCAAATATTTTTTTTTATTAAATTGCTTATTTATTCGCAACTATATTAAAAATAGTCGTTCAGTACACGTACGGAACCGTCATTGCAACTTGTTCCGACTGTCAACCCTCGCCTTCGGCTGCGCCTCGGCTCGGGTAGACATTTGTCGGAACTCTTTGCAATGACAGCCTTTCCCCACTTGTAATGAAATATACTATATTAGGTATTTATTGTCGTCCAAAAAACGAATTTCAGTGTCGTTTCAGAGTTACCGAAATAATAAAAATAGTTACGAGTAGTTTTCGAAATAACTGCTGTCACGACTTTGGAAGCTGAAAGTTTTTACTAGTACAAAGTTACTTCCACGTGTGTAAGTCTAGGGATTGTCTCCTCATGAAGGCACTCCTCAACGAGTTTGTTGCAGTGTGCCCACAACGAAAGCTCCAAAAGAGCCCTTTCATAAGAACCTAATTCTGGTTGGATCATCACCGGATAGTACAGATCTGAGTGCTTAGTGCGAGTTTTTTAACAACTCGATCGCGTTAACGTAAACTCATGTTTCTATGGCATCGAAGAAGCGCCACCTAGCGACAAGTATAGAAATTAAAATTGCTGAGTGCGAGTTGTAATGGTTTACGTTGAAAAGTGAACACGTTTACCAGCCAAAACAGGAATAAACGCGAGTGCGAGTTGTACTGTGACAGCGTTTTGCCAGTTCAAATGGTTAACTTACTCATACTCACTACTCGATGCTCGATTAACGCGGTAGTAAAGTTATTCGATTGGATCTGTCAAACTCACACTAAGCACTCTGCATGAGAGTGATATGCTATGAGTCACGCGTTTTGTGGTGATAAAACGTCAGAAATGGACTGGAAAGTCGTGACATACAAATGCGGTACTAACGTCTTACTTCGTATTAGACAGACATAATTTATTGGTCATATTCATTACAAGTCGAGGTGAAGTTTCGTAATAACAATCAAATTTAAAAATAACAATCGAATTTACAAAATTTGTAAATTCGATTGTTATTTTTAAACTATTTTTGCTATTCCTTGCTATGCTATTCTATTCTTGCTATTGCTAAAAATAGTATTACATATGAATATCGTAATAATGTCACACTGTCAATTGACATCAATAAATTATACTTGGTCAGTATAAGATTAGATTAGAACTCTTTATTGTACACACCAGAAAACAAAATACATAAAAAAGCTTACACATCTAAGCTATTGCCGTATACAATATATAAGCGTAACAATATAAGCGTAAAAAATACATGATAATCCATGATAAGATTAACATATTTTAGGTATTTTAAGAAGATTAAGATATTTCATAACAAGAAAATTATATGCTTATAATAATATGCTTTGCTCGAAATTAAATCAAAATTAAAAAAATAATAGGCCAACGTTCTTACCCGCTGAGTACCGTTGAGGAGTAGCCCGTGAGGAAAAAACCCTGGCTGCAGCATCAGGTTACGAAGATGATGATGCTACATGCAAGTGAAGCGTTCAAAAGTTTTGTGTACATACATACATAACCTCACGCCTGTATCCCAGAGGGGTAGGCAGAGACTAGGAACTGCCACTTGCCGCAATCCTGACAAATCTCGTTCGCTTCATCAAAGTTCATAAGTCCCGGCAACGACTTACTTCCGGGTGTTTTTTATCCCCTTTGTTTATACATCCGCTATTTGGTCGATGTATGTCCGTTTTGTACGTCCCTTACCAGCCCATCTACTCACATTCGCAATATATTTTTGTTTCGTCAATCTTTCATCCTCCATTCTCTCCACAATGTCCAACCCGACGCAACATTCCTTTCTCAATAAATTCTAGTCACTACATCCTCTTTCAGTCCAATATCAACGTTTTCTAATCAGACTATTGCGTATCCTATCATTCAAAGTAACACTACACATACTTCTCAAGGACCTCAAAAAAGAATGTTTCTTGTGATTTCAGTAATTGCCTGTACTCTTAAGTTCAGGGGTATTTCTGTAGTATGGTTATTCCCAATGAATAACGAGTAAACAAAAAAACTCAAGTTATTTTCATTTAGTGGATCGGTTATCGGGAGAAATTTATTAACCGTTTGTATTGCCTATTAAGAAGGCTTAGCAAAACATTGAGAACACATGGGTTTCGAGGCTTGTTATTTTACAGACATAAATATATTCACACATGCAATGAGGCCGCCAATTGTATCTTACATTTTGTATCTGCTGTTTCTGTAACTATTTTTCCGTAAATAATAAAGAATATTTTTATCTTATCTTGTATTTTAAGATAAGATAAGAATATTCTTTATTGTTCAAACCAGAAAATTATTACAGAGACAACAGTTACAAAAGAAGAGGTACAATTGGCGGCCTTATTGCTGAGAGCAATTTCTTCCAGGCAACTTCAAATCGGAAAGATTGCTGAAGGAGAAATTGAGACGGGTAGTTGGTAGTTGTATTATCGTATCCCGGAAGGGTAGGCTGTAGGATAATAACGGGTAAGAGGGTTAGAGGCCACGGCTTGCAAGCCGGTACGGTCTCAACGTGGTTATTTGTGAACTGCTTATTTAAAGGGTTTAATTACAACTGTTTATTAAGTAAGCCTAATTACCTTAAACCCTGACCTTTAGCAACGTTGCAGTTAACGTCGGGAATTCGGATAATTACGTTTGTCTATATTCTTTTTAATGCACTAACCCGTGTTATGGACAATTTTTAAAAACCTATTTAGAGGCTAAAAATTCCAACCCTGCCGGGATACGAGCCCGCGACATCAGCGCTCTTTCCAACTGAGCTGCATTAGCTCAGTTGGAAAGAGCGCTGGCACGGATACCCAAAAGGGGTTGATGATGATGATGCTGTTACTTATGTAATAATGATTGGTATTTAAAGTAAGCACTAGCTCTCGAGAGCAATTTATAGTTAAGGGGCCTATTTAATTATGATTTTTTCACAAGACAAACTTAAAAACCTATTTAGAGGCTAAAATTCCAACCATGCCGGGACTCGAACCCGCGACCTCTGGCTAACCGTGCCAGCGCTCTCCCAATTGAGCTAATAGGCAAGTATAACGGCATCAGTGACATTTTGAACCTCTTTACCATACTTTCCATCGTAAGGTTGTCTCGAAGAAGTTGCTTTTAGCAATAAGGCCGCCAATTGTACTATGTATATTTGTAATTATTTTATATTTGTGGTTTTACCAGTGTACAATAAAGAATATTCTTATCTTATCTGCGTATTACTTAGGTCCTCTTCATCATCAACTTTTCTCATCCTTAGTCAGCATAGCTTACAGGAAATACAATGTTTGGACACTTCAGACACTCGATCGATCGATATCAACCCTTATATGTCCCCACTGCTGGGGCACGGGTCTCTTTCTGCATCGCAGGAAGGTTAGGCCATACTCCATCACGGGGGCCAAGTCCGGGTTGGTGGAGGATTGTAAGACAGTTGCAGGCTTCAGTGTCAGAAGTTATCAAGCCGCCCATAAGGCCTCTGACATGGCTTAACGACTGCCATTACATGGCAGCTGGTACCAACGGCTTAGCGTGCCTTGCGAAGTACGGAAGTGCTCGGA
This sequence comes from Yponomeuta sedellus, assembly GCA_934045075.1. NCBI lineage: Eukaryota > Metazoa > Arthropoda > Insecta > Lepidoptera > Yponomeutidae > Yponomeuta > Yponomeuta sedellus. Next base: position 23,930,210 of record OW203729.1, on the reverse strand, counting down.
AAAATGCCACTAGCGGTAGTCACGGGACGTTCACTTATCCTGCACCTGACCGCGCCTGTTGTTGCTTAACTCAAGTGATTGATTCCAATCACTCGGTACGACTAGGCCACGAGCGCGTCCTCAGACACTCAGTTTTCTCATAATGTTTTCCTTCACCTTTAGCCTACACTTACATCTACGTAAAGGCATAACAAAAGTTGTATCTATCCCGAAAAGGTCACCGGCAGTCCACTCCCACCTTAGGGCGTCACCGGATCGGGAAAATAAGGTCTAAATCTCGTCGGACGGGCCCATAGTCTCGGATTGAGGAGACTCGAGGCTGACGTGCCGCCTCCGGCGATGTGACGCGGCCCACGGACCAAGCGATCCGCGACTTAGTGACCTACTTACGGTGAAATAGCGTTTGTAACTTGAACAAAAATTTACGTATGGAAGTTATTATTGACGGCCTCGGTGGCGCAACGGTTTGCCACGCTGACTGTACCGAACCAAAGGTCTCGGGTTTGAACCCCACCCGGATCAAACTAGGAAAACAAAATTTCTAGTTTGTAACGGGTCTTGGATGTTATCTAAGTATTTATTGTATTAAATATGTCCTCAAGTTAGCACCTATAACACAAGTAATTTATTATATTCTTTTTAATGCACTAACCCGTGCTAAGGACAATTTTACGTACTGTACTTACGGAATGTACGTATTACAGAGAGTATTGCAAAGAGGTTCGAAATTTCACTGATGCCGGTGAGTCGCCCATTAGCTCAGTTGAAAAGAGCGCTGGCACGGATAGCCAGAGGTCGCGGGTTCGAATCTCGGCATGGGTGGAATTTTTAGCCTCTAAATAGGTTTTTTACAAGTAATTTAGTTGTACTTAGTATAGGGCTAATGAGATCTGTGTAATATGTCCATGAATATTAATTTATTTTATTTATTTATACTATTAGTCGCTGCGTGCACGCACACCGAAATTATTTTTAACAATACACCCATAATTCGAATTCCCTTAGTTATGTGTATGTCATAATCTAAATCGGGTGCACTCCAACTCAAACTGTGTGCAAAAGGTTAGATGTTTTCAAAATATGGATTTACAGGAGAATGTTGAAGATATCTTGGACATATAGAGATAAAATCGAAACGGTTCTCCAGAGAATGCATAAGGGTTTGGAGCTATTAAAGACCATAAAGAAAAGAAAACCACAATTAGTTTATACTTTGTAGCAAACATAAAAATCATGCAGAAAATACAAAATATAGAAAATAAAAAGTGTACATGGCGAGCTTACTTCAGAAGAAATCTCTTCCTGCCAACCCTTGACGGGGTGATACGGACATTATAAACGAGGGGGGAAAATGTACAATAATAAGTACATTAAGACGACCTCCGTGGCGCAGCGGTAGCGCATTTGCCTACCATGCGAGAGGTCCCGGGTTCGATCCCCGGCTGAGGACGAAAAAAAACCCCAGGTCTTGGATGTTTACATGTTTGTGATGTCGCTGTTTCTGGTATTCACGACACAGGGTATCCTAGAGTGGGGCCAGAAGCATTGTATGTGCCAGTATGTAAATGTTATGTTAATAATTGTTGTATTATTACATGGGTCACAAAATTCCAGCGAGCCCTGAGATCGTGAAAACGCTGCCTCGAGCCCCACCACTTGGGCCACGGGCGAACATTCGTTGCGTACTTAAGTAAGACGTGCCGCGTGATTATGTTTGGGCACGTGCCGGGCGATGAGCGGCTGTATTATGGAAAGTATTTATTTTTAGACAACCCCGTGCAAATACACAACCTTATTTTGTTTACCAACTGTTATTTTTGTTTGCCCGCCCAAAGTACGCCGCTGGTTGCCAGTTCGGTATTTGCCATATATCGCTATTTGGAAGTGGTGTTTGCACTGTGCCACGACGCCTTTTTTCTCTTTTGCATGGTAAAGTAGCGCTTCTTCAACGTCTTATCCCGAGTTTTGAATTGGAATAAATAAATATTGGCATTCGTGACCTGGTCGAACCGAGTGCTTGGAATCAATCTCTTGAGTTAAGCATCAACAGGCGCGTTCAGGTGCAGGATGGGTGACCGTCCCGTGTCTACCGCTAGTGACATTTTGTCCGAGCGCTTCGTAAGGCATGTAAAGCCGTTGGTGCCGGCTGTCATTTAATGGCAGTCGTTAAGCCATGTCAGAGGCCTTTTGGGCGGCTTGATAACTTCTAACAGTAAGGCCCACCAGTGACTTATAATCCTCCACCAACCCAGACTTGGCCCCCATAGAGTATGGCCTAGCCTTCCTGCATGCAGAAAGAGACCCGTGCCCCAGCAGTTGGGACGTACAAGGGTTAATATTGAAATAAACATTAGAATGGACAGGAACTGGCAACACAGCGTAGGGCACCCACCAGCTCTAGCAAACGTTGGCAGCTGGCATAGGCTGGTGTAGGATTAATCACCACGGAATGGTGATTTCAACCACCAAAATTCGTAAACACATCAAACAATCAGGTTTCCTCACACGTAGTAATTAAACGTGAGGTTTAAACAAACACTAATGAACAGAACCATCGCTATGCCGGCATCTAATCCAGGGCCTCTCAAATATGAGGCCAACGCCGTACCGTTAACACTTCGCTTAAGATCAACTATCTAACACGGTTTACCAGCACGTAAACTTTCGATGGGAGGAATCTCGCGGCTCGTGCTGCCGAAATAGGGAAGTTGGCGAATGTAACGCAGTATGCTAATACTGCTAAGACGCCGTAACATGCCCCGATAGTTGCCAACTGCGCGAAGGGGGGAGGGGGAGGTCTTCGTCAACTGAAAGCTGAGACCTGTCGCTTTTAGCTGACGAAGGCAGACTAGTGACGCTGGGATGATCTCCTTACATTTAGGAGGCCAGGGAGCCTCACTTCATTAGCAAATAAATATTCATAGACATAGATTTCGGGGCTTAATCGCGTTGTAATTTAATGCTATTTTACCTCGACGTTTCGACGACGTTACAGTCATCGTGGTCACGAGAAGACTGATGGCTGGCACCCGTTCGCATCTTCGGCTGATGAGGTTTCAGACTACCCTCAATCAACCATCACAAAGCACTATAAAGGGCTTCACACACAGCAGCTATAATGTAAAGATGTACATTATAGCACGATACATCTCATTACATCTTTCCATAGAAATTGTCAGGAGACCACACACGACAGCTATGATGTATATTTTTACATCTTCGAATCTTAAAATACAGAGCGATACGAAAATATACATTTATATTTCGATACATCTTAATACATCTCAATACATTTCCGTATATCTCTCTTCGAAAAGGATGTTCAAAAAGTTTCTGTGATAGACAGAGACACACACAGTACAGTCTGTTTCAGTCACTCAGTCAATCAGTCTGTTGACAGTTGAGTTCGGAAAAGGTTGATCTTGACTCCCGGAAATAATCACAAAATTTTCCGTCAGATAATTCATCAAATATTTTAAACTCTCCGGAAATTTCCTTATACTTTATGTGATCTTCAATCCACATCGTTCTGTTTTTGGCACATGCGCGCGTCATAATCAAAATCCGAATCATCTTCTGATGAACTATATAGTAGATCTAATAGTAACTTGACGGGTCCATAGTATTACAACATTAAAAATAAGAACACCTTTTATAATACTTTAGCAGCTGCAGAGTGTATCCATCGGGACGTATGCCAATGAAATGAAGGGAAAGATACATTACATTACCTGTCGTGTGTGTGATACATTAAGATAATTTAAAGCTATACATCCCGGGATGTAATGTACATTAATATACATTATAGCTGCTGTGTGTGAAGGGCATTAGGGTTGCGACACACTACACTGACAATGTCGGATGATAAGCCATGCGACTTTTTTCCACTCTAACACTTCTTGAGACCGGATCCCACGTTTGCGACAGTTTGAAACCACATTCCCAATTAAAATTTATTTGTTTCTTAATTTCAACCGCTTCATGCACAATTCTAACTATATGTACAAGTCGCGAAAGTTTAAAATATGTTATTCATGAACATATTACGCAGATCTCGTTAGCTCTATACTAAGTACAACTAAATGACTTGTGTTATAGGTGCTAACTCGACGATAGATGTAATACAATAAATACATAGATAGCATCCAAAACCCGAGACAAACTAGAAAAGTTCGCTTCCTAGTTTGACCCGGCCGGGGATCGAACCCGAGACCATTGCCCGAGAATAATTCGTACATACGACTCGTACATAAAAAGTCGAGCCGCAGCTAAAATCTGCGTTCTGAAAGCCATGCTAGATTTAATTCAAATAAGAAAATAAATGTGTAATGACTCTGTCGAGTTATCTTATATTAAAAGATATTTGACAATAAAATATCAATTGGTAGAGCGCTGGCACGGATAGCCAGAGGTTACGGGTTCGAATCCCGGCATGGGTGAAATTTTTAGCCTCTAAATAGGTTTTTAAATAAAATATCACCTCACTGGTTGAGACTACCCCCGCCTTCTCCACGTCACCTGTTGGTTGGCTAGAATAAAATACTATTTAGTATTAAGCCCGCCAATTGTACAATCTTTACAGGTACAATAAAGAATTTAATAATAATAATATTTTTATGCGACAAATGCCTAGGCCTTCGAATATTTTGCGTATACGCTTTCAATTCGCACGGGCAAGAATCAGATCACAGGAGTGATATGAAAAAAACTGCTTTTTTATACATATGACGGCTAGAGTAATCTTAACTTACAGTTTTACTACACTGACGTCACTATAAGGCCGGGATGGGGAAATGTCAGGTCTAAATAACTATAGTGACAACTGTAACCGTACACCTCTCGTTTTCATTTGTGTAGCCTATATACCTATACTATTTTTAGTTTTAATGCACTAACCCGTGCTAAGGACAAATTTAAAACCTATTTAGAGGCTAAAAATTTCACCCATGCCGGGATTCGAACCCGCAACCTCTGGCTATCCGTGCCAGCGCTCTACCAATTGAGCCAATGGGCGACTCACCGGCATCAGTGAAATTTCGAACCTCTTTACACTATTCTCTGTATTACGTACAGGCAGCGACATAGTGCATTAAAAATAAAAATAGTATAATCATGTGGGTACAGTGATATCGTTCCGATGTAAAACCTAACTGCAAAGCAGGTGGTCGGGGCTGTAAGTGATGCAATTTGCTTAAGCCAGATGTCGCTGCCTAGTGAAATTTTTAGCCTCTAAATAGGTTTTTAAGCCTATATATTTAGTGTTTCATCCGATTTCTATTTTAAATTATCTCTTTGACATTCTTGTTTTGACATTTTGCCTACAATTTTAAAATATAAATAAATTATATATTAATTACAAATTATTATTTTTATTATTATTATTATTATTATTATTATTATTATTATTATTATTATTATTATTATTATTATTATTATTATTATTATTATTATTATTATTATTATTATTATTATTATTATTATTATTATTATTATTATTATTATTATTATTATTATTATTATTATTATTATTATTATTATTATTATTATTATTATTATTATTATTATTATTGTTATTATTACTATTATTATTATTATTATTATTATTATTATTATTATTATTATTATTATTATTATTATTATTATTATTATTATTATTATTATTATTATTATCGTTATTATTTTTATTATTATTATTACATTCTTTTGACTTGCACCTATATATCTCCGGGCTCTGCACGATGATACACGACGATGTAATAAGAAACATCTTTGTCACAATATGTAACCTTTTACCTGCACCTACACATCTCCGGGCTCTGCACGATGCTGTCTTACCACCCGGTACTGACAGAATAACAGCGCTGAGGTGGTCGCCCGCCGCAGCACATGAGTCAGAACCATTTTTCATTTGCCACACCCACAATGCTCTGTTGATTATTATATGTGTTTGTTTGTTATCTTCTTAAATGCTGTACATTCTGCTGATTTTGTGTTGTTCTTGTACATGTGTGTGTGGAAGTGTTAATAAATTGTTCATCTATCTATCTACAGTCTATTTATTCTTACTTGTCCAATTTAGTAAACAAGATTCTACCCTTAAACTGTGACTTTTTAGTCCAAAACTGCCATATTTCCATAATTGAAGTAACTTGGAACACTCTTTTAGATAACACGCTGCCAAATTTATAAACATAGTTCATGATAGTTCATGAATTTGCGAGAAAATGTTTAGTTTAGGCATCTAATCTCAATTTTAAGGTTAGAATCTTGTTTACTAAATTGGACAAGTAAGAATAAATAGACTGTATATACCTCCCACTGCGGTCATAGCGCTTCTCTCAGAAAGAGAGAGTATGGGTTTAACAACCACGTTTGCCCACCGCGGATTGGCTATTTCAAGCGTTGAGGTAGTTGAACACCTCAGACAGTCGGCTTTCCTCACGATGTGTATCAGTCAGCGTGTGGTATTGCTACTATAACGTCACATCTACTTATACCGCTCGTGTCATGTTTATATTTCATGGAACAGAATCACTTGAAATTGTACACTCCTAAAGCAAATTTCTTGCAAAGTTGGTAGTCTTAGTAGTTACTAGTTTGCAAGTTCTTCAACATCTTACCTGAAAATAGCTTGAATAATTCGATTAGAACATTCATAACGGTAAGTTTAGTGACTCCACCCGCAGGTTAGCTAGCACTAATGAAGTTTCAGTTAGCGTATACTTAAGAGGGCAGTTTAGACTTCGTCAGTATAAGGGCGAGTCAAGTTGCAATTTCGAAAACAAACTTTCTAACAGATAGTTGCTTAGCAAAATTTAATTTAAATTTAAAATCTTTAAATTTCTATACCATACTAACATAGTTATAAGACTTTTACTAACACAAAACATTATAATTTTAAATCAAAATTATGGACTAATTGTCTGAAATAAATTAATTGACTGGAATTAGCACACAATTCGAGTCGAAATTAGCCAGTTTTTAGACTGTCTAAAAATTTATTGAATTGAATTAGCAAATAGCATAGGTGAAATTTTAAAGTTTTGACATTTGAATGCAATTAAGTGCAGATATTAAGCGCAATTCGATCAACCTATAAGATAAAGCCTTAAGACAAATTAATGGCCGTTATTCTTAAAATTATAACAAAGCAATACTATTTTTCAAAAGAAAAAAATTAATTCAAAAATGTTTATTTCCAAGTAGCATCAACTTTGTCTATTGAACACAGCAGACTCTGTTTACGAAATTAAAAAGATTTTTGTCTCTTCTGGAAAGTAAGTAAAAATTATTATAATAATCTTTATTGGCACGCATGGTAGATAAGGTCATTTTCTCTCTCTGAGAGAAGGGCTGTACTTTTGCACCCAATACAGGCTTTACTTTTAGCAGTTGCAGGACATTTAAGGTTGACAATTATTATGGGACATCTCAATATCTATCGATTCAATGATTATCTATACAATCCAGTATCCCCGTATTTCATTTAGTCACTTAAAATTTTAAAGGTTGGTATTTGAAAGCGTAAGCGGTTGAAATTTCTACTTGCCTATTATTGTTACAAGTGACTTAACTCGCCATTCAACTCGCCATCGTGTAAACTGACCTCAAGAGCGTGAAGTGGGCAAGTTGCGAACGGTTACTTTGGAGATAGCAGCTGAAAACTAATGCATCGGAGATTTGTGACTGGAACTTCTAGTCTAATTCACACTTGATGGACGTTTACTTAGTGAGAACTCCACTTTGCAAGCAGCTTCCTAATAGATAGAGTTCTTAATGTCTTAAATTCTCGGTACGAGTGTTGAGATACGACTTTCTCGCTTACTACACTCTTTTGTTTCTATACTTAAATTTGAGGAAATTCTATTTAATTTTGTGATATAATGGAATCTATAAATTAGTTTTACCTAGTTAGACCTGAGATTTCCGCACTTAACCTCATAGTTGGGCCATTGTACGTAGCAAGCGCTGAGGTACGCTAACACCTTAGGTACTAGGGTTTCCTTACGATGTTTTCCTTCACGTCAGCGAGTTTTACCTAATATTTAATCGCGATTTGACTCGTTTAATATATAACTATCTATAAATTACTCACCCTATCTTCTCGTCCTAGGACATACTTAGGCCAAAGAGGGCGTTTATTTACCTCATGTGGTAGGTACATTTTATGGTCTTAAATATTATTTGCCAGTTTACGTCATGAGCCCTGTATGACCATTATAATATACATGAATAAATCACTGTATTACGTCTTTGTTATATATTAAACGGGTCACATCGCGATAATTTATTAGGTAAAACGTAATTACCTTATTTTCCTCTCGTTTTGGCAGCGTTACATTTGCCGTGGTCTCGGGTAGACTGAAGTGGCAAGTACAGTAAAATATTGTGGGTAGTAACTATTAATTTTTCGCAGCTGGCCGACACACAACACTCACTAAGTCAACGGGCCGATCCGGTGATAAGGCGCGTGACTTGTAATTACTTAGCACTGGATTCCACGTACTTCAAAGCTTGAAACCATCCTCTCTGTTAAAATTCTTGTATTTTTTAATTTCAATTGCTTCCCGAACGATTCTTCGGTAATACTGTCGATCGGTCGGTCGATGTAGCTCGATCCAGTGGTTCGTTCCGGCCTCCAATAAATGCTCAGCTATCGCGGATTTCTTTACCTGTCTATTCTTGACTGCAGCAATGTACTCTTTGACACTTTCCGATAGACCGCTTCGTTTGACCAACGTCTTACGTCTGTAATTGCAAAGGGTAAGATAAAAAAGTACCAGACAGTACGTCTAATGAAAGTTTATAAAGCAAAAGAGGACTATCACGTGGCAAATCCTGATCTAAGCCTACCCCTCTGGGATACATGCGTGAGTTTATGTTTAATCTTATGTTACAATATTCTATCTATCTTCTTTCTCCCTATAAATCACTTTTCCCGCGAGCTATCACTGAATAGGCAAAAAAACACAGCCATTTCATGCAGTTCCGAAACCGATAGCCATTCAGGTGCAAACTGGGTCGTCCACTCTACCGAATGAAGTTACATTTTTGCAACCCCCTAGTACAGCAGAGTGGTAAAAGAGTTAGTAAGCGATTTTCTGTAGTTAGTAGACGGAATGCAATACAAAAAAGGGCACAATTATTTATTTCAGCTAAGATATTTCACATAGTCAACTGACATACAGTCTATTTATTCTTACTTGTCCAATTTAGTAAACAAGATTCTAACCTTAACATTGAAATCGTTATCAACCCTTGTATGTCCCCACTGCTGGGGCACGGGTCTCTTCCTGCATCGCAGGAAGGTTAGGCCATACTCCACCACGGGGGCCAAGTCCGGGTTGGTGAAGGATTGTAAGACAGTGGCGGGCCTTACTGTCAGATGTTATCAAGCCGCCCATAAGGCCTCTGACATGGCTTAACGACTGCCATTATATGACAGCCGGCACCAACGGCTTTACGTGCCTTGCAAAGCACGGAAGCGCTCGGAAAAATGCCACTAGCGGTAGTCACGGGACTCTCACCCATCCCGTACCTGACCGCGCCTGTTGTTGCTTAACCAAGTGATTGATTCCAATCACTCGGTTCGCCTAGGCCACGAGCGCTTCATTGAAATTGAACATTGAAATAAGATGCCTAAACTAGACATTTTCTTGCAAATTCATGAACTATCATGAACTATGTTTATAAAATTGGCAGCGTGTTATCTAATAGAGTGTTCCCAGTTACTTCATTTATGAAAATATAGCAGTTTTGGACTAAAAAGTTACAGTTTAAGGGTAGAATCTTGTTTACTAAATTGGACAAGTAAGAATAAATAGAATGTAGCTCAGGATATCGCTCGTAGTTCCGGCTGCCTGAGTGATCTTAAACGGTCACGATAGTTAAGCAACGTGGGGCGCATTCAGTGTGACCGTGTATGACTAACGCTAGTGGCATTTTTCCGATTGGTTCCGTGCTTCGCAAGGCACGTTAAGCAGTAGATGCTAGCTGCCGTCGATAGATGGCAGTCGTTTAGCCAAGTCAGAGGCCTTGAGCGGCGGCGGCTTAAAAAATTGATAGTAAGACCAGCCACTAGTCTTGCAAGATTCTACCAATCCGAACATGAACCCCGTGTGGGAGAATGGCCTTTACCTTTCTCAGGGAAGAGACCCGTGCCTCTCGGAGGGGGCATAATGCGTTGATGATGACGATGGTGACAGCTTAGGTTGCCTTATTACAATAATAAGTAAGTGAGTAATTTATTTTTGACTTCAAAGACAAGTTTCTCTGCGGACCCACACTAAGCAAACTTGTATCGTGGTTATTAGAAATAGATTTGCAGTTTAGTAAAATATCAAACTGGTCTAATCTGAGGTGGCAACAATAATAATAATTCACAGTACTCGCCACTTCAGACTACCCGTGACCACGTCAACTGCAACGTTGCCGAAATGTCGAGTATTAACGTAATTCAGTTTTACCTAATAAATAATCGTGGTTAGACTTGTTTAAGATCAACAGTTTAATTATTTCGCAATTAATTAACTAAATTGCATGACATTAAAAACCTATTTAGAGGCTAAAAATTGCACCCATGCCGGACATTCGAACTTCGAACCATTTGAACCTCTGGCTATCCAAGCCAGCGCTCTTTCCAACTGAGCTCAGTTGGAAAGAGCGCCTCTAAATAGAGAAACCTCTAAATAGGTTTTTTAAAAGTTGTCCATGGCACGGGTTAGTGCATTAAAAAGAATATAATGAATGACGTTAATAAAATTAGTTTAAAGTATGCAACAAGATTGTTAAGAGGTAGTGTAGTGTGGTACAGATAGATAGAAACATGGATAAAAATGTATTTAGCGGCACAGTACTCAAATATGACACACTTTATATATGCATGAAACAAACAGAGATGCAAAAGAAATTAAAACGGAACATCATCACGGATGAAGTACGCTATTAAAATTCCTTCGTACATCGTTATCAACCCTTGTATGTCCCCACTGCTGGGGCACGGGTCTCTTCCTGCATCGCAGGAAGGTTAGGCCATACTCCACCACGGGGGCCAAATCCGGGTTGGTCCTTCGTACATCCGACAGCAAATATGTGCACTCTATTCAGTTGCGGTATTGTGATTACACAATTACATACACACATTACACACAGTATTAACAGAAAAATACAATACAAAAATTAGAATTGAAGAATAGAATTTAATTTAAGCGCGCACTTAAAAATCCAAGCCTATCGCCTACAAACACACGCACAACTCTGCAAAGGGCACGTCCGACCACAACACAATTGCGGGAACAGGTGAAATACCCCGGCTCTGCACTGGGAATAGAAGAGCACAGTAGCTTTGCGTATGAAGACTCTGCCCAAATAACTATTCTCTGTCGTATCATCATCATCGTCAGGCTATACTAGTCCACTGCTGGACATAGCCCTCCCCTAATGTGGGCCACGTTGTGCTCTCATAGGGGGTAGTGCCCATAATCCCCACACTGGGCATGCGGGTTGGGGATCGCAGTTCGGTGGAATTGTACTGCAGGGGGCGCTGCTGCCCACCCCCTGGTTTGTGTCCCTTAGTCGCGGAAGAATTTGGGTATAATGTTCTCTGTCGTATAATATTCGCATATACGTTTTTGTCGTGTAAGAGTGATAACGTTTATGAGATGCAAAATTGGCTCCAATCATCCGACTAAATGGTCATACAACGCCGATAGTAAGGTAGTGTGGTAGTAAGTAAGCACAGTTAGCCAGAGGTCGCGGGTTCGAGTCCCGGTATGGGTGAAATTCAGCCTCTAAATAGGTTTTTAAGATATTAAGGTTTTTGATGTTTACTTTTTGAAAAAAACGTTTTAAAAAACAAGCGACAACCTCTGTAGCGCAGCGGTAGCACATCTCCCTACCATGCGAGAGGTGTTTCAGACCCCGGCCGGAGACAAAAAAAACCGCAAGTCTTGGATGTTAACATGTTTGTGACGTCGCTGTTTCTGGCTCCCACGACTCAGTGTTTCTGGCCCCTAGTATGGGGCCAAAAGCAATGTATGTGCCTGTATGGATATGTTATGGGCTTGTCCAATAAAAGCCAAACAGAAATTAATCGCAGAAATGCGAAAATAACGCGAATCACGAGAAATGCGACAATCTCGCAAAAATTAAAACTTATTTGGATTTATCCTGTTTTTCTTTCAGCTGTCGTGTAAGCTCCTATAGCAGGTCCAAGGTGGAGCCGGCCACTAGAGATCCTTAGAACATTAGTTGGATATGGTCCAAAGTAGTCGGGACGCGGTAGTTACCGCTAAGATAGCAGTTGTCGCGCCAGATATGTTTATCGACTGTGTTGTAAGAAGACGATATTCTCCTCGCTAGTGATACTGTTGTACGCTACTAAAAAGCCTCAATATACGACATGACACAGACTTGGTATGCTGTATGTTTCACCTCTGTCAGCTAGGCTTTGTGCAGGGTAGAATAGTTGGTCCGATTAATCCGGGCCCTCTCGGGCCTTCGCCCTTCGCAACCAATCGGACGTGTGGGGGTCAAACGCATTAATTTTGCGTTTGTTTTTGGTATTGACTAGCCATGTCAGGATGGTATAGGTTCTGAGCAAGCCTACACCATCTAAAAAACCATGTACAAGGAACTGCAGTATCTAAGTGGTCTGTCCACCCATCTAGTGTGAGTGAAGATGCCACTGGACGCTGTCTGTATAAATCATTTCGTTCTTCTTCTTCTTTAGGCTATATTATGTAGTCCACTGCTGGACATAGCCCTCCCCTAATGAGCGCCATAGCGCCCGGTCTTCAGCTTGCCGCATCCAGCATCTGCCGGCAGTTTTACGCAGATCGTCATCCCACCTGGTCGAAGGGCGTCCTACACTACGTTTACATTGATTACATGCCAGGATTCAAACCCAGGCCGCCTGATTGAGAAGGTGTTCTACCGCTGCGCTACCACCACTATGCAGTGCACCCTATAGAAACGATAGCAAAGAGACGGGATGGCGACAGCTTGTCGCTTCAGATGTATTCACTGGAGAGTTATTGTTAACATAACAATCGATTTGGGATTGCATCGTACTCTCTGCACCCTGGGGGTTCTGAACTCGACACCTGCTTGTTATGTCGTGTTTATATTGTGGGAAGATCCTACGATATCAATGCTATGCACCGTACCGATATGTTCATATGACAGTTTCTGCGTTCTGTTATGATGTAGGTATGACTGGTAGCAGTACCAGTTGCTATCGTTATCAACCTTTGTAGTTCCCACTGCTGGGGCACGGGTCTATTCCTGCATCGCAGGAAGGTTAGGCCATACTCCACCACGGGGGCCAAGTCCGTGTTGGTGGAGGATTGTAAGACAGTGGCGGGCCTTACTGTCAGAAGTTATCAAGCCGCCCATAAGGCATCTGGCATGGCTAAACGACTGCCATTATATGACAGCCGGCACCAACGGCTTAACGTACCTTGCGACCACGGAAGCGCTCGGAAAAATGATACTTAACCGCGCCTGTTGTTGCTTAACTCAAGTGATTGATTCCAACCACTCTGTTAGCCTAGGCCACCACTTGCTAACTGTGAAGGAAATAATCGTGAGAAAACCCTACTTTCTGAAGTGTTGACATAAACATATCTCATTGCTTGCTAAGTACAGTAGCCCAAAAATTAGGCTAAGCGCGAAAATCTCAGGTCTAACTAACTACATTCAGTATTTTCCTGTCAAAGTTGCCTAAAATTCATCAGAGGATGCATCGTAATACTCGCTAACTGTGAAGAAAAACATCGTGAGGAAACCCTAGTGTCTGTAGTGTAAACATACCTTAGCGCCTGCACGTATAAAGGCCCAACTATAAGGCTAAGCGTGGAAATCTCAAGTTTAACTAACTAAATAATTACACTCAGCATTATCGTTTCAAAGTCGCTGAAAATTCAATCGAGTGGCGAGCATGCATATAGTGTTACTTCACGAGGCGGAATCCAGCAGAGTTCTGCGTTTGTCACCTAGTACTTTAAGCAGATTTGCGAACTTCCGCCATTGTGATACTTAGTTAGAGAGTATTGTTGTTAATTCTAAACAGCGGCCGATACGCCGCCGGCAACAAGTCGCCGAGTTAGACCGAAAAGTCCGGAAGCCGGCCGAAAAGTTTCGCAAACTACCCGCGGTGACCAATGAAAAGTGGTCCGCGGACACTGCCGCCGGCGGTCGCGTGGCCCAGCTCGGCCGCAAGAAGCAGTGCAAGCTGTTGCATTTAATTAGAGCGATTAAAAATTTGTCTCTCTCGTTCGACATCGCAAATGCGGCTGATTTATGGGGCGGGACAATATAACGATGTTTTTCACTAGGTGGCTATCACCAGAAACGGAAACTTTAACTTTACTCAGCAATTTCATAAAAAAATAAACAACTTTGTGTTATGTTATTGGCTACGACATATAACATAACATAAGAACATACGTAGGCAGATGTCCTACCGCTACGCCACAGAGATCGTCAAAATTAATTTCTAAACAGTGGCACCTTTTTAAATTAAAATCATATCATCAACTTTTAATCTGCCTGATATGGATCTGGTGCCTATAATACATTTATATCTTTATTGTTACATTTATTCTACTTAAATTTTAAAACTAAAACCGTACAATGCTTTGAAAAATAGAAATATAGGAAAATATCGCCAAGCTATAAGCAATAAATTACATTTATGGTATTATGTAAGGAGCAAACGTAATTTTGGTGGTTAGTTATATATTTACTGTGTAAGGTTGGTTAAACAAATACACATACATACATTAATTTACACCTGTAGTCGTACGCAAACCACGCATTTTGCGTGGGTTATACCCCTTGTTTTAAGTTCCTTAAAATGAATTCATAGGTACTATTTTGTTGCGTACAACGACCTAACTCAGAAAACTAAATGCAAACAAAATGGTCTAACCTATAGAATCCAATTTGTACCCTCCCGTTTTTGGCCCAAACTCGCCTTTGGCCCAAACGCTTTCAGCGAAACGGGACCACTGCAACAAGACGCCATAATGCCCAGCGGCCGAAAACTATCGGTGGAGGCGGCCGCCGGATTGTTTTAATACTAAGGGATTTTCGTTTAAGCGTAAACAATGTTGCCGCCATGCCCGCCAGCGACTGGCCGATGCCTCTTTGCGGCCATTTCAGATTATTCACAAAAGGGTTCGGCGTGCCCGCACTCTGGACGGGTCTGAATATAAATTGCGCGACAATGTGTTACGTTCGAGACACGGAACTGATGGATGGTAGTGTTAGAAAGCGTATTTAGTTGTCGGTTTATTTTCGCAAGTGACTGAAACGTGACAGTTCCAAAATTGCTGTTAAAAAGTGCCGAAGAGTCACGTCGTGGTGGTATGTAACCAATTTCTAGGCGTACCAAACGGTAGATATACACATAGACATCATTTATTGGTAATATTCATTACAAGTTAAGACTCCGTACATAATGACTATTCAATTTAGAAATAACAATCAAATTTACAAAAGTCAAAAAGAAAGCATTACATGTCAATATCATAATTATGCAATCTGTGAGGTCAATCAATTATACTTGGTCTATGTTTATACGTAAAAATACATGATTTTTTTTTATATTATAGAATAAAGAATAATAATAATACATATGTTGAGTAATTTACCTAATTATTATGCTAAATTCTGCTAAACTGGTGTTAAAAAGCTATTAAAGATATTACGATACAATTCGCTAAATCTTATAAGCTTCTTATAAGCTGCTTAGTAACTTTTACAAATTAGGAATTCGTCATACGAATAAAAACACCGCTCGATAACCTATTACTATGCCTTCAACATAAACTCATGCTTGTATTCCAGAGGGGTAGGCAGAGACTAGGAACTGTCACTTGACACAATCCTGACAAAACAATTTCGCTTCATTAACGTTCATTACTTTTTATCTTGTCTTCGACATCTCTCTGTTAATATGATTTTTTCATACCAACGTGAAGTGGATTTCACGGTTGCCCGTTCGGATTGTATAATAGAATACACATGTTTTCTAAATAAATCTAATATATAAAGCCAAAGGCAAATATATTTATTTTAAAAACCTATTTAGAGGCTAAAAAATCCACCCAAGCCGGGACTCGAACCCGCGACCTCTGGCTAACCGTGCCAGATATTTATTTGTGCAGCTTATGTTAGCACGAGTACAAATAGAAAGGATAGATTTTTTTTTTTTTTGCAATAGGTTTAAGCCGCTAAATAGGTTTTTAAAAAAGGATGGATAATCATTAAGTGTTTATAATGTTCTGCCTCATGTGGCATACAAACTGCGGAAAAAATCTCGTGTGGAATGAATATAAAAATCTCGTGTTTGTTATCAATCTCCTCCGAAGACGCTTTAACGATTTAATGCACTGTTTTGTGTATATTTGGTAGGTTCGATACTAGATCGTATTTTAATTATTGTAGCAAAACAACGTTTGAAGGTGCAGCTACTAATATTATATTTACGGTGGTACGGGACCCTCCGATTCGCACTTGGCCAGTTTTTATTCGTTGTCATTGATATTTGTTGGCGATTAATAGTTTTATATACCTCTTTGTACATAGATACTTTTTCTTGTAATGCTGGTTTTGAAAATATAATTTAGCTGTCACAAAAACCGTCTTTAAATAACAATATTGATATTAATACAGAGAATTAATTATTATTAATTATTGTAATACAGAGAATATTGTAAAGGGGTTCGAAATTTCACTGATGCCGGTGGGTCGCCCACTAGCTCAGTTGGAAAGAGCGCTGGCACGGATAGCCAGAGGTCGCGGGTTCGAATCCCGGCATGGGTGGAATTTTCAGCCTCTAAATAGGTTTTTATGACGGCCTCGGTGGCGCGCTGACTGTGCCACCGAAGGTCTCGGGTTCGATCCTCGGCCGGGTCAAACTAGGAAACGAACTTTTCTAGTTTGTCTTGGGTTTTTTTATGTTATCTATGTATTTATTGTATAAAATATATCGTCGAGTTAGCACCTATAACACAATTCATTTAGTTGTACTTAGTATAGGGCTAACGAGATCTGTGTAATATGTCCATAAATATTATTATATTATATTATTTAAAATTACAATATTGTTAATAAAAAAGGGTTATTATAATTTTAATGAATATTTGCTTAAATCTCAATCTTCTTGAGGATTAAGTATGTTGCATGCTTACACGTAATAAATATGTAAATAATAATAAATTAAATTTTACGCCAAGATCTGTCATAAGGCCGCAGTGTCCTTATAGCATATTTGTTTGTGGCAAATAAATCATTCATTCGTTCGTTCGTTCGTTCGTTCGTTCGTTCGTTCGTTGATTCATTCATTCATTCATTATAGGGTGTCATGTACTTATCTAAAAATACCAATATCATCTGTGCCCCAACTATGTATTTATGTGACTTCGATATCAACCTTTGTATGTCCGGACTGCTGGGGCACCGCAGGAAGGTTAGGTTAGGTTACTATCACGTGATTTAGCAATAAATATAAGTAGGTACCATATTTGAACATTGCCTGAGATAAAACTATTTCCATACACTTTGGAATGTTAAAATTTAAAAACCTATTTAGAGGCTAAATAGGTTTTGGTCCTTAGCACGGGTTAGTGCATTAAAAATAAAAATAGTATAATCATGTTAAAATTTGTCGATATAGTTTAAGTGAGACGGAGTTTCTTAGAACGATCCTAAATCAATATGACCTTTAAAAATTTATTACGCAGAGTATCCAAGTACCTATTTTAACAGCATGAATAAGTTTCTCTTCAAAACTCTTCCTACGCATAATTCTACGTACATAGCTTAAGTAATTCAATGCCTAATAGACATAAGTTCCAATCTAAACTAATTCGTCAGTCGACGTTCGTTCCTTACTAAATTAATGACTAAATAACTTCACACAATCACTTGTACCGGACCCAAACTAGGATACCCTGTGCTGCGGTGACCAGGTAATACACCCAGACTTGTACAAATGTACAGCGGCCCCCAGTGGGAATCGAACCACGACCTCTGCCTTCTTGGTAAACAAGCACCTTAACGCCTGGACCAACAGGGCAGTCGAAATTACGCTAAAGATTCCACTTATAAAATTCATATTATAATTAACATAAACAAAACAATATCCACTAAAAGTTTCGTCAAGCACACGGAACAAATTAACAAAAATAATTTTCACTTACAAAACCCAAATCCTAACTGAAAAAACCACTCCGGGATTAACTCTGAATATCAAATATTCTTAGAATTAGTAGTAGAGTAACACAGAGATCGTTCTCAGCAATAAGACCGCCAATTGTATACTATGTAACTTAGGTATTTAAGTTTTTCATGTACTCTCAAAATGTATGGTGTGCAATAAAGAGTTTTAATCTAATATAATCTAGGGTCTGTGATATAATATTTTAAGTGTAGCTAACTCTTTTTGTTCAGTGATAAAGTTTTTACGGCTGAAATAAGATAATGGTCAATTTGAAACTTTGATAAACACCAGAATAAGGCTCCCGGTCTTCCAAATTTGAATACTTGGGCGACACAAAGGCTGTTTGTGAATAATCAAAGTCTAATGCTTTGGTTTCGGGTGCTGCATTGTTTAGTGAGATTGTGATGTTAGTTTTGTAATTGAGAGCCAGTAACTTTGGTTGTAACCGTTAAAATATAAAGTATCTTATAGGGTGCTAAAGCGTTTAATAGATACAATTTATTTATTTATTTGCAAGAAAAATAATTAAATTACTGTTAAAACTATTGCGTAATTAATTGCATTAAAACTTATATTATATTTAAAAATAAAAAAGAATTAGAACGTTAAAATTATATACATAATTATGTACAATTTACTTTACATTTAGTTTGAAATTACAATGTGTTGCCTTAAATAATCATCAGATAATAATAATGATCATCGAAACATTAGGTTTGGAGTGTTTTTGTCCATTTTTTTTCTTAATTTGTAGATTTAGGAATGAACTCTTATTTAAAAACCTATTTAGAGGCTAAAAATTTCACCCATGCCGGGATTCGAACCCGCAACCTCTGGCTATCCGTACCAGCGCTCTACCAATTGAGCCAATGGGCGACTCACGGCATCAGTGAAATTTCGAACCTCTTTACAATATTCTCTGTATTACGTACAGGGGCTGTAAGTAATGCAATTTGCTTAAGTCAGATGTCGCTGCCTGTACGTAATACAAAGAATATTGTAAAGAGGTTCGAAATTTCACTGATGCCGTGAGTCGCCCATTGGCTCAATTGGTAGAGCGCTGGTACGGATAGCCAGAGGTTGCGGGTTCGAATCCCGGCATGGGTGAAATTTTTAGCCTCTAAATAGGTTTTTAAATTTATTCCTTAGCACGGGTTAGTGCATTAAAAATAAAAATAGTGTAATCATGTGGGTACAGTGATATCGCTCCGATGTTAAAACCTAACTGCAAAGTAGGTAGTCGGGGCTGTAAGTAATGCAATTTGCTTAAGTCAGATGTCGCTGCCTGTACGTAATACAGAGAATATTGTAAAGAGGTTCGAAATTTCACTGATGCCGTGAGTCGCCCATTGGCTCAATTGGTAGAGCGCTGGTACGGATAGCCAGAGGTTGCGGGTTCGAATCCCGGCATGGGTGAAATTTTTAGCCTCTAAATAGGTTTTTAAATTTGTTCCTTAGCACGGGTTAGTGCATTAAAAATAAAAATAGTGTAATGAACTCTTAGTTATAGTATTTTTTAATAAATATATCAGTGTTTATTTCAGATTATAACTCCACAATTTGGTTAGTAGGTACACGCAACTTATATCTATTATTAGTGCTTGGAAACTTACTTACTACTATTTATTTTGCAGGTTTAAATGAAATGCTTTTATTTGAGACCACATTCAGTTAAATAATTACATAAGTAATTAAGGTATAAAATAATACATATCACAGATTGATTCACAAAATTCTAATACCCCTAATAATTATTCAAATCAAATATCAAAAATATTGTAACGTTTTAGTGTAATTTTAATGTTATGATACAATATTCATGTAAATAAATAAATAAATAAAAAAGTGTGCGTTGATACGATTCTGTGGTTACGTGTAGGTAGACGGGGCAGCCAAAATGTGCCCCACATCAGCATGTAAGGCCACTTCACATTTTAAAACATTTTAATGAATAATTCAGAACATTAAAGCCGTATTAAATTAAAGATCCTGCGCCCGTCGGGGTGCGTTCCGAACACCTGAGTTTAAATTAATGCATCACCTGACGTTTATTGATTGCGGTGGGGCGTTCTGAAACCTTTTGCAGCGTGAATTTTATCGCTTTACAACTCCAAACGATTCGCGCGTTATTTTTCACATTTAAATGCAGACCGTAGCGCTGTTTTGTGCTCGTCCCTGTGTCGGCATATTGAGACGTGATATTATTTTTGGGGTTCCGGAAGCAAAGGTTGCCAAAGAGATATTATAAATAAGTTGACGCCATTTGATTCTTACAAACAGTTTTAAAAACCTATTTAGAAGGCAAAAATTCCACCCATGCCGGGATTCGAACTCGCGACCTTTGGCTATCCGTGCCAGCGCTCTTTCCAACTGAGCTAATGGGTGCCAGCTGTCATGTAATGGCAGTCGTTAAGCCATCACAGAGGCCTTATGGGCGACTTGATAACTTTTGACAGTAAGGCCCGCTGTCATACAATCCTCCACCAACCCGGACTTTGCCCCCGTGGTGGAGTATGGCCTAACCTTCCTGCGATGGAAAAAGAGACCCATGCCAGCAGTGGGGACATACAAGGGTTGATATCGAAGTGCGAGTTGGACTCGCACGCCGATGGTTCCGTATAATTTTGTAGATAGGTTATGACTATTTTAAATACGGACAATAACATAATTCTGCTTTATATTTCTTTATCATTTAATTTTTTTTTAATTAAAATTATATCCTGTTTTACATGTATTTTTTGAGTTCAGAATCGCTCTCTTTCATAAAGTGAGAAAAGTAAAGATAAAGGGTTAAATATCCGCTCCCAGATTTTGCTCCCAGACTGTATAAGAAGTTCTCAAAGGACTAAGCATATTTTGAACTTGGACTTAAATCTTAGATTGCTAATCTCACTTAGAGCAAACTTTATGCTAACTTAAGTTGCCAACGGAACCTAAGTACAGCAGAACTATAACACTGAGACTACGATAATTCCGGGAAAAGAAAATGTCAAAACAACCTGGTCTATTAAATATTCCAGATGGTTTGTAACTATTGGGCTAGTAATTGTCAAATTTTGACAGTTATCAGCCCAATTAGGAACGTCCCCGGCGGACATACAAAACAGAAGATAAAAAGTACACGTCCCCGGTGTGCGTGCATGCAACGACTAATGAACGTTGATGAAGCGAAGGTGGTCTGTCAAGATCGTGGCAAGTGGCAGTCCCTGGTCTCCGCCTACCTCTCTGTGATGCAGGCGTGAGGTTATGTTACGCTGTTATTATCCCGATACTTGAATCAAACTTTCTTGTCCTATAGTACTTAGTGGTTTTATTCGATTGATATACGATAACTGTATATTAATCAATGAATATTTTTTTAGCCGACTAATCTGTGTAGAATTTGACAAAAGGCAAATCGTTCAATCATAATGAAGTCTGGGTTTTGAAGAGAAGAAAAAGAATTTGAAGCTTTCGAGATTACATAGATAGTGAGTTTGAAATGGATTTGTAACAATTAACTGACAATTCAGCAAGACTGGGTAACTAGCAAAAGGGCCAAAAGAAGTACTACTAAAAATTGTAGAAAAAGACATGGCACGTTTTATGCCAGATCTTGTAGATTTTGCACAACTGTCTGTGTATATTTTTTGTTCCAAATAAATAAGCCTGAATTACGAGACTTATCCGTACTTTTTTAATATTTCTAGACAGCTAAATCGGTTGCCATGAAGAATGATATTTATTATTTAAGTACCTGGCTCCCGTGTCTGTGATGTCCAAATACTTAAGCGCCTGTAATTGCCAATCCGCGTGGGGCACGTGTAGTAATTAAACCCATATACTCTGTCTCGAAGAGAAGGCCTGAGTCTTGAAGACGTCGATAAGCTGCATAAAAAAGTCCCTGACACGTGCCCTACAATAACATGTCCATCATATGGAGAAAGCTCTATAAACAGTAATAATAAATCGTTCTTACCTCTGATCATCCCTTTCGCCACGTCGTTCTCGCATCTGGTCAGGGGAATACCTCGTTATCAACCCTTGTATGTCCTCACTGCTAGGGCACGGGTCTCTTCTTGCATCGCAGGAAGGTACTGCATCACGGGGGCTAAATCTGGATTGGTGGAGGTTTGCGAGATTAGTGGCTGGTTTTACAGTCAGAAGTTTTCAAGCCGCCCTAAGGCTTTCTGATTTGGCTCAACGACAGACATATATCGACTGCAGCCGGCACCAGTTGCTTAGCGTGCCTTGCAAAGTACGGAACCGCTCGGAAAAATGCCACTAGTGTTAGTCGTAGACGGTCACCCATGCATGCACTGAAAGCGCCCTATGTCACTTAACCTTCGTGATCCTTTAAGATAACTTAGACAGCCGGGGCTACAAGCGATTCGATTAAATTATAATCATTATAAGCTAGCAAGCGAGTTAGCTTATGATGATGACCAGCTACAACAATATCCCAGGTACTAGAGCGTCCGAGTGGTCCCCTCACCCAATTAGTGTGAGTGAAGGTACTACTGGACGCTGTGTAAATCATCTTATTACGTAGATGCAAAAGCCTAACGTCTTCTGGAGTGGAGAGCGCGACTCTGCAAACGTATTGTGGGACGCTCGACAAGGTGGAATGACGATCTGCGAAAAACTGCCAGCAGATGGCTGGATACGGCAAGCTGAAGACGGGGCGCTATGGCGCTCATTAGGGGAGGGCTATGTCCAGCGGTGGACTAATATAGCCTGAAGAAGAAGAAACGCCAAAGCCAGCCTTCTGTTTTGGTTCACCTTATACTCTAGTGTGGAGTTAACTCGAAGAAAACAGTTCTGTGCTGAGTAATTAAGCGTTGAAATTGTGGAAACGACGGCACGCGAAGGAACAGCTTAGTTGCTGGTTTCTCATTAAGACGCCACATGTATGGAAAGTCTGCTGTTGGCGCGTCACGGGAAATTGACTTGAGTGCGGTTTTAATTTCTTTGAAATTAGTCTGTTGAATCATTTAATTTTCTTGAAAATGTATCTGAATTTCGAAGTGCTTTGTATCACCTGGATATAAAGATATAGATAGATAGATAGATAAAGAACGCTTGATTGTACATAAAAATGTTAACTTACACAAATAGTTCTAGAAAACGTCTAGTCTAGACTAAACGTTTTTTTCCACAGTCGAAACATGTACTTCAGGAGTTAAAAAAGTATTTTATGGTTGATTTAAAATCAAGAACGTACCTTTATTTTGAACTAAATTGTCATAGTGTATCTTTCTCTTTAGTGATCCTAAAACAAAAACAAATCTATTCTAGACTAGACGTTTTCTTTCCCGCAGTCGAAATATGTAGAGAGTTAAAAAAAATCGTTTTAAAAACAAATTGTTTAAACTAAATTGTCGCAGTGTAACTTTCTCTTTGGTCTCTTCCCTGAGAAAGGGGCCGAAAGGCCCCACCACGGGGGCCATGTCCGGATTGGTGGAGGCTTGCAAGACTAGTGGCTGGTCTTACTGTCAGAAGTTTTCAAGCCACCTTAAGGCCTCTGACTTGGCTTACCGACTGCCATCTATCGATCTATTGATGGCAGTCGGCATCACTGCTTGGCATGCCTTGCGAAGCACGGAACCACTCGGAATAACTAGCGTTAGTCATAGACGGTTTACCCAACCAACCATTTAAGATCACTAAGGCAGCCAGGGATACGAGCGATTCTGCGATTCAACATAACCTGTCGAAGAGTAATTCTAGTCACGCAGCACAAAAACGCGCCGCGAAAATCGGGTTCAAACTGTGACGTCCCAGGGAATTCTTAACGCCTTATGTTTTTCTCAATATCTGAGTTACTCCTAAAGCAATATTTTCGAGTGTAATGTTAGAAAACGTTAATAAATCAATGCAAAAACTAAATCTAATGAGTTTTGCATTATTTGCATTAATATCACAGTATTTTTTCGCAATTATAGTTGTCAAAGGTTTAAAACCTCGAAAAATATTTTATTTACAAGTTTTATATAGTGTAAAAACAACGTGACTCCAATATAACTTTTATGTAACTTCTCGTTGGTGTTCGGTATTTGACACTGAGAAAAACGGGTGCCAGTTGACCTGATAAGGCTTGGCTTTTATTAGCTGTACCATTATTGCTTGGGTCCCAACTTCTTGAACACTGAGCTAAGAAGCTCCAGCAGAACATTTTTTAAAGCATTTCGCGTGTGTAAGATTAAAAGAAATAATAGAGAGCATTGTGCAAGCTAACCTTACTTTTTTACAAGAGCATGTTAATTAGAATGCTGACTTTAGTAATGTAATATTGATAATCTTATGAAAGAGCAAATAGATACTGACAGTGAATTTGGAAAGCTAAGTATTTGCACTAAATGTTGTATAGACAAATATCTAGAATCAAATATTGTCGTTAAACTTGTCCGCCGAATGAAACGCAGCGAGCTTCTGGGTGCCTCTAAAGTGAGACGCAATACAGATACAGAAGGGATTACCACGGGGCCCCCAAAAAGAATCTACATCAACGAAAGGCTTACAAGGAAGAACCGCCAGCTTTTTCGTGACGCCCGACTCCGTGCACAAGAGTTCAACTTCAGATACTGTTGGGTGCGTGATGGTGTTATATACGTCCGCAAGGCTGATGGAAAACCTGCAATCCCCATACGATTCCCAGACGACCTTGATGGAAAAATTGGAGTCCATGGTGTCCCGAATACAGCGCAGCCTAACTGAAATTAGCAACTCAACCTTTCACGCCATAGTAAGATCTCTAAATTGTAAAGACAACAATCTAATCACTGCTGTACTATACACCCTCTCCTTAATCACGGAACCGAATACATACAGATATAAATACAATCACACTTATACACAAACACACACACTTAATTACACACTTAACATGCAGAAAGCTCATTATAGGGATCACCGCGCCTACCACTCCTTGGTTTTAAATTATTTGCCGATAAAACAGTATATATATGAGTTATGACGATCATAGACTTTAATACGGTTAACGATTTAGACAATTCTATGACTATAGAGTGTCAAGCGCACGATTCCTTGGAGAGCTGCAATGAAGTGTTGGGAAATGGCTATCACTTCACCATCGTAACTTATAATATACGAAGCATTCAACGCAACTTCAACACCTTCTTAGTTGCACTTAAGCGATTTAGAACTAGTCCTGACGTCATAATTCTCACCGAGTGCTGGCTTACAGGTGGTAATATAGGACAAATACCGGGTTTTACCTCCTATTCCACAACCAAAGTAATTAACAGAGCCGGAGGCGTTGTTGCTTATATTAAAGATAACTGGAGTGCATCAGTAGAGGAGCCCCCTATCGACCAAGCCGAGTGCTTAAAAATTGAACTCCCCAATAGGACTACAATATTTGGTATTTATCGATCACCTTCATTCTCACAACCTACCTTATTCATTGACAGTCTCTCTAAGCTTTTATCACAAGTAAAAAACAACGTTTCTATGTTTCTCTTAGGCGACATGAACATAAACATCCTGGATCTACAAGATAAATTCAGCTCCGAATACCTATGCTCGCTTGCTGAGTTGGGATTAGTCCCTGCGATCACCAAGCCAACCCGATTGCTAACCTGCCTGGATCACATCTTCGTAAAAGCTAAATGCAGTAAAATTATTGGTATGGTAAGTCATCTCGACATCTCTGATCATGACATTGCTATCGCCGCAATGAATCTCAAAGGTTGTAAACCGACAAAAACCAGAATTGTCCAGAGGATCGACTACAATGCAGTCGCCAACGAGCTGAGCAATATAGACTGGACCGCTGTAACAAATTCACAAGACGTCAACACTGCGGTCAGAGAATTTGACTTGGTACTCACAGCAGCAGTAAGTAAGCACACTGCCCTAAACCGCATCAGCCGGTCTAAATATACTGAAAAAACGTGGATTACTTCTGGACTACTTAGATGCATGAGACACAGAGACAAGCTGCATTTGGATGTTCGAAAACACCCTAAAGATCCGGTACGGAAATTAATATATAGCAGGTACAGAAACTTCCTTACAGAATTACTGCACAACTTAAAGCGTGAACACGATAGCAAAGAATTGACAGACAACAAAAACAACCCGAAAAGGTTATGGAAAGCGATAAAAACTATCTCAGAACAATCTAGCCCCAATAAAATTTCTGTACAACTCACTCAAATTAAATCGACGCCGCAAGAGTCTATGGATGTCTGTAATGATTTCTTTGCGAATGTTGGATCTGACCTTGCGGAGAAGCTACTTATTAAACTACAAGCTACGGAGGACTTACTTGCCACACAGACAAACATAACTAAAGAATCTAGCTCATCTGACACCTTTTTTATTACCCCGACTGACGAAAGTGAAGTTGATCAGCTGATAAGCAAACTTAAAACAAATAGTGCTCCCGGAATAGATAACTGCACAGTTGCGTTGGTCAAGAGTATCAAATGCAAGATAATTATACCTTTAACCCACATTTACAACCTTAGTATTTCCAACGGAGCCTTTCCATCTGACTGGAAGCTGGCCGTGGTCACTCCTATTTACAAGAGTGGGCCGAAAAATAAACCTGAGAACTATAGGCCTGTCTCACTCCTGACCATTTTTTCTAAAATGCTAGAAAAAATCATGAACAGGAGACTCGTAAGCTATCTAAATAAAAATCACCTTATATCTGACCAACAGTTTGGGTTCAGACGTGGGAGATCGGCTGAGGACGCGGTGGAGCTTCTTATCAAAAATGTGACTGCGGAGTTGGATGGGGGCCAGAGGTGCGTTGGAGTGTTTCTCGACCTCGCTAAAGCCTTCGACACCATTTCAGTGGCAATACTCCTAAAAAAACTAGAACTGGCAGGAATCATGGGGTTGCCGCTGAAATGGTTTAGAAGTTACCTGACCGAGAGGCAACAATGTGTGAGAGTAGGAGAACACCTAAGCAAAGTAATGCCCATCAAGTATGGCGTTCCACAAGGCAGCGTGCTGGGCCCCACACTCTTCGTCCTTTACATCAATGATATCCATGACAACGGCACTTCGGTCCCAAATTCTAATCTGATCTGCTACGCAGATGATACTGTAGCCCTTTTCCACGGACGTACTTGGAACCAAACATACCAAAATGCAGAGATGGGGATGTCTGCTCTAAAGACTTGGTTGGACCGCAACCTTCTTACTCTCAACCTGAAGAAAACCCGTTACGTCTGTTTCCATAAGACCAGTCTTTCAGCTCCAAAAGAGCCTAATAGCATAAAAATTCATTCCGCGTGTACACAAAGCAGCTGTAATTGTGAATCAATCACACGCACTGACTCAATCAGATACTTAGGGATTGAAGTGGACGAACACCTATCATTCAAAAACCACATTAGTCGCCTCGCCGGCCGCGTCAGAAAAATAATATACGTTATGCGCTTCCTTCGCAACTCTGCAGACCTGAAAGTTTTACACTTTGTATACACAGCCCTTTGTGAGTCTATTATTGGTTACTGCATTACGGCTTGGGGAGGTTCTGGGATTACAACAATGATGGTAGCTGAAAGAGCACAACGCGCAGTACTAAAGATAATGCTTCGTAGACCGCGCTTGTACAGGACGGCAGCACTTTATGCAGAGGCTGGAGTCTTCACCATACGGCAACTTTATATTTATAAAATCACGCTTGCAACTCATCGAATGATCCTAAGATCTTCCCAGTATCATGACTTAATCGGGAAGCGTGTATACAAAGTCCCCATACCCCCTATTAAGACCACTTTTGCACGTCGCTTTCCGAATTTCATGTATCCGTTTACATATAACCGGGTAAATAGCAAATGTGCTATAAAGGCATGTACAACATGGGAAGCAAAACAAAAAATACGGAAATGGCTTTTATCGCTCTCGTACAAAGACACCGAAGACCTATTGAGGGTAATTTCCTAACACTTAATAACCGCACACACACATACACACGCACCCACACATACAAATGCACCCACCCACACACACACACACACACACACACACACACACACATGCACATGCACATGCACATGCACATGCTCTTACAGAGCCACTAACATACTCAAATAGCATGAAATAAAAAATATAGAAATATAATGAACATTCATACATCAAAAATTGAGTTATGTAAAGCTAATTTTTGATGTATTAACTCATTGGTCTAGTTTAGTTTTTAGCCTGTAAGTCTTAACCAATTGTCTTTGTTAGTAGCGTACCTACCTAACTATCGAAATATTTTATTTTAATTATACCGGCTCCTATGATATAAGTACAAGGTAAAACATATAGCAATCGATTCCCCGACTGCCACGATTCAGGCTCGACCTTGTGTGGTAGTCACTGTGTAACCATAAACATTGTACAATTATTTTTTGGCAATAAACTTATTTTTATTTTTATTTTTTTTATTATTTTTATTTATTAGAAGTAAATACAATTGAAATTCTATTATGCATTTCTATTAGCCTACCTACATTATATTGTGATCTGTAAATTTGTTAACTATTCTGAGGAAACAGCAAATTAAACAACAAATAAATCAACTGTAACGGTATAATGGTTTCAAAAAGCACAATTACACACCACACATAAAACAATAAATTAAAACACATTTAGAGGAGAAACACAATAGTTCAAACACAATAAGTAAACAATTTTGGAACGAAGTACATAACTTACATGGCTCAGGATCAGGCTCCCAGGGAGAATACAACCAAAAATAGTAATCCAGGCTACTAAATGTTATCTGCTTTTATAGCCTGCCTGAGACCCCTCCTAGCTCAAAACAATATGGCATCTTGGCCAATCACAAATATATCCTGTCAAACAGAAGTCTTTCTAAAAATATTATCAAGTAATCATATTATTCATCTTAGCTGTGTAATGCAGATTTCATTTTATTATTTATCGTAACCGATAAAGATATGATTGAATAAATAAATTGGTGAATAACTCTAAACATCACAAAGAATAACTTTTTGTTAATATCGAAAGGATATAGGTATTGGTATCAGTTCGTATTGAATAACTAATATTCAACTTCAATTACAAACTAAATGGTCGGTTCTCAATCTAATAATATTAACACGGTTTTATAAAATATACATTTAAAATTAAAGTAACTTTTATAGTTGGAAATATAAAAGATACTTTATTCAGTGATTTTATCGATATTCTGTCACGGCCATCCTGACCTGTGCTTCGTCCTCGAAGTACTTACACAACAAGTAAAGAACAGAAATTAACTATGGTAGATTCTTCGTTTATAAAAGGAACTTCATCGTAACATAGCTCTGTTTTGCACACCATATGAATTTTACATCAATTATCTCATGCTGGCACTTTTTTTTAAGTAACGTCAGTATTCACATTTACTGAGTAACGTTGTTTCACATTCAGTGGTATATTTTGCATCAAGTAACTGTTATCATCAATATTCACGATTACAGAGTACCATCGGTTCCTATTCACACTTAATTGTACATTTTACATTCTGGAACACCAGTATTAACATTTACTGGCACAGGTACCATCTGCATTTATTTGCATATCTTTATTGGGTAACGCCAGTATTCACATTTACTGGCACATCCTCATATCAACATATCAAGCGATATCACCATTTGCGTAAATATCAGAACTAAGTAGTACATAATCTGCGTCACAATGGTAGCACATTTTCACATAACGTCAAAATTCTGGCTCATGAGACAGGTATTACAAAAAAAATCCTCCAAAACGATTTTATAACAGAATTATTGTTCAAGTACCACAACTCATTTATCGTTCAGCCCAAACTTTTTTTTATACGAACAAATAGGCATAAAAATAAACAACTCCATCAGAAAAATTTTAGACACTACATGTAAGTATTTACACAGAAATCTCTATATTCTAATAATAAAATGGCAAGGCTTTATTATATTTCAATTCGCATTCCCAATACACTTTTCATTGTACTGGCGATTTTTACCGTACGTGAAACCATCAACCTGAACTTTATCCGCACTTTTTTTCGCTTTTAAACACATGAATACTCCTTTCCGAAATTTTTAACAGTATTTGCAACAACTAAGTAGCAACTGTCATCTACACACAAAATATAGGTACAAAAACTGAACGTTTGCCGTCTACCCACATTTTTTTCTCCACTTTCTTTTCCATGTTTATCCATTGTTATTTTGATCATAGATATTTTGAAGCATTAGGTAACCTGGGTGTTAGCAATTGCAAACTAAGTTTTATACGTCGATGACAGCATTAGGTGATTTGAAGTATTAGTGATTTGAAGTGTTGTAATTTTAGGGGTTTTGAGCATCAGGGTTTTAAGTGTAGATATTTAGATATTGTAATATGTACGCCTTTATTATGGCTCCCAATCTGAGGTATTGCAGACAGTTACGATTTAATAAGATTTCAAACAACCAGCAACGGTTCAATAAAAATTTACTTTCCCTGAAATGAGACCAAATGTCGAAAATTTCAAGCTTATTGTCACATAAAAATAAAATGAATATGTATCATTCAGGAATTCATTTAACAGGACTAACATTTGTCAGTAAGCATTTTTTTTTACAGTGTCTTAAATACATTTGTGTTTAATATATAATAATGCCTTTTCCCAATAAGGCTGTTTTTGCACGATGGAGACGCAATTTACTTTCGTCACGTCTATTTAACACATCATAACATTTTATATACATGCACAGACATTACTTCTGGCCCCACACTAGGATACCCTGTGTTATATTGTTATATTTCTTATTACAGCTGCACACAAACGTGGAAACAACTCAGGATGTTTTTTTACGAACATAACTACCTCAAATATAATATATAGTGCAGAAAGTGAGAATCCAGTATTTAATTTTGACAAATAGATACTGGCATGTGTCAGTGGGTTTTAATATGAAACATCGCCCGAATGCAGCGTTTTGGCAAAATAATTTCTTTATTAGTCGAGTTGCCCCAGAAGATAAAACTATACCCAAGTATCGATTCTACAATTCAGTGATTATGCTGCTAGTATAACATCTGTACTGACTGTTTTCGCAAGTTTAAATAGGGCATACGCCGAACTACTAACTTTTTTACTTGTTTCGTCAACGTGGTTCAATACTTAGAACCTTTCGGTTTAATCCACATTAAATTTTGAAAGAGTAATTTATAAATAATTTACCCATTCACCTATCAATTTCTCAATTTAAAGTTTTGTAAATTGGCTGGAAAACCAGAGACATTCAAAAACTCTTCCAGCATAGTAAGTCAAGTGATTATTAAACTGTTCACAATTTTCTTGGCCACTGTGGCTAAGAGTGCTCAATCACACTAATATTATAAAAGCGAAAGTTTGTGAGTGTGTATATTCGTTACTTCTACACGTCCAAACGTCTGGAGCGATTTAAATAAAATTTGTTATGGAATTAGCAGACACCCTGGATTAACACACAGGCTACGTTTTACAGCGGGTAAATACCTTAGTCCCATGAGAAAATCGATAAACCACGGGTAACACCGCGGGGCACAGCTAGTACTTATAATATTATATCAAAATCTGGCCCAGGCTTCGATATTATACTTTTATTTGAATATTCGCCCCAATGAATTTTGAATGGTATCACATTCGAAAAATTGAACTTCAATTCTCTAACTTGTCGAATAACTCAAATATTGAAAAAAATAATAACTGTTTTTTTTTTTTGTAATTAGTTCAGAGTATAATTTAGGAGGGCCTACAGCATTGGCCTCTGCCTCTACGTAATGAAAGGAATTATACAGCGTCCAGTGGCATCTACACTCGCACTATATAGGTGAAGTGACCACTCGGACGCTACAAGGCCTATAGGAAACAAAATTATAATCAAAGGAGGAAATAGAGGCCTTTCTTATAAAATAGCAAACTATTGAAATACTGGAATAAATTGTATTAAGTACTATTCGAACAGTAAAAATGGGCGAATATTAAAAGCCCTAATCCTAAACTACAAGTGCAAATATTAACGCATCGAATATTGTGGAGTGGTAGAAAAAATTTAGCAACCATCTATTTATATCGATTTCTCGACTAGTGATATCTATTTCCACAGCAATGAACCAGTTAGAAGGTAACCTCAAGCGTCGTCTGGGCGCTGTCGCACGGCCGCGGCCTTCGTGCCGGTTAAGTCACAAATACCCACAAATAAAAAAAAAATTAAAAAAACAGGCTTCGGGGTACTGAGCGATTGGTAACTACGTTCATAATGAGAGTTTTGTAAGAAGGTACTAAGTAAAAGGTTTTGTTAATAATTATCACACAAGTAAGCAATGCCTAGAGCATCCACACTTGGTACAAATTCCACAGAAAAGCCTAGATTAAGAACCAGGAAAAGTTGTAGCATTTAATTTGCATTAAAATTATTCTTCGAATTCTTATTTATTTATTACCTATTTATATATACTTATTCACTGAAAACAATGCAAGATTACACATCATTACTTCATTACTTTGCCAAACTGCTAATGCAGTTTGTCGGCAAGCTCTTACTCCTTGCTAGCGTTTCATATTTCGAGAAGATAGTGTATGTACAGATTTTTTCCTAAATCTTCCTTTTGAAGCTTCCAAAGACTCCACCCGTATTAATACAGAACCGCAGAGAGTCTTACCAGCCTTGGCTGCCGTGTTAATGCTGCTTCGCGTGAAGTCCTCTAAGAAGGTCTTCATCTTGATACTGTTGCACTGTGTCGCAGCTCTGCTTGATTCGGACAGGATCGAGCTTCGGCAGCGCCTTCTTGCGGGGCGCAGTGACAGCAGAGCGAGTCGCAGATCATCGGCTGCTGCAGCATCCAAGCTAAACATAAAAAAATACGCTAAAATTTCTTGTACATACTTAAATTGAGGCGTGATGTATCCCACTTCTGATGTAAGATTAAAAGAAATAATAGAGAGCATTGTGCAAGCTAACCTTACTTTTTTACAAGAGCATGTTAATTAGAATGCTGACTTTAGTAATGTAATATTGATAATCTTATGAAAGAGCAAATAGATACTGACAGTGAATTTGGAAAGCTAAGTATTTGCACTAAATGTTGTATAGACAAATATCTAGAAGTAAATACAATTGAAATTCTATTATGCATTTCTATTAGCCTACCTACATTATATTGTGATCTGTAAATTTGTTAACTATTCTGAAGAAACAGCAAATTAAACAACAAATAAATCAACTGTAACGGTATAATGGTTTCAAAAAGCACAATTACACACCACACATAAAACAATAAATTAAAACACATTTAGAGGAGAAACACAATAGTTCAAACACAATAAGTAAACAATTTTGGAACGAAGTACATAACTTACATGGCTCAGGATCAGGCTCCCAGGGAGAATACAACCAAAAATAGTAATCCAGGCTACTAAATGTTATCTGCTTTTATAGCCTGCCTGAGACCCCTCCTAGCTCAAAACAATATGGCATCTTGGCCAATCACAAATATATCCTGTCAAACAGAAGTCTTTCTAAAAATATTATCAAGTAATCATATTATTCATCTTAGCTGTGTAATGCAGATTTCATTTTATTATTTATCGTAACCGATAAAGATATGATTGAATAAATAAATTGGTGAATAACTCTAAACATCACAAAGAATAACTTTTTGTTAATATCGAAAGGATATAGGTATTGGTATCAGTTCGTATTGAATAACTAATATTCAACTTCAATTACAAACTAAATGGTCGGTTCTCAATCTAATAATATTAACACGGTTTTATAAAATATACATTTAAAATTAAAGTAACTTTTATAGTTGGAAATATAAAAGATACTTTATTCAGTGATTTTATCGATATTCTGTCACGTGCATTTACCCGCACACCTTCTCACACTGCACTCTGCTCTAAATACATTCCTTACACTGTATACGTGTACTTAAGTTCTAATTTAAATATATGGGAAAGTTTCTGCTGGTGGATGCGGGGCGCTTGCACCTGCCATGATATATTAGATGTTTTCTGGCACAAATTGTTTCAGCACGCTCGCGCTGGGTGCAGGGGAGCGTGAGTGTGTGTGAATACGTGTGGCAATTAATTTTCTTGTCGCGCCAGTCTTTTGTTTTTGTGTGGGGTGTTCGACGATTAGTGCAGTTAGTAGTAGGTACAGTTTGATGCCAGTTCACGTGGAGTATAGTAGAAAAGTATAGGTGACAATGCTCTCTAGTACTGACAGTACAATGCATGGGTCGTATGTTTTATAATAATTACGTAAACTCTGTTAATGAAGGACTTTGAAAAGACAAAGTTTGGAGATAATTTTTGGCCATTTTTTCTAAAAAGTGATCTAGATTTTGAAATGGATACCTAGCTTAACCTAGTTGAAATGTTCTCTGCTAAGCTCTATGATTATAGAGCTTAGTAGAAAATATTTATTACCTGTTTTTGAGTAGATTAGGTCTGGGATAGGACACAATATGGACAGAAATTTCTATAGAAATAAGTCCGCCTTTGCTCATAATATAAGTTAACCCTGTTACTTAAGTGCTTTACTTTGTATATTTTGTGCAATAAAGTGAAACAAACAAACAAACAATATGAAAATACTAACGCCCGGGTCAAAAGCTACGCATACTAGACTCTGAACAAAAAAAAACTTTGCATAATGATTCGTTGCTGCTGATGATGATGATTTGACGTATATTGATGATTTATAAAGTGTTCAGTGGCACCTTTACTCACACTAGATGGGTGAAGGGTAAAGATGGGCGTTTTCGAAAAACATTTTCGAAATTTTCGAAAATGGTAGTTATTCAAATGTTTCGAAAATATTCTTTGTTATTCGAAAAAAAGTTACTAATTTAGTGCTCTTTCATTTGCACGAAAACAATATTGTGAACACAGAACATAAAAAAAGAGTAGAAGTAGCGACATGACACATTAGTACGAAAACCAGTGTAACCAAACTGATACTTATAAACCAAACGCACACTACGAATGCCGAGCTGCCATTGGTAAATAAATTCAATGCCGAAAAGGTGTACATCATAAAAGTTTCAATTACAATATGCACTTTTTTATAATGTCAACAATGATCAAAGTCAAATGACAATGATGAAATTAAGGTTGACATTTTGTAGTAACGCTACTCTACACTAGATGGAACTAACGCCGTGTCGGACCGAAAAGAACTTTTACCTACTAAGACATAAAGGTCAAAATTGAGAAACAAGTACATTCTCAGTTTGGGATGGGACAATGCGAGTTCTAGATTGTCGATAGGGAGAACCTATCGACAAATTATACCCGTACAAACTGTTTAACACATTAATGGCCGAATACGAATACTGGTACTTAGAAGAATTTTTAGCTATTTCTTTTTTGCCTGCGGGTTGACTGGTAGAAAATGCATCTTTTTCACATTATCTTTTTGAGCAATAAAGATTCAACACTAATAGGGTAAATAGATGCACAAAGAAAACAATCTGGTAGATTTCATATTTTAAAATATTCTCTTATTTAAAACTACCTTTAA
This sequence comes from Yponomeuta sedellus, assembly GCA_934045075.1. Taxonomy (NCBI): domain Eukaryota; kingdom Metazoa; phylum Arthropoda; class Insecta; order Lepidoptera; family Yponomeutidae; genus Yponomeuta; species Yponomeuta sedellus. The sequence goes on along the minus strand of OW203729.1, from coordinate 23,894,486 downwards.
CCCGCTGCTTCGCGGGCGTTAGAAAATATAACACGGGAAATATCATGTATTCTACGACTTAATTCAGATCTTTGTCTATCTGTACGCCATGTTTCATACGTTATACTAATTTTATTGATGATGGTACTAATATATTTATATTCTAACCTGGAAGTGAAGCACATTTTTTTCTGGTATTGCTGCATAAGTGCCACCTTCCGCCTTTTTTAGTTAAAGAAGTGTTCATGAAAATGCTCTGAATATATTGTGCTCATCGTCGTTTTGAACCAATTTTGCCTTCCTGTCGCTGCCATCCATTTAACTTTCGTATTCGGTTTCTTAGGAAAACTAAACGAAAACTCACTTCCAAATTGTTTTGATTTCGAGAGGGTTGTTGTATCATTGCCACGGTTTTCTGTTGTATTTGATTAAAAGTACTTTGATAGTTTCTTAGATATTTCAGTCACTTATAAACTGGTGAAGGGAGAGAGAGAGAGAGAGACATTTATTTGAAGCCACAAAGATACAATACACATAACACACATAACGATATTAAAATAATACAGACAAATAAGAAAAGAAAGAACAAAGAAAAATATTATATAACAAAGAATACGATATAAAACAAACATTTACAATTTAGAAGGGCATTGTATCTCCGCAGCCACAAACAGGTAGCTGACTCAGCATTTGCTGCAGGCTGGGCCTGCAACACTGATTTTCAGTCAGCACAAGAAAAACTATATCGCGATCTAGCTGTGCTCCAATGACAGTTTTCACATGCACAACAACCAGCCGGCGACAAGAGCTCATACATTACTACTTTACCCGGCCCGGCGACCGGAAGCATTTGAAAAGGCACTTAGGAAGTAGGTATAAAATAACAATAATTATTTTATGTCACACCTGGCAATAAAGTGGCTTTTTCCGCACGCTGCGCGTACGGAACAAGCCGCTTTCTGGCCAAGTGTGGACATAAAAAGATGTACACAACACGGGAGGTAATAAAGCTCTCGATCGCATATTTACGTCCCTCGCTTACAGCTCGGGCCGCAAACTTCTGCGATCTCGGCCTTTCTTTGTATTACCACCCTAGTTGTGTAATTTACTATTACCTACTTAGACGAATTGGAATTTACAATACCTAAGTACCGTTAAGTATGTATGACTACTACGTCATAGACAATAAATTATCGATAGATTTTTATCATGTGTGCCCCCATCCGTAATTGAGTAGAATTCAAATTTTGACAGAAACTTCTAGAGAATGTACAATTTCTTCGATGAAAATTTAACTTTATTAACCAGTAAATAAAGGTGGTTTCACTTTCTCATTTTCGGATTGGTTTCCGTGTTCATGTCATTACAAATTTAATTAAAAATATAATGAAATACATCTTACAGATGAAATGTTACGGCATGATCGGTATATTTTGGTCCCCAACTTTTATATTTGCTCTCTAACACAGCATAACAAGGCATTTTAATCAAGTTTTCACCATTTTTTCTTTACTAGAAGCGCACGGCAACTGAAGTCAACAAAACTGTCACCGACTACGCATAGGCAATACATTGCTAATGTGAGGCACGCGAGCACCGCCCACTTACGACTTCTACTCTTTTTTTATGTTCTGTGATTGTGAAGACAGCATTGAACGAACACAACGCGCGCGACTCGTGTAAAGTCGTGTCATTCCGCCACAAATCGTGTTTTCGAAAATCGCGAGACTAAAGCGTTTTCGAAAATTGGGCCGATATGAATTTCGAAATAACTAACGTCTTTTCGTCAATAGTATTCATGAATATTCATGAATATTATCACTAAAGCAAGCGAAATGAGCACTTATTTCCGAAACTGTCACAGTTTTCTCGATTCGCGACAGTCGCATTCGCGCAATCGCGGATTAGTAAGTTAATAATATTAGAAAAACTTATTCGAAAATGAATATTAGTAATTTACTAATCTTGTTTTCGAAAATAAACTTTAGTAATTTCAAATGATTCGAAAAGAGATGTCATTCACAATCGCCCATCTTTAGTGAAGGGACTCGGACTCTGCACTGCCTGGGAAACTGTTTTATTTTGGGTGGAATAAACTAGCCTAGCTCCTTTACCACATTGAAAGCTTCTGAACTATCTACTTTATCTGTTAACTTTGATAGGATTTTTTTTGTCAATAAAATTAAGGCCATGTTGAAGAAAATGGGCCTTCAGTATTCTTATGAATTTTACGTAGAACAGTAGGGTGAATTTCCCGGAACTAAAAATTGCGTGGCACCAATGAAATTGGTGATAAAAAAGAAAGTGTTAATGTTCTAACATTTTTTTACGGTTAGATGATATGGTAATCTATGTGTAGCACTAAACATTTTGTTAATAAGAATAATGTATACTCCGAAAAAAAAAATTAAATCCCGAAATCTTTCATTGCCATGTTTGTCCGCACGTCACCTCGTTGTGTATTATTCTTCATTGATAAACATCTATTGGTTCTTTGTACTAAAAACTAATTTTATTTAATACATTAATAGTCAAAGTATTGTTACGAAATACATTTATTGAAATATTTACACAGTACAACAAATGGTTAATAAAAATGTATCTGTCCCAGAACTACCGTTAATCGTCGTGTCCTAATCATGTTCAAGTATATTGTTTTACCTAACGACTTGTTTTCCATCCCCGGTAAGCGAAACGTTTGTGTTTAATACCGCCTAAGTGCTCGTTGCAGAAGGACGTACGCACGTGCCTGCGTTTTCGCGATATTCGTTAAGTCAATATTTTTTTTTGTTGCTGGACATTTTTTCTTTCATTGCCGTGGATAGGTATAAGTTCTATTTAAATTAAGATTGTCATCTTAAGTAAACATTCAATAGAACGCTATTTCTCTTATGATTATTTGTCAAGTGTTTACTTTGTCGAATGGTTAATAGATTTTTTGTTATTTCTATTTATTGCCTCGATTTTCATCACCGTGTTTTCATTGCTGTGGTTTCCGTGGGCGAAATTTGCTACGGTAATGAAAAAAAAGGAGAAAATTAATTGCCATGCTTTATAAAACAAATTATATTCATTGCCGTGGCCAAGTATTTCATTTCCGTGAGTTTTGTTTTCATCGCCATGTTATGATTAGGTAAATAAAATGTATTTTATCATCTTTTAGTAACATTTAGTACTTTATCAATCGTATAATACACCCTCACAAACGAACGCACCAGCACATACTGCAGTCTGATTTTAATAATGGTTTGTTTATTTTTAAGATGCCAAGATGCCCAAAATAAAATTATATGAGGAGGAGAGAAAAAGATTGGCTGAAAAAAAAGACGTCAAAAATTAAGAAACGACCCATATCTGGGTTTGCATTTCCCTCTCGGAGAAATAAAATATGTTTTCATTTCCGTGGGTTGATTCTTTCATTCCTATGGCACAGTTATTTCATTGCCGTGGACGCTTGTTTCATTGCCGTGCACTCATGTTTCATCGCCGTGGCACGAAATTTTTAGACCAGTTTATCTTGCTAGTTTTTTAAGTTATCAGATAGATACTAAGCAAGAGTACATACATTATCAAAAACAACAATAAAAGAGTTTTGTTTTGTAAAAAAACTTTAAGATAAAAAAGGACATGGAAATGAAGATTTTATAAGACCTGTTGAAATTCACTCAGTACCTCCTATGAATGTTATTTCCAAAACTTCAAACGACAGCGACAGTAAAAGATTTTGCGGGTTTGTAATAAAAGCAGCCTTATTCAATTTGTGTATATCGAGCCACTCTAAAATGTAACTTGATGAATATCAAAGGAGCCTGGCAATCAATCAATTGGCTCAATAAGAGCTGTTGCCAACTCAATAAAGCCTATATTAGTTAGAATAGTTTTTTTCAGTTTTAAATTAGTTTTGCGTGGGTATGTAAAGTGTTAAAGGCAAAAGATAGAGTTATTAGTGGACTCGGAAGCAAAAGACCTAAGTTCGATTCCCGGTAGAGGCATGTACCTAACTTTCTTTATTTACAAAGTTACGTACATCTGCAAACTTGTAGTATCACACGCTAATCGTGACGGAAAAAATCGTGAGCTAACTCGTATAGGGAAGAGGGGGCGATCGTGCTCTTCCACTATGAAATGGAAGAGCACGAAGCACTGTTGTTTGTTGGACGTTATATTTATAGTATGTCATGTGAAACACTGCTTGCGCGATGCAGAAATGTTGGAGTTTATAGGGCGCGCGCATAGTTGACATGTGGTCGCCAAGTCGCGGCTTGGTTCTCTACGCACGTATTGACTTGTCTTTCCTGTCGGTTCAGCCGACTAAGCTGTCAGGTTGGTATAGGTGCTGGGTAAACCTAAGAGTGACCCCTTAACCCATCTGGCGTGAGTGATAGCATCAGGGACACACCGCGACTGTGAGTTAAGTTTTTTATTATACTTTTTTTGTCCATATTTTCTGTTTGTATTTTGGGTCTTTTTATATCCGTATTGTGTTAGAAGACTTAATGTTGTAATGTGATGTGTGTTTCTGTTGGTGTAATAAATGCTTTTCTTCTTCTTCTCCTTCATATGATCACAATTTAGATGCAAAGGTCAAAAATTGATTTACAAAACCTAAATTATGATACGGGATATATTTATCAAGCTGTACTAATGGTGGGCGGAATGTCTGGTTAGAGGGGAGGACAGATTAAGGACGAAGGTGGTCACAGAGTGATGGCAGATAGCTGGCCGTCGTTCTTTAGGCAAGCCAATTGCCTACTGGCTTGACCACATCTAGAAGACAGGAAAGCAGTGGACGAGACTGGCAAGGGATTAGAGAGACTAACGTAACAGCAAAAAGGTTCATAAAACCGTATATACATTTTGTCGTGAGGAAATCTGACTGTCGGAGGTGTTTAACTATCTATCAGCGTTTGAAAACGCCAATCCATGGTGGGCACGCTTGCTAAGCCCATACTCTTTCTTTCTGAGAGAAGCCCTGTGCCCCGCAGTGGGACTTATAAAGGCTACATTAAAAAAACATTTTGTAAGCATTAAACCATTTTAGTTTATTTTGAAAAGTTTACTTTTAAAAGGTAACCGAGATCCACGTGCGTGCATACATCGACTGATGATCGAATGTTCACGAAGCGAAGGAGGTATGTGAGGATCGTGGCACGTGACAAATCCTGGTCTCTGCCTACCCCTACTTCTGACAGTAAGGCTCGCCACTGTCTTACAATCCTCCACCAATCTTGACTTAGCCCCCGGGGTGAAGTTTGGCCTAACCATCCTGCGATGCGGGAAGTGCCCCAGCAGTAGGGACATACGAGGGTTGATATCGAACGTAATGTGATTAGTTACCAAATTTGATAAGCTTTATTTTCGGCACTAAGTGGTAACTTTACCCAAACACATTTAATCTTCGGTAAGATTTTGATAAACCTAAAAGTATAGATTTTACCCGTGGGCCATTATATCAAAAAAGGCGTTCCACTTAAAAAACTAAGAGCGTCCCTAAATTCACTTATTAAAGTATCCTTTTACGAAAACATCGTTTATAAAGTGTTCCAAAATACTAAAATAAATTTTAACTAAGGCAATTTGATGAACTTCAAAGCACTCTGAAGTTTCCAGCGGCCTGTCGCTAGTCAATAAATCAGTCGCGATTATAGTAAGGCCTCGTTCGAAAGCATAGACCGGCCAAGGGCAAGTCGGACTTGTGAGCCGTGAGTTCCGTGTAACAAAACAATTTTGATTAGCTACAAATATGGTATTGTATGGAATCAGGCGTTACTTTGTGGAAATCCATTATAGCATTAAAGTGTGAAAATTACGTTGCCAAATTCCGTCAAAAATACCACAAGCACCATTCGGTTAGTTAATGCATCGCCCTCCCTTCCACTTTTTCAAGCAGAAGCAAGGCACGAACACACCACCACCGACACCAATACTTGTGTGAGAAATTACGAGACGCATTTTGCCTCTAACACGAGGCATCCTCAGGCTTACAAGTGCAAGCACTTGCACTTGCGCAAAGTTTGCATAACTAACCGCATGGTGCTCGAGGGAATTTTGGCGGAATTTATCAAAGTGATTTTCACATTTTAATACACATATGGTTTTTCTTTCATTCTGTTAAGGGTTCTAAGCGGTTGCTGGGCGTAGTTTTATTTATTTGTCTTTTAAACAACGTTAACGTTCTTTAGTTAACTATAGAATTTATATTACACTATTTTTTTTATTTATAATGCACTAACCCGTGCCAAGGAACAAATTTAAAAACCTATTTAGAGTTTTTTCTAAGGTTAACACGAGCTGTAGACATAATTAAAACTGTTTTTATACGGATTTATGCTCGTTTATTACATTTTTACAATTTTCCAACGTTTCGGCACTTTTTCAGGTGCCGTGGTCCCGGATGACTGAGGTGACAGGTGTCTTTTAGAAATCATTAACGGTTAGTTTACTACCCTCGGCAAAAATTACAAAAGTTAATTATGAAGTTACGTTCCAAAATAGACAAACCAATTATTTTTTATATAAAGTCAACAATATTGATTATTAGTAATTGAAGTTAAAATTAAATTTATAAACTAATTACTTTATATGAACTTAAAGATACCGATTATTAATTGAAATTAAATTGATTTTTTATTATTTATTCTACAGTGACACTCCTAGCAAAGGGGTCTCATGCACTTAAGCACTGGTTCCCATGCTACCGGTATGTTCCAACCACGATCTCTATTAAAATTTGGATGCCGGCGGATCTCTATTGCCTCACGTATCATTCTAGGGAAGAAACGGTCTTCTCGGGCTAGAACTTTAACTTTATCGAAATGTATAAAGTGGTTGGTACCGCTAAGTGTATGCTCGCTGACTGCAGATCTACCAGAGCGCTTATGTTTCACATCAGCGATATGTTCCTTCACCCGCTCAGCTATGGTACGCTTCGTTTGACCAATGTACGAGGAACCACATTCACAGTCAAGCTTGTATACTCCTGCCTCTTGTAAGGGAATCCTGTGCTTGACACTTCGCATGAATTGGTGTATCTTTCTTGGCGGCTGGTAGATGGTTCTGATTGAGGCGCGTTTCAAAATACTCCCAATTTTGTCAGTCACTCCTCTCACGAAAGGCAGGTAGGCTGGAACTCGCTCGACTGTGTCCGGTTTGACACGTCCTCCGCGACGGACACGCGGAACTTGCAGCTTGTTTGCACGAAGTACTCGTTTGACATGCTGGAGTTCCGCAGGTAGATGGTCCTTGTCGCTGATTCGGTGTGCCCTCTGTAACAGAGATTTTCCAACGGTAGACAACTGACACGGGTGATGGTGAGACTCACCGTTTAGGTACCTATCAGTGTGGGTCTTTTTCCTATAAACTGTATGTCCTAAGGTTCCATTTGGATTCCTGATGACTAAAACATCTAAGAAAGCTAAAGAACAATCTGCTTCTAACTCCATTGTAAACTGGATCTTGTTGTTTATAGAGTTAAGGTGGTCTAAGAAAGCCGTTATTCCACTAGTAGGTAATATAGCAAAAGTGTCATCGACATATCGCTTATAGAACCTTGGTGGGACGGGAGCAGTTCGCAGAGCTCGCTCCTCGAAGTCTTCCATGAAAATATCGGCTACAACGGGAGAAACAGGGGAACCCATGGCTACCCCGTCTACCTGCATGTAAAACTCACCATTCCATACCAAGTAGCCAGTTGTTAGGCAGTGATCTAACAGCTCTGCATATTCCACAGGCAAATCATGTTCATTGAGCCTTCTCTTAACAATCTCAATGCAATCCTGTATTGGAAGACAAGTAAACAAGGATTTAACATCGAAACTCACCATTGTTTCTTCACTAGTCAAATGTAGGTCATCAATTTGACTAGTGAAGTGGTAGGAATCCTTGACTTGGGCTTCAGTGTTCCCCCTCAGCGGTGACAGGACTTGCGTTAGGTGTTGGGCTAGTTTGTAGGTAGGAGCACCAATTTGGCTGACAATAGGACGCAGTCGGCACCTGAAAAAGTGCCGAAACGTTGGAAAATTGTAAAAATGTAATAAACGAGCATAAATCCGTATAAAAACAGTTTTAATTACCTATTTAGAGGCTAAAAATTTCACCCATGCCGGGATTCGAACCCGCAACCTCTGGCACGGATAGCCAGAGGTTGTGGGTTCGAATCCCGGCATAGGTGAAATTTTTAGCCTCTAAATAGGTTTTTAAATATAGAATTTGTAGTAAAATAATAGAAAATCTTACGTCTGTATGTTCTACGCTTTTTTTATACTCACTATCATTAGCTCCTCTCTGCCATCGTTACTGGGTATGAGCCTTTTCCTCCGAATGCGAAATCTCTAGGTCCCTTGCCATCCACATCTACGAACTTTCCTCTGGCTTAGCGATCGTTGGACCATTAGGCTACTAGTCTGCGCACAGACCGTCGTCCTGTACTCAGTCGCCTCTCTGCGATTGCTATACTCCTTAACTCTTTTACGATAAAGAAAAAACAAATATAATACATAGATAAAGAACTCTTTATTGCTCATAAAACAGGAAAATACACTGATATATCTTAAGCTAAGAGTACAGACAGTAGCTTTGTCACTAATAGTTATCAATTTCTGACAAAGTTTAGATGGACTGGAGCAATACCTTGGATGACAAAAATACGTCTATTGAAATGAAATGAAAAGATTTTATCCAAAGCGGCACAAAAACTGCAGCATAGTGAACGTTTCAACCAAAATATTAATAAATATAATTGAAGAATAGGTGCTGACTGTAAATCAGTGTTGCAGGCCCAGCCTGCAGCAAATGGCGCTTTAAAAAGACGCTTTGTAAAAAGGCCTATTATAGAATAGATGACTTTATAAATGATGTAAGCCCTTGGCAGTAGACCAATTCCACAACGAGTAAATCATAGTTATTAAATAAATACTTTATATGTAGCAACCGAATCACTGCAATCCTCAGTGTTAGTTATGTTATATTTTAAGTTTGTACAGACGACGTGATTGCATGTTAGTAAATATATCATACATTCTATAACTGACAAAAACTTAATCTGCAGGTTTGCTAAAGGTCATTCGAATGATGGCGTGGTGGCCGGGTCATCTATCTCCCTCCAAAATGGTTGAGACTGATGATGGATGACCTCTGCGTTATGCTCGTGAACGAGTGCTGTTCGTGTAATTTTTTTTTATTTATAATGCTTTAGCATTTAAAGTTATTAATGGCAATCATGGAATCTTATGCGTATAGGTGGTATCTAATGTATTAGATTTAAGAGGACTTGAGAAAAGATGGTCAGTGTAGAGTTTTTTTTCCCGCTGCCTTTTTCTCCATTACATTTCGGCCCGAAGGCGGCGGCTTTCACTTTCATGTTACATTGTACTTTGACATTCAGCAAACAGAATGTAAATTCTTTACGTTGAAGTTAATTGAATTGAATTGAATTAAATGCTGAGTCAGCTACCTGTTTGTGGCTGCGGAGATACAATGCCCTTCTAAATTGTAAATGTTTGTTTTACATCGTATTCTTTGTTATATAATATTTTTCTTTGTTGTCTCTCTCTCTCTCTCTCAAAACTAGGTAGATTGTGTGGGGGACTGCTTAAGTATTTTATATGTGTTGTTTTATTTTATAATTTCTTAGAGTATTACCACAGTTGAAGAATGCAGTCTACTTCATTCTCTATTAAATATATTAATTAAGCATAGTTAAAGTACCATGCTTATAGAACATGCATAAACCTTTGAAGCCTAGGAAAGGGTCAACCGAACTAAAACTTTTATTATCAAGGTGACCCAGACGTCTCAGGAGTTTTGGGCATGATTTGTATTCACAGAGGAAACGTGAAACATCTTATTACAAGTATGACAAGTTCGACGAGCAGGGCCGGATAAGGATAAATCCGAGACTAGCTCGAGAGAGTCAAGTCCGCCTGATAAGAGGTCATGCAGCCACGACTTGTCTCGTAATAAAATGGTCCCGCTGCCGCGACTTCGGTACGCAACCCTAAAACTTCTCTATGAGATTGATAGACTGTAAAATTTTGATGAAGTCCGGCTCAGTGTTTAAGAAACAAAGTATTCAAGAATAGAAAGTGAAAAACCCGATTGATTTTTGCTCGAGCTGTTCTTTTGAATAAGTTAGACAACTAGATAATTACATAATGATTTCGGTATATTCAGATTGATTTGTTTTTTGAAAATGTTATTTAACATAAATATCATTAAAAAGTGAAAATCACTTCGCCAAATTCCGCCAAAAATTCCACAAGTACCATGCGGTTAGTTAATGCACCGCCCTCCCTCCCACTTTGCGCAAGTGCAAGTGCTTGCACTTGTTAGCCTGAGGATGCCTCGTGTTAGAGGCGAAACGCGTCGCGTGTTTTCTCACACAAATTGGTGTCAGTTGTGCTGTGTTCGTGTCTTGCTTCTGCTTGAAAAAGTGGGAGGAACGGCGGTGCATTAACTAACCGCATGGTGCTTGTGGGATTTTCGGCGGAATTTGGCGAAGTAATTTTTAATTTTTAATGCTATTATGGATTTCCGCAAAGTAACGGCTGATTCTATACAATAACATAAATATTATAAACGGTAAAAAACATAATACATGATATGTCATGATATGTTGATATGTTTATACATTATCTTAAGCTAAGATCATTATTTTTTTCGTATCCTACACGCGCCCCACTGCAGGGCACAGGCTTTATGGACTTAGTTACCACGCGTGCCCACTGTAGATCGGCAATTTCGTGTCAAGTTATTTGAATACCTCAGGCACTCAGGTTTCTTCAAGATTCCGCAACTGGTATTGCTACAAAAATGTATGGAACTTTGAAAAAAACTCATTGGTACACGCCCGCACTGAGAAATCAAACCGGGGTCTCACTTCCGAGTTACCTACATTGTTCTCCAATGAAGTCACAAAATATAAGTCACTTAGAGAATGAAGTTATTGGTACTTGCCGGAGGCAAACTCGCGACATCATTCATAACATCACAAACATACGCGCGCGTAACAGAATAAGACCCCTGAAATAAAAGCAGATAACATTGAATGTTGTCACGCTAATGTAGTCTTTAAATGTTCGCAAATAGAGACACGAAATGCTAATGCCGGGCCCCGGGAAGCGCGCAGATGTTGCATAGAGTTAGGGCTAGTTAGACAGGACAAAGATAGCGGGGAAATTTTATGTTTGATGGAATGATAAGTTGGTGCAGAGTTCTTTAAATATTTTTTCATCCCACCATCTCGGAAAGAGATGGGGATTTTTAATCTTCAATATCTGAGTGGAAAAGCCGTTTTTATTCTCTAGAGAATAAAGTAAATTGAATTTAGAACATCGTGTGCACTAAGTTTGTGAATTAAAAAAGTGTACCTATCTTGTGATTGTAAACGTTTTTTTTTGCATTTAGTAATTTCCTCGCTGAGGTGGAATGAAAAGTTACGTGTTGCACTCGAGTGCAAAGATTTTTCACCTCGTGCTCTTTTGATTCCCTCGCTAACGCTCAGGATTCAAAATTGAACACGCGGTTAAAAAGCAACTTTGCACTCTTGTATAAAAAATAACTATTGTGTTGTTTTGGTAGTTTAAAGTTACAAGTTTAAAATTGGTAAGTAAAGTTTGTTTTTTAAAACCACTTACACGGAGCTGTGAATTTTTTTGGTCATGTCTAAATCAAAGAATACTCAATTAAAAGTAGTTTAGCGGCGGCTTCGTGGGCTCGAATCTAATCCAAAATGTTTATTGGGCAGAACAAAACTTAACAACACATAAAGTAAATAATAACCCCAAATTAAATTAAATTGTATCTTGGGGCACAGCTCATCCATTCACGATAAACTTAAATATCACAACAACATGTGCATAGTAATAAAGTTGATTTTTTTACACTATCTTTATTTTTAATGCACTAACCCGTGCTAAGGAACAAATTTAAAAACCTATTTAGAGGCTAAAAACGCAATACAGAGAATATTGTAAAGAGGTTCGAAATTTCACTGATGCCGTGAGTCGCCCATTGGCTCAATTGGTAGAGCGCTGGTACGGATAGCCAGAGGTTGCGGGTTCGAATCCCGGCATGAGTGAAATTTTTAGCCTCTAAATAGGTTTTTAAATTTGTTCCTTAGCACGGGTTAGTGCATTAAAAATAAAAATAGTGTAATCATGTGGGTACAGTGATATCGTTCCGATGTTAAACCTAACTGCAAAGTAGGTAGTCGGGGCTGTAAGTAATGCAATTTGCTTAAGTCAGATGTCACTGCCTGTACGTAATACAGAGAATATTGTAAAGAGGTTCGAAATTTCACTGATGCCGTGAGTCGCCCATTGGCTCGATTGGTAGAGCGCTGGTGGGTGGATCTACACGAATTGTCGCTAATTCGTCATTGTTCTCATTAATCTCTCACAGTTCTCAGCACAACAGAAATGTACTAAGAATACAGTTATTGAACAGGTTTTTAAAATCTGAACAGGTTTTTAAAATTGAACAGGTTTTTAAAATTAAAAAAATTCAGCTCAGTAATAATGGTTTTTCAGAATGGGCCACTCCTGGTATACATAGAAGTAGGAAAAGATTGTATGAATTGTATGAAGAAAAGCAATCCAATCCGGATCCAAGCTTTAGAGAATTTGTTAAGAATTACTCTAAAACCTTTAGGAAAACCTGTTCTATGGCAAAATCCCTTAATATAAGCAAAAAGATAAAGGCGTCTTCAAATAAAATAAAAACTACTTGGCAAGTGATTAACAAGGAGACAGGCAAAACAAAGCCGAGGGATCAAAGTTTTGCGCTAAAGGTAAGTGGGAAAATAGTCAACTCAAGTGACGAAATCGCAAAAGTATTCGAAAATTTCTTCACAAACATCCCACTAAATATAACGGCGGGCTTAAATTCTTCGTCTCAGTCAGCAGAATCACTAATGTTAGAAAATATAAAACCATGCGTAACAGACTTTCAATTTTCCCACGTTAGCTTCCAAACTATTGTTAAAACATTTAACCAAATAAATATAAAGAAAACTGAAGACTTGTGGGGTATGTCGGTCAAACTGATATCCACGGTAATTCATATTATTGCACCACACCTTGCTACAATTTTTAATAAATGTGTTGATCATGGGACTTTCCCGGATCTCTTAAAATTTAGTAAAATAGTTCCTCTATTTAAGGCAGGTGATAATGAGGATCCAAACAATTTTAGGCCCGTAGCAATACTACCGGTATTAAGTAAAGTGTTTGAGAAACTAATTTTACACCAATTGTTGACACACTTTAGTTTAAATAAACTCTTTCATAAAAAACAATTCGGTTTCACTAAGGGTCGTTCAACGACCGACGCAGGAGTGGCATTAATGAATCACATCTTTGACGCGTGGGAGGAGGCGCAGGATGCTATCGGAGTTTTCTGTGACCTTTCTAAAGCTTTTGATTGTGTAGACCATAAAACGCTCCTTTGTAAATTGAATAGATACGGTCTCAGTAATGGATCTCTAGCTCTTCTTCAATCATATTTAGCATACAGAGTTCAGAAAGTTGACATAAATAGGGTTAAGTCTTCTGGATCTGATGTTAAAATAGGAGTTCCTCAGGGTTCTATTTTGGGGCCTTTCCTCTTCTTAGTATATGTAAATGATCTGCCCTACCTAGTTGAGAAATTGTCACAAATAGTATTGTTTGCAGACGATACTTCTCTAATTTTTAAAATCAAAAGAGGTCAATCTAATCTAGACGATGTAAACAACGCCCTTTCTAAGGTGTTAAACTGGTTTACTGTAAACAATCTCATGTTGAATGCGAAAAAGACAAAATGTATAAAGTTTTCATTGCCCAATGTAAAAAAAGTGGACACAAGTTTAATTATAGCTGGTGACAGACTAGACTTAGTAGAGTCCACGGTGTTTTTAGGTATTACAATAGACTCGAAACTGCAATGGGGTCCACACATAAAAAATCTAGCGGGTAGGTTAAGTTCAGCCGCATTTGCAGTTAGAAAAATTAGGCAACTAACAGATGTGTCAACTGCGAGGCTTGTATATTTCAGTTATTTTCACAGTATTATGTCATATGGTTTGTTACTATGGGGGCGTGCGGCAGATATAGAAACAGTTTTTATTCTACAAAAAAGGGCTGTTAGAGCTATCTACAATTTACCTACCAGGCAATCGCTAAGGGATATTTTCAAGGAAATCGGAATTCTAACGATGGCTTGCCAATATATATTCGATAACATAATGTATGTACGAAAAAACTTAACAACATTTAAATTAAACAGGGATATCCATAACGTAAACACTAGAAACAGAAACAAAGTTGCTTTATCTAAATTCAGATTAGCCAAGGTAAATGCATCTTTTGTAGGACTAAGTGTACGTTTTTACAATAAAATTCCAGAACATATTCTATCCCTGCCTGACAGCAAATTTAAAAATTTCATTAAAAAGGCGCTGTGTAAAAAGGCCTATTATAGAATAGATGACTTTATAAATGATGTAAGCCCTTGGCAGTAGACCAATTCCACAACGAGTAAATCATAGTTATTAAATAAATATTTTATATGTAGCAACCGAATCACTGCAATCCTCAGTGTTAGTTATGTATGTCATATTTTAATTTAAGTTTGTACAGACGACGTGATTGCATATTAGTAAATATATCATACATTCTATAACTGACAAAAACTTAATCTGCAGGTTTGCTAAAGGTCATTCGAATGGTGGCGTGGTGGCCGGGTCATCTATCTCCCTCCAAAATGGTTGAGACTGATGATGGCTGACCTCTGCGTTATGCTCGTGAACGAGTGCTGTTCGTGTGTCTGGCCGCAGCACTTGTCATGTTTTCACGGCCTATGTAAAAAAAGTATATTTATTTAATAATGCCTTAACATTTAAAATTATTAATGGCAATCATGGAATCTTATGCGTATAGGTGGTATCTAATGTATTAGATTTAAGACTTGAGAAAAGATGGTCAGAGTGGAGTTTTTTTTTCCCGCTGCCTTTTTCTCCACTACATTACGGCCCGAAGGCAGCGGCTTTCACTTTCATGTTACATTGTACTTTGACATTCAGCAAACAGAATGTAAATTCTTTACGTTGAAATAAATTGAATTGAATTGAATTGAATTGAATTGTCGTTTTAGTATGTAAGTTTGTCAGTCAACTCCAGCTAATATAGAAATAAAAATATCTCTAACAACTGTTGCACTGACAACATAATAAGTGTGACACTTCCAAGGACAATGACGACGACAATTTGTGTAGATTCACCCTGGTACGGATAGCCAGAGGTTGCGGGTTCGAATCCCGGCATGGGTGAAATTTTTAGCCTCTAAATAGGTTTTTAAAGTTGATTTTGTGTACCCTTTCAGGGTGTCATGTTGTACCTTAACAAATTACATTAACCATCCGTAATATTGTCATGGCTTAACAAGAAATGATTGATTGATTGATTCTTTGGAAAAACTGGATAAGACTGACTATTTCAAGTCAAGCGAGAGTTAATGTACGATTATTTGTAAAAAAAAAATTATCAATTTTCAAATGCTGTATCACACCTATTTGATGTTTACAAACAACAAACGTAAACCGTTATGAATTCAGTTATTGTCTATATAAATATCTGAATTGTACGAAATTCATGCCTTAGAATTAACCTTCGTCGAAAGTAAGTTATGTTGCCGGTCTTATTATAGATCGCAGTATTTTCTCTCGACCCTCTATTCTGTACCTAACTCTGCCCGTAGTCGAACTTACCAATAGCGTCTGTTTACCCCCAATAATTATTTACATTCCATATCTCGAGCTCGGCTAAGTGCGAGCGCGAATCGCGTACTTAGAAACAATAAACAGCGTGAAATAGACCCGGCTTCGGATGTTTCGGAGGTTTGGATCCGCTGTAGGATTTTAGAATTTAAATTGAAGCTACAGAAATTCGATTTTAATGTGGGTTTGTGAGCTTAAACTTGACGTCAAGAGTAACCAGTGTAACTTTAAGCAGTAGCTTTGAATGTAGGTGTATTATAAGAGGGTGAGCGCGATGGGAAAGAGGCATACGCTTAGCAGTGGGTTGTACTGATGTATTGAAAAGGATAAATGCTACAAAATTAAATGCCATGTGGACTCGAGAATTGGTGGTGCATTTTAGCAAATGGCAAATTGATGTAGTTCATCTGTCACTGGACATTTAAAGTGACATTGTCTTAATCGCAAACAAAAATTTAATAAGTACCACTGAAATTAAAATTCTTACTAAACAACATTTCGCAAAAAGCTTCATTTTATGGCTAAAGTCGTCACGGGGCATGATTCACTGCTAACGTTAATTTTCATCACAAGCCAAGAGATGTTAGAGAGTCTGACAAAAAAAACACCTTAAAATTTCGGTGTAATTTATTTATCACACTATTTTTATTTTTAATGCACTAACCCGTGCTAAGGAACAAATTTAAAACCGGCATGGGTGAAATTTTTAGCCTCTAAATAGGTTTTTAAATTTGTTCCTTAGCACGGGTTAGTGCATTAAAAATAAAAATAGTGTAATCATGTGGGTACAGTGATATCGTTCCGATGTTAAAACCTAACTGCAAAGTAGGTAGTCGGGGCTGTAAGTAATGCAATTTGCTTAAGTCAGATGTCGCTGCCTGTAAGTAATACAGAGAATATTGTAAAGAGGTTTGAAATTTCACTGATGCCTTGAGTTGCCCATTGGCTCAATTGGTAGAGCGCTGGTACGGATAGCCAGAGGTTGCGGGTTCGAGTCTCGGCATGGGTGAAATTTTTAGCCTCTAAATAGGTTTTTAAATTTATTTATCACTGAAAAAATACTCTATATTTTTTTCTGTCACAAGTCGACAAATCACTTACAGGAAGTAAAAAAAAAATAGTTCATCTAGAATAAGCTGGCATGCGTAACAACTGTCACCGGCGCCGAAATCGTGTTGTTCCACTAATCCCCATTGGCGCATCTTAGTATTGGCAATGGTGATGAGTGAACAAAAAGTTCACAAATCCCCATCAATGGGCATTTTCAATGGGGATTAGTGGAATAACCCCCAAAATCGCTCTATTTCGGTTAATTTTGAGCCTCTTTGCCTGTTTGGTCAGTAGTTTCTTCATGTCACTGTCTGTCAGTGTTAGCCTACTGATCGCAGATCTTCTTTTTTCTTCTTTGTCTTTGCTTTAATGCAACGATTATTTGAGGTCGATACTTCGCTTTATCTTTGCTCCAGGATTTTCTGTCCTGGTTCACTCGAATGGGCTCGCTGCAAGTCTTGCGCCTTTATTATGTAACCTGTCACATATACATCTGTGTTCGAAAGTCAAATGTTTACTTAGTTCATCTTAGTAATATGTATCACACGCAGCATTTCAGTTTGAAGCGCTCGTTGCCTAGGTGAATCGAGTGATTGGAATCAATCACTTGGTTAAGCAACAACGGGCGCGGTCAGGTACGGGATGGGTGAGCGTCCCGTGACTACCGCTAGGGGCATTTTTCCGAGCGCTTCCGTGCTTCGCAAGGCATGTTAAGCCGTTGGTGCCGGCTGTCATATTGAAAGTTGTTAAGCCATGTCAGAGGCCTTATGGGCTGCTTGATAACTTCTGACAGTACGGCCCGCCACTGTCTTACAATCCTCCACCAACCCGGATTTGGCCCCCGTGGTGGAGTATGGCCTAACCTTCCTGCGATGCAGGAAGAGACCCGTGCCCCAGCAGTGGGGACATACAAGGGTTGATAACGAGGTAGCATTTCAGTGGATATCTGATACGTGTCAAAGATATTGAGCCACATTATTGTACGACTAAGTCTAGTATATATTTTGTTTTTGCACACAGATGTATACATGAAAATTTACACAATCCAGGCGCTGTGCTACCGTGGACCACTAGGTAGGTTATAGACACTGGCTGCCTCTCGGTGTTTGAGACATTCAGTGCCTGTCTGACAAAAAGCAACTGATTGTAGATGTACTACACTGTTGTCCTGGGCCTAGATACTGCTAATGCATTGTGGTACAACGACTATTGCATGGACATGGCGATTTAATTTCGGTTCTGCTTCAATTCCACGCGCACCTACATCGTACCATCTAGGCGTTAATAGTATGAAAAATCATGTTACCTGAAGCGACCATATATCTGTCATCATGGTACTTCAATGTACTAACAGAATCGAGGCCCTGGTATTATGCCCTCAAACATTATGTCGTCATTAATTCGGACCTCTATATACGTTTGCCGGTCACGGGCACTTAATATCGACTAATCATAGCCTAAACCAAAAAATACAAATTGCAAAAGTAGACTTTATTTCGTTCGTTTGAGCCCTATCTGACAGGACCTAAGGACCAGTTTAGCTTGTGAAAATGTTGATTAGTCCTCAGTACGTTCGCCTTTGACGTGGCGGATCAGACAGGTCTTAATTATGCCACAGTACGACTGTTTCAAAGCCTTGTCGTGGCCTACATCAGCGTAACGTGGAACCATCTGTGAGAGTTTTACTTGGAATTTGAACCTGTTTCCCGTGAAAATAAGAACTGCTTGAAATATAAGACATACGCATGTCCTAGGCAGTGAAGAGACTATGTCGGCTCTAATAAATGAAAGGGCACAGGTTACAGTGCTATGGTAAGGCATGTAGTAAGCAATAGTATAATATCAGCTGGTACTCAAACTCTTACCCACGATTTCTCTTGTGCCTTCAAGCTGTTAATAGACCATTAATAATTGTCAGTTATTTTTAGGGTCCCGTACCTCAAAAGAAAAACACGAAAACCTTTTTGGATCACTTTGTTGCAAATCCATTGGTCCAAATGTCTTTTTTAATATTTATAAACAAATGGATGGATCCTTATATCCAGGTATCCAGTTGAAAAACCATGTAGTTAAACTACAGTCCCTTGAAACTGAGTGAAAATCAACTTCTAAGTTAACGTAAAAAAGATACGGTATTTTATGCCGCAAAAAAATATATTTTGACACTGAAGGGAATCAAAAGTAATAAAATACTTTCCGTTGACCTAGAACTATGAACAGCAAGTAATACCGTCTTTTCCTGCAAACAGTACTTATGAACACATAATGAATTCGGAATACCCGATGATTCACTGAGTCACCATTCGAGCAACAAAACCAGATTGCTTCTTCGCCTAGTTTTTTGTATGCACTTTTGACCAACAGCTGACAACCGTCAACAGCCTGTAAACAGACAGTTAACAAACAAGCAAACGGGGGTAATGAAATGAAATAGTAGATTGGTTAACGAGGGAAGAAAGAATCAATTCCCGAGGTATTTAGACCGCGGCTATGGTCCGCGTAGCAATTGATTCTTTTACCCGTGTTAAACACTCTACTTTTCATTTCGAATATGAGGAAAATAAAAACTCATTTTTAATATTCAAATCTTAGCATAAAAGATTATCACCTATTTTTTTGAATTCCAAAACAGATTAGTACCCGCCATTTAAATCGACTTTTTAAATTTTAATTATGGAACTCACCGCGTAATGAGGGCTTTTCAGCTCGGCGTTTTTGACAGCTGTCAGTTGGGTTCCCCAAAAGCTACTAGATGGCGCCGTGCCTAACTCTGTCTGAGAATGGAGGTTATTGACACAGAGTATATAGGAGTGACAGAATCATAGAGTAGAAGGAAGACCAGTAACCAATGATACCTTGCTGCATACTATCAGCTATGCAGACAGGTTTCTTCAGTTTCTGGTCTTTTAGCCTCCTTCATTCAGAAAGGGGAAGCGCTAGCGCCATCTACTGATTAAAAGTGGTACAACTTTATTTTTTAAAGTTGCGGCTTATTCACACTGGCTGTTTAGAAACTCACATGGCCGCAGCATTTTTTTTAATTAGTTTTTTTTAAAGCCTATTTATAACATAAAACTCTCCACAACTGACAGTAGTTCTATTTTTAAACTTCATTCCGGCCCTTGGGTGGTAAGTAATATGTATGAGTTTTTCCCTCCCTATGGAGGGAAGCAGCATTTTCCACCCAATAATCAGATCAAAACAACACTACTTTCCGAGTATAAGAAATGAAAAGGGTTTGTTAAAAGTAGCGCAGAAACAGCCGCTTAATGGACGTTACAATTCAAACTCCATTTTGATATCTAGATCATTTTGGAGAAAAAATGGACAAATATCTCCACACTTTTTGTTTAAGGACGTCTTTTCAGTCTTAATTAACAGAGTTTACATAATTATTATAAAAATAGAATTAGTGCATTGTACTGGTATTTAGCGGAGGCCTATTTATTCTCGCATCAACGACTTCACCATTGCAATTAACACTTAATGAAGTCGGAATACTAGATGATTCACTGAGCCACCGTTCGGGCAACAAAACCATCCGCACGCCTATTACTCGTTTCAATAAGTAATCTCATTATCTCCTCTGAAGTCAGTGCTACCCCTTCGCAGGCGCAATGTTGGAGGGAGCAACAGTGCTACTAATTTGTCCCTAATTCGTTCCCGCAATTCCCTATTTACTTTAATAATCCGATTAAAAATATTCCTTTTGGTAGCTACTTCGCGCGCGGGCCACGAAATTGAAGAAAAAAAAGTATATTTCATTACAAGTGTGGAAAGGCTGTCATTGGCTGACCCGAGCCGAAGCGCAGCCGAAGGCGAGGGTTGACAGTCGGAACAAGTTGCAATGACGGTTCCGCACGTGTACTGAACGACTATTTTTAATAAAGTTGCGAAAAAATTAAGCAATTTAATGAAGAAAAAATATTTGGAAAATGGCGCCAACGGTAAAAGCAGATTTTTTTTTCTTCACCCATTCTGGTAAGCAAAGGGAACTATGCCCAAGTCTTCAGTAGAATTTTTTTATTGATATGAAACGAAAATGAAATTTGATGAGATGAAATAAAATCAAACCTAACCTAACTCATTCAATCAAATCATTAAATCTGATATTGAAACAAATTAGTAGCTTCTTTTTAGAAATATAAGTATTTGCATGAATCATACAAACTTCTATGTTTTTTTTTAGTAAAAACTTCATGGTTGGTTTTTCTTTTTAATAGACATTATTTTGACAGTTGGGAAAGAGAACGCACGAGTGCGGGAAAGGTAAAAAAAAAGCACGAGTGCACGCTATACGTCCCTGCGATATGCCACTTTTTGAGCAACTGTATTAAAAAGTAATTTTATTGCCATTCGCAGACTAGCTTCAAGTTAATCACATTTTGTAAATAAATTTTTATTACTTCATTAAAAAATGAAAATTACTTTTCTAAATTCCGCCAAAAATCCCACAAGCACCATCTGGTTAGTAAACGCAAACTTTTTCGAGCAAAAGCAAGACACGAACACGCCACCACGGAGAAAATGTTATTAGTAAATCGGCAGACCAGTGTTTTGCGTAGGTTTTACTTATAGCTTAGCCGTCGTTCGAAAGAAAAATGAGACATCATTGGCCGGTTTCTGGTTGAGAGTTTCTTTAAGTAAATACTTAAGTAACGTTCTGTCACGCTCTTTGCTGAGAAATTCGAAGAGACAGCACAATAATCAAGTACAATTTTAAAAACCTATTTAGAGGCTAAAAAGGTACTCGGTAAAGAAGGTACTCGGGGCTGCCAGTGATGCAAATTACTTTAGCCAGATGTCGCTGCCTGTACGTAATACAGAGAATATTGTAAAGAGGTTCGAGATTTCTCTGATGCCGGTGAGTCGCCCATTAGTTCAGATGGAAAAAGCTCTGGCACGGATAGCCAGAGGTCGCGGGTTCGAATCCCGGCATGGGTGAAATTTTTAGCCTCTAAATAGGTTTTTAAAAGTGTCCTTAGCATGGATTAGTGAAAATATAATAATTAATTAAGCAACGTGAAATAATTTAATGTGTTTGTACATCTACTTCCTTTTCCAATGTATTGCTCCAGTCCATCCAAAGGTTGTCTGGGAGAGATCACTTTTAGTGATAAGGCCACCGTCTGTACTTTTAGGTTATGATATATCTGTGTAATTTCCTTTTTTATCTATAATAATGTATAAGTGTTCTCTATCTATCCACTTAGCGAAGTTCTTAATTCAGAAACTGGTCCCGAGATTCTTTGGCGGTATTTCTCGCGGTGTTCGTGGCCCCGTCTCGACTACACGTCTAAAAGAGAAGAGGGAGGCTCAGCTTATTAAAGATGTCGCAAGCAAAGATTGCTTTAATTCCGCAAATGCTTGCTACGGCTTTATTTCCCGGGCGTGCGTTCACAAAGTAAATATAGAACTGTTATTCATGAGGCGTACACCTGCAGAGTATGCCGCTTTTTATATAGCAGACGCAGATGACTTAACTCTGTGATGACTCTCTGTGATAAATAAATTACTAACTATAGTATTTTAAAAACTTATTTAAAGGCTAAAAATCCACCCATGCCGGGATTCGAAACCGTGACCTCTGGATATCCGTGCCTGCGCTCTTTCCAACTGAGCTAATGGGCGACTCACCAGCATCAGTGAAATTTCGAACCTTTTTACAATAATATCTGTATTACGCATAGGCAGCGACATCTGGCTGAAGTAATTTGCATCACTTGCAGCCCTGACTACCTACTTAGCGCGGGTAAGTGCATTTAAAAGAATATAATTACTATTGTTTCATTATCAAAGGGGAAGATAAAAAGTACCCAGGACCGGCGTGCATGCACGTTGATGTGCATCACGACTTATGAACGTTGATGAAACGAGTGTGATCGGTTAGGATCGTGGTAAGTGGCAGTCCCTGGTCTCTGCCTACCTCTCTGGGAACAGGCGTGAGGTTATGTTATGGTATTTACTATCGTTTTAGAACCATAAGATTGCAGTAAGTAGTTTGACCCACTTAAATAACTGTGATTTTTTTCTGCAATCGCGTGAAAAAACTTGTTTGTAATTTGCTCTTTATTCAATTAATCATATAAACTCATCATCAATAAAATTTTTACACTGTTGAAAGAAATTTACTTTGAATTTATTGGGTTTAAGTTGTATTGGACTTGTTCTGGAAACAGGACTTGTATAGTTATTATTAGGCCGGGAGAAATTTCTTTTGAAATAAGAATGCCTGTGTACGTAATTTTTATCACATTGCATATTATTTAAGTTGCTACCTTACCTTAATTTATTCCCGACGATTCGATTTGTGATTTACTGGATCACATGTTCCCTTTTACACTGGATTCCACATGCTTGAAAGCTTGAAACCATCATCAAATAATACATTACCAAGGTCTAGTAGTTAACTCAAGTATCTCTTAAATGAAACATACAATTCTATTCGGAACATAACCACTATTTGGGGTACGCTGCAGTGCCCAGTGGCACCACCTCAAATTAATAAAAAGATTAAATATAGATTGAAAATAGAGGTAATAAATAAATTACTTACTAAAGTATTATCAAACGGGAAGATAAAAAGTACCCAGAACCGGCGTGCGTGCATGAAACGATTTATTAAAATAATAAAAAAAATAGTCATTTATTTCAGGCAAGGGACCCATATACAAATAATTATTAGATAAAAACATTTATTTGCATCTACGCACACACACACACACAGAGGTATATAACGGACGAAGAAAAAATGTTACAAGTAAGTGACACAAAGCAATATTATACAGCAACGAGAACAAAGGCTTATTCTCTAAATAGACCAAACGAATCGATTCTAACGAAGGCTTATCAAGCGTAACAATGGAAACTTATCCTCTGAAAAGACTGAGGAAGTCAATACAAACGAAAGCTTATCCTGCAAATAGACCAAGCGAAACAATTTGAAGAAAGGCTTGTCCTACAAATAGACCAAGCAAGTCAATGCAAACGAAGGCTTACCCTGCGAATAAAACAAGCGAATCAGTGGGAACAAAAGCTTATCCTGCAAATAGACCAAGCGAATCGATTCTAACGAAGGCTTATCAAGCGAATCAATGGAAAATTATCATGCTAAAGGACTAATAAATATAAAAAATAATAATAATAATTTATGATTATTTATAAAAATCATTATTATGAAGGTTGATGAAGCGAAAGTGATCTGTCAGGAACGCGGCAAGTGGCAGTCCCTGATATATATAGAATATTCTCTATTGAATATACACCAAGAATTACATATGAGACTTAGGACCGGTTTCTGAATTGAGAATTTCACTAAGTACATACTCAAGTAACGTGCTGTCACGCTCTATGCTGATTCGAAATTCGAAGAGATAGCACCACAGTCAAGTATTTACGTAACGAAATTCTCAGTTCAAAAATTGGACCTTAGACATTAACATACTCGTAGTAGAATACAATTGGCGGCCTTTCAAATAACATAGCATAACATAACATTTACATACTGGCACATACACTCGCGGTCTGAAAATGTTTACGACCTTAAGGTTGGTAATTGCATGCACAAATCTATGCCACATGGTCGATGGTATTATGTGATTTGATTAGGCATCGAGCATAGATTAGGCATAGAGCATAGAAGAAGCAATAGAGATTCACACAAGCGAGGTTGCCATGGTTTTACAATCAATTTCTATTATTTCAATCCTAGTATTTTTGATAAATGTCAATTGTAAAAAAATCAATTATGTCAACTTTTAAACAAAGAAAAGAGTTTCATCATCAAAACGTCATGAATACTCTTTTTGTTAGAATCGATGCTACAACTATTAACTACTTAAAAAGTGGTTTAAAAAGTTGTGATTTTAAATTTAAAAAGTTTTAAATTACTTAAAAAGTAATACGTACCTAGATATAGCATTTTAGACTTTATTGCACACAGTGTGCTAAATAATCTAATTTGAAAACTGATAAACATTTTTAGACCGCGACCGTACATTGCCTCTGGCCCCACATTAGGATACCCTGTGTCGTGGGAACCAGAAACAACGCCATCACAAACATTAAAACATCCAAGACCTAGGGTTTTTTTTGTCCCCAGCCGGGGATCGTACCCGGGACCTCTCACTGCTTTTGTTATGGAAACCTCAGTGAGCCGACCAAATGAATACGCACAAACTGTAACATTTGAATGCAATTACGCCGTGTTGCCGTCTAATGCGACAAGATGAAGTAATGTAATAAAGAAAGTTGGCAACGGCAACACACAGAGAACAAGTGCCGTCAGAAAGTCGATTTCACCCTATTTTTGTGTTTCTTACAAATGCAATGAATGCTTGAAAATAAAAATTACTGAGTAGAGCAATTATTTTTTTCATGTTTCAGCAAACAGTAAAAGAAAGAGAAAAAGAAGTGGGGATATTTATAAGTGATTTATTTACAGAAATATACAAAACAGTAGGTTGAGAGAAAGCTTGGTTCGAGATGTACACCAGGTTATTTGGTTCAGTCCGGGAATGCGGCCGGGGAATATACGCCTCTTACTTGGGTCCTTCTGTATTGTCCTGTCTTATAGCCAGCGGCTTCCGCGTCTTTTGCAAATGGAATTATACAAGTTTCGAGTAGAATTCGGTTGTGTGACGCGCGAGGGTGTAAGCACTCACGGCGCTAACGAGATTTGAATTTGGAACGCAAATTGTACAAAGATACACCAGTAAGCTGAAGGCTACAGTGAAGTCGTTTCGTGGTGCTAACCAGCGTCACCAATGGAAAAAAATGCTGCTTATTACAATGCGCCTTTGGAAAAAGTGAACTTCATAAATCGAATGTTTATGACCTTCAATAACTGATAGCCCAGCCTAATTTAAATACGGAATGATTAGAATGACAGATTGCATTAATATTAATACCATCATTCTCATCTGAGCTATTTATATAACAATATTTTACAAAATACAAAAATATTTCTCGGGCTCGGTGGCGCAGCGGTTTGTCACGTTGACTGTAAACCCGAAAGTTTCGGGTTCGAACCCCGGCTGGGTCAAACTAGGAAACGAACTTTTCTAGTTTGTCCCGGGTCTTGGATGTTACCTATGTATTTATTGTATTCAATCTATCGTCGAGTTAGCACCTATAACACAAATCATTTAGTTGTACTTAGTATAGGGATAACGAGATCTGTGTAATATGTCTATGAATATTTATTTATTATTTATATATTATTATTATTTATTATTAAATAAGTTTTAACATGAGCGAATACACAGCGGGCCCCGCACATACATTTCGATGTTTGATACTAATAACTAAAGATCTGAACTAGAGATGTAGATTGCCAAATCTAATGTACCTTCTCCGACTAGATAAACCTATTAGTAAAGCAGTCGGTCTCCACGATACAGGTATAACCGAGTGTGAAGACCGCAGAAAATTAGATTCGTAGTAAACTGCCGTAAAAACTGTAACACCTTAATAATATTTTTTTATTTTTATCTTACGTAAGACAGGTTGCTGTGTGGTGTCGGCCTAGAGAACGGCACCAACCCAATTCTACCCGCGGGTGGCCGGTGAGTCGAACATTAGCTCAGTTGGATAGAGCGCTGGCACGGATAGCCAGAGGTCGCAGGGTTCGAATCCCGGCATGGGTGGAATTTTTAGCCTCCAAATAGGTTTTTAAAATTGTCCTTTGCACGGGTTAGTGCATTAAAAATAAAATTGTATAATTAACACTTACTTCGAATATACATTCTTGACAGTGAACATCTTTTTACTATATGTTACCAAATCCTATATTAAATAAAACTTTCAAGCTCTTTGCCCCTCCTATCTCAACAGTATGTTCTAAAAATAGTTGTCACGACTGTGAGTGTGTCACGATGATGAAGTTCACTTTTGAAAAAATACGTAACAGCAAAACAACTTATGATTTTTATTCCATTCGCGGCACAAGTTAGCGGTGGTTCATCTTGATACATACATACATACATGATTATACAATTTTTATTTTTAATGCACTAACCCGTTCATAACATCTTCGGGCAATTTTAAAAACCTATTTAGAGGCTAAAAATTCCACCCATGCCGGGATTCAAACCCGCGTCCTCTGGCTATCCGTGCCAGCGCGCCAGGGCTGCAAGTGATGCAATTTACTTCAGCCAGATGTCGCCGCCTGTACGTAATACAGAGAATAATGTAAAGAGGTTCGAAATTTCACTGATGCCGGTGAGTCGCCCATTAGCTCAGTTGGAAAGAGCGCTGGCACGGTTAGTCAGAAGTCGCGGGTTCGAATCCCGGCATGGGTGGAATTTTTAGCCTCTAAATAGGTTTTTAAAATTGTCCTTAGCACGAGTTAGTGCATTAAAAATAAAAATAGTATAATCATGTGGGTACAGCGATATAATTCCGATATAAAAACCTAACTGCAAAGTAGGTACTCGAGGCTGTAAGTGATGCAATTTACTTCAGCCAGATGTCGCTGCCTGTACGTAATACAGAGAATAGTGTAAAGAGTTTCGAAATTTCACTGATGCCGGTGAGTCGCCCATTAGATTAGTTGGAAAGAGCGCTGGCACGGATAGCCAGAGGTCGCGAGTTCGAATGCCGGCATGGGTGGAATTTTTAGCCTCTAAATAGGTTTTTAAAACATACATGCATAACATCACGCCTGTATCCCAGAGGGGTAGGCAGAGACCAGGTACTGCCACTTGCCACGATCCTGACAGATCACCTTCGCTTCATCAACGTTCATAAGTCGTTGCATGCAAGCACGCCGCCGGTTCCGGGTACTTTTTATCTTTCCCTTTGATAATACATCCCCTATCTGGTCGATGTATGTCCGCCTGGGACGACCCTTACCAACCCTTCCACTCACATTCGCAATACATATTTGTTTCGTGAATCTTTCTTTATTTTGATACTGTACACTTAAATTGTATGTGCACTTAATTGTAGCTCGTTGTACAACCGGCCAAGTGCATGTCGGTTCACGTGCAGAAAGGGTTCTTAGGAGGGGTCTCTTGATTGCCTTACACAACTAACAACTTCGTCAATGTAATTTTCAGTGGAATGTGTACGAAACTTTGCTTTTATAAGTGGGTCGACTATTACTCGCTGACTTGGAACGCCTACGTAGGCTTCATAGTTTTCCCTTTAACTTCATTATATGTGCTACTTACTGTCCTAAATTTATCCGCCTATTTACAAATAGCTGTTTAGCCGAGTGCATTAATGCGTTCGTGTCTTGTTTCTGCTTGAAAAAGTGGCAGGGAGAAAACGATTAAGTCATGAAGGCACAGTATTGGAGAGATTTATCATTGTTGCAAGAAAGATATTGAAGTTGAATATTTATCACAACAAAATAAAAAAAATCAAATGAAATCAAAATTTATTTGAAAACCTATTAAGAGGCTAAAAATTCCGCCCATGCCGGGATTCGAACCCGCGAACCAGAGAATATTGTAAAGAGGTTCGAAATTTCACTGATGCCGGTGAGTCACCCATTAGCTCAGTTGGAAAGAGCGCTGTCACGGATAGCCAGAGGTCTCGGGTTCGAATCCCGGTATGGGTGGAATTTTTAGCCTCAAATAGGTTTTTAAATTAAGAAAGTAAGTTTTTTGTCAAAAATATATTGTCATTAGTTGCCTACGCTAGGGCGACCCTGTATTTCAGGCAACCAAATCGTATCTCGTAAATATGAACCAAACATTATTGTATCAAGGGTGCATCTCAAAAATGAACAGAACAATAAAGACGTAAGCCACACGACAATCAAAGCCGGTAAAATCGTTTCAAAATTAAGTGCAAAACTTTTGTTTGGCAAACAATGTCGTCTTTGAGGAATCGTCCGCAAGTTCGCACATAAATCCAGTAATAAAACCGAGTGCATTAAATACTTAGTTTCAATTTAAATTTCCAACTAAAAACACCTTGAATTAAGCGACGTGCCTCTACTATGAATTATCTTCCTTGTCCCGACGTGTTCTCTCTATCCAATTTTTTGTTTTCATATAGTCAAGTTTTAGTAACAGGGTAATTTTTATTTTAGGATTTTAGAAGTAAAATACTACGGAAAATATAGTTACAGAAAAAAAAGCTCATCCAAACAAGCACATTTTTAGAAAACAAGATTAAAAGATGTGTTAAAATTTTCACTATTGTGTTAAAATTACCAGCCGCACTAGCCGGAGGTCGTAGATTCGATTCTCACTAGGGGCCACCGTCATTTGTACAAATCGTCTTAGTCTGAGTGTATTTCCATGTTTGTGAGGTCCTTGAATTCTGACCATATCACAGGGTATCCTAGTTTGTGACCGGGACAAGTAGTTGTATTGTATGACAGTTATTATTATTTAGCAAACAAACTGATCGTGGCTCGAACTGAAAATTTGTTTTTTAATACAAACTGACCGACCCGTTACTGCCGCTAGTGGCATTTTTTCGAGCACTTGTGTACTTCGCAAGGCACGTTAAGCCGTTGGTGCAGGCTGTCATGTAATAGTAGTCGTTAAACCATGTCAGAGGCCTTATGGGCGGATAAGTTCTGACAGTAAGGCCCGCCACTGTCTTACAAACCTCCACCAACCCGGACTTGGCCCCCGTGGTGGAGTATGGCCTAACCTTCCTGCGATACAGGAAGAGACCCGTGCCCCAACAGTGGGGGCACAAAAAGGGTTTATATCGAGAGTGAGTATAACATCAAAGCACGTCCCGAGTAGGCCCCAGTTGATGGAGTAATTAGTTAAGAGCACAATTTAATATGAGGACGGAGACAGTGCGCCGCCCGCGCAAGTTTCCCCGCGGAACCGGATGCGGAGTTTATTGGCGGATAAAGCTGCAGGCGCACTTGCTTGTCTAATTAATTAGTTTTTAATTATATTAAGAGCGGAAACCTTAGTGCCTGGGACGTTCATGTCCTCAGTGGTGACATCGACTGCCTAAGGTACGTAAGCATAGTGCTAATGCCGGCGCAGACGAGGGACTATCCGCCGGGTACTTTTATGTCCGGCGATATAGATCTTATAAATTGTATCGTAACAATGCCACGAAGGACTAAAAGTACCCCGTACAAAAAGTCCCTCAAGTTAACGAGGACATCAAGAGACCGGACTGGACAAAAGTGCGGTGTTTTCTTTTAAAACGCCTTTTCTTTTTCAACTTCATGTAAATTACAACACAATAGAATATTTGCTTCCATAGCGTACGTTTCACTCAATTTCCGGGGAACAAATGACAGCACACCGTATGCGTTCAGTCCGCGACAAGTACTTGGAGGACATTTTTTGCGCAGACCTTTAGCTATACAGAGTGTCTCATTCAAATCGGTCAGTATGGGAAAGTCTGAAACTATAAGACATACGAAGATCTGTTCTGAGAAACCATTTCATCGATTTTAATAACAAGAAAAACTGCATTCATACATTTTTAAAAACATCTGTACTCCGTTCGGGAATCGAACCCGGTTGTTTTGAAAAAAAAAACTTCTATTAATCAATAAAAATCAATTGAAAAGCCCACTTAAAATAAATATGTAGATACTTATTTAAAGATCGTTACCTAAACGTATTGAATATTGTATTGAAAAAGGCGGCGGCGGTCACTTCGAGCACCTACTAAAATAAATTAAAATATGTGAAAACAATGCATTTTATTCATTTTAGACATCATGTTTCATACAGACATTTACTGCTTAGGTAGGTTTAGTGTAGGTTTTTTTTTTAAAACCACCGGGTTCGATTCCCGAACGGAGTACAGATGTTTTTTAAAATGTATGAATGCAGTTTTTCTTGTTATTAAAATCAATGACATAGTTCGTCAGAACAGATCTTCGTATGTCTTATAGTTTCAGACTTTCCCATACTGACCGATTTGAATGAGACACCCTGTAGATCTCTTATAAATTGTATCGTAAAAATGCCACAAAGGACTAAAAGTACCCCGTACAAAAAGTCCCTCAAGTTAACGAGGACATCAAGAGACCGGACTGGACAAAAGTGCGGTGTTTTCTTTTAAAACGCCTTTTCTTTTTCAACTTCATGTAAATTACAACACAATAGAATATTTGCTTCCATAGCGTACGTTTCACTCAATTTCCGGGGAACAAATGACGGCACAACGTATGCGTTCAGTCCGCGACAAGTACTTGGAGGACATTTTTTGCGCAGACCTTTAGCTATAATTATATTCAACGGGTCTAATCACGATTATTTAAAGTAAAACGTAATTACAAGTAGGTACGTACCTTAATTCCCGACGTTTCGGCAGCGTTGCAGTTGTCGTGGTCACGGGTAGACTGAAGGGCGAGTAATCAATTATTGTAGGTTGATGTCACTTTTCACAGTCAATTTTAATTGATGTAAGGACATTCTCTCTCTTTCTATCTGTCTCTTAGAGGGAGAAAGCGCCCCGCAGTGGGCGGCTTATATACAGGTTATAATTATAATATTAATATTTTTATTTCACTAAAATATAAATCCATATACAAAACAACACATATTTTTATGTAGCCTATAAACGTCCTATTAAAGCACTGATAAGTGGTCGTGTGTGAAACAGTGGCACTTTCACTCACACTAGATGGGACGAAGGGACCACTCGGTCGCTGCAGTACCTAGGACATTGTTTTTTAGATGGACTAGATATGCGATTGCAACTCTACATGTCCCCTTTGCTGGAGAACGGGTCTCTTCCTGCATTGCAGGAAGGTTAGGCCATACTCCACCACGGGGGCCAACTTCGAGTTGGTGGAGGTTTGTAAAATACTGGCGGGCCTTACTGTCAGAACTTGTCAAGCCGCTCATAAGGCCTCTGACATGGCTTAACGAATGCTATTATATGACAGCCGGCACCCACTGCTCAACGTGCCTTGCGAAGCACGGAAGCGCTCGGGAAAATGCCACTAGCGGTAGTAACGGGACAGTCAGCCATTCAGCATCTGACCGCGCCTGTTGTTGCTTAACTCTAGTGATTGATTCCAATCACTCGGTTCGACTAGGCCACGAGCGCTTCTAGACTAGACATGCTCAGCACCTTAACATCTTGAAGAAATCCGCGGCTTGGTGGGCTCCTCACGTATATTGACTTTTGCTGTGATCTAGGCCGACTAAGCTGTCAGGATGGAGGTTAATATGTAGAGCTAAAGAGAAAAGCCGTTGAAATACCACAACTAACAGTAAACGTCTCGGTGTGTCGATGCTAATGCGAATACCATTAGGTGCGAAGCACCTGTCGGGCTATCTGGAGTTTTGGCAACCCACATGCCACTCCAGGGAAATTTTCGAGGCAACAACCAAAGAGCGGACAAGCGTTCAATTATTGTGCTGCCTAGTTACAGCAGATTAACCTTCAAATTTATTTTTTTGTTTCTCAATCATCCGTCTCGTAAACGCATAGAGTGCACATGTGCAAAGGTTGATGTGCTGGTGACATTACCAACCAACCGAATGGATACAAACGAAGATGATTAATAACATTTTTCACTAAGAAAATTTGCTTAAGTTTTGTAAGTTTAGTATCGACTTTTTCATCACAAATTGTCCGGTAATAAGGCGCGTGATTTGTATTTACTTAGCATTGGATACCACGTGGTTGAAAGTATGAAACCATCCTCATTATCACAATTCGACCCGTTTAATAT
The DNA here is from genome assembly GCA_934045075.1 of Yponomeuta sedellus. Lineage (NCBI taxonomy): Eukaryota > Metazoa > Arthropoda > Insecta > Lepidoptera > Yponomeutidae > Yponomeuta > Yponomeuta sedellus. The sequence continues at coordinate 23,862,075 of OW203729.1, read as the reverse complement.
ATAACTATTTAATTCTTTTGTATTAGTGTGTGTACTATACACTTTTTCGACAACGGATACCAAAAAGAAATTCACGTCATTTATTGTACTCACATCTACGTTACCTTTCCGTGTCGCTGTCTTCTAACAGGTTTCATCCCAAGATAGTTTTTAACAAAAAAGGCTCTCTAATATTCACCGCCTCGACAGTTCTGTCATACCTTCGTTAAGCCATTCCATACCTACGCGCATCGTTTGTGGACCTTTCACCCTCGCTTTGTATCAAAGTCGCATCCCATTACCGCGCGACAGTGACCAACGACCGTGCGAGCCAAATACAGTCGGCCTAATTTATATTCAGTCACCGTGCCGCTGAGTTCCTTACAAAATTCGAATAAAACCTTCCCCGATAAAAACAAAGGCGCGGGGACAATCGGCCAATCCTTGCCGATCGGAAAAGTTCTCCAAGCGGCCCCTACTGTGGATTGCCTTTGTTGAGCGGTTCAAACTGAACTTCATAGGGCGAATAGGGAGACTTCTGATCACCAAATATAGAAACTAGAGGTACACTGTAGAGAAAGTAACAATAGTCTCTGAAGAAGTCTTTCGGCTTCAGCAAAAAAGGGTGATAACTGTTATATATTTAGCCTATAAACGTCACACTCGTAAGACTTTTCTCAGAGAGAGTGTGGGCTTAATTATCACGAGTAAAACATCGTGAGCAATCCTGAGCATCTGAGGTGTATAAATACCTTAGCGCTTGAAATAGCTCGGATGATGATCGCTTGATAAAATTTAATTAAGCATAATATTCATGTTACATAATATTTGTGTACCTTACCGGCTTTTTTGCCCACGTTAGCTCGATATTTTCGTCAAACGTTTTTTTTTTCATCCTATCTAAATGTCCAGTGAAGAATTTCTTGAAAAACAACAACCACATTCAAAATGTCCACACACATTTCACTGACCTCAATACTATTAAATTAATGCACTTCGGTTGGCCTGCACCTCAGATCAATGATCTGAGGTCTGCACCCTACTTAAATTGTTAGAACTGCAGTTTCATTGATCGGTTAAGAAGTTTGAAAGTAGAACCCTTGAGTCTGGAACGAGGTAGTAGCAGTACGACAAAGTGTCTGCAATCTTTACGCAGTAAAGGACCCAAAACTTTTCCAACGGATAATGGGGGAAGCAACGGTTATTGACGAACGAATGATACCGGTCGGCAGTGCGCTCCGTGACCCCACCAGCCAATCTAGATCTCGCTGAAAACTTCCATCAGTCTTCTGTCACGGGATGACGGGCTAAATTTGATTGCGCGATGCCCCAAGATTGAATGGTCGCCCCGTAATAGATTTTTGCGAAGTGAACTTGTTGAAACTGGACATCGGTAATTGGATTTTTGATTAGTTGACGCGTTTCTTGGATGGTTTAACTTAGTTATTCATCTTTAATAACGGCGAAGTTTGACGAGATTTCAATATCGGATAGGTAAAGAACTGGGATTGAAAATTTGATTGGCTTGACGCTATTCTTAGAGGTAGAATGCGAACGTGCAGTTGAAAGGATCCAAGATTTTCGAACATCAACTGAGAGTATATCTCTCGTTTGTGCACGATTTTACGAGGGCAGCAGTTTTAAGTATGACGTCATCGCCACATCGACGCCACAAACTAACCAGCTGACAAGCGATATTGATTCTCCAGCTGTCATTTTAAAGTTCATTTCAGCGTGCGTCCGCTGGCGCAAATCCACTCAGCGGGTTTCTATCAAGCCATTCATTAGGGCGACAATGCTGGCGAGGTATTTCCGCACCTGTCCGCGCAGGATAGCGGATGCGGAGATCTGCGGACGTTCAAAACTGAGGAAATAAGCAGAAAAATGTTGAGTTTCGTTATTTTTCTAGACTGCTGTAAGCCTTTTTATTTTCGCTGTTGTGGCAAAAGGCATACAGAAGGTGCAATTAAATATGTCATTGACGGAACATCTGGTTAATCTCACTCAGTCTTAGAATACTAACTTTTTTTTAATATAGCTCATAAACGTCTTTCTGCAGGGCACAGGTCTTCTTTATGAGAAAGAGTATGGGCGTAATTACCACACCTCCGACACTCAGGTTTCCTCACGATGTTATCCTTCATATAAATGTTACGTTTGTTTGTAATTGTTATTTTGTTTGTTATTTTTATCTGTAACCTAATTTCAATTTTATTTCGGCATTTAACACATAAGCACGTATCATTGTAGACCCCTTCTTTGCTTACGATCAGGCGTGATTGGAGTCAAGTGTAATCTTTCCTACTTAAAAAAAACTGCATTATTGCATGTGGTTTTATTTGTTTTGACCTATTTTTACTTCATGCATTTGCCCTATCTTTTCTTTAACTTTCATTGTGTCTGAAGAATTTTGAATTTTCAATCACTGACAACCTTTTTATTTTTTGTAGGAATCATTTTTATTTTTTGCCGCTCTCGACTATTTCCGTGGCGCCCGGCAAAGACAGGAAGTAAATTGGATATTTTTAATCAAATTCAAGGTAAAAGGAAAGTATAAAATTTCAATTTCCCAACCATGTTTTGAGAAAGTTAACAAGTACCTTTCTGTTTTCCTGTTTGCGAAATCCTATTTAAGAGACTTATAATTAACGCAAATGTATAATAATATTGAGAAAAAGATTAGTTACTTTAGATTTGAAAAACAAAGCGCCTTTTCAATATACAATGTTTACTTAATTATTTCAGCTTGTTTTCAGCTCGGATTGCAAGTCACTAATCAACTTGGGGTAGAAAATAAGCATTTAACTGATCAGTAATTCCTTACGAAAAGTCCTGCGCAAAGGACGTCATTTGCGTCAGTTTTGAAATTGAATAAATCGTTCTAATAATGTCATTGTACTATAGTCTCTACATTATAACGACAAATAACTAAAACCTGCTAAGTGCGAGTCAAACTAATTAATACAATACATAACACCACACAAACTACACTAACCGCTCATAGCCCCGGCCACCTGAGTGATCTTAAATTATCACGAAAGTTAAACAACATAGGGCGTGTTCAGTGTATGGATTAACGCTAGTGGCATTTTTCCGAGCGGTACGTCAAACAGTTAGGGCTGCCGTCGATAGATGGCAGTCGTTAAGCCAAGTCATAGGCCTTAGGACGGCTTAAAAACTTCTGACAGTAAGACCAGCCACTAGTCTTGCAAGCCTCCATCAATCCGGACTTGGCCCCCGTGGTGGAGTATGGTCTATACCTTCCTTAGGGAAGGGAACCGTGCCCCTCGGTGGGGACATAATGGGTTGATGATGATGATACTTACCACAAACAACGTAGAAGATAGCTAAACACTGTGCACTTTATCAGGCAGTTAAATTATACAATGTTCAATGTAAGGACCTAAAAAATCTTGATTCTAGTGCTATTTTTAAAACAAACCTAAAGAATTCATTGGATAAAAGTTAAGAAGATAAGATAAGAATATTCTTTATTGTACACTGGAAAAACAACAAATACAAAACAATTGCAAATAAACATAGTACAATATAAAAGTTATAACCCCATTGAAGAATTTTCAACGAGTGTTAATAGAAGGCAAACTTAAAGTAACATTTCAATATTATTCCTACAATATGTGTTTGATATTTAATTAATTGTATACTGTCATTAACTGGACTAATAAGTTTTATTTATTTAAAAACCTATTTAGAGGCTAAAAATTTCACCCATGCCGGGATTCGAACCCGCAACCTCTGGCTATCCGTGCCAGAGGTTGCGGGTTCGAATCCCGGCATGGGTGAATTTTTTAGCCTCTAAATAGGTTTTTAAATTTGTTCCTTAGCACGGGTTAGTGCATTAAAAATAAAAATAGTATAAGTTTTATTTAATTTGACATTTAATTATTTGTATTTGCTGACTTTGGGTGTGTTTACAACGAAATGAAAAGGTTTTATTCAAATTAGCACAGAAACTGCGGCTTAATGAACGTTACAATTCAAACTAGGTGTCCATTTCAAAATCTAGATCATAGTGGAGAAAAAATGGACAAAAAAACTTCAAACTTAGTCGTTTCAAAGTAACTACTTTGAAACGACTAAGTTTGAATTAACATAGTTTAAAAACCTATTTTAGAGGCTAAAAATTTTACCCATGCCGGGATTCGAACCCGCAACCTCTGGCTATCCGTGCCAGCGCTCTACCAACTGAACCAATGGGCGACTCACCGGCATCAGTGAAATTTCGAACCTCTTTACACTATTCTCTTTATTACATAACATAGTTTACATCATTATTATAAAACATAGAAGTTATGCATTGTACTGGCTTTAATACCAGACATCATTGTCATCTAAATAATCTTTTATGTTATAGTAGCCCTTTTGGCACAAAGTATGCTTAACATATTTTTTGAACCGCATTGCAGACAAGCCTAATATAATATCTTCAATAATTTTATTACAGAAGCGTATACAATGCCCCATGAAGGATGTCATGAGGAATGACCTTTGCCAGCCTAAATAGTGAGAATAAAAGTTTATGTTTATTTCTAGTATTTACACTGTATTGAAATGAAATACAGAAACTTTATTGTAAAACAGGCTTACAATGACGGTTACAGGATACCCTGCGCTTTGGGTAGTCAGATTACTTTCAGATTAGCTCATAAAAAAATTTAAATATAATTTCTGTTAATTATTAAGCCTAGCATTTCCCAGGTACTGCAGCATCCGAGTGGTCCCTTCACCTATAGTGTGAGTGAAGATGCCACTGGACGCTGTTTAAATCATCACATTACGTTGATGCGGAGGCCAACGTTATTATTACTTGTTGTTAGTTTTTAATATTTCATACACGATTTATGTTGCTTTTGAAAAAAACTAAATGAAATGAAAATTCCGTATAGATAGATAAAACATTTATTTAAAGACACAATACTAAAAACACAACGTAAAAACAAACAACATAAAACATAACATATTCAGAGGTATACATAATTATTCTCAAATATTTGGCGAACACATAAAACAAAAAAAAAATGTTACACATTTATATCCTGATTTCATTTTGAATACACCCTGTCTTAGTATTGAGCAGTAAAGTATTGAGCCCCTAAAATGGTATAAAGTACAGCGTCTGTTTATTATGAATGAAACATATTGAGCTACAGTTTGGCTAGCACTTATTATGCGTTATAAGGCTGTTGGCAAACAAATAAAACCAGTCTCCACAGCTTCCTTTGTTTAAAGGGGATCTGAAGCGAGCCTTTATTCAGCGGGCACAATAAGCGGGGAGGTGTACTATTTCTAACTGTAAAACAAAAAAATTTAATCGTGACTCTTCTTGCTGGATTTTATTGGTAATGTAAGTTAAGTAGCTTAAGGCGCTTGGTGTTGCTAACTCGCGCCACCTAATAGCAAAAAATCTGGCAGAATTCGAACCATCACTACTTGATCCACCATTAAGGTGGTTCGAGGTGCTAACTAACCAGTGCTAACCAATGGAATAAAAAACATAATTTGTATTATAATACATTTTTATCTAAAAGTGAACATGAGAAATCTTAACAACTGTGACAACTAATTTTAGAACATATTTTTGCTGAAAGAGTCAAGGAACATATCGCAGCTGTAAAAAACCGCCAGCTGGAAAAGTCAGCGATAGCAGAACATCTTCTTAGATCAAAATCAAACCACTGGATAGAATTACACAAACCATCGGTACTTTTCAACGATCGCCATTATTATGGCCAAATTGTGCGTGAAGCGGTTGAAATTAAGAAACACAAAAATTTTAATCGGGAATGTGGTTTCAAACTATCGCAAACGTGGGACCCGGTCATCAAGATGTGTTCGAGTGGAAAAAAATCGCATGGCTTATCGTCCGACATTGTCAGTGTAGTGTGTTGCAACCATAATAGTGCTTTGTGATGGCTGATGGATGGTAGTCTGAAACTTCATCAGCTGAAGATGCGAACGGGTGCCAGCCATCAGTCTTCTCGAGACCACGATGACTGTAACGTCATCGAAACGTCGAAGTAAAATAGCAATAAATTACTACGCGATTAAGCCCCAAAAATATTCTTACTATTTTTTGAACTTTAACAATCTAGGACTTAAATCGATTTCCTCCAAAAACGCCGTTTTCAGCCTAAACAATGGAATAAAAATCATGATTAGTATTATAGTACATTTTTATCAAAAAGTGACCAAGAGAAATTACTGTGTGGCGTCGGCCTAGAGAATAGCACCAACCCAATTCTTCCCGCGGGTGTCGTAAAAGGTGACTAAGGGACACAAACTGGGGGGTGGGCAGCAGCGCCCCCTGCAGTACAATCCTACCGAACTGCGATCCCTAACCCGCATGCCCAGCGTGGGGATTATGGGCATTACCCCCTATGATAGCACAACGTGGCGCTCTTTAGGGGAGGGCTATGTCCAGCAGTGGACTAGTACCTATAGCCTGACGACGACGATGAACATGAGAAATCTTAACAAATGGGACAACTATTTTTAGAACTTTAACAATCTAGGACTTTAATCGAATTCCGCCAAAAACGCCGTTTTCAGCGAAAATTTATTAAAGTCCTAGCAAATTCTTACTACATTCTGGGTTATATGTTGGAAAAATTCAAAATCACAGATATTAAGATTTTTGATGTTTACTTTTAGAAAAAAAACGTATTATAAGACAAGTTATGATTTTTACTCTATTGGTTTGCGCTAGTTAGCCCCTTCACAGAATTATCCGTCGCTCCCCTTAGCAGATAAACTGGATGGTAGCAATGAACCAATCACGCGTCTTGCCACATGTTCCTCTTATAGTGTTAATAATTGTTCACACCTACCGAATTTACGCGAACGAACGAATCCGTCGAATCGGAACTAATGAGCCGTTTTACCACAAATTAACAAAGCACTGCACAGATGGCGCTTATAGGCCTGCACATACAAGAATAGAGACACGTCAGTCCAATTTTCTTTAGCACAGAATAATTTTGACAGCCGTATTCCGGTTTTTCCATGGCCACGCCTGTAAGCGCCATCTATGAGTCGCTTCGGCTCATTGACGTCAGAGGCTAGCGAATGCAACAGGTTTTTTAGGTATTTCATTGACCTTCAGTTTTAAAACAAGGATATTGATACTGGTTAACACAAGGAAATAATAAGAGAGACAGCATTATGTAACAAAAGAAAAAGTACAATTAGTGACCTTATTGCTAATATGTCTTCAGGCTTTCAAATTCTTCCAAAGGAAAAATTAAGCCGGGCAGTTCAGTGTAAACTCGTTAGTAAACGTATAATTACACTATTTTTATTTTTAATGCACTAACCCGTGCTAAGGAACAAATTTAAAAAACCTATTTAGAGGCTAAAAATTTCACCCATGCCGGGATTCGAATCCGCAACCTCTGGCTATCCGTATCCGTATCCGTATCCGTACTATCTGGTACGGATAGCCAGAGGTTGCGGGTTCGAATCCCGGCATGGGTGAAATTTTTAGCCTCTAAATAGGTTTTTAAACGTATAATTGATAACACTATAGGTACCTATTAGTATCTAGAAGTCATTGAAGCGCAAGGCTTGCAAATGGAGGCGTTTAGTCGGCGTATATGGTACCGATTAGTGAGTGTCTTCGTTTGCATTGATTCACTTGGTCTATTCGCAGGATAAACCTTCGTTTGGATTGTTTCGCTTGGTCTATTTGCAGGACTAGCCTTTGTTTGTGTTGACTTCATTAGTGTTTTAGCAGGATAAGTTTCCATTGATTCGCTTGATAAGCCTTCGTTAGAATCGATTCGCTTGGTCTATTTGCAGGATAAGCCTTTGTTCTCGTTGCTGTACAATATTGCTTTGTGTCACTTGTGCCATTTTTTCTTCGTCTATTCTATACCTATGTGTGCGTGTGCGTAGATGCAAATACCTGATTTTAACTATCTATCATTCGCAGTATTTTGATTGGTCTATTCACAGGATTAGCTTTCGTTCGCAATGGTTCGGTTGGTCTGGCACGCACCATTAGGCGACACGGGGTGGACTGGCTGGACAAACGGTTTTCCTTATTTCAGAATGACCCTTCGGAGCGCCATCGATTTGTGCGGCATGATAAGATTCGACAGTTACTTATACGACTCGAACTTCACAGAAAAACAGGGACTCTGGTTCCACCAGAATTCTTGCAAAATTAGGTGATCCCATAGCACAGGCTGAGTGTTGATTCCCCGATTGTCATGTTTCTCTACTCTAGCATTTATTTAAAGCAGCTCTTAACTATTTAGTTTCTAGTTTTTCTATAACAGGCCAGTCCTTTGGCAGGCAGGTGCGCCACGATATGTATTTATGGTAAAAAAATACGTATTCTCTCTGTAACTTCGAGCCCTGCTGGGGAATGATTATCTGGTGACTGTATAACGATTTATACAGTCGGTGCAAACCTCTTTACATATTTTTTGTTAATAACTCCATTTTAAACTCGCAATTTATAATTACGTCACCGATTCTAGATTTCTTTTGGATTTCTACTTGCTATTTTACCTTTGACGAATGACTACTGAGAATAATTTTATTTTTATCCTGAAAATTTTCTTGTTTCCATTTTAATCTGATTAGTTTTAAATGTTCAGTTTTATAAATGTATTTTGTATTTGTTGTTTTTTCCGGTGTACATTGATGAATATTTTTATTTTATCTTATCTGACAGTGCTATTAAAGTAATATGTACATTATTATTATTAAATTTAATTTGATTCATTTATTGCAAATAAAAATAATAATAAAAAGTTGTTAGTATTCTCATTCTAATGTTGGTTCATATTCTTATTGTAGCATTTACAGTAGTAATTTCTTGTCATTGTCTCTTATGTAACTCCTGCTGTACTGTAATAAAGAACATTCTATCTATCTATCTTGCCACTTCAAGACGGTAACAATGGTTGATGTAGGCACAATCTACCTTATCAGCGAGCCAAGCGCAACAAAAAAAGGTTGATGTAGGCACAATCTACCTTATCAGCGAGCCAAGCGCAACAAACAATGGTTGATGTAGGCACAATCTACCTTATCAGCGAGCCAAGCGCAACAAACAATGGTTGATGTAGGCACACTCTATAAGTAGTGTATTAATATATTCATATTTGCACCGACTACCCGTCTCTAATTTACTACAGCAACTTTCCGTCGTAAGGTTGTCTGGAAGAAATCGCTTTTAGCAACAAGGCCGTCAATTGTACTTTGTATCTTTACATGTTTTATAATATGTGCTCTGGTGTACAATAAAGAATATTCTTATCGTATCTTATCTCTACCTTATCAGCGAGCCAAGCGCAACAAACATTGATGTAGGCACAATCTACCTTATCAGCGAGCCAAGCGCAACAAACAATGGTTGATGTAGGCACAATCTACCAGCCAAGCCCGGATGGTGTTTACAACCGGCACAACCAGAGCCTTGTGCTGAACGGTGTTTCTCTGTGTGGCAGGTGAGGGCGAGCGCGGGAGCGAGCGGCGGCGCGGCGCGGGCGGAGCGGTGTCGCGCGGCATGCGGCGCCGCCCGCTGCTGCCGCTGCTGCTGCTGGCGCTGCTGCGCGCGCACGGCCTGCTCGCCGCCTCCGGAGGTACGTGCTGCACTACAATACACAACAGACATAACATTCCATAACCTCACTGTGTAGTAACATATTTTTCACACCTCCTGCTCGACAATGCCTTATTACGTACCGTCAAATATCATCGTAAAGCATAGCCTTGTCTCTCGAGGGCAATAATAATGAAGAATTTCCCTAGGGAATAAAGTGATTTGTATTTAGAATGTCAAAATTCGCATGAAAACTATGAAGAAGCCCCGCATTGCAATTCGAAATTCGAATTGTTGTTCGAAACTCACCCCTTTTTTCTTTTTTTTCTGAACTACTGTGTCGTGTGACCGCGCGAAACACCAATAAAAAAAAGAAAAATTTTATTGTCTCCCAGATGGTGTGAAAAGTAGAGTATTCACCTCTGGAATAAAACATGTCTTAGTCTCGGGCGGTATGAGCCCCTGGCTTCACTCAGGACTCTACATAACTCCCTCGCTCCGCTCAGGAGTTAAAATTTAACTCCCTCGCTGCGCTCGGGAGTTAACTCGGAGTCCTTCGCTCCGCTCAGGGTTCAATATACCGCCCATGACGTAATACATGGTTTTATTCCCTTAATGCATAATCTACTATTTCATCTCACCATCTCGGAAAGAGTATTTTTAATCTTCAATGTCTGAGTGGAAAAGCCGTTTTTATTCTCTAGAGGATAAAGTAAATTGAATTTAGAACATCGTGTGCACTAAGTTTGTAAATTAAAAAGTGTACCTATCTTGTGATTGTAAACGTTTTTTTTTTGCATTTAGTCATTTCCTCGCTGAGGTGGAATGAAAAGTTGCGTGATGCACTCGAGTGCAAAGATTTTTCACCTCGTGCTCTTTCTCTCGCTAACGCTCAGGATTCTAATTTTGAATCAATTTTAGAATCCTTCGCTTGCTCCGTCATCAAAATTGAACACGCGGTTAAAAAGCAACTTTGCACTCTTGTATAACAAATAACTATTATGCGACACCTGGCCATAAAGTGGCTTTTTCCGCGCGCTGCGCGTACGGAAAAAGCCGCTTTCTGGCCAAGTGTAGACATAAAAAGATGTACACAACGCGGGAGGTAATAAAGAAAGCTCTCGATCGCATATTTACGTCCCTCGCTTGCAGCTCGGGCCGCAAACTTCTGCGATCTCCGCCTTGCTTTGTATTACCACCCTAGTTGTGTAATGTACTATTAAACTTTCGCGACTTGTACACATAGTTAGAATATTTTCGGGTACGTCGAGGTAAAATAGCAATAAATTACTACGCGATTAAGCCCCGAAAATTTTCTAACTCACTGTGTAGTGTTGTAAAACTTTTATAAATAACTAGCTGACCCAGCGAACTTTGTACCGCCTTACAGTCGATTCTTTATTTTTTTTTGTTTTTATCTCCATAAGAACCATCCTAGTACTTCAAGGAATATTTAAAAAAAATAATTAGTGAAATCGGTTTAGCTGCTCTCGAGATTTGCGCTTACCAACACATTTAGCGATTATTTTTTATATTATAGACTAGCTGACCCAGTACCGCCTAAGTGTAGATTCTTTTTTTTCATCTCCGTAAGAACCATCTTAAGAACCATCTTTTCATATTATTTAATGTGTTTATAATAAAATAAACACTTTAAATAATATGAAAATGAATCGCAAAATGTGTTGGTAAGCGCAAATCTTGAGAGCAGCTGAACCGATTTTGCTAATCCTTTTTTAGTATATTCCTTGAAGTACGAGAATGGTTCTTACGGAGAGAAAACATTTTAAAATATCAAGCTTCGTTGGTAGGTGGCACGAAGTTCGCTGGGTCAGCTAGTAATAAATAAATAAATACTCGTGGACATATTACACAGATCTCGTTACCCCCATACTAAGTACAACTAAATGACTTGCGTTATAGGTGCTAACTCAACGATAGATTTAATACAATAAACACAAAGATAACATCCAAGACCCGAGATAAAGTAAAAAAGTTCGTTTCCTAGTTTGACCCGGCCGGAGATCGAACCCGAGACCTTCGGGTTTACAGTCAGCGTGCCAAACCGCTGCGCTACCGAGGCCGTCAAATAACTGCCTAAGTGTGGAAATCTCGGCTCTAACTAATTTACATGGCGTTGGGTGAAAGGACTACATCGCGCTAAATAAAGCTTTACCTTCTTATACCTTGGATCAAAATTCCTTACATATGTGGTTGGGTTTTAATTTCCACACTAAAAGCTCGATTGGAAGGAAAATAAACTATTAAAGAGAATACAAGTGATGATGTAATTCATTAAAATGTGAAAATTACTTAGCTAAATTCCGCCAAAAATCCCACAAGCACCATGCAGTTAGTTGCAAGTGACTAGCACTTGTGAGCCTGAGGATGCCTCGTGTTAGAGGCAAAACGCGTCGCGTATTTTCTCACACAAGTATTGGTGTCGGTGGTGGTGTGTTCGTGTCTTGCTTGTGCTTGAAAAAGTGGGAGAGAGGGCGGTGCATTAAGTAACCGCGTGGCGCTTGTGGGATTTTTGGCGGAATTTAGCAAAGTAATTTACACATTTTAATACTGTTATGGATTTCCGCAAAGTAACGCCTGATTTCATACAATAGATGTAGCTTCTCTTTTAACACAGATACATTTATAAAGAATCCTCTAATGCGCCTCTAACGGCCAGAGCTTGTAACGGTGCAAACCTCTTTACACCATTTTTATTTTTTTCTATCTATCATTTTCAAATATTTAAATTACGTAACACATTTTTCGATTTCCCTCATTTTTCATCGTTACTACTTTACCCTTCGACCAGTTCTGACTATTTTACCTGCTTAGTATTTTCTAAGGTTAACACAAGCAGTAAACATAATTAAAACTGTTTTTATACGGATTTATGCTCGTTTATTACATTTTTACAATTTTCCAACGTTTCGGCACTTTTTCAGGTGCCGTGGTCCCGGATGACTGAGGTGACAGGTGTCTTTTAGAAATCATTAACGGTTAGTTTACTACCCTCGGCAAAAATTACAAAAGTTAATTATGAAGTTACGTTCCAAAATAGACAAACCAATTATTTTTATATAAAGTCAACAATATTGATTATTAGTAATTGAAGTTAAAATTAAATTTATAAACTAATTACTTTATATGAACTTAAAGATACCGATTATTAATTGAAATTAAATTGATTTTTTATTATTTATTCTACAGTCACACTTCTAGCAAGGGGGTCTCATGCACTTAAGCACTGGTTCCCATGCTACCGGTATGTTCCAACCACGATCTCTATTAAAATTTGGATGCCACTTTATACATTTCGATAAAGTTAAAGTTCTAGCCCGAGAAGACCGTTTCTTCCCTAGAATGATACGTGAGGCAATAGAGATCCGCCGGCATCCAAATTTTAATAGAGATCGTGGTTGGAACATACCGGTAGCATGGGAACCAGTGCTTAAGTGCATGAGACCCCCTTGCTAGAAGTGTGACTGTAGAATAAATAATAAAAAATCAATTTAATTTCAATTAATAATCGGTATCTTTAAGTTCATATAAAGTAATTAAAAACCTATTTATTTAGAGGCTAAAAATTTCACCCATGCCGGGATTCGAACCCGCAACCTCTGGCTATCCGTACCAGCGCTCTACCAATTGAGCCAATGGGCGACTCACGACATCAGTGAAATTTCGAACCTCTTTACAATATTCTCTGTATTACGTACAGACAGCGACATCTGACTTAAGCAAATTGCATTACTTACAGCCCCGACTACCTACTTTGCAGTTAGGTTTTAACATCGGAACGATATCACTGTACCCACATGATTACACTATTTTTATTTTTAATGCACTAACCCGTGCTAAGGAACAAATTTAAAAACCTATTTATTTAGAGGCTAAAAATTTCACCCATGCCGGGATTCGAACCCGCAACCTCTGGCTATCCGTACCAGCGCTCTACCAATTGAGCCAATGGGCGACTCACGACATCAGTGAAATTTCGAACCTCTTTACAATATTCTCTGTATTACGTACAGACAGCGACATCTGACTTAAGCAAATTGCATTACTTACAGCCCCGACTACCTACTTTGCAGTTAGGTTTTAACATCGGAACGATATCACTGTACCCACATGATTACACTATTTTTATTTTTAATGCACTAACCCGTGCTAAGGAACAAATTTAAAAACCTATTTATTTAGAGGCTAAAAATTTCACCCATGCCGGGATTCGAACCCGCAACCTCTGGCTATCCGTACCAGCGCTCTACCAATTGAGCCAATGGGCGACTCACGACATCAGTGAAATTTCGAACCTCTTTACAATATTCTCTGTATTACGTACAGACAGCGACATCTGACTTAAGCAAATTGCATTACTTACAGCCCCGACTACCTACTTTGCAGTTAGGTTTTAACATCGGAACCATATCACTGTACCCACATGATTACACTATTTTTATTTTTAATGCACTAACCCGTGCTAAGGAACAAATTTAAAAACCTATTTATTTAGAGGCTAAAAATTTCACCCATGCCGGGATTCGAACCCGCAACCTCTGGCTATCCGTACCAGCGCTCTACCAATTGAGCCAATGGGCGACTCACGACATCAGTGAAATTTCGAACCTCTTTACAATATTCTCTGTATTACGTACAGACAGCGACATCTGACTTAAGCAAATTGCATTACTTACAGCCCCGACTACCTACTTTGCAGTTAGGTTTTAACATCGGAACGATATCACTGTACCCACATGATTACACTATTTTTATTTTTAATGCACTAACCCTTGCTAAGGAACAAATTTAAAAACCTATTTATTTAGAGGCTAAAAATTTCACCCATGCCGGGATTCGAACCCGCAACCTCTGGCTATCCGTACCAGCGCTCTACCAATTGAGCCAATGGGCGACTCACGACATCAGTGAAATTTCGAACCTCTTTACAATATTCTCTGTATTACGTACAGACAGCGACATCTGACTTAAGCAAATTGCATTACTTACAGCCCCGACTACCTACTTTGCAGTTAGGTTTTAACATCGGAACGATATCACTGTACCCACATGATTACACAATTTTTATTTTTAATGCACTAACCCGTGCTAAGGAACAAATTTAAAAACCTATTTATTTAGAGGCTAAAAATTTCACCCATGCCGGGATTCGAACCCGCAACCTCTGGCTATCCGTACCAGCGCTCTACCAATTGAGCCAATGGGCGACTCACGACATCAGTGAAATTTCGAACCTCTTTACAATATTCTCTGTATTACGTACAGATATTGTAAAGAGGTTCGAAATTTCACTGATGTCGTGAGTCGCCCATTGGCTCAATTGGTAGAGCGCTGGTACGGATAGCCAGAGGTTGCGGGTTCGAATCCCGGCATGGGTGAAATTTTTAGCCTCTAAATAAATAGGTTTTTAAATTTGTTCCTTAGCACGGGTTAGTGCATTAAAAATAAAAATAGTGTAATCATGTGGGTACAGTGATATCGTTCCGATGTTAAAACCTAACTGCAAAGTAGGTAGTCGGGGCTGTAAGTATTGCAATTTGCTTAAGTCAGATGTCGCTGTCTGTACGTAATACAAAAATATTGTAAAGAGGTTCGAAATTTCACTGATGTCGTGAGTCGCCCATTGGCTCAATTGGTAGAGCGCTGGTACGGATAGCCAGAGGTTGCGGGTTCGAATCCCGGCATGGGTGAAATTTTTAGCCTCTAAATAAATAGGTTTTTAAATTTGTTCCTTAGCACGGGTTAGTGCATTAAAAATAAAAATAGTGTAATCATGTGGGTACAGTGATATCGTTCCGATGTTAAAACCTAACTGCAAAGTAGGTAGTCGGGGCTGTAAGTAATGCAATTTGCTTAAGTCAGATGTCGCTGTCTGTACGTAATACAGAGAATATTGTAAAGAGGTTCGAAATTTCACTGATGTCGTGAGTCGCCCATTGGCTCAATTGGTAGAGCGCTGGTACGGATAGCCAGAGGTTGCGGGTTCGAATCCCGGCATGGGTGAAAATTTTTAGCCTCTAAATAAATAGGTTTTTAAATTTGTTCCTTAGCACGGGTTAGTGCATTAAAAATAAAAATAGTGTAATCATGTGGGTACAGTGATATCGTTCCGATGTTAAAACCTAACTGCAAAGTAGGTAGTCGGGGCTGTAAGTAATGCAATTTGCTTAAGTCAGATGTCGCTGTCTGTACGTAATACAGAGAATATTGTAAAGAGGTTCGAAATTTCACTGATGTCGTGAGTCGCCCATTGGCTCAATTGGTAGAGCGCTGGTACGGATAGCCAGAGGTTGCGGGTTCGAATCCCGGCATGGGTGAAATTTTTAGCCTCTAAATAAATAGGTTTTTAAATTTGTTCCTTAGCACGGGTTAGTGCATTAAAAATAAAAATAGTGTAATCATGTGGGTACAGTGATATCGTTCCGATGTTAAAACCTAACTGCAAAGTAGGTAGTCGGGGCTGTAAGTAATGCAATTTGCTTAAGTCAGATGTCGCTGTCTGTACGTAATACAGAGAATATTGTAAAGAGGTTCGAAATTTCACTGATGTCGTGAGTCGCCCATTGGCTCAATTGGTAGAGCGCTGGTACGGATAGCCAGAGGTTGCGGGTTCGAATCCCGGCATGGGTGAAATTTTTAGCCTCTAAATAAATAGGTTTTTAAATTTGTTCCTTAGCACGGGTTAGTGCATTAAAAATAAAAATAGTGTAATAAAGTAATTAGTTTATAAATTTAATTTTAACTTCAATTACTAATAATCAATATAGTTGACTTTATATAAAAAATAATTGGTTTGTCTATTTTGGAACGTAACTTCATAATTAACTTTTGTAATTTTTGCCGAGGGTAGTAAACTAACCGTTAATGATTTCTAAAAGACACCTGTCACCTCAATCATCCGGGACCACGGCACCTGAAAAAGTGCCGAAACGTTGGAAAATTGTAAAAATGTAATAAACGAGCATAAATCCTTACACTATTTTTATTTTTAATGCACTAACCCGTGCTAAGGAACAAATTTAAAAACCTATTTAGAGGCTAAAAATTTCACCCATGCCGGGATTCGAACCCGCCACCTCTGGCTATCCGTACCAGCGCTCTACCAATTGAGCCAATGGGCGACTCACGACATCAGTGAAATTTCGAACCTCTTTACAATATTCTCTGTATTACGTACAGGCAGCGACATCTGACTTAAGCAAATTGCATTACTTACAGCCCCGACTGCCTACTTTGCAGTTAGGTTTAACATCGGAACGATATCACTGTACCCACATGATTACACTATTTTTATATTATTATTAGAGCATAAATCCGTATAAAAACAGTTTTAATTATTTTACCAGCTTATCCGTTTTTATCCAGTTTTTCTGTTTTATTATACTAATAATCTACAAATAAAACAACACCTTAAGTCGTTCCAGTTCTTATTATTTGTAAGGGATATACAACATTCCAAGTTTATTTTAATCCCTCCATATTACCTAAATTACTACTCATTGCATTTCCTATTATTCGATCTATTCCACATTCGTGCTCCGTCGGAGAACGCCACAGACCTCAAATCCTTCATTGCTCCATTTAGAGTCCCACATTCATCCGGGATTCGGCCACTACCCACCAATGTACGACCGCACATTTGTCAGTAAGAATAGTATGGAGCTAGGGGTCTCATTAGTTTGGTCAACTCTTCATCACTCAAACGCTATCTCGGTACTGGCTAAGGATACTTCTAGAGGTTTAGTAGTCGTTTCACATTAGGTGTGAAGGCACCAACTGATACTCTACTAATAATAACTATTTTGCTTGCGGAAGTTCAAAAGTTTGAAATAAAATACTGAGATTTCCTTGTTGGTGTTGAATCTTATCGTATTTCGACAAAAAATCCACAATAGATAGATAGAGAACACTTTGTTGCACAACGAAAAAAAAGAATACAACCATGATTTCTTAAGTCTAAGACACTATATTAATGTTTATATTATTTTTAATGCCCTAACCCGTGCTAAAGACAATTTGAAAAACCTATTTAGAGGCTAAAACGTAATACGTAATACGGAGAATGTTGTAAAGAAGTTCGAAATTTCACTGATGCCGGTGAGTCGCCCATTAGCTCAGTTAGAAAGAGCGCTGGCACGGATAGCCAGAGGTCGCGGGTTCAAATCCCGGCATGGGTGGACTTTTTGGCCTCTAAATAGGTTTTTTAACTTGTCCTTAATAATGTAACTATTACATTTTTGATGCAATGTCTCTCCTTAGGGTCGCTGCTAGACCCTGTATATAGTTGTAAGTTAACTATTCAGGGTGTTACTAAATCGCCTCAAACGTCCACACAGGATAAATATTTATTCTGGTGATGAATTTACGATGAACAATTTCTTGGGTTCGAAGGGGCCCATTTCTATCGTTCTGCATAGAATGAAAAAGAAGACAAAGGTGCCTAACACTATCAAGAAACGGAAGCTCCAGTCTTTCGGAAATGCCTGCCAATACAGTCTCTTTCATCTTATACTCCAAGGAAAGATTCCAGGGAGAAGGATACCTGGAAGACCAAAGATGTCATGACTCCACAACCTGCGTCAGTGGTTTCAACAGAGTGACAGTTCATACACATATACATAGTTGTATATTAAACGGGTCAAATCGAGATTATTTATTAGGTAACACCTTATAAAAACCTAAACATTATTATAATTACCTTAATTCCCGACGTTTCGGCAGCGTTACAGTTGCCGTGGTGTGGATTGACTGAAGTGGCAAGTACAGTCAATTATTGTGGGTAGTCACTATTAATTTTTCGCAGTTGGCCGACACACAACACTCAAAAAACACATATACAAGAAACACATAGACATAGACATTCCTTTTTTTTTTAAATACTAAATGAGATAAAAACTATATAGTACTAACCCGTGCTTTTACAAGATTAGGTTAGACCTTCCTTGTTTATATTGCCAACCTCAAAAAACAGGACAGCCGAATTTTTTGCCAACCTCCGATAGGAGGCGGCCCATGCAAAAGAAGAAGAAATTAACTTAGGGCTCATCGAAAGGATGTGGGACGCGAATTCCATGAGACGCGTCACGTCTTTTCCGCGCCCTCATCCCATTACCTTCCTGTGCGCCCCAAGATTATTTGGATTAGTTACACGCTGCATAGCTGCGTGTTGAGGCGAGGGCACAGGGAGCCGTTGTCGGCCTAGCCCGGCCCATTTGTTTGATTACGGCAGCTATCCCAGGCCCACACCTGGGTTAGCAAGCGAGGGTGTTAGCGGTGCTGTTTTCGGCTGACAATTTATGGCGTGGCTTCGCGTGCTCTATCTACGGTTGAGGATTATTCGGTGGGATCGCTGTGATTGATTCGTGAAATTGGAATTGAGCAGGCCTCTGAATTTGTATGTGAGCCGTGCCAATGTCGAATCACTGAGCGATTTTTTGATGTGAAAACTTCTTTATCTTTGCTGAAAAAAGTTTTACTGAACAATCACGCTCGGGTTGGTGAAGCTGTCGGGTATTTTTAATTAATGTTCGTAGTGAAAAATTGAACATATTGAACATCCTTTGGAAATGCAGCGTAGAAATATACGCAATGTCCTCAAACACGTTACTGTTAGAAATGAAATGAAAAGGTTTTATTCAAAGTTGCGCAGATACAGCGGCTTAATGAACGTTACAAGTCAAACTAGGTGTCCATTTCAAAATCTGGATCATTTTGGAGAAAAAATGGCCAAACAACTCCAAACTTAGTCTTTTAAAATTCCTTAATTAACAGAATTTACACAGATTCTACAAAACTCGTGAATTTTACATGCTTGAATTCCAGACATCATTGTCATCTAAACAATCCTTAATATTATAGTAGCTCTTTTGGCACAAAGTGTACTTTACAAATTTTTTGAACCGCGCTTCAGTCAAACTTAATGCATCTTCAGGGATTTTATTGTAGAAGCGTATACGATGCCCCAGAAAGTAGTAAGCTACAAAAATAAATAATAACATAAAAAATAAAAATAATACTTTTTTATAATTCAATTGTTACGATGCGTCCTACTTACAATGATCTGGTGGTGGATAATGAAGATGTGGACACAGATATTTTCCAGAAATTTGACGTCTTTATAAAAGCTGTCCGTTGTGCCCTCACAGCACAAAAAGTTAAAAGTTTTAAAATGAAGTCTTTGTTTAGTTAAGATTAAAAAATAAGTTTTTTTTAAGAAAAACGAGTCTCTTCTCCGTAATAGTAGTCTACTAATTGTGAAACTAGCAACTTTGACGTTTTTTTTTTCATTTTAGTATTTTCTAAGGTTAACACGAGTACTAGACATAATTAAAACTGTTTTAATACGGATTTCACTCGTTTAATATATTTTTACAACTTTCGTACGTTTCGGCACTTTTACAGGTGCCGAAACGTCGGAAAGTTGTAAATATATATAAAACAGTTTTAATTTTATCATTCTGTTTTATCTACAATGTGATGTGATGGTAGGGGAAATCTCGAGAGGAGCTGAACCGATTTCGCTAATTCTCTTTTTTTAGAATATTCCTTGAAGTAAGAGGATGGTTCTTACGGAGAAAAAAAAAGTTAAAAAATCTACTGTTAGACGGTACGAAGTTTGCTGGGTCAGCTAGTAATGAATAAAAAAACATTTGATTTGATCGGGTGTTAGTTTTTAACGCGAATATTTTATTTCCACATAATGATTACAGCGTCTACTGGTAACACCTGCCTACACTGGTTAAGTGATGTAATTTGACAGATTGTGTAGTGCTTGGTGCCATTTTTAGATGTAATTGGGTTTGTCCTAGCCTTGGCCCTCATGCAGGAAGTCGAAACACAAGTTTTGCATAGATTACACTTAAAACCCATCCTGAACCTGACCGCGCCTGTTGTTGGTGCAGGATGGGTGACCGTCCTACCGCTAGTGGCATTTTTCCGAGCGCTTCCGTTCTTCGCAAGGCACGCTAAGCCGTTGGTGCCGGCTGTCATGTAATGGCCGTCGTTAAACCATGTCAGAGGCTTTATGGGCGGTTTGATAACTTCTGATAATAGGCCCGCCACTGTCTTACAATCCTCCACCAATCCGGACTTGGCCACCGTGGTGGAATACAGCCTAACCTTCCTGCGATGCAGGAAGAACCTCGTGCCCCAGCAGTGGGGCACAAGGGTTGATAACGTAACGTAACACTTTCACTATATTAAACTATTACCAAACTAGATTTTACTAAAATCTATTTGTGCCGGCTCTATAGAGCAATATCGGGAAGTGCTCTAGCTCGGTCCATTGCGGGAATTGTCAGGCCATCACTCTTAACCATCACTCTTCGAACTCCAGTGCAACTGTGAAATAGAAACAGAAGATTGGTTCAAGATGTTTTTTTATGTAGCATCCCACTGCAGGGCACAGGCCTTCTCTGAGAGAGAGTATGGGCTTATTTACCATTTGTGCCCACCGCGGGTTGGCAATTTCAAGCGCTGAGGTATTTGGACACCTCAGACACACAGGTTTCCTCACGATGCTTTCCTTCACGAGTGGTACTGCTACTATAACTTTACAAATACACATAACTTGGAAGTCATTGGTACATGCCGGCACTGGGAATCGAACCTGGGGCTCTTGCTTCCGATTCCAGTGGTCTAACCATGGAGCTACTGCCGCTTTCAAGCTGATAGTTAGAATAAATAATTGGAACTTTTTATCACGCGACATGAAGGAACAATTACTAATGCTGATGAAGCGAAAGAGATCTACAGGATCGTAGCAAGAGGCTAACTCTGGCCTCTGTCTACCCCTCCGGTACTCAAGCGTGAGTTTTTGTTACGTTCAAAAAACATCATGCAGAAACAAGAAAAAAACCGACCCAATGCGAGTCGGTCTCGCGTACCGCGGGTTCCGTAGAATTTGTAGGTAGGTAGTACAATATTGTTTTTTTATGATTTAATTACAAATTAATAGTTTTCCTTTTTTTCCTATATTGGTAGTATAAGCCAAAACTACTTGCCAATTTTCATCGTTCTAGGTCAACGGAAATTACCCTATGAATTTTAATTCCTTTGAGTGTCGAAATATAACTTTTTTTACGACATAAACGACCAACATTTTCTTTGCGTTAACTTAGAAGTTTGATTTACAACTTGCAGGGACTCTAGACCTTAGTAGACTGTTTAATTTCAACTCGATACCTCCACGCATTTCCTTTCCTTTCTTTTTTCCATTACCTTGATACACAAACGAACGGATGGACGGATAAACGGATGGACAAACGGACAAAAAATATCATAAAAGGCTTCCCATTTTCCTTTTGTGGTACGGAATCTTGAAAATGAATCTTCTGTGTCTTTCTTCCTACACTGAGGTGCCGTCATCTATCGACGTCGGCAGATGGACCAATTTCCGATTTAATTGAAAACTATCTTCCGGAACCCATTAGTAATAATTTCAATTAGGACTGGCGAATCTATTGTATTTAACTTTGTAACGTAGCGTCGGAATTGGAGAGAATATTTCAATGTCCACTGTGCCATGAAATTAACTATTGTTAGGACTAAAGTTTTCGTAAGAACTATACATTTTTAATGGAGCCTATAAACTACTTAAAATTGCCGCGGTGGGCACGCGAGGTAATTAAACCCGTACCCGTACATAAGGCCTGTGCCCTTGCTGTGGGACGTTTATAGGCTAGATAAAATTTATAAAACTAAAAATATGGAGAAATCACGGCTACCTTCTACTAATGTAGATGCCACAGAAAAAGATGGTAAATTATCTCACAATATCGACGGCCTCGGTGGCGCAGCGGTTCGGCACGCTGACTGTAAAACTGAAGGTCTCGGGTTCGATCCCCGGTTGGGTCAAACTAGGAAACGAACTTTTCTAGTTTGTCTCGGGTCTTGGATATGTATTTATTGTATAAAATCTATCGTCGAGTTAGCGCCTATAACACAAGTCATTTAGTTGTACTTAGTACAGGGCTAACGAGATCGGTGTAATATGTCCATGAATATTAATTTATTATTTATTTATATATACGTAAAAAAGGTTCCTTATAATAAAAATTTAGAAAGCAGTCTTGAAACTTTTGATTTGGCTTAGATTCATTGCAGCTGAGTTTTGAAGTAGACAAAAGTAAATCTTTATACTTTCACGGTTTCGAGCAACTGCCAACACTTTCTGGAAGAGTCCCTCGTCTCAACTTCGCTTTTAACCGAGTCAAATTGTTTTAAATAAATGATCACTGCTTATATTAAACAGGGCGTCCCACGGCTATGCCACACGGAGAGAAAGAACCTTGAAAATTGTAAATGGAACATATTACTGAAAGAAACACTACATTATTTTAATTTAAAAATCAACTTAAACTGCAGTCGTAGATTTTTAAATAATTACATGGTTAAATCGGATCCTCTACACGAGAAAATACCCTGTAGCTCACTAGTGTCATAGTAACATGGTGTCAGATATAAAAGTCATGTTC
This sequence comes from Yponomeuta sedellus, assembly GCA_934045075.1. Lineage (NCBI taxonomy): Eukaryota > Metazoa > Arthropoda > Insecta > Lepidoptera > Yponomeutidae > Yponomeuta > Yponomeuta sedellus. The sequence goes on along the minus strand of OW203729.1, from coordinate 23,839,026 downwards.
TTTCTTTTCTGACATTTTGTTAGCAAAAAAATATCCTTATGATGAAGTATTTCGATCGGTATGATGAAACTACAGGGTAATTTTTTCCTCGTGTCACGGGTTCGTTCTTGTGTTTAACCATGGAATTATTTCAAAATCTATGAATGCAGTTTAAATTGATTTTACATAAAAATGTCTTCTTTCAGTAAAATGTTCCATCTGCAATATTCAAGGTTCTTTCGTGTGGCATAGCCGTGGGACACCCTGTATAGCTGCACGCAATACTCTAAACAACTGACTACTGGGAAGTGTTTGCATTAAAGTTTTCTGGAAGTTAGCTAACTCAAAGAACAATTTCGACGAAAAATTATGGAAATGTAAATTTCGTCAAAATAAAGGCGAGAGTTCACCACCCGAGCTTAACAGGGTCTGGGTGAATTTGATCTGGTTATTTTGAACCGTACCGTACCGAACCGTGCACTTGTTACAGTATATATTTTAAACTACGTGCCCGCGGCTTCGTTCGCGCAGGATTTGGAAAAAAAGGAGTTATAGTAAGACCTAGGAGAGACCCAGGTTCGATTCCCAGTGCGGCCATGTACCAATGACTTTGTTTTCTAACTAACGTAAATTTGTGAAAGTTATAGTAGCTTTAATGACTCGAATTAGGGTTCTGCGAATAAAAGGCTGAGACTGGGTGCACGTATGTTTACTGATGAAGTCAAACGACAACTAACTGAAATACAACGCCGGGGTGCCACTCTACAGTGTGTCCCTACAGTAGCCCCCTTCTTAAAAAGAAGTATTTCAATTTATGCATAGCACATGATTGACAAATTTTGTGTAAACATTATACCTAGCGTTTAACTGCTTAGTAATAGACACAATAAAAATCAGTTAAACAAAAACAAGGTGTTTAATTTAATTGTTACCTACTCGTATATAAAATAATACATTTTGCACTGATAGTTACACTAGTACGTTTCAGCACTACGTTGAGCTGTTTGCGGTACGGTATGTACTTTAATCGCAGGTTGTGTCCAAGCTGCACTAGCGGCTGCTTCCTTACGGAACCAGTTGCGCATGCGTCTCTTACAATGGTTCCTCAAAGTGAATGCTATGTAAATCACAAACAATATTCCGATCACTAGTAGAGATATTTCCATAACATTAACTTTGTGCTCCATCACTTCGTTATTCACAGTTTGAGGTATCGCAACGTTATTTTGCTGAGGTTTACTTTGATTCCAACCCATGGTTGATTATTCCAAGTCGATAGGTAGTACAGTTCTCTTAATAGACTACTACAGAAATAATTAAGATAACAAAATTACACTTGTTATAAGTAACTAAAATCATTACTCAACAGTTCAAAGTCTCTTGTCAAATATTGACCATGCATTTTACTAGCCTACATTTAAAATTAACACATACATAAAAAAATGTTTTATAGAGACGACACACATAAACAAAATTGCTAACATTTCAGATATAGGTATCTTACTTTCTAACAATTATAGGAAAACTCGCAACTACGCGCCTTGCAATAGAGCATAGTTAAGTTACAAAAATCTTATCGGCCTCTTGACCGTCCTACCTGTGCGCGTGGTACAAGTTACACGCTTCTCGCTAATAGCGGTTTTAATCACATTTGGGGACATACAAGGTTTATTTATATTAGGACTATAACTATCCTGAACTAAAATTGATGTTGGTTGGTGTCGTGGAGTAACCTTATCACCTATAACGTAAGCTGGCTTTAATCGATCGATCGATACTTTTGCTTGCCTACCAGGCATTTGAATGTCAAAACACTTATCAGACCTTCCTAAGACGAGGAAAGGTCCGTCATAAGGGGGTTGTAACGACTTTTTCACCAGGTCCACTCTCACAAAAACGTGTGAACAAGTATTTAAATCAGGATGAATAAAAATATGTCTAGCATCCCGTTGATTACTTGGTCTAGGTTTTAATTCCCTAATACGCTCCCTAAGGTTATTTACATACTCGTGAGAGTCGCTAACGCTTGTACATGTAGTCTCAAAGAAATCGCCGGGTAATCTGATAGTCTTACCGACGGTCAACTCCGCTGCACTTACACCAGTGTCGCTGCGCGGCGCTGCTCGTAGACCAAACATGACGGTTGGTAACTCATCTAACCACGTTCCTGTATCACCTCGCGCTATTAGCGCAGCCTTTAACGAACGATGCCACCTTTCGACAATACCGTTGCTTTGGGGATGATAGGGGGTCGTACGTAATTTTCCTACTCCAAGATACTGCAACAATTCACTAAATAAAGAACTTTCAAATTGCCTACCTTGATCAGTCGTGATTTTCACCGGGCATCCGTATCGCGTAATCCATCCCTCATACAGTAACTCCGCTGCTGTTGCAGCGTAGATGTCTTTCATGGGAAATGCTTCCGGCCACCCTGTAGCTCTGTCCACACATGTTAAAAGATACCTAAAACCGTCTGCGGTTGTAGGCAGTGGACCTACAATATCCACATGCAAATGTTCAAAACGGCCGCACGACTCGAACTGTCCTAATACTGACACGGTATGACGTATAACTTTAGATTTTTGACAATTTATACGGTTTTGGTCCATTTTCCTACGTCTGTATCATATTAAAATATTTGGATGTTACCAGTTTTCTAGTCGTCCGTATACCTGGATGAGATAAATTATGCACAGCCTCAACAGCTTTTTTCCTGAAATCATCGGGTAAGTAAGGTCGAGCTGTACCTGTAGAGATCTCACATGTAATTTCTTTTTCACAGTAAGGCAATACAAGGTTCTTAAATTGTAAACATCCGTTGCTTGTAGATAGCAACGTCTCAAGCTTGCTGTCCGTCGCCTGCGCTTTTGCTAATTCCGCGAAATTAATAGTCGTGGGACACGATATTGTTTCTACACGCGACAGCGCATCGGCGACGACGTTATCGCTACCATGTACATACCTGATATCCGTGGTGAACTCACTAATAAACATTAATTGCCTAACCCGTCTCGGCGTCTCCTTTTCACTAGGTTTTTTTGAAAAAGCAAACACGAGTGGTTGGTGGTCTGTGAAAACCGTAAAAGGTCGGCCTTCCAACATGTACCTAAAATGTTGAATTGCTAAGTAAACTGCTAACAATTCTCTGTCATACGTACTGTATTTCTGTTGTGTTTCACTGAGATTTTTAGAAAAATAACCCAAAGGCTTCCAATGTCCGTTGACCTTTGATTGCAACGCCGCTCCCACACATTCATTGGACGCGTCTGCCATAATTGCTAATTCAGCGTTAGGTACCGGGTAATGCAACGCCGTGGCGTTCTGTAGATTAGACTTACATTTCTCGAATGCTGCGTCTGCACGATCCGCCCATTGTATGAGTGACTTGTCCCTCTTTTTAGCGTTCTTTAAATATCTATTTAACTCGGCTTGGTACTCAGCTGCTTTTGGTAAACTAGCCCTGTAGAAATTTAACATTCCTAGAAAACGCCTTAGTTGCTCTACAGTAGTGGGCTTAGGATAGTCTAAGATCGCTTGAACTTTATGTTTTAAGGGGGAAATTCCTGATGCAGATACCTCATATCCCAAAAAGTCAACTCTATCTTTACCGAATTCACATTTCGACAAATTAATAGTGATTCCGTACTTACACAGCCTCTCGAAGATCAATTTGAGATGTCGCTCGTGCTGTTGTTCCGACTCGCTGGCTATCAAAACGTCGTCGATGTAGCAGAAATAAAAACCATTTCCATTATCCTCAGCTTCTAAACCTTGAAAAACAGAGTTATTTATAAATCTCTGAAAAGTCTGTGCTGCGTTGCACAAACCGAAACTCATACGCGTAAACTCGTATAATCCGAAAGGTGTTGTTATAGCGGTTTTATCTACATCCTCAGGGGCAACCAGTATATTGTAATACGCCCTGTTAAGGTCAAGCCGGGTAAAATTTTTCTTGCCGCTGAGTATGTAGGTAAAATCATGTAAGCGTGGAATAGGATACCTGTCTGGCTTAGTAACCGCATTTAAGGCCCTATAATCACCGCAAGGACGTAATTCCCCGTCTCTTTTGGGTACCACGTGAAGAAGACTGGACCATGCGCTTTTGGAAGGCCTGCAGATTCCCAACTCCTGCATACGTCTAAACTCTTCCTTTACCTTAATATACTTTTCCGGTGCTAAAGGTCTAGCACGGGCAAAAATTGGTGTACCAGTAGTCTCGATATGATGTACTATCGAATGGGGGGGTTTCTCCTTAAATGTCATGGGTTTAGTGATTTCCGGATATTTGGTTAGTAGCTCGCGATAAACATTTCCTTCTCATCAACAGTGGTTAATGATGGTTCACTCCACGATACAACCGATCCTATTACACTACGACTTGTTGTCTGGTCTAATAATTTACGGCTACTTAAATCTACTATCAACTTATGATGTAACAAAAAATCAGCGCCAGTAATCGGCTGTTTCACATCAGCAATGATGAATGACCAGGTGTACGGCTTTCTTAGTCTAAAATCTACTGATAAAGTCTTTGTGCCGTATGTTTCAATTTTAGTTCCATTTGCCGCATACAAATTATATTTATCACAGAGCGTTTTATGTGTAAGTTTATTCCTTGGGAGCACAGAAACATTTGCCCCAGTATCAATAAAAAAACGCATACCTGTATTCCTGTCACAAACTATGAGGCGGTTAGTGTCCATGCAGTTGCCCGCCGTTGGCTGCACATCTAGTTTTCCGCCGTTACCTTAGGATTCCAACTGCAGGGTTCTACGCACTTGACCGCATTTTCCCTGTAACGGTAATGATAGAAGCACAACCAGTTTGGGTCTTGCCTCTTGCTCACGAACGGCCTTGGCCTGCTACGGGATGTCTGGTTACTCCTCTGACGATCATCCTGGCGACTGGAGCTGTCCCAACGTACGCGTGGTCTTGATCTGCCCAATTCTATATCTTTCAACCTGTTGTTGATCTTAGCCAACTCTCCGACGAGTGCATCCGTCGTACTAGCCGTTGTTCTCGTTGAGCGTACTTCAGCTACGTGTGATGAGCTAGTTTCCGTGCTCTCCATCACCTTATCTGCCACAGCCGCTAGTACGGTGAGATCCTTCGACTCCGTCACCGCGAGGATAGCTCGAACGGACGCTGGCAAATGTGATTGCCACAAGAACTTCAGCGTGTCATCAGGAACTTTTTCTCGGGCCAGGTCTCGCATGCGCCTTAATAGCTGAGACGGGCGCTGGTCGCCCAACTCCATTTCTCCTATTAGTTTCTGCACCTGCCTATTCGCCGACTCCTCGAATATGGCGAGAAGCCTCTCCTTGAGTGTGTCGTACTTGTTGGACTCGGGTGGGTTAGTCAGGATGTCTGTGAGCTGAACAATAATATCCTTGTCCAGCTTCGTTATAACTAAATCATAACGAGCCAAATCACTCAGTTTTTGGGAGTTTATGGTGGCTTCGAGTCTTATGAACCAGACTCTAGGCTGATCCTTCCAGAACTGAGGTACTCTAGACGTCAGAGTAATTTGTTCCATTGCGGTGGCAGCGGATGGTGGTGGTGAGTCCGCTGGTGGTTTCACAGGTACCTGGGTCGGTGCAGATTTTCCTGGCACCGGGTAAGGCACTTGAGGGTTCATAGTTCCACGAAAGTCAACCGCACTATATTTGTAATCGCAATAGGAGTTGCGTCACTTCACTTAATGTTCCCGTATTTACACGTAGGTACCCCGATACACCCAGCGCAGCAATGTTCTTAGGGGTCACCAGTTTAATGACTCGAATTAGGGATCTGCGAATAAAAGGCTGAGACTGGGTGCACGTATGTTTACTGATGAAGTCTAACGACAACTAACTGAAATACAACGCCGGGGTGCCACTCTACAGTGTGTCCCTACATAGCCATACCACTCGCTAACGTGAAGGAAAACCTCGTGAGGAAACCCAAGTGACCAATTACCACGCGTGCATACCGTGGATTCAATATTCCAAACGGTATTTGAGTCGCTCTCTCTCTCTCTGAGAGAAGGCCTATGCCCTGCAGTGGGTATAGACTTCCGAAAAAAAAATTAATTTTTAGTGTGAATTGTAGAATAATGCAGTAGAAATGAGGTCCTTGAGAAGTGTGTGTAGTGTTACTTTGAATGACAGGATACGCAATAGTCTGATTAGAGAACGATGTGGACTGAAAGAGGATGTAGTAACTAGAATTGAGAAAGGAATGTTGCGTTGGTTTGGACATGTAGAGAGGATGAAGGAAGAAAGATTGACGAAACAAATTTAATATATATCGCGAATGTCAGTGGAAGGGCTGGTAAGGGACGTCTAAGACGGACATACATCGACCAAATAGGGGATGTATTAGCAAAGGGAAAGATAAAAGGTACCCGTATGTATGAATGAATTGTACTAAAATTGTTTATACGTCGCTTGACACCTTATGTAAGCAGAACGAACGGATATTAATAATAACTAGTGAGAGATATTGTGAAAAAGGTTCCTTTAAATTGTTAGGTAGAGTGGGAGTGACAGATTTTTTCTCCTATAAGCACAAGTAATCGTCTCTTATATTTAAGTGGAGAATATGGTGAGAAGCGCTCGTGGCCTAGGCAAACCGAGTGATTGGAATCAATCACTTGGTTAAGCAACAACAGGCGCGGTCAGGTACGGGATGGGTGAGCGTCCCGTGACTACCGCTAGTGGCATTTTCCCGAGCGCTTCCGTGCTTTGCAAGGCACGTTAAGCCGTTGGTGCCAGCTGTCATATAATGGCAGTCGTTAAGCCATCTCAGAGGCCTTATGGGCGGCTTGATAACTTCTGACCGTAAGGCCCGCCACTGTCTTACAATCCTCCAAGAACCCGGACTTGGCCCCCGTGGTGGAGTATGGCCTAACCTTCCTGCGATGCAGGAAGAGACCCGTGCCCCAGCAGTGGGGACATACAAGGGTTGATAACGATATGGTAAGCTGTAAGCCAACCTCCATTAGTGGAGAAAGTGGAGTAAACATATTCTTCGCACAGGAAGAGGAAGAATATGTTTATTTACGTACACGTGGCTAAGTATATTTGTGGGCCGTTTTTTTACACGTGGCTGCTTGACAAAAATACAAACCAATATTTACCGTATTATATAGATAGGTAAAAACGTTTGAATCGTTATCAACCCTTGCATGTCCCCACTGCTGGGGCACGGGTCTCTTCCTGCATCGCAGGAAGGTTAGGCCATACTCCACCACGGGGGCCAAGTCCGGGTTGGTGGAGGATTGTAAGACAGTGGCGGGCCTTACTGTCAGATGTTATCAAGCCGCCCATAAGGCCTCTGACATGGCTTAACGACTGCCATTATATGACAGCCGGCACCAACGGCTTTACGTGCCTTGCGAAGCACGGAAGCGCTCGGAAAAATGCCACTAGCGGTAGTCACGGGACTCTCACCCATCCTGTACCTGACCGCGCCTGTTGTTGCTTAACCAAGTGATTGATTCCAATCACTCGGTTCGCCTAGACCACGAGCGCTTCTCGCGAAACGTTTGAATGAATGAATGAATGAAAATTCTTTATCGCATTAAAAACAAATTCGTACGAAGGCGAGCTTAATACTAGATATTATTTTCTTCCAGCTAACCCACGATAATGCGGACAGTGGAAGGGGTAGCAGCAGTAAACAATATAATATAGGAGTGATTTTTTACATAACCTAGGTTAACTAAATAATACAAATATAATTTAAATACACATAAGTTCCGTGTATCGTGTTCCGTGCTTCGCAAGGCACGTTAAGCCGTTGGTGCCGGCTGTCATATAATGGCAGTCGTTAAGCCATGTCAGAGGCCTTATGGGCGGCTTGATAACTTCTGACAGTGAGGCCCGCCACTGTCTCATAATCCTCCACCAACCCGGACTTGGCCCCCGTGGTGGAGTATGGCCTAACCTTCCTGCGATGCAGGAAGAGACCCGTGCCCCAGCAGTGGGGACATATAAGGGTTGATAACGAACACATAAGTTAATATAGCACGAAAAATATAAAATGTTACTCAAATGCATATTTACTGCAATCTACATACATACTAATAAAAAGAAGAAAACTCAACAATATACAAAGTAACTCTGAGCCCCAAACTAAATTTACTTGTAACTTGGGGCACAGTGCCCCATTCGGGGTGAACTTAAGGCCGCCAATTGTACTTCTTCTTTTGTAACTATTGTCTCTGTAGTTATTTCCTGGTGAGGACAATAAATAATATTCTACTCTCATTTTTAAGATAAGATTAGATTCATAGGTTCATAATAAAAACTGTTTTACACGGATTTTACTCGTTTATTTTACATTTTTACAATTTTCCGACGTTTCGGCACTTTTTCAAGTGCTTTTCTTAGGTTCGGTAGGGTTGTCACTTAGAGGGGTTTGTGCCTGTTTTCGCTTAATGCTATTCAACGTCATTTGTCTGAGAACGGGGTTTTGATCACGTGATTATAATGGCATTTGTGGCTCCCTTCTACCTAGCAATTAGCATACATTAAGGCTCTCGTTACATGGAAGTCACTTAGTTAATTGTGGATAACAAAGTTAAGCATTTTGCTAGCTTTGTGTCCGTATTATTATTATTAATTTTTAATTGCATTAAACAAAGTTTTCGAAAGTTAGATTAAATTTTAATGGCATACAAACATAATGGCAGATAATGCGTAACGATAAGAGAGAAAAATAATAATTATATTTTTTTTATGAAGAGACAATACAGATACTGTGACTGACAAAACGAAATGAAACATTATTATTATCGCGTTATTGCAGACAAAACATTAAGAGGATATTACGTATGGAATAACATTCGCGCAAAGGCGCGCTTGGCTCTGTAAGATATTTCTATCAGCAACCTTAAAATCTAGGAGAAGCAGTAAGACCGTGCAGAAAAACAACATCATATTTAAAGATAAAGATAACTGTATTAATTGTAATTAGTCTTATTTTTGGTTTCATACGTCCATAGTTTATTTTTGTAATCTATCTTATAAGCAATTTAATAGTTTTTTTACAACAATATACTTTAGCAGCTCGATTGCTAACGCAATATGTATTTATTCGTGCGAGCCAACAACGAAACCGAATAAATAAATATGGCTGGTTATTTTTATAGTTTAAAAGCTGGCCTCGCAAAAATACACCTAAAAAATATAAAAATCCGTCAAGCTATTTCGGAAATTCACAAACACTGTGACACGAGATTTTCATATTATAGATATTAAACTTTTTGAACCCGAAACGATGTAAACAAATCCTCAATGTGAAAAGTTGTGTTTTACCCAGTGAAATCTCGAATACAAGAATAATAATATCGATATCTTCCACACTCAATGCATCATGTAACGCTCAGTTGGCCAGCCAAATACGTTCACTCGATTTAAGCTCTAATACCTTAGTCGTAAGCGCCATTTTAGCTGGCATAAAACGAAAACAAAACTTTGTTTCAAAGGCTTTCGGAATCAAGTTGGCATTCCCATACTTTAGTGCACAAAGTGTCTGGCCAAACGCCAGTGGACAGCGCTACGCCAAAATGAATTCAGCGACATGCATTTTACGTAAAAAATCAATGCGAAAAGTTAACAAGAGGAAAGTAAAACAATGGCGCTGCCACGGAATTTATGTTTCTGCACGCATGAATCGTCGACGCTAAAGAAACGACAGAAGACTAAGGGCTGATTTTTCAATAGTCAGATAACTTTTATTTGAGGAATGAAAATGGCGGTTTGACATAATTTTGATACATAAGCTGTCAAACCGCCATTTTTATTCCTCAGGTAAAAGTTATCTGACCATTGAAAAATCAGCCCTAAAGGGTCTTTTTTATGCAGTCGCCTACTAGCTGGTGCCCGCGAAATCGTCTGCGCAGGGTTAGTATTTCGAGTGTTATTATTATTAAATTCTTTATTGTACTTGTAAAGAATGTACAATTGGCGGGCTTAATACTAAATAGTATTTTATTCTAGCCAAACAACAGGTGACGTGGAGAAGGCGGGGGTAGTCTAAAACAGTAAGGTAAAATTTTATTGTCAAATATCTTTTGTAGCAATTAAACTATTTATTAATATGTCCAATAATTATAAACATAGTAGCTTATATTATTAGCGTGGCGTAGAGAAGAACTAACATTATGACATTAAAATTATCACATAAATATTTTTTAGGTCACATTTAAAAAATATAACAGTCTGACAATATTGAGATGTGTCAGTCGCAATATAATGACGTAACAAAGTTGTCAACATAAGAAATACGGTAACTAAGCACTGCGGAGCCCTACTCATAGGCTTATAGGTAGCTACTGCAGTTTGCTCCTATAAACTATATTTAACGACTTTTTATGTGCTGTCTGGTGTCGGCCTAGAGAATAGCACCAATCCAAATTCTTCCCGCGGTTGTCGTAAAAGACGACTAAGGGACACAAACCGGGGGGTGGGCAGCAGCGCCCCCTGCAGTACAATTCCACCAAACTGCGATCCCCAACCCGCATGCCTAGCGTGGGGATTATGGGTATTACCCCCAAATGATGGTACAACCTTGCGCTATGGCGCTTATTAGGGGAGGGCTGTGTCCAGCAGTGGACTAATATAGCCTGAAGAAGAAGAACGACTTTTTAAATATTTCCTTTCCATCATATATTACGTTACATATTTGTAACGCTACCGTTTTTGGCAGCTCACGCCAGAATAACTCGCAGATGGTATATTTTTTCCTACTTACTTGACATTTTTCGTCATATTTTGGACAATTCACACAATATATTTATAAATTGTAGCCTATGTGTTATTCCGATGTAGAAGTTATATTATTGTAAAGTTTCATTAACATCCACTCAGTAATTTTCACGTGGAAGAGTAACAAACATCCATCCATCCATACTTACAAACTTTCGCGTTTATAATATGAGTAGGATATTCACTCCACAGCAGCGCACAAGAGTTTTTTCAGAAAGAGAGAGTATGGGATTTATTACTACGCGTGCCCAGCGTGGATTTGCAATTTCAAGCGATGATGTTTTTTATACACCTCAGACACACAGATTAGTAGTCTCATTTATTAAAATCACGATTCTTCTAAAACACCTCTCCGACGCACTTAAATAATCTGTGGTTACGATTTTCTTTACTTCTTCTTCAGGCTATATTAGTCCACTGCTGGACACAGCCCTCCCCTAATGAGCGCCATAGCGCAAGGTTGTGCCATCATTGGGGGGTAATGCCCATAATCCCCACGCTGGGCATGCGGGTTGGGGATCGCAGTTTGGTGGAATTGTACTGCAGGGGGCGCTGCTGCCAAAATAGCAACCAAACATGATACTGAAATTGCTGTAAATGTAATTTATAGAGTTACGTAGCGTTAACAAAGAACCCTTATTGTGGTGGAGTATGGCCTACTCGAGTGGAGTACGATAGAGTGAGATAAGCCACCACGGGGGCCAAGTCCGGGTTGGTGAAGGCAGTGGCGGGCCTTACAGTCAGAAGTTATCAAGTCGCCCATAAGGCCTCTGACATGGCTTAACGACTGCCATTACAAGATAGCCAGCACGAAAGGCTTACCGTACCTTGCGAAGCACGAAACGTTGTTACGGCCTAATAAAAGGCGGGGCACAGGTAGTTTCATACTAATTACCCAAACATCAGAATTCCAAATGGATGTAGCGCGTATGAATTCCTCAAGTGACTCAGGCTAATCATTTACAATCCTGTTGTCGTGAAGAAGCAATTGTGTAACGTATGTAGAGGAAGACGTGATTTAGTGAAGTATTTTCATATAAATCGTATCTGTCCACGAGAGGACACGCCCAACGGGGTGCCTGCGCATGGCTCGAGGGGAGGACACCGAAGAGAAAATCTAACTTGAATCTATTCCATTTTTCACTTACCGCCATTTTCACCCGACTGTGGCGAAGCCCAAAAGGAGGGTCTGTATGTATGTATATATGTAGGTATGTAAATTAAACGGATGCAAAAAAAAATTAACTGAAATAAAAAATAACCAACAAAATACTGTCATAATTTACTTAGGGCATAGAAAGAGGTATTACTCGTACACTTTCCAAATATTTTTGATTAACTCGCATATTTTATTAATAACACTTTAAGTGTTATCAATGATTGAATGAATGTGCTTTATTCCGGATTCACTTAAGCAAGTAAGAGAATCCAGGATTAAGTTAATCAACTTAATGTTTATTATTACCATTATTATATAATATAAACTGTTGTGTATTGTATAGAGTGTACTCCGAAAATCACGCATAAACCTCCCAGGTTTTTGTGATTTTGTTTTTGTTTAATTTCATTATACTTATGTGCCTTAAATAAATAAATTAAAAAAAAACCCTTTAATCAATCAGCCCGTACTTGTCCACTGCTTGTCCACATATATAGGTAGTTTTACTAAAGGCTCGCCACTTTTTTCTGTTCTCGGCCATCCTCATCCAGCCACCGCCAGCAGTCTGCCTCAGACGGGTGTCTTACGCTGCGGTTGCCAGTTCTTAATCTCCACTCAAGAACCTTTCCATACCATTGGCCATCGTTTCTTCGGCATAATGTGGTCAGCTCACTGCCATTTCAGCTTGCTAATGTTCTAGGCTGTGTCAGTCACTTTAGTTCTTTGTTGAATTGTCTTATTTTTGGTGTGATCCATCATGGAGACTCGAGCATAGCTCGTTCCATAGCAACCTTTCATTTCACGCTTTGGTTTGTGTTCCGTGGCGAGCGCAACATTTTTTGTTTCCACTCGATGTCCTGTTTGTTAGTCAAACCGGATTTGTTGAAAAAGGAACGTGGCTCGTTCGCCACTTTTCCAGCCAGCGTGCAAAATACGAAACTCCGTACAGGTTTCTTTCCATTCTTATTTCAAAAAAGGCTTTAGCTCGTACCTCCTTTGATTGAAGTAAAAGTTGAAAAAAAAAAGTAAATTCACTGCAAGCCCGTGTAGCAGAAGATCCGGATTTGGTTTTGACTCTAAATAAGCAGAAGTGTGCTTTAATTTATACATGATGTTGTATCATGGAAACCGACAGGTAAGTTTAGAAGAACTTCTTATCTTCATCTTTATACTTTATGCACACAAAAAAGAAATAAAATTTAAGAAAATAGATGTACAAAAGCCAGTTTATCTCTGTATTTCTGTATCTCGCATAAAGTAAAAAACAATGGTTTAGTGAATAGGTAGCCCTTTATTTAGTGCTAGACCTACTACAAAACAATCGATTCTAAAACGGGTCTAGTAAATCTTTCATCAATTAATTAACTGAAATTCTCGTTCTTCACATAGCAATGGTAGTGCGTTCGGTAGAACACTTCATTCAAATATGCAACGACTTATGAACGTTGATTTAGCGGAGGTGATCTATCAGGATCGTGGCAAGTGGCAGTCTCTGGTCTTTGCCTACCCCTCTGTGTTACAGGCGTGAGGTTATGTATGTATGTAATTAATACTAACTTTATTTTTTACAAACTACGAGTACGTTCGTATTTCATTGCTATACGGCGAGTGCTAGTGAAACATATTCTGCGGGCAGGCTGGCTGCTTGCGAGCCCAAAGAGTTACCACATTGAATCGGCGTATAATGGATTTCCTCCGTGGGAATGTTAATTAGGGTCCTAAAGACTTTGCATAATCACCCCTGTGCTCTGCGCCTCTTTTTATGTTTTTTTTCCTCTTATTTTCGAGTTTTGGCTCCCCGCGGAATATTGTTTACTTTTTTTGAGTTCCGTACGAAAAACGTCCATGGCCACCCTTCGGGTGTATAAAATATCGATATCGACCCTTGTATGCCCCCACTGCTGGGGCAGGGTTTCTTCCTGCATCGCAGGAAGGTTAAACCATACTCTACCACGGGGGCCAAGTCCGGGTTGGTGGAGGATTGTAAGGCAGTGGCTGACCTTACTGTCAGAAGTTATCAAGCCGCCCATGAGGTCTCTGACATGGCTTAACGACTGCCATTACATGACAGCCGGCACCAACGGCTTAACGTGCCTTGCGAAGCACGGAAGCGCTCGGAAAAATGCCACTAGCGGTAGTCTCGGGACGGTCACGCATCCTGCACCTGACCGCGCCTGTTGTTGCTTAACTCAAGTGATTGATTCCAATCACCCGGTTCGACTAGGCCACGAGCGCTTCCTATAAAATATAAAATAATCTTTATTTCTACTGGCCTAGGTACCACTTTAACAGTATCTTTCTCAGGTTAGTAGGTATATGAATTTCTTAAAGTTTTTCTTCTTCGTCGTATCCTCATGACTGAGGGACGTGACTATGGGGCAGCTTCCGCCACCAGCGCTCTCCATTCGATTATGCACCAGGTGCCGCGCCAGAATTGCTCGTAGCTAAGAGTACAGACGGCGGCGGCCTTATCACTAAAAGCACTTATCGTAATATTATTTGTTTTAATTAAATATTTGGCTCAGAGCGTGAATTCAACTCGCGCTTGCCTGATTTTGCCCTGTTATTTGAACTCCGTTTCGGCCCCGGGAGATTGTTTGCTTTTAAGGAATAAATGACCGGTGGGTATTTTCTATAGAATTTGAATCTCCTGGGTCCCACCTCCTTCTCCTGGCTTGCTTTAATTTATGGTATGTATCGTTGCTAGTATTCTTGTAGATAAGTTTTTTTTTATGTAATGGTAATTTTAATGCAATACATTTAATTTGCTTCGCAAGGCACGTTAAGCCGTTGCTGCCGGCTGTCATATAATGGCAGTCGCTAAGCCATGTCAAAGGCTTGATAACTTCTGACAGTAAGACTCGCCACTGTCTTAAAACCCTCCACCAACCCGGACTTGGCCCTCGTGGTGGAGTATGGCCTAACCTTCCTGCGGTGCAGGAAGAGACCCGTGCCCCAGCAGCGGGGACGTACAAGGCTTGATAATTATAACTAATATTTAATTAATCCCGGACCTGTGCTTGAAATCACTTTTACGCTTTAAGCGTGCATGGTAATTAATCATACACTCTCTTTTAGAGAGAAGGATTAAGGCTTTCATTGGGACTTATGTAGGACTAGCTGTGCAATGCGGTGTTATCCGCGGTATATTCTAAAAGCTAACAGACAATACGTCAGTATTGAGCCGTTTCAATGGTCAAAAAGAGCTTAAATGGTTTAAAAAATAAATTCGGAACCCACAGGTTCCGAATTAATTTTTTAGGTTTATGTTTACACCATGAAAATATGTAAATAATGTATTTTTTGGTTTTTGTGAAAGTGATTTTTGAATTTGTACCTATAATATGATTTGTTCGTACTTTCTTTTCGTTTCTTGTGTCTCATGTTTATGTTGTGTTTTTAGCATTGAGTCGTTAAATAAACGTTTAATTCATCTAACTTTCTCATGTCAGAAGGAAATGAGTAGAAGAATAAAAAAAGCGAAAAATAAAAGAAAAACAAAGTAGTTATTTTCTTATTCCGTCACTTAATTAGCGAACCTAACTTCCAAGGAGAGAGCCTCCATAGGAAATTAAAAGAAGATTTGATCATCAAGATTAGATAATCTTGCCTGTTGAGTTCGCTAGTGTCAGAGGAAATTAGTATATAGTATAATGTAGACGGGCCTGTAAGAGACGTCCTAGGCGGACATACTTCGACCAAAAAGTACCCAAAACCATAGCTCATAGCTCAGAGAATCAGCAAATTGAAGTTGCAGTGGGCTGGCCATATCTCGCGAAGAACCGACAACCGTTAGACTAAACGTGTTCCTGAGTAGAGACCGCGACTCAGCAAACGTAGTGTAGGATGCTCTTTGGCCCGGTGGGATGACGATCTGCGAAAAACTGCAGGCAGATGCTAGATGCGGCAAGCTGAAATCAGGGCGCTATGGCGCTCATCAGGGGAGAGCTTTGTCCAGCAGTGGACTAGTACAGCCTGACGACGACGGCGACCCGAAACTGCCGAGCGTGCATACAACGACTAATGAATGTTGTTGAAGCGAACGTTAGCTGTCAGGATCGTGGCAAGTGGCTGTCTCTGCTTACCTCTCTGGAATACTGGCGTGCGAAATATAACTTTACATACAGGCACATAATTGCTTCTGGTCCCACACTAGGATACCCTGTGTCGTGGGAACCAGAAACAGCAACGTCACAAACATGTAAACATCCAAGACCTGGGGTTTTTTTTGTCCCCAGCCAGGGTCTGAACCCTCTTGGATGGTAGGCAGATGCGCTACCGCTGTGCCAAAGAAGACGTCAATAAGAAAACTACTTTATTTTTCTCTTTCATAACATAAAGAAATGTTATACAAGAAAAAAAAAAGTTGGTTTCTTATTCCGTATGTTAATTAGAGAACCTTAATTCCAAGGAGAGAGCCTCCATCGGAAATTAAAAGAAGTTAGGTAGCGGCTTCGATTTTTTCATTTGATCAGTTTTAACTGGGACAAAGGCAGGCTAAAGCTGTGGCCATGGTGCTAAGGAAAAGTGCGCGTTGGGTTTGATTTTTTCTTTAAACTAGCTGGCTCGGCGAACTTCGTAATGCTTCAAAATAGATAGTTTTTTTTTTGTTTTTCGAATATTTTTAAATTATTATACTACGAGTTTAAGCGGTGACAGTTTTAACATATTAAAGATCATGCAAATTTATCACTACATCAGATTTCGCTCTCGAGTTATAAATAGTGTGTTACTATAATTATATAACTCAATAACTATTCTCTCTCTGTTTTATATATTTGTGGGAGTAATAAAACCCTGAAAAAGTTATTTTGTCACTAATTTGGAAGTAGCCTGGCTATCCATAGCACTGGGAATCCTAGTTTGGGAGCCAGTAACTAGCATTGAAACGCTGTTTTAAAATAAAGTTTTTTAATTTCATGTCATTAATTAGCCTACGACCTATTTTAAAAACCTATTTAGAGGCTAAAAATTCCACCCATGCCGGGATTCGTACCCGCGACCTCTGGCTATCCGTGCCAGCGCTCTATCCAACTGAGCTAGTGGGCGACTCACCGGCATCAGTGAAATTTCGAACCTCTTTACACTATTCTCTGTATTACGTACAGGCAGCGACATCTGGCTGAAGTCGATTGTATCACTTACAGCCCTGACTACCTACTTTGCAGTTAGGTTTCTAGTTACATCGGAATGATATCGCTGTACCCATATGATTATACTATTTTTATTTTTAATGCACTAACCCGTGCTAAGGACAATTTTAAAAACCTATTTGTGCTAAATTAAAATCTAAGAAATTTCACTGATGTCGGTGAGTCGCCCATTAGCTCAGTTGGATAGAGCGCTGGCACGGATAGCCAGAGATCGCGGGTTTGAATCCCGGCATGGGTGGAGTTTTTAGCCTCTAAATAGGTTTTCAAAATTGTCCTTAGCACGGGTTCACCTTAGCACCTGTGCTAAGGACAATTAGCGCAATAAATTAGTGCATTAAAAATAAAAATAGTATTACTACGACCTATTCTTAGACCTACCAAATACACAAAAAAATATGAGAAAGAGGTGCAATAATAAACACTGTGAGACATAAAAAGTAGCCTTCATGATATATAATGCATGCCAAAGAAGACGGGGATTTCTGGGTTCGATTGTAAATAGTTGAGATGTGGTTTAAAAAAAGCGTGGTATTTTTCTATTTTAAAATATAAAAAATGAGCTCAATTCACCATCTGGAAGACGAGAAATCTGAAAAATAAGTTTATGTCCGTAATAAAATAGGATACCGATTACTTGAATCGACTGACTCAATCTATGACCACTTGTCTTCGTCTTCTCGTATCGTTTAGTGCGTTTTGAGTATGATTCCTGTTGTTTTTGTTACTATAATTCTCCAACCAGTGCTTTTTTTTCTACGGACTTACGATCTTGCTTAACTTGTACGGACACGGATAAGTTTAGTATAAGTTTCATTGTCAGCTTGTTGCATAGCCTCACTTTTACTAAATCTCTTATAACTCTGCTCTCAGATTGCCAAAATCCACAGAATTTTCCGAGATGGTTTGCTAAAATATAAGCTCTAAATTGACATCACTTTCACCTTTTTACACCCAGGCCCAAGAATGTATGAAAGTGTATCCGTCTCCTTTGTTGTTTCTGCATTTTTTCTTTTGTCGTATTTATTTGGAAATAATAGTTTACGTAACAGTTTATTATACCTATACGATGTTAATCACTCTAAAGAATTGTATCTAAATATGTATATTTAACAGCAAAATAGCGACAAAAGTAAATTTTCCAAGGGCACGCGTGGTGGTAGAGGCTATATTTTCTCCCTAAGAGAAGGCCTACACTCTGCCGTAGACTAATTTAGGCAGCATAGTAAGAAACATTAACTTAGTAAGTTTCGGTTAGGAAGTAACTAATTTATTTAATGTTTTTTTTCCAATAGACCGTTTAAGACGATTTTAAGGGATAGACTTCGAATAAAGCAATCCAACGTTGTTAAATATTGATAGTCTTGTATGGAATCAGGCGTTAATTTTGCAAAAATCTATGATAGCACTGAAATGTGAATATTACTTTGCTAAATTCCGTATTGGTGTCGGTGGTGGTGTATTCATGTCTTGCTTCTGCTTGAAAAAGTGGGAGGGAGGGCGGTGCATTAACTAACCGCATGGGGCTTGTGGAATTATGGCGGAGTTCCACAACCACCATTTAGAGTATTTTTTATATTTCAATGCAATAATAGACTTGTTATCTTGTGTTCACAATAAATCTATCTATATTCGAAAGACTAAATTGAAGTTAAAAACACTAAACAAGAGGTAGAAAATAAACGTGAAGTGAACCACCGAATTATGCCTTAGCCATCACCCGCTCTGCTTCTCGCACCGCCACTTGCTTTCGCTAGTAGCAAAGACGCAACCGGGACCCGAGTTTAGAATAATAATGAGTGGAGTCGCGATGCCGTGGGTTGTTAATGTCAAGTTATTTTTGAAACAGAAGGCCGATCATTAATTTATGTTTCACAGTTCGCCGAAACAATATCATTAACAACGGACGTCGGTGTTATTGGGGTCGCAACTAATAGTGATGAAATAAACCCATGACCGAAGACTAACCTTATAACTAGCCAAGTGCGAGGTAAACTCATTCTGTGGGCCAATCTCCTCGAGGGCAACTGAATAAGCAAACCAATTTAGATGCTCCCTTACTGGCAAATTATTGATAACAAAAAATTATGTAATGACTCAGAATTCCATACAATATTTGTTGTGAGAATGTTTTCTTTCATTAATTTCGGGATCCTTAGAGTCAAACTCACAGTTCACCAGTTTTAAGGATAAGAACCATAGTAGGAAAAAAAATATTGCTATTCACAAACTAGCTTAAAATTAAACACGTTTTCATTATTTGTGTTTCAGAATGTAGATTTGCTACATAGAAACAAAAAAATAATATTTAAGATACAATAAAAAAAATATTTAATTGATTAAACTATGAAAGAAATCATCGTGAGGAAATCTGAGTGTCTAAAGTGTTCAAATATCTCAGCGGTTGAAATTGCCCATGTGCGGTATGTGCTTGATTACCAACAAGCCCATACTAAGTCGTACCATTGAGTATCGTGTCGTGTGTCATGCATGTCGTGTCGTGTGAAAAATGTTTACCACACGACTACCTAAACTACCTTTCACAGACTTGGAAATATAGCAATTCAATTTGTGTCCAGGCTTAAACTACCTTTCACAGACTTGGAAATATGGCAATTGAATTTGTGTCCAGGCTATGTCCAGCAGTGGACTACATAACATAGCTTGAAGAGAAGAAGAACTCGAAAACATATAGACAGTATTTATACTTCAGAGAAGAGTGATTATTTATAAGTAGACCCGTTAAATGTATCTTTAAAACACGAGCGTAGGGAATATTTCCCTTAACTTTTATCTCTAGAAAAGGTACAGCAAATACATTATCTCCTCCCCAGAGTGGAACTGGGCAATTTTGATAAATGCCCTGTGTAATACCCTTTTTCGGCGAAACTAGAGCACCTGCCCCGGCCGCTTGATTAATGGTGTGTTATAGTGATCGCTTTCTAATCTTCGCTCCAGTGGCGCGGGCGCACTTCCGTTGCGTTGCTTTCGTTGTTGTTTTTTTAATAGATAGAGATAGAGAACTCTATATTGTACATAAAAATGGAAATTACACAGATATTTCTTAACCTAAGAGTACAGACCGCCGTCTGTGTCCTCCTAATCTTATCTTAATCTTATCTATTTAGAAACTTTGCTCGCAGAACACGCATGTCAGCCTCATTGTAACCTAATCGTAATCGTCATCAGCAGCTCACCTCTGTCGTCTGCTGGGTTTCGGCCTTTTCCCCATCGCAGTCTCTCGCCATTCGCGTCCACGGGCGTCCCGCCGACCTGACCACATCGTCCGACCATCGGGCAGTCAACATACCCACCATCTTGTTGTACACTTGACAGATTAAGGGTCTGTTTCACAATCTGCAGATAAAGTTCCGGATATGCTATCCGCAACTAGGGCTGCCGTTTGTTCTAAATTAGAAGCCATAAACGAACACACACAATATAGAAAAAAATATTTAAATTTAGAACAAACGGCAGCTCTGGTTGCGGATAGCTTATCTGGAGTTTTATTTGAACATTGTGAAACAGGGCCTTACTGTGAATGTTTAAAGCATGAACATTTAAATTAAAAAAAATGCTGAGTAAGAAAAAAACAACTTATAAAAAATAACTTAGTTAAATAAAACAAAAATTTAAAAAAATGGTAACTCTATTGCTTCGATCGATTTCAGCCCTTATATATCCTCACTGCTGGGGCACAGATCTCTCGTGCATTGCAGGAAAGTTAGGCCAAACTCCACCGGGGGGCCAAGTCCGGTTTGGTGGAGGATTGTAAGACAGTGGCGGGCCTTACTGTCAGAAGTTATCAAGCTGCCCATAAGATCTCTGACATGGCTTAACGACTGCCATTACATGACAGCTGGCACCAACGGCATAATGTGCCTTGCAAACACGGAAGCGCTTGAAAAAATGCTACTAGCGGTAGTCCCATCCTGCACCTGACTGCGCCTGTTGTTGCTTAACTCAAATGATTGCAATCACTCGGTTCGACTAGGCCACGAGCGCTTCTATGTTTGTACACGTGTTTGTATTTATGAAATATATTTAATTATATTCATCATATTTTCAATATAATTTTGAGCCAGAAATTTATTCATTTAAGTATGCTTTTATTTGTGTCATCGTAATTTATTCTGTCACTTAATGAAGACTATTTAAGTACCTGTTTAATTCTGTACGGATAATAGATATTATTCTTTTTAACATATAAGTATTCTACTGTATATGGTATTGGTTGTACCACACCGCAGTCTGTAACGCTCGCGGAGTACCTGGCACTGACTGAAAATCAGCGCTGAATTCTTGTCCATCAGCATAATGCTGAGTCAGTTCCCATTTACAGCAGAAGTGACACGCCGTGACCTTTGTTTACCTCTATTCTTATGAATGTTATGAAGTAATATGTTTTAAGTTTATTTTGTTATTGTGGCGTGTGTATTATTTCTGAAATCTATTTCAGCCAGTTATTCTTGGTAACCAGTTATTCTTCTTCTTCTTCGTAAGTTTTGAAATGTTTCTAAGCTTCAATTGAATATCATCAACTAGCAGGACCCCGCTGGCCCGTTCGCTGCGCCCGTTAAGGTTGATAAAGTTATTGCGATTGAACACGACGCAACGCAGGCGCCGACGCGATGAAAACTTCCCAGGGATAGGCCGTTATTTTGTATTCACTTAGTTAGATACAAGCACTCACTTACGGGATTAATGATTCCGGGTCGCAAGGCTGGCGTAGTTGGAGAGATATCAATCTCGTAGCAACGAAAGGTAGCAACGAAGCGGGGGTAGGAGCGGTAGAACGACGGCTTCGGTGGCGCCGCAGTGGTTTTGCGCGGTAACTGTACAACCGAAGGTCTCGGATTTGATCCCCGTGATGTTATCTATGTATATATTGTATTAAAACTATCGTCGAGTTAGCACCTATAACACAAGTCATTTAGTTGTACTTAGTATAGGGTTAACGAGATCTGTGTAATTTGGCCACGAATATGTATTTATTTATTATTTATTATTGTAAATCGACTGTATTTGTTTTAGAAATTATGTATATTTGTTGTTAGTTGGTAGCTACGTGAAGGAAGAACATCGTGAGAAAACCCTTGTGTTTGAAGCGTTAGCATACTCGTACCTCAGCGTTTACTATGTACAATGGCCTAACTATGAGGCTAAGTGCGAAAATCTTAAGTCTAACTTAAGTCTAACTAAGTAAGCACAGCAACGGGAACATAGTCTTGCGGAAGAATTCGTACGGATTTAATTGAAAATTAATTCGAAGGAATATTGCGGTAGAGACCGTCCAGGTTACGCTCTGATTAAGCAAACGTTAATTAAATATTATAAATAAAAAAGTTTGTGAGGTGTTTGGACATTTGATACAAACCGATTGAACGGAGTTACTTAAATAAGTTACTGACTTAAGATATAAGATATTTGTTCTCCAGGTTATACGTATGATAGTACTTTCTTGTTACCATAAACTTTATTCAAGCCAAACTCTAAGATATTTATCGCTTACGTTGCCATGGTAACAAGAATCGTATAAACGGATTTTGTGGCTTTATAAAGTTTGCCGGAACATGTATTCATAATATCAGTAAAAAACCCCTCCATCTAATTCCGCATATTTTCACGGCCACCTATGGAATTCTACACTGCGCGTGGCTCAATACCCACTTGGGTGTCCCACTGCTAGGTAGGGACCTATGAGAGTTCGACTTGGAGTCCTTTACAAGCATAAAATATAAAAAGTAATAAAATGAAATCACGTTCTTAATAATTAGTAGCATTCCTTTTACAGTGCTACACAGGAAAAAAGTCTCGCGGATGTACCTGCGCAGATGACCAAATTTTGGATGTGCGGCAAGTTGATCGACCAATCAGATAGTTTCATTTTATGGCAGGCCGCGCGCCTTATGTTGCTATTGGTTGATTCAACGTCATCGAAGCAGGTGACTATTAGTTTGGCAATATTAGCGTGAGCGAAATAGGTAGCGCTACTGCGGCAATCAATTCTGCACCTTAACCGTATCGCTTAAAGATCATGTTGAATGTACTAATAGCTTCGGGTACTTTCGTTACACTTCTTCCTAGTCTGCGCGAACGTAGATTCCCGAAGGGAGTTTAATGATGTGTAGCACTGTACCCAGTTGTAATTATTTCAGAATGCGATGCAAAGACCTACGGTGTAATAGATTTGAAACCGTAGCAGGACTACGCCGTAGCACGATTTAGCGTGCTACGGTGTAGGCGCGTAGCACGGCTACGGCCCGCTGCGATTTGACAAAAAAATTTAATTGCTTGCACCAGGATGCAAAATAGCATGTTGAGAACGTAATGGGGCAGACTAAACCGTCTGGAAACGGTATTTTAGAAACGGTATTAACTATGCTGATGCCTGGGACATTGTTTGTGGACATGTCCCAGGCGCTGACCCTTCACTCGTCTAGTGTGAGTAGAAATACCACTGGACGCTGCATAAATCATCTCATACGTAGATGCAAGGGTCAATGTTATGCCTTTGATTTTGTTTTCCTGGGTGTCTGGTAAATATTTTCATTTAAACGTATTCTGTAAGTGCAAAAAAATACCTTATCGTTTTTTATATAGTTTATATACGTGTTACAGTAGAACAGAGACCATCTCTCAGAAAAAAAAATGGCTCTAATTACCACGCGTGCTCACTAGTCGTTTAATGAAACAAATACGTAGGTGCACAAAATTTATCATGTTTAATAAAACAAAAATATGCCGTAGACAATCAGTAGCCTACAGCAAATAAATAAATATTCATGGACATTTTACACAGATCTCGCTAGCCCTATACTAATAACAACTAAATGACTTGTATTATAGGTGCTAACTCGACGATATATTTAATACAATAAATACATAGATAACGTCCAAGACCCGTGACAAACTAGAAAAGTTTGTTTCCTAGTCTGACCCGGCCGGGGATCGAACCCGAGACCTTCGGTTGCAAACCGCTGCGCCACCGAGGCCGTCGGAAATCCAAATACAAAGGCGACTCTACTACATTATATAACCTTTTTAACCTAGACAACAACCTCCATAGTACTCCCTAAGAAGCATAATACGAAACAAAACACTCCGGCACCTCGTAAGCGAGTATAAAAATTCACCGCACGGCGTAATAATACTCGCTGCCTGGCTATAAACATTTACAACTACCCACTTTAAGGGGCTCCACTAAGCTAACCAGCACGACCAATAAAAAAAACTTCTTCAGGTCATATTTAGAAGTGCTCGTGGTCCTGTAATCCGAGATTCGGAACCAAAAGATTGGAATCAATCACTTGGATTAAGCAACAACCGGCGCGGCCGGGTGCTGAATGGGTGACCATCCCGTGACTACCGCCACAGGCATTCTTTCCGAGCGCTTTCGTGCTTCGCAAGGCACGTTAAGCCGTTGGTTCCAGCTGTCATGTATAGGCAGTCGTAAAGGCATGTCAGAGGCCTTATAGGCAGCTTGATAACTTCTGACAGTAAGGTTCGCCACTGTCTTGCAATCCTCCACTAACCCTGACTTTGCCCCCGTGTTGGAGTATGGCCTAAGCTTACTGCGATGGAGGAATAGACCCGGGCCCCAGCAGTAAGAGGATACCAAAGTTTGATAACACACACAGATCATATTTGGTACTACCTCCTCTCGGAGGTCGTCTATTATTGTTGCCATTTTATCTCATGATGTTGCTAGGAAGAGTTCTTGTTTCGCGTGTTGAACTAGTTTGCAAGATTTTGGAGCCACGAGATTTTTGTTCGGCCAGGTCTGTTGGTTCCTTAAAATGACTATTAATGTGGTTGAGTGATTGTACAGACACTTTTTGCAAATTTGGTCTGTAATAAACATAATGATTTTTTTATCCTCGGTGGCGCCAGTGGATCCCTTTAACCCCCTTTAGCACATTAGGACAAAACAACTGCTGTGTGTCTACTCTAGATTAGTGATAGTCTACTATGCTTAGTCTACGAGGTTATGACAGTCAGGACAGTAAATGGCACCGTTGAAGTTTTTAAAAATTATCTCAATACACCTGCCGTAATGAAGATGCAAAATATTTAATTCTCAGAATAGCGTTTATTTAATAATTTATTAAATAATTTATATGTTCCCACTGCTGGGGCACGGGTCTCTTCCTGCATCGCAAGAAGGTTAGGCCATACTCCACCACAGGGGCCAAGTCCGGGTTGGCGGAGGATTGCAAGACAGTGACGGGCCTTACTGTCAGAAGTTATCAAGCCGCTCATAAGGCTTCCGACATCGCTTAACGACTGCCATTACATGACAGTTGGCACCAACGGATTAACGCGCCTTACGAAGCACGGAAGCGCTCGGCAAAATGCCACTAGCGGTAGGCACGGGACAGTCACCCATCCTGAGCCTGACCGCGCCTGTTTTTGCTTAACTCAGGTGATTGATTCCAATCACTCGGTTCGACCGGGCCACGAGCGCTTCAAAGGTTATAAAAGAACGAATACTCTAAATGCCGACTTTTCAAAATGGTGAGATACCGTAATCGATCCCACTAGTCTAATTGAGCTCTCTGCGTGGCAGACAGACAATTGGTATTATTTAAAAACCTATTTAGAGGCTAAAAATTTCACCCATGCCGGGATTTGAACCCGCAACCTCTGGCTTTCCGTGCCAGCGCTCTTCCAATTGCGCTGGCACAGATAGCCAAAGGTTGCGGGTTCGAATCCCGGTATGGGTGAAATTTTTAGCCTCTAAATAGGTTTTTAAATTTGTCCTTAGCACGGGTTAGTGCATTAAAAATAAAAATAGTATAATTGGTAATATGTATAACAAATTGTGAGTTGTCCAGAAGTCCAATAACTTATCTACAATTCGGAATTCCAATAGATCTACACATTTTTTACAATTGCTTTTGAATTTTAAGTTTGCTTAAGAGTGGGTCACTTCCGCCCAAACCTGACCCGGGTCCGCGAAGCCGAAACAAGACGGCGCATTCCTATCCGACCCACTTGCGAGTTAATTACAACATAATTGAAATTTGCGCGAAAAATTATGTAAATTACTTTCGGGGGGGTAAAAAGAGCACGTGAGATATGCACGGCCAGGGTGGCTGGGTTGCTTAAATGAAATGGAAATGGAATGCGGGGAGGAACAGTGTTGCCAGATACATCGTTTTGTTATTATTTATTTATTTTTACATTTGGAGATCTTACAGCTTGTAGTTATAAATACAGAAAGTAAAATAATACAAAAAAGCCATGGGTTAGTCTCGCAGTTAGCACTAAATTTAAAGGAAGGGGGTTTTGCCGACATTCATCCGGGGTTTTGGCAATAAATGTATAAAGTTGGTGTATAGAGACTGCCTTGTTGGTCTAGCCAGTGGGGTGCTTGGGTAGCAACGGTTATGGATTCGATTCCTGCTGGGGCCGCCGCACATTTGTATGGCCTCAAGTGGCCTCAATTTTGGTGTATTTGGATGTTTGTGAAGTTCTTGTCTGCTTACCATAGTACAGGGTATCCTAGTTTGGGACCACGTTAATTTACTATTATTATTATTATGAATTGTTAAATGTAATTTAATTTAGGTTATTTTATTATTGTGTGTGTGTTTATGTATGAAATGCATTGGACTTGTTCTGGAAATAAATATTATTATTCTTATTAGGATTATCCATTTGTTGACCTTCGATTACTTTGA
Organism: Yponomeuta sedellus; assembly: GCA_934045075.1. Classification (NCBI taxonomy): domain Eukaryota; kingdom Metazoa; phylum Arthropoda; class Insecta; order Lepidoptera; family Yponomeutidae; genus Yponomeuta; species Yponomeuta sedellus. The sequence goes on along the minus strand of OW203729.1, from coordinate 23,812,295 downwards.
AGAGAAACATTGTGAGGAGTCCCGAGTCTCTACACACCTCTGTGTTTGAAATTGCCAACACGTGATCGGCTCGTATGGTGACTAAGCTCATATTCTCTTTCTCTCTCTTGTTCGGAATGTTTAAAAACAGCTCGTCAGAAACAGCTCCATCAGAATGTTTAAAAACAGCTCGTGCAAAACTTGTATTCAGGTTTCTAGCTTAGATCGCTTAGCCTATTTAATTTTGTCGTGAATTAGAAGTTGAAAAGAAATAAAGTTGCAAAGAATTGCAACATTATTGTCTCGTTTATCACATTTTTGTAACAGTATAATAATAATAAAATATTGTTTTGTAGAATCTGTAAATTCTGTTAATTAAGGAATTTGAAAAAACTAAGTTTGGAGTTTTTTTTGTCCATTTTTTCTCCAAAATGATCCAGATTTTGAAACGGACACCTAGTTTGACTTGTAACGTTCATTAAGCCGCAGTAGCGCTACTTTGAATAAAACGTTTTCATTTCATTTCATTTCATATTTTGTTTAGTTAACACGCTAACCGTGAAGGAAAACATCGTGAGAGAACCCGCGGCTTTGTTGGCTCCGCAAGTATTGACTAGTCTTTCCTGTGGGCTAGGCCGACTAAGCTGTCAGGATGGTATAGGTGCTGGGCAAGCCTACATCATCAATAAAACCACGTCCCAGGCACTACTGCATCCGAATGGTCCCTTCACCCTTCTAGTGTGAGTGAAGATGCCACTGGACGCTGCATAAATCTCATTACGTAGATGAAAAACGCCTATGTTTTTTTGTATAGTTAACACAATAATATCTGATTGCTGATCAGATTTCAGAATGAATGAAACCCTACCACTGCTACCAAGAAGTGGCAGAAGTGAATAATTTGACATATGATGTACATCCCCCTGCAGGGCAGAGTCTTTCTCTCAGAGAGAGAGAGTATGAGCTTCATTACCACGTGTGCCCACCGCGGATTGCCAGTTTCAAACGCTGAGGTACTTGAATATCTCAGACAATTAGGTTTCCTTATACTTGTCGTGTTTTAAAAGTTTTGTAAATAATAAGACTAGAACGACTTCAACTGTTGTTTTATTTGTACTGTTTATTTTGTAATAAAACAGAAAACTGGATAAAAAACGGATAAGCAGGTAAAATAGTCAGATCTAGTCAATGTGTGTGGTGGTAATGGTGACAAATGAGGGAAATCGAAAAATGTGTGACATAATTTATATATTTGAAGGTGATAGAAAAAGAAACATAGAAAATGGTGTAAAGAGTTTTGCACCGTTACAGACTGTTTTCTTTTACCGTTAGCGAAGTAAATAATAATAAATAAACTACTACAGTCCAAAAACTTGTGTTTTTAATTACTTAGCGGCTCTCTCTTGACAACAACTCACCTATTGTTTATGCACCTACTTCTTCGACGGCAGCTTTACAGTCGCCTCCATTGTACCCCGCCTTGTCGCGCCAAGTTTTAATAAAGTTTAACAAGTTCCACCGACCGGGAACTTTTCAATTTGAGCAATCTGCGGTTCGCGCACCTCGCCGAATAAAACCTCGGTTTAACTGTGTTTTAGTTCATAATCGAGGTGTTTGGTGGCCCGAGAACTCTAGGATTTATTCAAAAGAAAGTTTGATACTGAGCTGCTCGTTTATAGCGGTAGAAATGAATAGTAAATTAGATTAGAACCACATGGGCGGTCGTTGGCGGTGGTAGCGGGGCGGTAGGACGCCAGCTTCTCAATCGGAAGGTCGTGTTTTCGAATCCCAGCGTGTACCACCGTTGAAACAGCTAAATGTGATTTGGCGATTTAGAAGCATCTCCCCATAGTGAAAAGGATAGTAAGACGTCGTGAGGTATGGAACATCAGCCTACAATAAAGCCTCTTCTTTAAGACCACAACCGCTCAGTCAAGAGCGTACCGACCAAGAAGAAGATAGTGAAAGTTATTCGTCTTGACACTCTTTTGTTAGAAGTGGGGAAGTGTAACAACACTTTGCGTTGGTATAGGGTATACATTTGTGTATCACACGCAGTACTTTGGACTGGAAACGTAACAGTTTCCAGTGCAAAGTATTGCGCATTTTTTTGTGAGTTGGAGGTGTATTAGAAAAGTTATGTCAATTTGTCGGATTCAGTTACCGAGGGTTCCGTCCCACCCATAACGAATCTCTTCTTTTTAAAGTGCCTCTCCATCACTGGAAATTGGCAGTCAGCTTCTTACAGCGATCTCTATTCAGTGTAATTCAGAACAGCTCCTCCGCGGTCTTAACAGCGGTCCACTGTCACTGTTATCTAAACAAGATTAGGTAAAACAGACAGACAGAGGCATAGTGATAAAATCCCGTAAGCACCTTTCAGCGGGGAACCCTAAAACAGCGTGCACGGTAATAACCATGGACCTGGCAACACTGAAGCATTCCCACCTCAAATTGACGTCGTATCGCGAGATATGCCCATAAACATGCCGCGTATCCCAATACCATTCTCGACCTTATTCCCACCACAGTAAGCCCGCGAGAACGGCGCTCCAGAGGCTATGAAAAAGAAACGTTTTAGTAGGTACATAATAAATGCGAAATGTTACAGAGAAATGGTCGTTTAATCGAGGTCTGGGGCTAGGGACGCCGCGATTTATAGAGTTTTGCTGACATTCCTCCGGGGGATTCCCTGAGTGATATTGGCCGCCGAATGAGACACTCGCGTGAATGTATTTATTTATGTGACCGCTGTAAATAATGCGACCGTTGGGCTTAGGCATCGCCGCCAGTAAATTCTAGTCGAAAAACGTAAGAGACTAGTATTTTATTCAATAAGTCAATTTATTACATACGGCGGTGGCAGCGGCGGTGACACTGGCTTCTCAATCGGGGGGTCGTGGGTTCAAACCTCGGCATGTACTAGTGAATTTGTTCATTTGTGAAAGTATAGTAGCAATACCACTCGTTAACCATGAAGTAAAACGTCGTGAGGAAACCTGAGTATTCAATATGTCAGCGCTTTAAAGTGCCAAATTTTTGGTGGGCACGGGTGGTAATTAAGGCTATCTTTCTAATTAATAATACAATAAATAAATAATACATAATAGTCATTTGTTTCAGGCAAAGAGACGCGTATACAAATAATTATTACAAATAACTAAAAACTAAACAATAAAGGTAAGACAAATTACCTAAACTTCATTAAAAATTGCCTATAAAATTAAGAAATTGCTTTTAGCAATAAGGCCGCCAATTGTACGTGGCGGCCTTATGTTTTATAATATGCGCTCTGGTGTACATAAAAGAACATTCTTATCTTATTTCTCTCTGACAAAAGGCCTGTGCACCGCAGTAGAACATTGATGGAGTACACAAACAAATATTAATTTATTTAGGTTTACATAATATAGGTACAAATTAACAGGATACGGACTACCTAATACCATAACTTTTTGCCAAATTTCATGTATCTAAGTGCACGGGTTTGATCCTCTTGCGAGTGTTAAAATTTGCGACTTATGCGACTGTGTCTTTGACTGTTTCGATTTAAAAATTTGGTCCGAGCTCCGAGGCTTCACGCATTTTTGAGAAAAAGGTTCTTGACAGTCATACTGATACCAAAATATTTATTCCGGAAAGATTTAATTTTTTTCATTCTGATGTACGACTTGTACAGGCGCGAATTTTGTTGGTGTGATCAATAAAATGTAGATTTGTGCCAAGTTTCAGCTTTCCAGCACTACTTAATAGTCTTTGAGCTAAGCCGCGGAAAGACATACAGCCAAAGAAACGGATACGGCGAAACTATAAAAGTTCCTTGTTGACAACGAAACCTTCATAATGTGATTCAGGCTTTTTCCTTTTTGTTGACTTATATTTACCGATATTGACACACATTCGACAAAGATCTAATTATATCCAACGTTAAAAATAAGCTTTAAACATTATCAGGTAATAATCCTTGCCCATTATTATGGGGCGATCCCACATTATCCCGAGAGTATAGTCCCACTAAACTGCCGAAAATGAAAAGGGGGCCACTGACAGTAACATCCTCCACTCGTTAGCTGGAATGGTGTATTATGTACCCTTATATTACAATCGTGTTAATAAAATGTGATAATCCTTAAGGTGACCACAAAAGGGTGCTTTTTGTTCAGCAAAGAGGCATAGTGGGGCTGGTCGACTCTATCGTTTATGGCCAACAGTTAGGTGAATGTAGCGCAAATAAAACCTCGGAGCAACTAGTGCGTTTATCATGAGAGATCTTTTTGTAGTGAGTTTGATTGCTGTTCCGTTTTAGCTCCGCCTATTAAGCTTGATCCGTGCATTTGAGCCATCTTTGGAGCCAAGATATTTGCCTGCGCACTGGTAGGGAAAAACCCGCTAGGCTGTTTTGGTTCAAGCGTTGGCCAAAAGGCATAAAAGAGACCCTGAAGATAAAAACATGAGGCCTACATAGTTAGTAATCTAGACTCGTAAAAACTAGTTGTTCGAGAGAAGAGAATTGCCTAACAATGAAGGGCAAAGCATTGTGTATTACGCAACCTTGTAATGAAACTAGACAGAATCATGTACATGTAAAATTAAGTAAAGTGGGGTCCATTATTGTGAGAGCAAGTAAGTTGTAAGTGTTAGTAAGTTGAGTTTATCATCCTTATTTTTAGCCCACCGCTGGGTATAGGCTTTTTCCCCCAAATGCCAACTCTCATAATTCTCTTGCTAGCCATCGCCACTGCCATCTTTTGTGTTGAGCTGCTAGTCTTCTATGTCAATCTATCAGCCCACGTTTGCTCACTACTGGAAATAGGTCCCCTCGCTTCTTCATTTCCGGCCATCTTCATCCAGCCGCCATTGGCTAAAGTTAAAACATTTTTGGTCCTTTTTCTTATTCGAGTGAGGGAAATCAAACCACCGTTTTTGTTTTTGTTAGACAATTCCACGCACATATCTCGCCACGTCTATCGCATGAGGGGCAAATTTATCCATCGGGCAGCAATTTTTCAATTTGGCTACTTTAATTTATTCGTCACCTCATTACAGTCGGAAGGCGAAACACGGTTAAAAGTTGACGAATTCTTTTGAAACATTAAAGTGCAGCGCGTCTTTGTCCCGGGACTCCCTGAGGGAGGGCTGAGGACTCACTCTGGAGCTCTATAGTAGTATTTACAATGAGTTAATTTATACGCTTGGCAAAAAAATTGTATGTTTTGAACTGGTGGACTTATATTCTTAAATTTATTTTCCTGGTTTAAGTCCATCATTATACCCTTTTTTTAATGCACTAACCCGTGCTAAGGATAATTTAAAAACCTGTTTATTTAGAGGCTAAAAATTCCACCCATGCCGAGATTCGAACCCGCGACCTCTGGCTATCCGTGCCAAAGGTCGCGGGTTTCTATCCTTCTTGGACTCCCACTCCCAAATCAAAGTTTTAAGGAAATTAAAATTATGAACCTACATAATTAGCTGTGCCGGTGTTATTAGAGTAAATAAATTGTGTATTAACAGTAAAAGGTATTTTTCCGCAGTAAGAAATAATTTCTTACTAATAATAATAATTTGTAATTTCTGTGTACAATAAAGAATATTTTATCTATCTAAGACGTAACCAATGTGTTAGTGTGAAGCGGTGGTAGCTCAGTGGGTAGAACCATGGACTGGCAAGCGAGAGCCCCAGGTTCGATCCCGAGTGCGGGCGTGTGCCAATGACTTTATTTAATTTCAAAGTTACGTACATTTGCGAATTCGTAGTCGCAATACCACACGCTAACTGTGAAGGAAAACATCGTGAGGAAACCCGCGGCTTGGTTGGCTTCACACGTATTGACCTGTATTTCCTGTGGGCTAGGCCGACTAAGCTATATTATTTTATGTTCACTAACATAGGTTAAGCTTATACTAATAACTATGGATCATTGGTCTGAAATAAACGTATACTATTATTATGCTATTATTGTGCTGGGCAAGCCTACACCATCTATAAAACCATGCCCCAGGCACTACAGCGTCGGAGTGGTCCCTTCAACCATCTAGTGTGAGTGAAGATGCCACTGGACGCTGCATAAATCATCTCATTAAGTAGATGCAAAAAAGGCCAATATATATATATGACAGCCGGGACCAACGGTGTAACGTACGTAGTCACTTGCTTACACATTTATAATATTTGTAGGATTGTTATGTGAAAAACGACTTAAAATTTCGACTGACATTTTGAAAGACGACAGATGCGGGTTTCCTTTTCAGCAGTTTCAGTGTAACGTTCTTGCTAATGAGACATTTATATTAAAACATTAACGAGTCGCCCGAAGGATTGTTTTTGCATGACAAGGGTTATATTGGATGCACTGCGGGTTAATTACGTAACACCCGTGTGTGACGGCGTTGGGTTATTTAAATGAGTTTTGTTTATGAGGGCACTCTTTGATGATCCTGTAATCAACTCTCGGTCTTTGCAATAAGAGCGCTTGATGGTTTGAAATTAAATTGAAATTCTTAGTTCAAAAGGCTCACAGTCAATAGACATTAACATAATTTTACTGATGATATGATAAGTGGAACTGGGCGGGTCATCTAAGACGAATGGGTCCAGAGAGGTGGGCAAAAATCGTCACTGACTGGGTTCCGCGCAACGGATATCGTAAACGTGGCCGACCCAAGCGGAGATGGCGGAACGACCTCACGACTAAATCTTCGGAATAAATCTATTTTGAAATTTAAGTATATGATATCAAATGAAAAGGTAACGCAGAAACTGCGGCTTAATGAACGTTACAATTCTAACTAGGTGTCCATTTCAAATCTGGATCAATGTGAATTTATTGTAGCAATACTGCTAAGCTACTGAAGGTCAATTTAGAAAAAAAATATGAAAGTACCTGTGTAGATCCAATTTTGAGGTTGAACGCTAAGACTTATTCACGCTCTGGGAGGTCGTAAAACGAAGTAATTTCAAGAAACATCAAGTTCCTAAAGTACTCTTTTTAAATTGATTCCCACAGTTCCCTCGGTGACTTCGCCTTTCCTTCGAGCCATGACAGAATACTACAAAAGTACTACTCGGTGCTTATTATAACTTGCGATTTGCAGAAGTTTCGATACCAACCCTTTTGTATGTCCCCACTGCCGGGGCACTGGTCTCTTGCTGCATCGCAGGAAGGTTAGGCCGTAGTCCACCACGGGGGCCAAGTCGATGTTGGTGGAGGATTGTAAGACATTAGCGTGCTTTACTGTTTGAATTACAAAACCGCCCGTAAGGCTTCTTACCTGGCTTAATGACTGACATTAAATGACAGCCGGTACCAACGGCTTAAAGTGCCTTGCAAAGCACGGAAGCGCTCGGAAATGTCACCGGGATGGTCACCCATCCAGCACCTGACCGCGCCTATTGTTGCTTAACTCAAGTGATTGATTTAAATCACTCGGTTCAACTAGGTCACAAGCGCTACGAGCGCGTGCAGAATTTTAATTAACGAAAATTGTCGTTGTGATGATCCGAGTGTGTTTCCACGTTTGTGATGACTTTACCGGGTTACCATAGCATAAAAAGATTTCCCTGGCATTGCAGTGGGGTAACGTTTCGGGTCGGGTGTGTCCCGGCGGGGCGGTATTTCTGATTAATTTAAAATCTTTGTTTTATGTTATTTGTGGTGCCACTTTCCAGGAGGAAGCTTTCTGTGAATGTCTGGATATTGGTATGCCTTTTTTAATGCTTTACCACAGATTATTAAAGATTAAATCCATACATTAAGACATGTATTGTTATACTAGGTGAAATAAACACCTCCGTGCGGCTAACCTTCCATAGTCACACGATTGCACTGAGTCGATCTTCTGGTCTATTCGTACTAGCGACTCAAGAAAAAAAGATGCAACTCACGTTTCTAATTTCTTTCCCTCAGGGCGCGTGTAAAAACATTATTTTCGGAAAGTCGTTTATGTTTTAATTAACGGGCCACGGAATAAAGGCTTCAAAGTCGTCGCGTCACAGAACGGAGTAACAACAATGCCCGTTAAAGGGGTGTTTTGGGAATTTCGGAATTGTTTTCTTTTTCTCTTCGGAATGGGTATGGCGGGGTACAGGGTGTAGGTGACGGACATTTATCGTGGAGCCTATAATTTTATAAACAGACTTCAAAAAGGTTTCCTAGGTTGTCAATTCGTCGGGAATTTCTACTCGGAGATGTTTGAATGAATGAATGATTTTTTTTTATTGCACTAAAGACTAATTTGTACAAAGGCGAGCTCAATACTAAATATTATTTTCTTCCAGCTAACCCACGACAATGCGGACAGTAGAAAGGGTAGTGCTAGTAAACAATATAATATAGGAGTGATTTATTTTTAATATAGGAGTAAGTGATTAATAACCTAGGTTAACTAAATAATACAAATACAATTTGAATACACATACGTATATAAAATAGCACGAAATATATAAAACGGTACTCAAATATAATGAGAAGATCCTAGTAAACTCTTAAATTTTTTTTATAATAAAAATATATCCTGTGCCCAAAGTGGTCAAATAACTTAGCAACGCCACCAAATCAAACTACTACAATACTTACATCAAATAAGTCACATTGTAGTGGTTTAAAGTAGCTTTTTATTCTTTACAGCTTTTTCCTAAAAATTGCTGAATCAAGTTAGTAATGATTTGTTTTTTTCTGTTTCCAAGTTGTTAGTGAAAAGTAGAACAATATATACTTAAGCCCCATCTACTTTTATCAGAACTGTTTACAGTACTCCGTTTTAGGTTAGGCAAACCGAAATGATGTTTATTATTTTTCTTTTTTAAATACCTATTTAGAGGCTAAAAAATCTACCCAGGCAATTAAAATTGTCCTTAGCACGGGTTAGTGCATTAAAAAGAATATAATCTCTTTTCTGTACACAAAAAATAGTTTTAGTCTACAAACTTTCATAAACATACATATGTCCTCGCCTGTGTCCCGGACGGGTAAGCAGACCAGGGTTTTACCACTTCCCACGATCCTGAATAGCCTCTTAACGGAATTAGCACTATCATCATAATGAGCCGGAGTCAGTACACTGCTGGATAGGCCTCTCTTAAGCCTGATCTTCGGCTCTACTCTTCCAATCACTACCCACCGCTTTGGGTATGTCATCGCTCCACCTGGTCACAGAGCGTCGTACGCTGCGTTCGCCGGTTCGCAGTCTCCACTAAAGAACTAGTCAACCCCCGCGGTGAACTATAGAACGGAATTAGCATATCAAAATAAAAAAAGGGTTGCCAAAAGTTATGCTCCCACATAACTTTTGGCAACCCTTTTCGCCTCCTTAGAGGCTGAATGAAAAAAAAATCCTGTCTCTTTGCTTGTCTACATTAAGACTAGACCCTCTATGCAAAATTTCAGCTTCCTAGGTCCAATTTCGGAAAAGATTCAAGGAATAAAATTTTGCAACCCCTTTCATTCCCTTAATTGTAAATTAAGAAAAAACGGTGAAACACAGGTTCAATAAATTGTGTTGAAGAGTATTTATTTTAAGTTTCATGAAAATTAGACAACATTCTTTATACCTCCCGTACAAATTTTGGCTACCCGTTTAGCCCCTTTAGGGGTTGAATTTCAAAAACACCGATCTTATTTCTTTTCTACATTATATATAAACCCTCTGTGCAAAATTTCAGCTTTCTAGGTCAAATTTTGGAAAAGATTCAAGGAACAAAATTTTGCAACCTCTTTCACTTCCTTGAGGGTTAAATTAAAAAAAACGTTGAAACACGTATACAATCAATTGTGTTGAAGAGCATGCATTTTATGTTTCAAGAAAATACAACATTATAGGTACTTCTCATACATATTTGTGGCAATCCTTTTCGCCCCTTTAGGGGTTGAATTTCAAAAAATCCCGTTTTATTCCTTATCTACATTGTATACAGACTTTTTATGCAAAATTTTAGCTTCCTAGGTCCAAGGGCTTGGGCTGGGCGTTGATGAGTGAGTCAGTCAGGAGAACAAAATTTTGCAACCCTGTTTACTCCCTTAAGGGTTAAATTTAGAAAAACGGCGAAACACGTGTTCAACCAATTGTGTTGAAGAGCATGTATTTTAAGTTTCAAGAAAATAAGACAACATTCTTTATACCTCCAGTACAAATTTTAGCAACCCTTTTCGCCCTCTTAGGGGTTGAATTTAAAAAAATCCTGTCTTATTCCTTGCCTACATTATATTCAGACCCTCTGTGCAAAATTTCAGCTTCCTGGATCTAACGACTTGGGCTAAGCGTTTATGAGTGCGTCAGTCAGTCAGGACTTTGAATTTTATATTGTGCAACCCCGTTTACTCCCTTAAAGGGCAAATTTAGAAAAAACGGCGAAACACGTGTTCAATCAATTGTGTTTAAGAGCATGTATTTTAAGTTTCAAGAAAATAAGACAACAATCTTTATACCTCCCGTACAAATTTTAGCAACCCTTTTCGCCCTCTTAGGGGTTGAATTTAAAAAAAATCCTGTCTCATTCCTTGCCTACATTATATTCAGACCCTTTGTGCAAAATTTCAGCTTCCTGGATCTAACGACTTGGGCTAAGCGTTTATGAGTGCGTCAGTCAGTCAGGACTTTGAATTTTATATTGTGCAACCCCTTTCATTCCCTTAATTGTAAATTTAGAAAAAACGGCGAAACACGTATTCAATCAATTGTATCGAAGAGCATGTATTTTAAGTTTCAAGAAAATAAGACATTTTTTATACCTCCCATACAAATTTTGGCAACCCTTTTCGCCCCCTTAGGGGTTGAATTTCAAAAACTCCTGTCTTATTGGTAGCCTAAATTATATAAAGACCCCCTGTGCAAAATTTCAGCTTCCTAGGTTCAGCGGCTTGGGCTAGGCGTTGATGAGTGAGTCAGTCAGTCAGTCAGGACTTTGAATTTTATATGTATAGAAGATTAAAAGGAAGGACTAGCCATGAAGGCTTTACTAAAAAAAAATCATAGGAGTTTTTATGATTCATGCAAATAGATACGTATATTTGTACTAATTTGTTTCAATATCAGATTTAATGATTTGATTCAATGAATTAGTTCTCATTTCATTTCATCTCATTAAATTTCATTTTCATTTCATATCAATAAAAAAATACTACTAAAGACTTGGCTGTATGGGCATAGTTCCCTTTGCTTACCCAGAACGAGTGAAGAAAAAAAGAGAAAAAAAAAATTACCTGACACATAATACTTTACGAATAATTTGCCATGATATCTTACTGGAATTACACGCCAAGTTGCGGGCACAGCTAGTGGCTCCATAAACTTTGGCGAGACACAATCACCACCGATCCATTTTGATTTGAGAATTTATTCGCCTGATACGTCGCCGCAGCACTGGGCTGTCCTCTTGAGCTTATCAGACGCTTGAGTTTAAGAATTTATCGCTTCGGGTCTAGGGGGGAGAGTCCATTTTTAAACGGCCTTATCGCCACATGGAGAGACAGTTTCTACTGGCCAGTATTTTAATTTAATTGAAAAACTCACCGAAATAAAAAAAAGAAATGACAAATTTAATATTCGAATTGCCTTTGACATTGCCTTTGACATTTGGAGCTACCGACCTGTATCATTTTTGCGCGCGGTATCAAAGTGATAAAAATAAAAGTCGATGAATAAAAAGTTTCAAGACGGATTAAACAGGTAGGAGGTCACGGGTTCGAGTCCCGGCATGGGTGGAATTTTTAGCCCCTAAATAGGTTTTTAAAATTGTCCTTAGCACGGGTTAGTGCAGTAAAAAGAATATAATCATCTTTAATCAATCTATCAAAAAGCTTAAATAACGAACACTTATGAAAACAGTTTCTGTTATTCCACGTTCCTACACAGATCGTTTCAGCGAGCTCCACGCCTCAGTCCTTGGAGCGCTGCAATAGAGCAGTCTACGTCTCATTTCATATGCTCTAAACCGAGCCGGATTTAAAACTTGCGCGGGCCTGTCCTCGCTCCAGGATTTATTCTAAGACCCCGGTTTGCCTGAATTTATATTCTATACACGGTGCTCCGTGAGATTTTCGCTGACTGTAAAAAGGTCGGATTCCGTTTATGCTGACTGCTGAGATGGCGTTTATCGTTGTTACGAATATAACCTGTGTAATGTCTGGCGCAGGGCCGAGTGTTTTGCGACGAAGACTTAACCGGTTTTTCTACATTCTATGTAGGGTAATTATGTATTATAGCGAGCAACACTAACGACAAGCGCCTTCTAAGGGTGACACGGGGTAAACCTCCGCGTCGCTACTCCCCTCACCCCTCAGTTTAGTCTGTGAATGATAGGTACGTGCAACTCACGCGCAAACTGCTGCGCGTTTAGTGCCTTTATCTCATCTAACGCCACTTGTGGCGCTAGGTGCCACGACCACTCGGCTAGCTAGGGGTTTCAGTGGGTTTGTCTTGTTGAAAGAGTTTGTGTGCATAGGAAAAAGCTTTATTGTCACGAACACGTCACACATAAGAGTTTACTGACACGGATTAGATGAGATAAAGGCACTACACTATTTGCATAAAACAAGCGCGCAGTTTGCGCGTGAGTTGCACGTACCTATCACTCACAGACTAAACTGAGGGGTGAGGGGAGTAGCGGCGCGGAGGTTTACCCCGTGTCACCCTTAGAGGGCGCTTGTCGTTAGTGTTGCTCGCTATAGTATTTTATTTTATTTATTTGTGTACAAAACAGATTATATTCGTTGCAGGATATAATTATAAGTAATTTTTATCACATAATAGTGACGACCTCTGTGGCGTAGCGGTAGCGCATCTGCCTACCATGCAAGAGGTCCCGGGTTCGAATCCCGGCCGGGGACAAAAAAAAACCCAGGTCTTGGATGTTTACATGTTTGTGATGTCGCTGTTTCTGCTTGCCACGACACAGGGTATCCTAGTGTGGAGCCAGAAGCAATGTATGTGCCTGTATGTAAATGTTATGTTATTAAACGGGTCTGATCGCGATTATTTATTAGGTAAAACGTAATTACCTTATTTTCCGACGTTTCGGCAGCGTTACAGTTGACAACAATTGCGATTAGACCCATTTAATATATTATTATGTATGAGTTATCGTTATCGTTATCAGCCCTTATATGTCCCCACTGCTGGGGCACGGGTCTCTTCCTGCATCGCAGGAAGGTTAGGCCATACTCCACCACGGGGGCCAAGTCCGGGTTGGTGGAGGATTGTGAGACAGTGGCGGGCCTCACTGTCAGAAGTTATCAAGCCGCCCATAAGGCCTCTAACATGGCTTAACGACTGCCATTATATGACAGCCGGCACCAACGGCTTAACGTGCCTTGCGAAGCACGGAAGCGCTCGGAAAAATGCCACTAGCTACTATTATGTATGAGTATCGAGAATCATTAAGAAATACTAATATTATTAGTATTATTTATTTTATTTTGTGTACAAAACAGTTTACAATCGTGACACGATATAATCATAAGTATTAGTATATGACAAGACATTTAGAAAATCAGTCATTTTGGAAAAAGGTGATCTTGATATTTGTTCAATATGAGATCAGTACAAAATAAGAATCAGTCCTATCAGACCGGAGGCCGCACAGCAGCGCTACATGTAATTTTGAGTATCTGAATAAAGTAAAATATTACAATGATAAGCATTTTGGTAATTATAAGTAGTTCAGAAGTGTAGCAGGCTGAAGTGGCAGTTGGCTGGTCACATCTGTCGCAGAACCGATGATCGTTGGAGCAGACGGGTTCGCGAATGGAGACCACGACTCAGCAAGCGTAGTGTAGGACGCCCTCCGGCCAGATGGACCGACGACCTGAAAAAGGTGGCTGGTGGTGACTGGATGGCGAAAACGGGAGATCGGGTCTTGTGGCGCGCCCTGGGGGAGACTTATGTCCAGCAGTGGACTGCAATAGGCTGAAATGATGATGATGAAGCATTTTGGATAGAACGACACAGCTCTATGAATACACGATTTTGTGTAAGCATCTCAGTAAATGATCAGCCGGTGTCAGTACACTGCTGGACATAGGCCTCTCCCAAGACACGCCACGCCGCCGGTTGATGATGATAATTTAAATAAATATATAAATTCCACACTATATAATCACTTATTATGGTCGCAGAGCTGGATACTCTGAACTATCCTAATCACGAAAGGACGTCACACACATCCAAACTGAAGCCATTTGTATAAATGTACGGCGGCGAGGAATTACGTAAGGTCGTCAATGTGACATCATTTTAATTAATAATGGCTGAATAGAAATAAGTAATTCTAAAGTGTAAAGTATTCTGAGATTGAAATAAAAATGATATCTCTAAGGTACAGTCGACGTCGTGTGAACTCTATTAACTCAATTATGGTACCGCACAATTTGCAATTAAAATAAAAAAACTGTAATAAAAATTCTTCAATATTAAAAAGTACTTCGCAATGAGTCTGTCGAATTTGGCTTCCGCCTCCTAAATAGTTAATGCTCAGTAGTCGAGAGGTTGAACATATTTTAAAACAAGTTTTTATTTCTAGTGATTTGTTTTTTTTCTGTTGGTTTCGTGTAGCTTTAAAACAGTCGCGTAAACACGACGAATCGATTAAGATATTATTTTTCTGGCCTATGGTCAAGGAGTTATAAAGGAACTTAGAAGCGGACATATATACTTACGACATACGAGCCAAATACATTACCTTCCGTTGTAGGCTCGGCTTTAGTCGGGAATAATTGTAAAAAAAAACACCGAACTACATTTTCTGAGGGTTTCGTTTCTTTTTCAATCAAATCGGTGTTTTCCTATTCGAACAATGTTTTTTTTCAACAGACTTTGTTACTTCTAAAGCAATCATAAATTTCAACAGTCGAATTTAGTTTGTTTCCTAAAAAAAATTGACTACGTTGTCGCGCGGTCTCCTGTACCCGCGTTGGTATTTTGTGAATCATTGTGTTGGGCAAATTGAAAACAAGATTGGATTCGTTCGCTAAGTAAGTGATCTGGGATTTGTAGGCAACCTATCTGCTTACCTTTTCGCGGAGGCTTTTGAGCTGGACTCTTTATCTGTGCGCAATTTCTGCAACATCATCTTGCAATTATTTCGAAGTACTTCACAGGTAATCTTAAAAGTACATTCAGCCCTGCAAGCCTTACACGTATAGTTTTAAATGTGTAATATAACTATGTATGACGCAGCCTGTCATCTCAATATGATGCACGGGTTTTCTCTGAGAGAAAGAAAAATTTGCAAACTCTCTCTCTCTCCCTCTCGCTCTCTGAGAGAAGGCCAATGCCCCACATTGAAACGTATATAGGGGTTAATCACTACGCGCCTAAGAAACTGTGTGGTCAGTAAAAGAAAACTATTTACACATAGGTAATTACTCAAGAAAATATACAAACACATACACGATATTAAAAGCCTATTTAGAGGCTAAAAATTTCAGCCATGCCGGGATTCGAACCGGAACCTCTGGCTATCCGTGCCAGCGCTCTTCCAACGGAGCTAATGGGCGACTCACCGGAATCAGTGAAATTTCGAACCTCTTTACAATACTCTCTGTATTACGTACAGGCAGCGACAGAGAGTATTGTAAACAGTTTTAAAAACCTATTTAGAGGCTAAAAATTCCACCCATGCCGGGACTCGAACCCGCGACCTCTGGCTATCCGTGCCAGCGCTCGTTCCAACTGAGCTAATGGGCGACTCACCGGCATCAGTGAAATTTCGAACCTCTTTACAATATTCTCTGTATCACGTACAGGCAGCGACATCTGGATGAAGTAATTTGCATAAGTGAAATTTCGAACCTCTTTACAATATTCTCTGTATCACGTACAGGCAGCGACATCTGGATGAAGTAATTTGCATCACTTGCAGCCCCGAGTACCTACTTTGCAGTTAGGTTTTACATCGGAATGATATTGCTGTACCTACATGATAGCTTTATAAAATTATTATTGTCCTTAGCACGGGTTACTGCATTAAAAATAATAACATAATATTGTAAACAGGTTCGAAATTTTACTGATGCCGGTGAGTCGCCCATTAGCTCAGTTAGATAGAGCGCTGGCAGAGATAGCCAGAGGTCGCGGGTTCGAATACCGGCATGGGTGGAATTTTTAGCCTCTAAATAGATTTTAAAAATTGTCATTAGCACGAGTTAGTGCATTAAAAAGAATATAAACATACACGATAACACGACGTATCATTTTTTTTAATTGTCATTAGCACGAGTTAGTGCTTATACTATTTTTATTTTTAATGCACTAACTCGTGCTAAGGACAATTTTTAAAAAACCTATTTAGAGGCTCAAAATTCCACCCATACTGGGATTCGAATCCGCGACCTCGGCTATCCGTGCCAGCGCTCTATCCAACTGAGCTAATGGGCGACTCACCGGCATCAGTGAAATTTCGAACCTCTTTACATTATTCTCTGTATTACGTACGGCATGGGTGGAATTTTTAGCCTCGAAATAGGTTTTTTAAAAACGAGTTAGTGCATTAAAAAGTATATTAACATACACGATAACACGACATAAACGTCTGCTACTTGCCATGGTCCCGATAGATGTCTTTCGGTTTATCAATAGTAATTAATCATTGCATTCACGTACGCCGGTTAAATTCGGTTAAAAAACGCCGTTTCTATAATAAAACATAAAAATAATTATTTAAATTACTTTACTCAGAGTTAAAAAGTATGATAATGCTAAAAATTACTTGGTTTATTTTAAGAGTATAAAAAACGACAATGTTTACCAACGATCCCCACTCTTATAGTCTCTATCTTCCTAAGCTCTGGAGGTAACAGTTACTGCAAGTCTTCTAAAACTAGATTTTATAGAAGTTTTTCTTTTTGTTGGCCAAAAAATGATGAGGAAAATATTGGACCTGGAACAGTAAGGTTTTCGGTTTTAAATCAATGGGTGTGAATTAAGAAAGTTATTAGTAATGTCCTATTTCTAGGACGCCAGGGCTTAGTAGGCTATAGTGGGTTGGTCAAGTAGGATAAATATTTCAACACTAGGCGACGGTTAAGGCGAAAGGTTTAAGTCATTCAAAGAGAATATAATTAAGGTTACAGTAAATATTAAGTCATAAAACACTGTTTAGTGGAGACAGTGGAGAATGCAAACATATTAAATTAAATGAGAGAGAGTGTGTGTTCGTGCGTACTGTGTGTGAGGGTGTGTGTGAGGGTGTGTATGTGTGTGTATCTGTGTGTATACGTACGTACGTGCGTGCGTATGTGTGTGTATGTGTTTGTGTCATGTCGTGTCAGTAGATCAAGCAAAATATATTTAAACAACAAGATTTCACTTTCAGAATTCCTTAATTTATAATAATTCTTATACATTCTTATTGTATGTCCATGCCACTGTATAAATTATAAACTAGCTTTAGCCCGCTGCAAAATCACGGTAGACCCAGAGCCAGAATATCGGCGTGAATTCGTGCAAAGCGTGAATATAACAAATTAATTTGCGATCACATCGCTGGTCCGCGATATGAAACCATTTACCTGCCAATCGGAAGAGCCCTCGGCCTGCGTAAGATTGGCCATCGAAGCTGCCCCTCATGTAAGATAACCCCTTCTGTTAAGAGCTCATTGTGACGCGGTTTTTGAGCGCCCTACAAGCGCCCTCTAGCGTCCTGTCTCGGTTACATTTTATACTTTATGTAGGGCCTCCTAAGATGCATTGTTCAACGAGAGCCGGGTGAGAGAGTGGGGTGGGGATGTTGAAGATCGCGCTTTTCTTTCTTATAAGGGCGGTGAATAACTTGAATGTCAAAGCAATTATATAATGATAAAACTTCCACTGTGTAGAAGTGAAAGTTTCTATGTAGTGAGAATTTTAATTAAACCAATAACAAACGAACGAACCTTATATTAGCTATATAAACATAACTTAACCTCACGCTTGTATCCCGGAGGGTAGGCAGAGACCAGGGAATGCCACTTGCCACGATCCTGAAAGATAACCTTCGCTTCATCAACATTCATAATTCTTTGCATGCACGCACGCCGAACTATATAAATTTGAAATGATACCTAAATGCGAAGCGCTCGGGGCCTAACCGAACCGAGTAATTGTTATCAATCACTTAAGTTAAGCAACAACAGGCGCGGTCAGGCGCAGGATGGGTGAGCGTCCCGTGCCTACCGCTAGTAGGATTCTCCGAGCGCGTCCGCGCTTTGCAACGCACGCTAAGCCGTGGTGCTGGCTGTCATGTAATGGCGGTTGTTAAGCCACGTCAAAGGCCGTATGGGCGGCTTCATAACTTCTGACAGTAAGGCCCGCAACTGACTTACAGTCCTCCACCAACCCGGACTTGGCCCCCGTGGTGGAGTATGGCCTAACCTTCCTGCGATGCAAGAAGATACCGCAGTGGGGATATACAAAGGTTGATACCTGTACGGGGGTGCCGTACACGAATACGCGGCGTCTGCACTTTGCGCGCCCGCGCGATGTTTAATTTACTTTATCGACTTAGCTTCAGTTCACTATAAATCATCATAGCGTAAACGCGTATCAAAATAAGATCTGCCAGGTGTCATTATCAATATAAAATAAACTCTATAAGGTTCTCAATATCAAGATCTATCATTTCTATCAATCAAATCATCGTAGACTTTTAGTCCGGATTTACTTACGGGTGTTGTTATATCGGAAAAGTCCGACCAGGTTTCGCTCCGATTCGCAGAGCTTAATCATGGTGAGCAGAGACAGAGCTCCGTCTCTGGACCTTATACATTTAAAAAAACGTATAGAGTTTCAATATAAAAATAATAGTACCTATCTTAATTTTTTTCAGTTTTGGGGCAAAAGTTTAATATGAAGTTTGTTCGGGAGAGCTGATATTTTTTTTGTATTGTATGTATTTAATGTTAGAAATATGGCCCCAGAGAACCAATTACTTGGTTTGAAACCAATTACTTGGTTTACTTGGTTTGGAAGCAACGTATTCGGGAACGCAATGATTTCCCGCCGTTTGGGTGTGATGTGAAGCCATGTTCGAACTCCATTCGAGTTTCCCTTTTCGATTTAAAAGTACCCTTCTATAACTTTGGCCTTTTTTTCGCATCTACTTAATGAGATGATTTATACAGCGTCCAGTGGTATCTTCCCTCACACTAGATGGGTGACGGGACCACTCCGTCGCTGTAGTGCCTGGGACATGGTTTTATAGATAGTGTAGGCTTGCCCAGCACCTATACCCTTCTATATTTTTGTATTTATTGCTAGTCAATTTGATGTTTACACACTCACAATATATTACTCCTTAATGCCGTGGTGACTGATGCAACTATTATTATGACGGTACCTACTTTAAATGATAATACTTACGTATGAAATGATATATACCATGCAAAATTATAACAAATTCTTCTACCCATAATTACTGGCTCCGACGTACAGAGAGACAGAAAAAATAGAGTTCAAGGTCTTGGTATAACCACCAATATTAAAGAAAGAAAGAAAACATTTAAATTGCCACAAACACATAAAAAATAACACAATTATGAGAAAGACCAACATCAATATGACAAAGAAAGAAACCACAGCAACACCTTCTTACAAATGCTTGTAACACTGTGGCAAGAAAAAAAGGTCACCAACTCGGCATGCATTGCTGGTGTGTGCTGTGAACAACACATCACCAGCAAAAATGATTTTAAATTGGGCCCGTTATTAACACAGAAGTTATATTCCAGCATCGCTTTAAACAAACATATGTTTCCAGTCAGGTAACATACGAGCAAAGTCCATAATAATTATGTCGCCGTCGTGCTAGTAGCGGAATTCTGTTGCCTTTTGTGGCATCTAATAATTACTTTGCAAAATTGATAATTATAACAATTAGGGTTCAAATTCACTGGAGTTTGGCGTTGGTATTATTGGAGCGCACCGCGAATTATCGGGTTCCCTGTTAATCGGATCGGGATTATGGCACAGTCGTTGTTCGATGACGATCTGGTGACCCGCCTTGCCTTGCTAGAGGTGGGACCACATAGTTCAGTGAAAAGCCACTGTTCAGCCAGCATAAAGCCGTGGCCAGCGCATATTGTTACCTCACACAGTATAATTACAGGCCCTTCATTGTGCGTTGGGCTGTTATTACAGCTTTACTAAACGCGTAGCTGAAAGTAGTCTAAACAAAAATTAAAAATCAAAACTTTTGTCTTCTTCATACAAAAACATACGTCTGTACTGGGTTGTACTGTTTCCAGTCTTGTTTCCGTATTAAAGTTTGTGACAGCACTATAACAGTCTGCTGTTTAAATTTTTGATTGAATTTCTGACAGCTAATTTTCGAAGAGAAATTGTGTATCTTATCTCACGTGTCTTACAGAAAATCTTTGATCAAATTGCGGTATGCAAAAAATTAAAGTTACGCACATTATTAACGTTTCAATGTATTAAAATCAAAATTCGTTTAAAATCTACGATATCAGTTGAGTTATAAAAAAAAATGTTATTTTTTTTTTCGTAGCACTTTATGGATGAAAATGATATTTGGCGGCATATGGTACAGCTCAGGACAAAACATATCACGTACCACATGATGTATTTCAGGACAAAACAATGACATAATTATATCTGGCTCCATATGTGGGTGGTTGTATTGTTGTGCTCTGAGGTATACGAGTACTTGGACCATTAATATTCAATTATTTAATTAATCTCAACCTCAAGCGGCGTAGTCTAGTGGGTCGAACACTCGGACTGGAAAATGAGCGCCCCAATGAATTTGTTATCTAAGTTATGCACATTTGTGAATTTGTAGTAGCAATACCACTCGCTAACGGTGAATGAAAACGTCGTGAGGAAACCTGAGTGTCCGAGGTGTTCAAATACCTTAGCGCTGAAATTGCCCATCCGTGGTAGGCACGCGTGTTAATTAACCCAGAGTAATCGTGCCATCTCGTGAAACGCGAGTAATCGCGAAGGGAGCATTTTGCCGCCCGTACTTAATATACGCCAAACAAAGCTGGTAGATATCGGCAAACGGATTGCGACTTTGAAGTGGAAGTGGGCGGGACACTTGGCCAGGCAGAATGATGGCAGGTGGACGAAGGCAGTGACAGAGTGGCGGCCGTGGGAGGGGGAACGGTCGGTGGGCAGACCAGCAGCCAGATGGTCTGATCTCCTAAGTAAAGTGGCCGGCAAACAGTGGATGAGACTAGCGCGAGACCGTGCTGGCTGGCGTGGAAATGAAGAGGCCTATACCCAGCAGTGGGGTTTACCGGGCTGATGATGATGACTTAATATAATTTTTTTTGTTAACACGGGTCATGTGCATTTGTAATTATGTTTTATCGATAAAATAAAACACCAACGATAGAATAAGAAAACATTAACTAAAGTTTTATAATAAGAAATTGAAAAAACAATGCTTTGTGAAATCTTCGGTAATTATTTTTGTTTTTTCGGAACTTTTGCATTATTATTTCTATAAAAAATTAAACTTAATAACAAAATTACGCGTTTTCGTCATCTACAGCGTATATTTCACCAAAACAATCATGGCGCATGTACATGCAATGTTCGTTGCACAGTAACTTTGCACATCTGTTGCACCCTTTTTTTGTCCTTCTATTTTTCTTGGACATGGACATACTGCGCATATACCTTCTCGAACTGAGGGTATATTTTGATGTTCCAGTGGCACAAATCGAGAGATTTGGTACCTCAGATGTTTCTGTAAAGTGGTCACGCCGAATCTTCTAACGATATGTGGTCTAGTCATAGCCAGGCCAATTTATTTGCCAATAATTAACTAAAACAAACTAAGTAAGTAGATCCGGACTAAAAGTCTACAAAACATACTAAAATTAATATCCTACCATATTTACATTAAGATATACCTATACGCAATGAAAACAAATAATATTTCAAGAATAGTAAAAACTAAGACCCACAAACTTTACTTCCGTAAGTAGTCGCGCGGTGAGCAATTTGCCGCCAAACGCGACACACCCCCAACAACCTTTGTCTGCTGCGGTCATCCGCGTACGGATTTAATGTTAATTTCTAACGTAAGAAGGCGAGGGACGGGGGGGCAGCTACACGGACGCTTGGCCTTGACAAATGCATAGTGTACAAAATAAAACGAAAATTGTGCCGCAGGCGGCAAAATGCTCATAGCGCGAGCACTCTAGGGTTAAGCCCATACTCGCTCAGAGAGATGGTTTATGCCCTGCCGTGGGACGTCTATACGCTACATAAAAAAAAAACTCAAGAGAAGAAGAAAGCTTCTCTTCAGTTCAAGTCACCACAGTATTCAGATTAGAAAATTCATTCGTCGCTACATACAAATACGCCGGCTTCCGGTATTTTTTGTCTTGACCTTCACTAGTACGTTCCATATTTGAAGTTTTCCCTTTGGAATAGTTAATTGCCACCCCCTACTCCTATTCTTGCTCAACATTTATTTCTTCTTTGTAGCCGAAGCGGAAGAGATTTATCAGGATCGTGGAAAGTGGCAAACCCTGGCCTCTGCCTTTTCTTCCATGATACAGATGTGATTTTGGTATTAACACTTTGTATGTCTGTCTATTGTCACAGTGCTGGAGCACGGGTCTATTCCTGCATCGCAGGAAAATTAGGTTTACTCCACCACGAGGGCCCAGTCCGGGTTAGTGGAGGATTTTAAGACAGTGGCGTGCCTTAGTGTTAGAAGTTATCAAGCCGCCCATAAGACCTCTGATATGACGATGACGACTGCCATTACATGACAGCCGGCACCGATTTAACGTGCGATCTGATTATCATCGCTGCATCCGTTACGGATGATTTAAGCTGTGCCTAAGAGTATGATACTTTTTTGAGTGACTAAAATGTCTGATTCGAGGTCTATAGGCCCTACTGCATTTAGGACACGTGGAGTGCCAAGCACTTCGCATACGGTGCTTGGCACTCATAACTCGAAGAGCCAACCGATTCAATATTGGGAAAAAAACATGGCATTTATTCTCACAATATTTCACGGATTTCGAACACATCAGCAGATACGTGCCGCAAAATCCACTCATGGATACGCGGCCATATTCGTCGAAAATATGATTGTCAAAACCCAATGACGAGTCAATAATAACGTATTTCATAGTAAAGAGCTGAAGCGGGCCACGCCATATATTGCCGATGTGATATTGGAAAGCCCATTGGGCATGAAAAAGGTCGTAGCTATTCTTTTCTCTTATTGTCCCAGTGGTATGTGGTATTGCAAAATGCTTTTGATCCACTTTTTTTCTCCGTAAAAATAAAATCGACGCTTGTTTTTCTTATGCCTGTCTAACATACAACGACGAAGCGATAGATCAATTCTGATGAATTCCAAAATTCTCAATTCTGAATTTCGCTAAGTTAATACCTAACTTTTTTTATTTATTAATTTAAAATAGGAAAAAAAATACATGCAATATAATGCCTCCCATCCCCCGAAACCGACAAGGTTTATCTGTGGATTGGGTATAGAACTCACCAGCTCAACATGTTGTTGGAAATAGTATAATACTAGTGCTATGCTCGGCAAATAGCTTGAACAAACTCAGAGTGCCCAGAAACTGCATTGCTGTCTCTACGAATTTCTCAGAAAAGAGCATGACAAAACGTTACTTAAGTATTTAGGTACTTAGTGAAATTCTCAATGCAAAAACCGGCCCTCAATATAAAATTTTATGATCTAATTTTATTGAAATCGTATGTTTTAATTAGTGATTGTGGTGCGTGAAATTATGACATTCCGTTTCGAATGTCTCATTTAATTAAAACTGTTTTTATACGGATTTATGCTCGTTTATTAAATTTTTTACAATTTTCCAACGTTTCGGCACTTTTTCAGGTACCGTGGTCCCATTTAGTTGGGTGCTGGTAATCTCAATTTTTGAAAACTGGAAATTATCAATGTATTGAACCATTCCTCCACCCATAATGTAAATTGGAGTACAAAATCAAAATTAGCATTTCTTAATGATTCGCGATACTCATACATTAGAATATATTCGGATATATTTATATTTATAGAATATATTTATTAGGTAAAATGTAATTACCTTATTTCCCCATATCACGGCAACTGTAACGCTGCCGAAACGTCAGGAAATAAAGAAATTACGTTTTACCTAATAAATAATCGCGATTTGACCCGTTTAATATACAACTAAAATCAAAACGAGTAAAATTCGTATAAAAACAGTTTTAATTTGTCTAGTGCTCGTGTTAACCTTAGAAAATACTACAAAACACTTTGATTTGATTATTGTACCTAAAATAGTGAGGAGAAATCATGGTAACTTTCAATTTTCTAAGAAATTGGTGTACACTGATTTGGTTTGATATCCAGTTACCCACAAATGATCTATAACAACCAATCAGTACATATCAACAAATTTCTTAGTCTAATTTGAAGATTAAAGTTCTAATAACTGCCGGTGGCACGGTATGCTAGAAGCACCGTTCCGATTCGTATACCTACCGTTTTGGTTCGGAATTTTCCATTTCACATGAAGTTATCTGTAACCACGATTCTAAAGAGACATTTCGAATAACATTATACATGGATTCTCCGCGCTCGCTTCCCACCGTTAGGCGTGTTCGCACATAAATCAACGAACGATTGCGTCACTTGTCATCTCCACTCATTCCGATTACCGTCACGATCTTCCGAGCTGCGACGTCACCAATTGAAAACAATTGAGTTAAGGCGTTCGTCTTTCTTCTTTGGATATTGTACTGGAACAAAAAGTCCTTGTAAGTCTACCATTTTAGGCTAGGTCACCTCGTCCGGCGGAGTGGTCTGAGGTGGCCGACCAAAATTCTAGACTGAAAAAGGGGGGTGCCTTTGCCTTTTGATGGAGGTTGTATAAATAAAAAAAAAGTTTAACATGGTTATTTTTGAGAAAGATTGTGAAATTTACGAAAAACATATAAGGTGATAGTGATATACATAAAAAAATTAAAAATGTTTATTGAACAGAGGAAAAGTAAAAAATGTATAAATTTACTGTGAACCCCAAACTAAATTAAACTGTATCTTGGGGCAGAGAACTATGCCGGAGTGAACTTAAAAATATCACAACATAGTTTTTTTTTTTGTACCAAAAAAAAAATTTATGTGCATACAAATGACACTCCTGTAACAAAAAAAAACGCAATAATGTACCCAAACATAGGCTACCACGAATCAGGCCCGACCTTGTGTTGTGGCTACTGCTTATATCTTAGTCATAGCTAAACGGGTGTGTTGATAAATTTATTTTCATATTTCATTTCATTTCATACAGCAAAACTTTACTATAATGTGGCTCAAATATATTTACATACATACATAGATAGATAGATAGATAGATAGATAGATAGATAGATAGATAGATAGATAGATAGATAGATAGATAGATAGATAGATAGATAGATAGATAGATAGATAGATAGATAGATAGATAGATAGATAGATAGATAGATAGATAGATAGATAGATAGATAGATAGATAGATAGATAGATAGATAGATAGATAGATAGATAGATAGATAGATAGATAGATAGATAGATAGATAGATAGATAGATAGATAGATAGATAGAGAACTCTTTATTGCACAACCAGAAAACATATATACATACATACATACATACATACATACATACATACATACATACATACATACATACATACATACATACATACATACATACATACATACATACATACATACATACATACATACATACATACATACATACATACATACATACATACATACATACATACATACATACATACATACATACATACATACATACATACATAGAGAACACTTTATTGTGCATAAAAATGGAATTACACGGATGAAATTATAGAGTGGCGTGTCTTGGGAAAGGCTTATGTCCAGCAGTGGACTGATAACACCTGATTATGATGATGATAACACAGAAATGATGATTTTATATCAGGTGCGGTATTAGCGGAGCGGTAGAACGCCGAATTCTCATCCGGGAGGTCGTGTGTTCGAATTCCCGCTTGTTCCTACCAAATTCTTTGTTTTATGCTAAGTTACGAGTATGTACATCTGTGGCTGATGCACATGATTGTGACAGAAATTGGGGACGTTCGGAGTAAAACGCAGAAGTAGGTGCTTCGGTGGATTTTCTCGCAGAGCTTAATAGCAAGGTTTACAATGGTCCTGGCAACGGCTTGCCTGTTGCTTAAATAGAGTTGAAAGGCCGCTATCAATTTGAAACAGGAAGCTATGAAAATTCTTCTTTTAGTTCTTAATTTAGTTTTTAATTCTTTAAATTAAACTTTTTATGTATTTTGTTTTCTGGTGTGTACAATAAAGAGTTCTAATCTAATATAAACTACTTACTTCAAACTGTATGGAGGCTAATTAAATTTATATAGTACAATTAATCTGACATTAAGCAGTTACTTTATTATTATTATTTACGAAACTATAATAAAAAGAATAGATGAATGGATTGAGATGGCGCCACATTCGCTGGTGCTCAAATAATGAAACATAACTGGAATAAGCTATTAATCAACAGCAACTGAATATGATTCATATATTCTATACATGATAAAATTCTATGTCCGCCTGGGACGTCCCTTACCAGCCCTTCTACTCACATTCGCAGTTCCTAGTCTTGGTCCTGGTTTCTGGGATATAGGCGTGAGGTAATGTATGTAAGTATTAAATTGTAAATACAAGACAACATGATTGATGACGGCCTCGGTGGCGCAGCGGTTTGGCACGATATCTGTAAAACCGAAGGTCACGGGTTCGATCCCCGGCCGGGTCAAGCTAGGAAACGAACTTTTCTTGTTTGTCTCGGGTCTTGGATGTTATATACGTATTTATTGTATTAAATCTATCGTCGAGTTAGCGCCTGTAGCACAAGTCATTTATTGTACTTAGTATAGGGCTAACAAGATCTGTGTAATGTGTCGATGAATATTTATTTATATATTTATATACTTATATATTTATATATTTATATATTTATATTTATTATGTTAATAGCATCTCTTCACTTTACAATAATCTATTTATTGTTATGCGACGTGTGATTGGTGTGACATAGGCTAGTGGCTACGTCGTACTACGATAACATGATAGTGGCTGTATAATTTGTGAGAAAACCTGTGAAGTTACCCTCATGACTCAGCGCTTGAAATTCCCAAAACGCGGTGGGTACATGGGGCCATACAGTAGCACGTATAAAGGCTGCATTACGCATTATGTAACAAAATTGATATAATATCGACAATCGAACGCAATGATCAAAAGATTTATGTAAATCCCAATATACAATTACGATTACTACGTAAAGGCCTGTGCAGACGAGGGACCATCATCCGGGTACTTTTTTGTCCGTCGATATAGGTCCCTTATAAATTATATCGAATAACGCATACAAGGACTAGAAGTACGTCTTAAAAAAAGTCCCTCAAGTTAGCGAGGACATCAAAAGACAGGACTGGACAAAGGTTCGGTGTTTTCTTTTAAAACGCGTTTTCTTTTTCAACTTCATTTAAATTACAAACCAATGTGAACTCAGAATATTTGCTGTAATAGCGTACGCTTCACTCAATTTCCGGGGAACAAATAATTGCACACTGTAGGCGTTGAGTCCGCGACAAGTACTCGGAAGACATTTTTCAGGGACAAAAGTCCCTCGTCTGCGCAAGCCTTAAGTTCCAAAATTGATTGTCACATTACTTAACTTAGTTGCAGTATTTTTTACTAAAGTTGTTATAGTAAATTGTTTCTTCCTAATAAAGTAAATTAATATAGATAAAAAAAAATAGTCTGGCAAATGTAAAATTTTGTCATTCCACTATCATGTATGTCATCCGACACCTAAAACAAAATCCCTGCGATCTTTAAGAACTACATGTGAATGGTCATTTATTAATTGTGTTTTCATTTCGTTTCAGGTAAGTCACTGCAGATACGAGCACCTCTTTTCTTAATAAAGTGAGCATTTTGAAATCATACACAATAAAGAATTCGCAATATCTCAAATTTCCGAAGCAGTAGTATATTTGCCGATAATACTGTGACATCGGAGCGGCGGAAGACAAATCGACAATCTTAGAGCCGTCCCATATCGCGCTGGCGTCCGCCAATAAATTCAAAATCAATCTAAATGGCGTCCAGCTTCCAGCCAGTCCTCTGGGAGTAGCAGCCGTGTATAAATCACCGCGAGGCTTTTTATTTTGACGTTATATCGCTCTGGCCAGAGGACGACGTTCTAAATTCAAACTGGAATCGAAGGAAAAAGAAATAGTGGTTTCTGTGGCGTGACATTTTCATAGCAACTTTTTTATGCTGTCAAAACTCCCGCTATTTTTGGTATACTTAGACTAAATGATTTTTTTCTGGGACTTAGTAAACTTAAAAAAAAGGTGAAACTCTTTGGAATTGTAGAAAACACATTCTCAGTTCACTTCTAAATCCAGTGCCATAATCGCGGCATTCTCCTCTAGAATTGGTTACACCATTTGTTTCCTGCAATTGGCTTATTTCCAGCTTTCTGAAAAACTATTTAGAGACATCCTACCAAATTTCGTTTGTTTCTTCGAATCCTTTCTGCGAAATTTACCTACATATTCTACTAATTATTGAAATTCCTTTTTTAAAACACATTCTGTATACATTTTTTCTATATCACTCGAGGATATTGAGTTCCTTTTTTTACTCTTAAACTAAACAGACGCTTTCTTGAACCTTGATTTACAGTAACGAGAAATAAATCAACAAAGTCATATTTTTGTTCCTGGACGGCAAGAGACTGCTCAGAAAAAGTAATTTAGAATATTATCTACCTCTGAGATTTCTAAAACCGTATTAACTAGTAACCTTTAAAATGAAATATTTAAGTATGAAGAAAATGACGATAACCTTGCCAGCGTACTTTTTAAAAGTACGCTGTTCCACTTGATCCATCCGTAAAACATTCCAACTTAACAGATTTCAACTTTTTAATCTGTAGGTCTGATTGAAACAGGATACTTCGACTTATGAACGTTGATAAAACGAAGGTAATCTGTCAGGATCGTTGCATGTGGCAGTTCCTGGTCTCTGCCTACCCATCTGGGACACAGGCGTGAGGTTATGTTATGTAATTTAATGTTTTAAATTTACGGGACCGGGCTGAAAACCAGTGCTACTAACTGCGCATACAGACATAGCAATAAGCTGAACCCTTCCTTTCTACCATAAATAAAAATAAACAAATAAATATTCACGGTCATATTACACAGATCTCGTTAGCCCTATACTAAGTACGACTAAATGACTTGTGTTCCAGGTGCTAACTCGACGAAAGATTTAATACAATAAATACATAGACAACACCCAAGACCCGAGACAAACAAGAAAATAATCGATAATTATAATACATATTTATTGTTTTGAATCCTGCAAGCATTGATTTTGTGTTAAGTAAAATATTTGCACTTTAAATTCTTGATTTGCAAGAACGACTAATACAATATAATAGTTTTGTAAACAGTCATTGACCGTCACACGGTATTTGGCGCGAATCAACCGTGTAAACGGGCGATAGGGGCATTGTCCGTCGCTTGGCCACCGCAAATTTGAACGCGTCCAGCCGTGTTTATGCTCAGAATTACCGAGTCAATGTTCTGTATTGTTCGAAGCTGAAAATTTACTCAGAATCGCTAATTGCTCTGCACCCTTGGCGGTAAACGCAGCTGGAGAGTGTAATTAATAAATAACCTCCGTACAAAACAATAAGTAAGGCCGGCCACTGTCTTACAAACCTCCACCAACCCGGACTTGGCCCCTTGGTGGAGTATGGCCTAACCTTCCTACGATGCAACGATGCAGGAAAAGACCCGTGCTCCAGCAGTGGGGACATACATGGGTTGATATCGATACAAAACAGTTGAATTGGAGAAAGAGTCTAGACTGAAATGGAAATGGGCCTTGCGAGAGCACCTTGTTCTCTATACTAGATTTATAAGATTTAATTAATAGCTGGAACATAAAAGATTGCACTGCATATTCTGTTTTGTTAACTGTTTTGATTTGGTCTAAACTTTTTTGTAGCTAGATCTATCTGTATATTTTTTCCGGGTGGGGGCGCTGTTTGCTGAATTACAGTTTCACACCTAGTTTAGCAACAGATGCTACTATTTGCTTTTTGAAAAATGTACATAGCATAATTCTAATTTAAGGGACAACTTGTATGATTTTTTTGGATCAAATAAATCATTCCGATGTAAAACCTAACTGCAAAGTCGGTACTCGGGGCTACAAGTGATGCAGATTACTTCAGCCAGATGTCGCTGCCTGTACGTAATACGGAGAATATTGTAAAGAGGTTCGAAATTTAACTGATGCCGGTGAGTTACCCATTAGCTTAGTTGGAAAGAGCGCTGGTACGGATAGCCAGAGGTCGCGGGTTTGAATCCCGGCATGGGTGGAATTTTTAGCCTCTAAATAGGTTTTTAAAATTGTCCTTAGCATCGGTTAGTGAATTAAAAAAAAAAGAATATAACAAATAAATTCTATTCTATTATACCTTGCGAGACGGGAAGACGGCAAGTAGACCAAGATAGTCTCAGAGTGGGATCGAGAGCAGGAAGACGGTCAGTGGGCAGACCATCGGCCCAAAGGTCGGACGATGACGTTGAAACGAAATCATCGCTACTCTCAGCTAAGCGAATTGGGTTATCCTCAAGAGGGTTATCATCAAGAGGTAGGGAGTGTAACATATTTTAAACTTTCGCGACTTGTACACATAGAATATTTTCGAGGCTTAATCGCGTAGTAATTTATTACTATTTTACCTCGACGTTTCGACGACGTTACAGTCATCGTGAGAATCACGAGAAGACTGATGGCATCTTCGGCTGATGAGGTTTAAGACTACCCTCAATCAGCCATCACAAAGCTTTATTAGGGTTGCGACACACTACACTGACAAGGTCGGACAAAAAGCCATGCGACTTTTTTCCACTCGAACACATCTTGATGACCGGATCCCACGTTTGCGACAGTTTGAAACCACATTCCCGATTAAAATTTTTGTGTTTCTTTCAACCGCGAACGGGTGCCAGCCATCAGTCTTCTCGTGACCACGATGACTGTAACGTCGTCGAAACGTCGGGGTAAAATAGCAATAAATTACGACGCGACTAAGCCCCGAAAATATTCTAACTATGGGTAGGAAGTTTAGTTATCTCAGTCTTATAACAGGCAGGCCTCATCTTTGTTATCCATTCGCTACCACGGAATGCATACATAGTGACCGGCGGAAGGTCTGTGGAAACGGCTGACAAGGGGTCGTAAGAGGTAGCATTTGGGGTAAAAAGCCTACACCCAGCAGTGGGCAGCGGTGGGCTGATGATGTGATGATGATACTGTGTTTATTTAAGACATTCCAAAAAAGAGGGAGCGTATGGCCTACACCCTCCTCAGGGAAAAGACCCGTGCCCCTCGGTGGGGACATAATACGTGAAATCCAGTGCTAAGTAAATACAAGTCACGCGCTTTATCACCGGACCTGTCCGTCGGCGTAGTGAGTGTTGTGACTACCCACAATAATTGACTGTACTGAGACTGAGACGGGTACGAGGCACATAATACGCAATAACATGGTAGGTATGAGATGCATTGCATATTTTGTGCAACAGTACTCTTCCGAGGAAAATACACAACTGTTGTATGAAGGTCCATTCACATTATTACGTGCTGGTGACATCCAAACGCGACGTCAGCGCGTCAGCGAAGTTTCATAACTGACCGTGACAAACTTATTTCGTAGGTACTTGTATTTCTTAATGATTCGCGATACTCATACATAGTTATATATTAAACGGGTCTAATTGTGATTATTTATTAGGTAAACCGTAACTACCTTATTTCCCAAGGTTTCGGCAGCGTTACAGTCGCCGTGGTCTCGGGCGATGGCGAGTACAGTGTACTCGCCACTTCAGTCTACCCGAGACCACGGCATCTGCAACGCTGCTGAAACTTCGGGAAATAAGGAAATAAAGTTATACCTAATAAATAATTGCGATTATACCAGTTTGATATATAACTAGGGACATAATGGGTTGATGATGATGGTTCGAGAACTATTACTGGCTCTACTATTAGAAGAAAACATTCTATACTTCCATTTTGAGAAGACGTGGTTTTTCCTGGTATACAATAAAATAAATTAAATATGCTAGAATCGTTTCGTTATTCTGTATTCCTAAACTAAATGGTCAGGCTACCACCTTTACAGGGACAAGTAGTAAAAATTAAGGCACTACACATTACCACGCGTAAGATCGAGATAGATTTTTCGCGTACCAAAATCTTAGATCCAATACTCGACGTCCAATTAATCCATCAACCCTTCGGCTCCACGGCGTTGGCCTCAACATTGTCATAGAGCTAGCCCAACCATTTTAATGGCCCGATCCATTGGCTTCATCCCGGAGCGTTGGCTCCAACGCCATAATGGAGCCAGCCTAACTGTATTAATGGACCGGCGGTGGCGGTTATTCAATCGACCGGACCCACGTCATTTCAATATACACGAGTTAAATTTTATGTCAACGCGCCTGAGTGGGCCTTTTATTGTGAGGGTACCTACTGAGCATGAAAAAGTTGAGTTATCCCGCAATATGTTTGCTTGAGCATGCCTATTCATTCCTAAATAAGTATTTTACAATCCTTACCAGATAGACGCACACTACTCACTACAAAAAGTACTTCTTCTTCAGGCTATATTATGTAGTCCACTGCTGGACATAGCCCTCCCCTAATGAGCGCCATAGCGCCCTGTCTTCAGCTTGGTGCAGTACAACTACACCAATCTGCGATCCCCAACCCGCATGCCCAGCGTGGGGATTATGGGCATTACCCCCCAATGACGGTACAGCCAAAAAGTACTACTTTCATTTATTTCCTCATCGCGTGGATTGTTGTTATAACGTATTTATGTAGGTTTATCATAACTATAATGTAACTGTTTATGTAGTACATTGTTATTTATATAATTAGGGTATTAATATACTCATATCTGCACCGTGTACCAGTCTCTTATTTCCTTCTGCAACTTTCCGTCATCGTTATCAACCCTTGTATGTCCCCACTGCTGGGGCACGGGTCTCTTCCTGCATCGCAGGAAGGTTAGGCTATAATCCACCACGGGGGCCAAGTCCGGGTTGGTGGAGGATTGTAAGACAGCGGCGGGCCTTACTGTCAGAAGTTATAAAGCCGCCCATAAGGCCTCTGACATGGCTTAACGACTGCCATTATATGACAGCCGGCACCAACGGCTTTACGTGCCTTGCGAAGCACGGAAGCGCTCGGAAAAATGCCACTAGCGGTAGTCACGGGACTCTCACCCATCCCGTACCTGACCGCGCCTGTTGTTGCTTAACCAAGTGATTGATTCCAATCACTCGGTTCGCCTAGGCCACGAGCGCTTCAATCCGTCATGTCTGGAAGAAATTGCTTTTAGCAATAAGGCCGCCAATTGTACTTTGTACCTTTACATGTTTTATAATATGTGTTCTGGTGTACAAAAAGGAATATTCTTATCTTATCTTATGTTATCTTACACACCACACACCACTCAGCCCGCATATCACCCTTCATATGTCTCACACTCTACGCATCACCCGTCATTCGTCACACATCAAACCACACTTCAAATCATACGTTTTTTCTTTTCAGCCACTGCATCCTCTCTCCCTGCCAAGTTTTTTTGAAAAACCTTTGAGGCAAAGGTTCAAAGACTCTGAGTTACACTTCTAAATGAATAAACTAAACAAGAAAGATTTTGAATGTACCCGTCATTAATCATTCTCTTATTAAATTTTTTCTATGAAAATAACAATTTCATTTATATTTCGCCTACTTCCGTGCCCTAATGGTCCCAAAAGGAGCTGATATTATTTTTTAATTACGCTATTCGAGAAGGGTCGCCGTACTGTTTTAAGGGTAAGGAGAATCGAGGCGGAGGGACTGATTTATAGTTTATTAACTTTTTTAATTTAGTCCTGTGGTTTCCTCACGATTTTTCACGGTCTTGCGTAACATACAAAATCCAAGTCGTAAGACTTAAATGACAGATGGCACAGGCGCAGGGTAAGCTTACACCTTTCGAGTGGTATTACTAACTATAACTTCACAAATGCGCATAACTTAGATAACAAAAATATTTATTCATGCCGGGATTTGAACCCACGTCCTGTCGATTGAGAAGCCGTTATTCTACCACCGCTCTCCAGTTTCTTTTTATTTATTTTATATTTTTCAACTCTAAATATTCAGTACCTATCCTTTGTTCAATTGGGAAACCCTATTGACAATAACAGGGCATGCACTACTCTTCTCCCAATGATTTTAATGATTGTCAACGAAATATACCAAATATAATATAATCATGTGGGTACAGCGATATCATTCCGATGTAAAACCTAACTGCAAAGTTGGTACTCGGGGCTGCAAGTGATGCAAATTACTTCAGCCAGATGTCGCTGCCTGTACGTAACACAGAGAATACTGTAAAGAGGTTCGACGTTTCACTGATGCCGGTGAGTCGCCCATTAGCTCAGTCGGAAAGAGCGCTGGCACGGATAGCCAGAGGTCGCGGGTTCGAGTCCCGGCATGGGTGGAATTTTTAGCCTCTAAATAGGTTTTCAAAATTGTCCTTAGCACGGGTTAGTGCATTAAAAAAATAAAATAAGAAATATACTACCTTTGGTAAAATGTGCGGTCATCGGCCGCTCCAGAGAATAAAATTACACGAAGCTGCTAAGAATGAAGAGCCTATTATAACATTAAGAATTATTTGGGAGACAAAGACGTCTGGTATTTAAATGATGATAACCGGTACGATTTTGTCTAGTGTAGTGTAACTTTAAGTTGAAAACTCTGTTAACTAAGTTAAACCTGCTTTGAAAAGAATAAATATTTAGTGAAACCAACAACTTTAACGATTATAGAGTAAACATTTTGTTTTTTATAACGATATTTTTTTTGAGGTTCATTTTGAAATTTGTAAAAATATTTTGCGGTCCCAGTGGGTAACGAAACTACGACCTCTATACGTCTCAAAATCTCGCCTCAAACTTTATTATTAATTCCATTTC
Source organism: Yponomeuta sedellus (assembly GCA_934045075.1). NCBI lineage: Eukaryota > Metazoa > Arthropoda > Insecta > Lepidoptera > Yponomeutidae > Yponomeuta > Yponomeuta sedellus. The sequence continues at coordinate 23,777,201 of OW203729.1, read as the reverse complement.
TCAAAAGTGCACTCATTCTTTCAAAACCAATAAATGTAGCTCTAGAAGTGGGTTGCCAGAAAATGCAACCTTAAGCCCACTTGCATAAAGTTCAACTTAGCATCACGAAGTCGAAACGGCATGCTCCTCCGCCTCTTCAATGCAAAGCTATAACAATAACCTACAAACAACAATTTAATAGTCTTGTTCGGTAAGCTGCTCTTGGTAAGTGAAAATCCCGGATAACTTAAAGAGTGGCGAGGTTAAAAGTTTTAGCTGGTGCAAAATAGCGCAACTGTTCCAGTAAAATAGTTTTGCCAAGATTTTAAGTACTGCTGCATACTTCAGGCCTTATTTTCGCAGCTAACTTGTTTCGTTTTATTTATATTCCTTTGTTGCTTGCTGCACCTTACCGTGGATGGATTAGTATCGAATGTACAGGCTACCAATCAAAAGTCACAATCAACGTATGTCATACATGGTTTTAGTGGCTAACTTACTTGCACATTTCCTTGTCATTCACTGTATATAGATGGATAGATAGAGAACACTTTATTGCACAGCCCGAAAAAAGAATACATCCATGATTTCTGGATGTATTCTTATGCCGTAGAACTCGATGCATGTGAGTTAGTATTTAAGATAAAGCTGTATTTGTACTTAAACTATTTTATGTTATTATTTTTTTTTATGTGATGTTTTATGTGTGTGTGTGTCTTTAAGCAAAAATAAATGATTATCCATCCATCCATCCATCCGTCCGTCCGTCCGTCCTTCCATCCGTCCGTCCGTCCGTCCGTCCGTCCGTCCGTCCGTCCGTCCATCCATCCATCCATCCATCCATCCATCCATCCATCCATCCATCCATTTTTCTGTTTTATCTACATGTAATATCTACAAATAAAACCACACCTGAAGTCGTTCCATAGTTTATTTATTATTATAAAAGTTATAAAGCGTTACACTGGCGCCCAACGTGGGGCAAGTCTGTAATAGAAAAATCACATCGGAATACAGGTACAATTTTCGGGTGCACAATTTTTGGGAGCTATCAATCAATTCAATTTATTTCAACGTACAACGTAAGTTTACATTCTATTTGCTGAATGTTAAAATAAAATTAAAGTGAAAACCGCTGCCTTCGGATCGTAGTGTAGTCGAGAAAAAGACAGCGGAAAACAAACTGCACTCAGAGTGCTTAGTGCGAGTTTGACAGATACAATCGAATAACTTTACTACCGCGTTGATCGAGCATTGAGTAGTGAGTATGAGTAAGTTAACCGTTCGAACTGGCAAAACGCTGTCACAGTACAACTCGCACTCGCGTTTATTCATGTTTTGGCTGATAAACGTGTTCACTTCTCAACGTAAACCATTACAACTCGCACTCTGCAATTTTAATTTCCATACTTGTCGCTAGGTGGCGCTTCCTCGATGCCATAGAAATATGAGTTTACGTTAACGCGATCGAGTAGTTAAAAAACTCGCACTAAGCACTCTGACCATCTTTTCTCAAGTCATCTTAAACCTAATACATAAGTTGCCACCGATACGTATAGCAAAATTCCCCGATTGCCATCAATAACGTAGAACGCCTAAACATTATTTAATTGTTGTACAAAAGTCGAGAAAACATAAGTGCCGCGGCCAGACACTCGAACAGCACTCGTTCTCGAGCATAACACATCAATCTCACAGATTGGTTAAAAACATAATAAAACCGTCTACCTACGTCATGATCCCAAACTGGAACCTGCATGGATATAGAATGTCGACAGGGATTTGCTTTGACGCGTAGATCTTATGAAAGCTCGTGACGTCATATCCTGTTTGTTTCGGTAGAGCAGTAGACATAATAATAATGACTTCCACAGAACACAATCCCCTGTCCCGGTCTGAAACTACGACATCCGTACTATGGTTACTAGGTAAGGACCACGTAGCCAACACAATGTAAGAAAGAAACATATACTTTCGTTCCCAAGATTTAGGCTGGCAAAAGTTAATACAACTTCATGGAACATTGTTTGTATACGTATACGTTTCTATAAGAAAATCCTTGAAGACATATTAAGTTTGCTGAAACGCGGTTTAAAATATGTGTAATGTACGCTGTGCCAATATTAAGGATTATTGCAGGATGGTTGGGCCATACATAACATAACATAACATTTACATACAAGCACATACATTGCTTCTGGCCCCACACTAGGATACCCTGTGTCGTGGGAACCAGAAACAATGACATCACAAACATGTAAACATCCAAGACCTGGGCTTTTTTTTTTGTTCCCAGCCGGGATTCGAACCCGGGACCTCTTGCATGGTAGGCAGACGCGCTACCGCTACGCCACAGAGGTCGCCATACTTGCCCCCTAAGTGGCTAAATGGCCATATAGCCATACGGGGGCCAAGTCCGGGTTGGTCGAGGTAGTTGGTAGTGGATATTTATTTCAACGTTTAGAATTTACGTTCTGTTTTGTTGAATGTCAATGTGGAATGTCATTGTTATTGCTGTCTTCGGGTCGAGTTGTAGTGAAGTAAAAGACGGCGAGAAAAGACCATCCTTTCTCGAATCAGCTTGAATCTATTCATAGGTTGGTACATTTACCTACCTAAAGAAATTTGATGGGTACAATCAACAACTTGCAATTCAAAACAATTCGATCAGAAGCCATAAAAGCGGCTTGATCCGTGCTTTGCAAGGCACTTTAAGCCGTAGGTGCCGGCGGTCATATAACAGCAGTCGTTTAGCCATGGTAAAGGCCTTAAAGGTGGCTTGATAACTACCGACTGTAAGGCCCGCCACAGTCTTACTATCTTCCACCAACCCGAACTTGGCCCCCGTGATGGAGTAACCTATGGCCTAACCTTCCTGCGATGCAGAAATAGACCCGTGTCGTTTAATTTAATTTAAAAAATATTTCAATTAAAAAAAAAGTATCATAAAACAATTTTAAAAACCTATTTAGAGGCTAAAAATTCCACCCATACCGGGATTCGAACCCGCGACCTCTGGCTATCCGTGCCAGCGCTCTTCCAACTGAGCTAATGGGCGACTCACCGGTATCAGTGAAATTTCGAACCTCTTTACACTATTCTCTGTATTACGTACAAGCAGCGACATCTGGCTTAAGTAAATTGCATCACTTACAGCCCCGACTACCTACTTTGCAGTTAGGTTTTTACATTGGAATGATATCACTGTAACCACATGATTATACTATTTTTATTTTTAATGCAGTAACCCGTGCTAAGGACAATTTTAAAAACCTATTTAGAGGCTAAAAATTCCACCCATGCCGGGATTCGAACCCGCGACCTTTGGCTATCCGTGCCATCCTTCCGAGAATCCCGGCATGGGTGGAATTTTTAGCCTCTAAATAGGTTTTTAAAATTGTCCTTAGCACGGGTTAGTGCATTAAAAATAAAAATAGTATTATCATAAAACAAGTTACGATTTTCATTACATTGGTGGCGCTAGATATCACCGTGCAGCGCCTGAGCTTGTTTCGAGAAAGACAGAAAAGAAATAGAATGTCATCTGAAAAGCGTCACTGTACGTCGTACCAATTCTATTTACGCACCCACTAGGACCCTCAGAAGCAAAATGCTCAATTAAAGTTGACAAATATTACGTATCTCCGCGGCGAATCTCTTAAAAGTCCCTCTACCCACGTATTACGAATGAAAATTGATGGAAATTACTTTAAAGAATGCAGGGCGACGTTTCCCTGGGGCCCTCGTATCTTCTGGGCACACGCCTCTCGTGAACGCATTCAAATGTCAATCACTCGTGACATATTTTTGCGCAGATAAAGAATATTTAATGGCTTCTCAGCAGGCGACAGACGCTGGGGGTTTTTTTGCTCTGAAACGCAGAAACCGAATGAGAATGTTGAAATAATATCACGCCGGAGCACGAATTTTGCTTCGTTTGAAATTGAAATTGAAAGCGTTTATTACCATTAGTCAGCTATACAATCTTGCACTTAAGATTGTTGTAATTAATAAAATATAAATTGACAAAAAGAATGAACGTACAGTTTGTTAGCTTTTAGAATTTACCTTGGGCTCTAGAGTAGACTCCGGGTTCCGCCGAAAGCACACGAGTGTAATACTACTTCCAGCTCTTTTCTTCAACTTTTCTTCTCTGTTTTGAAAAGTTATTTCGAAATTACGTGTCATATTAGTGCAGATTTCGAAATTATGTAAATAAATAAAAATATGTTTATTCATAAGAAATTGAATACAGTAATTATGGTCTATTACGACTCCTACACTAGGCGCAGCCTGTGTCGTGGGTGACGGGTATGTGTCATATTAGTTCCGATATTTGTATTACACGAATATATCGATTCTATCCGATAGCAACCGAAGTATATTCTAAAAGCTAACAGACTGTAGGTAAAGCCGATACTGTGGTAATGGATGACAAAACTCAGCGTAAGCTGTACGTATGCACAGGGCTGGTTTTCAGTTTGGCCCCAGCGCAAAATTGAGCAAACACTTGTGATTAAGCGAAACCAACCCAAATAGTTAAATTTATCAATGTAGGTCTATCATGCGTGAGCTTATATTGTTTATATTGCAGAGATAACGCGGAAGACGGTCCCAGGCGTGGAAGAGAACCGTTCTCTCTGAGACCAAGGATAAGGGAGTAACTTGTCTCGAGCTACCCTTCCTAGCCATGATAAATGTAAAGAACATGGGCTTTTCAATGTCTTTATGTTAAACGGGTCTAATCCCGTAAAAGTAACTACTGACGTTACGGCAGCGTTGCTGTTGCCATGGTCACGGGTAGACTGAAGTGGCGAGTTTAATAATATAACTATGTATGAGGATCGAAAATCTATAATATAAAAATGAATAGCTGAATGTGTTGGTAAGCGCAAATCTCGAGAGCAGCTGAACCGATTTCGCTAATTCTTTTTTTAGAATATTCCTTGACGTACGGGAATGGTCCTTACAGAGAGAAAAAAAAAGAATCGACTGTTAGGCGGTACGAAGTTTGCTGGGTCAGCTAGTCATTAATAGAAATCAGTGTATTTGTTTTTTAACTTACGAATATATTCTCTTTGATGCCAGGTTAGCACGTACCTGGTACGGTTAGCCAGAGGTCGCGGGTTCGAGTCCAGACATGGGTGGAATTTTAGCCTCTAAATAGGTTTTAACTTATGAAGTCATGAAAGTCGGCCTCGGTGGCGCAGCAGTTTAGCACCCTGACTGTGAAACGGAAGGTCTCGGGTTCGATCCCCGGCCGGGTCAAACTAGGAAACGAACTTTTCTAGTTTGTCTCGGGTCTTGGATGTTGTCTATGTATTTGATGTATTAAATTTATCGTCGAGTTAGCACCTATAACACAAGTCATTTAGTTGTACTTATAAGTAGTGTAGGGGTAACGAGATCTGTGTAACAATAACAATGAAGTATGAACTTATGAAGTCATAGTATCAACACCACTCGCTAACACTCAAAGAAAACATCGTGAGGAAACCTACGAGGTGGTCGTAGGTGTCTATGGTGTTCAGCTAACTCAGCGCTTGAAATTGCCAGTCCGCGGTGGGCACGCGTCGTAATTAAACCCGTAACTTTCCAAAACAAAAAGTGAAAACTTAATTTCATTTCAACTTCACCAATATAGGAAAACAAAGTCGTTCCTTATGGATGAATTTGTAACTAAACTATTGAAATTGATTTACTGTTGACAGTACAGTAGGTAGTGACAACGCTGCCACTACGATACGCCAATCACGTGAGTGGAAAAACTTTTCCTTCCTCGCCAAAAATAGAACAAGGACGAAGAGGGTTTTTTTTCACGGTATTTTATTCCGTGATTACCTACCTAGCATCGAGCTTATTTAATTACGCAACAAACTTCGCAAGACCGGATCCGGAAGAGGGCTTCGATAAAAGTCACCGGATATCCGGTCCGCCAGCCTCTAACTAAGGCCCTCCAATTTTGTCCGTCCGCTCTCTCCATGATAAAGGTCCCCGAAGTTTCGAGAAAGTCGCTCTTGTTTCTTTAACGGCTACGGGTGAAGTGGAGGGGCTGATGGGCACATCCGCGCTTTTTATTTTTAGGTAATGTGATGTTATTGTCTATTGTGAAGCGGCACGGAAATTCTTGTGCGCATATACGCTGACAACCGTTGGAGTAAGCGTGTTCTTTAGTGGAGACCGCGACTCGGCAAACGTAGTGTAGGACGCCCGCCGACCAGGTGGGATGACGATCTGCGAAAAACTGCAGGCAGATGCTGGATGCGGCAATCTGAAGACAAGGCGCTATGGCGCTCACTAGGGGAGGGTTATGAACTACATAATATAGCCTGAAGAAGATATACGCTCGAGAGACTTGCCGGTTGTTGTTGTCAATTTGGCTGCAAACTCTGACTTCTGACCAGACCTGAGAATAACTTAACTATAATGTGTATATGTTAATTACCCGTTTAAATTATAATTTTTTGTTCAATTGCTGTAATGGGTTGAAAAGTGGTTAAAATAAGAAGTAAATTTGAAACTACTAAATGTAAAGTAATACGAATAAATACCTAAACCCTACCCCCAAGTGTTATTATTTTTATTTTCGTGTTTAGAATTCCGGCTATAATGCAAAGGATGCACTGTTTAAAGCAATGTTCAAATGGCACAAGATTTAAAGATTCAAAAGATTTAACCTGTGGTTAACGGTGCTGGTGGTACAATTAGTTAATACCTTAAATAATTAAGTATTTATGTTAAAGTGTCATTGTACTACTGTTTGTTTTCCTTAATAAATAAAAAAAATTGAAATTGAATTGAAATTGAAAAATTGTTTAATTATCGCAAAAAAGTACAAAAAACAACTTAAAATAGACTAAGTTAAATACATACTTAGTTACTTTAGAATAACTGTTTAAAATACCTGTAATTGTATAGTTACCGTGAAGAAACTGGAGTAGCTGATGTTTTCAAATGCCTCAGCGCTTGAAATTGCCAATACGCGGTGGGCATGCGTGGTAATTAAGCCCATACTCTCTCTCTCTCTCTGAGCGAAGACCTGTGCCCTGCAGTGGGACGTTTATAGGCAAGATAAAAAATGACTCAAATTCCATTTTTTCGTACAGTTTTGGCTATCTCCTAATGAAAATTATCGCTTGAATTCACGCCCTTTAATTTGCTACACTTTTTTCGACTTCACGTGCAAAATCACGAAACGTTTACTTTACATACTTCCAAAGGGTCCCAGTCTAGTTACGGCTATTAAACACAAGTAGGAACCCACCGGTACAGTCGCCGGCGAAAGTGTCTGCGGAGTCGAGCACCGCAAGCCCGCAGCGCATTGTCGCAAGACCGGAAGCGGACGCGGCTGTCGCTTACCTCGCGCCCCGCACTTCCGCTCACAGTTTTATCTATCGCCCGTTCCTGCGACAGTAGTGCACGCGAGTGTACAACTCAGGTGTGCGTCTTGATAAGTCTACACCGAGCAGTCGTTTCCACTTACAGTAAAGTAAAATAGACAGGAAGCATGCTTGCTCGTCAGTAGCTCAAGAAAGTAGCTACAGACTCTTTTGTTAGAATCTGAGTTTTATATAGATTGAGTTAAGCAAAATGTGCGTCATCGGTTTGTGATTTGTCAACTAGCTGCCAGACATATTGGCATTTTAATATTAATATTTTAAAAGATGCTGACTCTCGTAAGCACAATACAGTATTAACTTAATTCCGGATTCACTTACTTAAGACGAGCATCCGACTACCTACTTCATCTCTACTCACTATGATTAAGCTCTGTAAATCAGAGCGAAAATTAGTCGGACTCTTCCTACAAAACTCGAGTATGTGAGTCCGGAATTTAGTTAATAATCGTAATTCTTTTAATAACCGTCCATCTTAGGGTTATCTGAAAAATATATCTTTAAGTAGTAGAACCGCTTAACGAAACTCCTGTAAATAATTTCTGCTGTGAAATAAAGTGTGCTCTATCTATCTACTAATAAAATTTATCTAACGATTACACGTTGAGCGGTAAACTACCCTGTCTAGGTATATTGACTTCGGTCTTTTGTATTAAATTACCGCAAGAAATAGGTGGTAAACTAAATCGTTTACCACGCGCCCAGAACACCTTTGAGCGCGAGCGTACTCGGTAATAAATTGTTGCCCTCATAGATGCGGTGAAAAGTTTAAATCATGTCTCGCCTGTTACTCCAGTAACTCTTGCACGTATGGTTTCTGTCTGTTCGACGCCGTAAAAGCAAAAACGTAGTTGCATTGTAAGCTAGGCTATTTAGTTCACTTTCTCTGTGGCACCAAGGTAGCTTCTTCTTATTTTTGTGTCAGCGGTTCGACAAGTTTATATTTTTCCTGCCCTATAGTTTGCCACTGCAATTGGAGCAACGTTGGCCTCTGTTAGGTCCTCCAGAGTGCAGGTATGAGGGCTTAATGGGTATTGGAGCAGGTGCACCATGGATTGCGATGAGGCTCCACAATCACATTGCTCCTTCGTTGGTGCAATATAACCTCATCTGCTTAGGTTTTGTCTGCAGCAACCTACTTGGGTCAGGAGACTCTCTTGGAAGTTTTCAAAGTTTGTGAGTACGGGATGTTTTATTTTCCATCGCACCACCCTTTCTTCAGCTAGGCATTCAGCTGAGCCTTAGGTAGCTGAAGACAAAAGAAACAATTGCTATTAGCAATAAAGCCGTCAATTGTATCCCATTTTGGACAAGATAACAAGTATCCGAGACTGGCGTGCGTATATGTGAATGAAGCGATAGAGATCTGTCAGGATCGTAGCAAGTGGCAGACTCGTGGTACTCGCGGTACACTCGTGAGTTTTGTACATATGTAATGGTCAAACGACAAAGAATTACACTTTTAAAAACCTATTTAGAGGCTAAAAATTTCACCCATGCCGGGATTCGAACCCGCAACCTCTGGCTATCCGTGCCAGAGGTTGCGGGTTCGAATCCCGGTATGCGTGAAATTTTTAGCCTTTTTTAAATTTGTCCTTAGCACGGGTTAGTGCATTAAAAATAAAAATAGTATAAAGAATTACACTAATCATATTATCAAGGGGAAAGTTTGTGAGTGTGTATGTTTGTTACTTCTTCACGTCTAAATAGCTGGAGAGATTTTAATAAAATTTAGTATGGAGTTAGCTAACAACCTGGATTAAGACATACACTGCGTTTTACTGCGGGAAAAAAACTTTATTCCCGTGGGAAAATCGATAAACCGCGGGGCACAGCTAGCGAACAATACAAACAGTATTGTTGCTTAGATTCGTGGTCAGTGAAGTAAATCAAGCCGAATGGCCTGAACACAGTGATCAGCAATGTTGTAAACCAACCAGTTTTATCCAAACATTTTTATTATTTTGAGTGTGGCGCTGAAAAAGTTTACCGTTCGTATAAATTGTTTACTTTACAAGATTTATGTCATTTCGCACTTTTAGGGCACCGAGCCAACGGTGTTTTTTACCCGACTGCGGCAAAGCCTAAAAGGAAGGTTATGTGTTTAACTTTACTACTATTTATGCATGTATGTATGTATGTATGTATGTATGTATGTATGTATGTATGTATGTATGTATGTATGTATGTATGTATGTATGTATGTATGTATGTATGTATGTATGTATGTATGTATGTATGTATGTATGTATGTATGTATGTATGTATGTATGTATGTATGTATGTATGTATGTATGTATGTATGTATGTATGTATGTATGTATGTATGTATGTATATAATACGTATGTATGTGTCCGATTCTATTTTGCCTCGTAACTCGTTAACCAATGGTCAGATTTTGACTAATAATATTTTAAGCGATTTGTAATTTTTGCGCGAATATCATATGCTATAAAATTCTGCGTTAATCCAGCACGTAAACTTACAGTTTTCGCCCATCTGTCTGAACGCATAAGAATGACGTGACCTGCCCAGTATCACTTGAGCAAATTCTAAAATGATAAAAAAAACCTGAAACAAATAACCAAAAACTCAACACCTGAGCATTAAGTAGTAAGTATGAGATACATTTACGAAATTAGAACGCGCGTGCTAAGCAGTCGGATTTTCCGCTATTATTATTTCAGTTTTTTATTGTTTTCGCTGTGTACGAAACGGCGCCGTTTGTAAGTTAATCGAGCATTAGCAATTAAAATTTTCCCCTTAATATATTTAAGGTTAGGTATTATTATAAAGGAGCGTCTATTATGAAGGCTAACTCAAGTGACCTTTTAAGTCTCCAGAAGGCTCTTGCAGAAAATCTACCTACTCTCTTAATTTTTTTGTTCTATCCATCCCAAGGTTGAAAGGTGAAGAGATCGCTTTTAGCCCTAAGACCGTCAATTGTATGTGGCTAAATTTAGATAATGTAAGGTTTTAAATGTATTTTTTGCATTCTGAGTTGTGCAACACAGAGTTCTACTCTAATCTACTACTGACACGAGACACGTGATGTCGACATATAGTCTAGTGTGTGTGTGTATGTCGGTGGGTGCATATGTAATAAATCAAATAATAACGCATAATAAAATAATTTGTAGATGTAGTTCAGACTTTACTAGGATAGAACTTTGCCGCAGATTAAAAAAACTGTCTTTGAGAAATGCTTTAGACAAATCGCAATGCTCGCAAAATCGCAAAGCTATCCCAAGCCTTATTTGCTTTGACAAAACGCGGCATAAGTCACCATAACATAACACCATTAAACTCCTAGAAGATACATAAAATATCTCACAAAAGCAACTCAGCGATCTCGGCTAACGAATACAAAATCCGGCCCCCGCGAGTCGTTTCGCACATCTCAAGCGGATCTCCAAAAACAGCAACAGTATTCAAAACCGCCCTGCAAAGCCTGCCGTCTTAATATAGAGAAGTCTCGAAGGTAGAATCCGTCTAAAGCGCTACACACCCCGCGTGTTTAAAGCACAACATAACTTCCAGCTTGTGGAACTTTCAACTTGTGGGTACAGCGATATCATTCCAATGTAAAAACCTAACTGCAAAGTAGGTACTCGGGGCTGTAAGTGATGCAATTTACTTCAGCCAGATGTCGCTGCCTGTACGTAATACAGATAATAGTGTAAAGAGGTTCGAAATTTCACTGATGCCGGTGAGTCGCCCATTGGCTCAGTTGGAAAGAGTGCTGGTACGGTAGCCAGAGGTCGCGGGTTCGAATCCCGGCATGGGTGAAATTTTTAGCCTCTAAATAGCTTTTTAAAACATAACTTCCACTTCCGATTCCACACAGCACAATCACTTGACCTCCCCTTTTAATACGTAATATTCCACTCTATCGAGTTAAGCATTAAAACGACTCCAAAGTGTAAAAATATGTATGCATTTGACATCTGGAGTAGCTTAAAAGAAGGACAAATCAACGTCACTCAACCCAGTGGATATTTACATAGAACCCCTGGTCCCAAACTAAGACACAATGTATTTTGGTAACCAGGTAAGGCCGGCACAAGCATGAAAACAAGTGTACAGGGGCCCCCAGTGGGACTTTGTACATTGTTTCTGTAAAAAGTCTATGTCCACACACGGGCGCCATACTTTATACCTTGAAATTTTTGTATTAATAATTTATGTATGTCTTATAGGTTGATATCAACCCTTATTTGTCAACACTGCCTGGGGCACGGGTCCCTTCCTTCATCCCAGGAAGGTTAGGCCTTACTCCACCACGGGGGCCAAGTCTGTGTTGGTGGAAAATGTGCAAGGCAGTAGCAAACCTCACTGTCAGAAGTTTTCAAGCCGCCCTAAGGCCTCTGACATGGCTTAACGACTGCCGTCTGTCGACGGCAGCCGGCACTAACTGCTCAACGTACCTTGCGAAGCTCGGAACCGCTTGGAAAAATACCACTAGCGTTAGCCGTAGACTGTTTACCCATCCATGCACTGAACGCGCTCTGTGTTGCTTAACCTTCGTCTAGGTCATACCCTTCATAAAACACACTAAACATATTTTGAAACAGCTGCTCAACACGTTTCTATTTCTTTTGGTAGTAAGAATGTTAGTGTTTTGCGGTCCGTAGCCAGGACAGTCCTTCGATGCCTTCCTACGTTGCTTTGGCGTTATCTTGGCCCCAACCCCCCCGGTGCCACCCCAGACCCCTCTCGCCGCTAATTAGGCGGGACGTTTACATAATTTTCGAATTAAGCCTAGGCCTCGGGCACTCTTAATTCTAGAGACCTATTTCTGTCCGGCGGCTTCTTATCTCAGTCCTGGATAGAATTGTCAGACGTTCATGTAAACTATGTAACTACACTGGCCTGCAAAACTAACTCTCAGTTTCTCATACACTAAACAATCTGATAATATACGGTTAACAGCTGCCAAATGTTTTTTCGTATACACTTTGGCTACATGACAGCCGTTAACAATAGATTAACGAATTGTTAGTGAACCAGAAACCCGGAGTAAGTATCACACTTTTAAAATTACATACATTCATATATAACCTCACGTCTGTATCCCAGAGGGGTAGGCAGAGACCAGGGACTGCCACTTGCCACGATCCTTACAGATCACCTTCGCTTCATCAACCTTCGTAAGTCGTTGCATGCACGCTCGAGGTGGTGGTGACAAGGTTTATACCCTGGGCACTTAAAAACTTATTTCGAAATAAAAATGACTCGAAAAAAAAAGTTTTATTTTATTGTGTATAAGAGCTCCATAGTAGGCAACCTTCTTTTAAGACATTGCTGAAAAAAAAAACTAATTTTTTTTGGGTGCTTTAGGATAAAAGAAAATTAAAAACTGTTGTAGTACATAGTTTTACAGGTCAGTGTATAAATAAATCACTGATTAACTAACATACGTTTCTACAAGTGTTACTTTGAATGATAGGATACGCAATAACCTGATTAGAGAACGTTGTGGACTGAAAGAGGATGTAGTAACTAGAATTAAGAAAGGAATGTTGCGTTGGTTTGGACATGTGGAGAGGATGAAGGAAGAAAGATTGACGAAACAAATATATATTGCGAATGTGAGTGAAAGAGCTGGTAAGGGACGTCCCAGACGGACTTACATCGACCAAATAGGGGATGTATTAGAAAAGGGAAAGATAAAAAGTACCCGGAACCGGCGTGCGTGCATGCAACGACTTATGAACGTTGATGAAGCGAAGGTGATCTGTCAGGATCGTGGCAAGTGGCAGTCCCTGGTCTCTGCCAACCCCTCTGGGATACAGGCGTGAGGTTATGTATGTATGTGTACGTTTCTACAATAAGATCCCTTTCTTCTTAGCGTGTCTGAGTAGTGCTTAGCGTGGATGACAAGCAATCGTGATGAAAGGATTAGCCAAGATATCTAATCTTGGCTAATTCTTTCGTCTGAATATATAATAAGCAGGCCAGATTTTTTTATATAGCCTATAAACGTCTCATTGTAGAGCACAGGATTTCTCTCATAAAGAGAGAGTATGTGCTTAAGTACCACGCTTTCAAAAAATGTCTAAAGCACACTCTATGCTAAAAAGGCTACTATAACATTAAATATTATTTAAAACACAATCATTCTGAAATGAAAGCCAGTTCAATGCATGAGTTCTAAGTTTTGGAATAATTAAACAAACTCTTTTAGTTAAAAAAGGTAAACTAAACCTATTTATTTATCGTCAAGAATCGTGTTGTGTAATAATTATAACATAACATAACATTTACATACAGGCACATACATTGCTTCTGGCCCCACACTAGGATACCCTCTGTCGTGGGAACCAGAAACAACGACAGCACAAACATGTAAACATCCAAGACCTGGGCTTTTTTTTTGTTTCCAGTCGGGATTCGAACCCGGGACCTCTTGCATGGTAAGCAGACGCGCTACCGCTACGCCACAGAGGTCGTCTATTATTATTATTACTAGCTTTTACCCGCAGTTTATTAATTATCTCACGGCAACGCAATGCCTAGATATCAAAGTATCCTGATATCTAGGTATTGCGTTGCAATGCAGACTTGCAGGGTAAAAAGCGGAAAGCTGTAAAGTTAAAATCTCTTACAGATAGGTCTAGTGAAACAGCGTCATTTCTGTAAGGTCAATCTCATTTTCTTCGTACTAAAATACTTCATTTGAAAGAAGGGCGACCGGTTTCTTTTTAATACTGTCATAGAAATCGCAGAGGTAGATATTGTAAATTACATTTTCTGAGCAGTCTTTTGTCTTCCAGAAACAAAAATAAGACTGTTAATTAATTTCTCGTTATCGTTAAAGAAGGTTCAAGAAAGCGTTTGTTTTAGTTTCAAAGTAGAAATTTCTAACAAAATGTTTACAAAGCCTGACTAACAATGTTTTTACTGTAACAAAAATTGTGTTTATTACTATTTATTAAATTTTAACTGCACAAAAAATATGGCAAAACATAATCTCACGCCTGTGTCCCAGAGGGGTGGGCAGAGACCAGAGACTGCTATTTGTAAATAAACTTCCGACAGTAAGTTTATTTACAAATAGCAGTCTCTGGGACATACAAGGGTTGATATTCAACTGCAATGCAAAGTTGGTCAGGCAACACTTTAATGACAAATTCTTTAACAACTAAATACTTAATTCATGCCATGTAAAATAAAAAATAAAAACTGATAATCATGGTTACCTATTTCCATGTAATATATTGCAGTGCACGCTTAATGTACCTATTGTGTTGCTATTGTTGTTTCCTTGCAGAAATCTAGCAGTCTGTTGCTATAGGTGAAAACCTGTAAATGGCTCACTAATTAGTTTATAAGTTTCATATATTGTTTATCAGCTGTTGGTTTCCCATAGATAAGAAATAAATAAATAAATATCGAAATAAAAACCAAACTGCGTTTGAATAGGAATTACTGCTTGAAGAGCGGTCTTAAGCCGAAATTTTCATATATTCTATACTTCTTTTTAATAAAATTAGGTATTTCCAATTTTCACCACGATCAAACCTCAACTTGTGTCCTCTAACTTACTGGCAATGTTTAATTTCGATCCAGCGCGCGCCTTTTATAAATAAAAAAAGAAACTACGTTGTATGGGAACCGCTCCTTGAGTAGCGACCTTAAGCCGAAAATTTCATAGTCGAAATAGAATCAAAGGGAGCGTACTCGCGCCGCGATTATCTCGAGTACAGGCTGCGAGGGGCCCTTCTGGTGACCGAGTGCGCTCAGGGCCACGTTTAATTAATGGGGGCCCCTCCTCCAGCCCCGGCTCGGATTTAATTGGAGGAAATTTGTTTCGGACCGAGCGGTGAGTTGGCACCCGGACGCCTTAGCTAGCAAATTTCAAATGAGCTGCAGGATGCGTGGAGCCTCTTGCAACTTGAAAGGATGTGGAATGTCGCTGGTGAGGGACGTTTAGGTCGAAAAAAGTATCGGGCGTTATATTGTAGAACTTTAAGTCAAAATTATTAAGTTAAAGTCGCATGGCCTATCGTCCGACATTGTCAGTGTAGTGTGTCGCAACCCTAATAGTGCTTTGTGAAGTCTGATTGAGAGTAGTCTGAAACCTCATCAGCCGAAGATGCGAACGGGTGCCAGCCATCAGTCTTCTCGTGACCACGATGACTGTAACGTCATCGAAACGTCGAAGTAAAATAGCAATAAATTACTACGCGATTAAGCCCCGAAAATTCTCTAATTATTTGTAGAAGTTTGTGTAATGGAATCCTTAACAAATCGCTGTCGATTGCTTAGCCGATTAACCCAGAGATGAATAATTTATTTTTATTTTTGTTTAATGCAAAGGAAGGAAACTGATACAAGTACAGAGAAGATTTAAAAACAAATAGCTGTAAATTGACATAAAGTAAATAAGTAAGTAAATACTTAACACAGAAAAGTACCTAATTTAATTAATGAGTTGGAACACCAATTTATACCAATCGTCTACGCAGTATACTTCATGTACAATGCAAATAATCGTATGTATTGAATAACAAAATACTAGTTTAACTGTTTTGGCGTATGTGTGTTGTTTGAGTGTATGTGTGTGTGTGTGTGTGCGTGTGTGAGGGTGTGTGCGCGTGTGTGTGTGTAGAGTGTCAGAGTGTGAGTATGTGCAAGTGTGTAAATGTGTGAGTATTGTAGAATGTGAGTGTATTGATAAAACCCGTTTTACATTGACTGTATACTGATTGATTGATTTGATCAGATTGTATATTGGTATTTGGGGAATTATTGTTTTAATAGTTGATTGCCATTATAAACTTTGATGATGATGTAAGAAGATGAGGAGCAAGTAAGTTATTGAAATAGGTCCTTGCCATTTCTGTCATCAAAGAAAGCTGGCTCATATGCAAGCTTTTGTCGTGAAAATTCCGCGAATTTGTACCAAGCGCTCCGCGAATTCTTTTCTAGGTAATAACAACGGCATTGATGTGACATATTTTTCAAAGAAGTGTTTCCAATACCGTCAAAGATGTGGGACGTGTTGCTGTCGTCTGTTTTTCCAGAGACATACTTGGGTATCTGTAAAACTAGAGTTAACCGGCGTTTAACAAGTAAGCACGTAATATCTTAGACCCCGTCTTCGTTTACTATCAGGCGAGACTAGTGGCAAGTGTTAAGTGACAGGAGTTTACCTGTCCTTATAAAAAAGGTGGTTTTATCTTTTTTTTTCATCAACCCATTATGTCCCCACCGAGGGGCACGGGTCTCTTCCCTGAGGAGGGTATAGGCCATACTTCACCACGGTGGCCAAGTTCGGGTTGGTAGAGGATTGTATAAGGCCTCTGACATGGCTTAACGACTGCCATTATATGACAGCCAGCACCAACGGCTTAACGTGCCTTGCGAAGCACGCAAGTGCTCGGAAAAATGCCACAAGCGGTAGTCACGGGACGGTCACGAATCCCGTATCTGACCGCGCCTGTTATTGCTTAACCCAGTGATTGATTCCAATCACTCGGTTCGCCTAGGCCACGAGCACTTCGGTTATATCTAATATATAAAAAATCTTGTGTCACAGTGTTTGTCACCGAACTGCTCCGAAACGGCATCGTCAGTTTTAGTAATCATACACCGATGTGTATGGTTACTAAAACTTACGAGGCTTTTTGTCGGAAGAGTTCAACCAGGTTTCGCTCTGGTTCAGTCATGTGTAGTACTTACGAAAGTTTTAGTTCAAAGATTAATCATGAAAAATTCACCAATGCGCGCGGCGAAATTAGTAAAAGAATTACTAGAAATTATTGACAGTATAAAATCGCCCATTAGCTCAGTTGGATAAAGCGATGGCACGGATAGCCAGAAGTCGCGGGTTCGAATCCCGGCATGGGTGGAATTTTTAGCTTCTAAATAGGTTTTTAAAATTGTCCTTAGCACGGGTTAGTGCATTAAAAATAAAAATAGTATAATAGTATAAAATAATCAAAAATTTAACGATATTAGGGGAAAGTACAAATTAAAAGGATTTAAAACACTGATTTACATTTTCTTTAAAAGAGATTACTAATATATTCAATCAAATAAAAGATTGACGTCACGTGACGTGACGTCAATCTTAGATTCTAATCAAGCTTAGATTAACGTTGGTAACTTTTCACTCTTTTCACACTTTTCACTCGTGCTTTGTTGTGACTACTAGTGATTACGATATCGGTTTACCGTGACGTCAGAGTCGACGCCATGACACTGCGTACTGTTTTCCCATAGATTTAAAATAATTGTACATAAGTGGCTTGAACCTTCGGTAAACTTTATTATACTAAAATATAGTTTTCTTTTGTGAATAGGTAATAAATGTAATAAATCCTCATATGGATATGGATATATGGAAAAGGGAAATAGGAATGGAATCCTATCGAAAAGGATTTCAAAATCTTTCGTGAGAATCTTTTCGTGAAAATCTTTCATAGAAGAAAGTTTCAAACCTACAGATAATAGGTATATTATTTGTAGGTTTGAAACTTTCTTCTATTTGGCTGGCGTTGACGTTTAGATTGCAAACACCATCGATGAAATGGAATCGTACTCCGGGCGCTCTTTCAATCTGCTCGCCTTTGTTTTCGGAACAATCAGCTCTGCTTGGTAAAACAATCACACGATATAAAAAAAAACGTAGGCGCGGTAGGTCAGGCCTGCTATTATGGAGTTCGGTGTTTTGTTTTGAGTTTCAACCTTTCTCGTTCGGTTAAACTAGATTTTTTATTGTTATTTCAGAATTATTTATTTGTTGCTTGTGGGCATAAATAGTAACTCATTCATCAGTGGTGTAATTTTTTTTACATATAACGTGAAATTTGCTTTAAATAACATGGCATACACGGTCTGTCTGTTGTCTTAGTCAAAAACTGTTTTTTGTTTTGTTTTTATGTTCGTGGATTTAGTATCCCACTGCTGGGAAATAAAAAATTGTATGTATGTTATAGTCACAGCCGTATTTTCCTATCTTTTGCTATGGCAATAGCAAAGGTTCTTATTTGAAATAAAATACTTAAAAACATACTCACATTTATACTTAAACTTGTAATTTTTAATCAGTTATCATAAATAAATCGAATCGCAGAAGATAACAAAAAGATTACTTGAGTAATTTACTTCACTACTACGTGTTTCCCGCCAAAACACGACAACCCAAGATGGCACCTAACTTTTTTTTTATAATGACGTCATCATAATTATGAAGGTTTCATACCTTCATGTTATACTAAACGGCCAAGTAAATTTCAGTACTAGTAAGTTAGTTAAATTGAATATGTATATACTGTTAAATGATTATTAATTAAATTTAACCACTCTTAATAGGGTATTTAAGTTAGGCTGCGTTTTTTTGCTGGCAGGCTCCTTTTTTTACATGTTTAAAAAAAAGGAGCCTGCCAACAGCCTCACTTAAAAAAATCACTGTGACGTGAACTCGATTTTGTCAACAAATATTTGGAATTTAAGATTATAAGTCTGTTAGCAATTTTGCATGCACTGGATGGGTGAAGTGATAATAATACTCTTTGTATTGCATTGTATTGCACACCATACATTTTGAGAGTACCTACTTGTATACAATTAGTACCTACATAGTATACAATTGGCGGTCTTATCGCCTGCCTTATTGCCTATCGCTGGTATAAAAATTTACCTTTGCCCAACCGCATTGAGTTTAATTCATCCCACGACTTGATCCTTCAGTAAGTAATTCGCTTCCAGAGACAGGCCTTTAAAGTAATTGGTTGGCAGTCCATGCCATCAAGCTAAATGTCTATCAGTGAGCATCTTTAATGTTGCGGCAAAACAGCAATGAATTATTCCGGACTCAACTCAAATGGTTTTATCGGTCATCTACATTACAGCGGCGGCTGAATGGAACGTCAAGCATTAACATCGCGATTGGCAATAAAAAGATTGTAAAAAAAATGAAGTTACACACATAATAGAATTCACCTATTTTCATAGCGGTAACTGGCCGCAAAACGCTAGTGGCCAGCGTTAAAATCTACTTTTTATTTTCCGGCCAGTTGCTTTAATAAAAAAAGGTTTTGAATGTAAAAAAATAGAAGAAAACTAACGACGTGTAGAAAATTAGTTAGTCGCTGAATTTTACTTGATCCCACCTCAAATCTCTTTGAAGTAACGGTTCTAGCAGAACTATTACTACTAAGAATTGTAAAAAGTTTATTACACTGCAGTGAAATAAATTTGTCTGGAAATTAATTTCCGTTGTTTCAAATTAATAAACAACTCTAAAATAGTTGGTTTTTACGATTAATTAAAGCTTCAATGTCTAATCGCGTCTATATGTTGAGTAATTCGAGGTCTCATAGTCATATTGATAAATCAATCGAATAATGTAAAAAGCCAGATACGTAGAATCTTAGTCCGGTCCCCAAGAATTCCTGTTTAATTATAAGTTTTTTTTTCAGTATTTTGAACGTGGAACAAGTAAAAGAAAAAAATACAAATGGCGATCTTAAAAGTAATGCAATGTGTGTACATACATAATTTGAGTATTATAGTATAGAAAATTAGCTCGCTGAATTTAATTTCGGCCGCGAGCAGCTGCGAAAATCCGGCCCAGCACAAAGGCTGGCTAATATCCGTTGGTCGGCAAACACTGGCGTGTGCATAGTGGCTATCTCTGTTAAGTGCTCACCTGGTGGCAGTGCTGGCCACTAAGCCTGGAATTTAGATGTCAATGAAAAACAGTCCCCCGGGCTGCTTTTTGTGTTTCCTTTTTCTAACGTTAAAGCGGAAATTTAAAAGACCTGAAAAGTTTTGTTGAAAAGTTAAAAGAGAATGTATTTGTATCTTGCCTCCTTGATATTCATGCTTTTAGGTTTTTATTAGGTTTCTATGTTTAGTTTTATTCGGCTTTTGTCTATATGTTGACAAATTCTTGATAGAAATCGTTGAAATATAGGATTAAATTTGCTATTATATATTTGTTGATTGCACATTCTAGGTCATTAATTTATCTCATTAATTGGAGAAGTATCAGACCCTAACAATATATTTGATATCATTTCAGAACATTGTTGTTTTCACCCAGATATACGCTGGCTGGAAAGAAATACCAGGCCACTCAGAAAGTTTTGCAAAAAAATGTTTTTATGTAAAAGACACTGGCCACTTGTAATTGTTTTGAAAACGTCGATTATTTAAAAGTTAAAATACGACTGTTCGGTTTTCAAATTTCCCTCCACATTTTTTTTAAAGCCAATTCAAATTTTCTAAAATTTTAGTTTTTTAGTTTCTCAAAACTTTCTGAGTGTCCCACGTACATGTGAATGTAATTTTTTTTAATGATTTGTACCTACAATCAATATTTTCTTTATTAATTCAACATATACCATACATTTGGTATTTTTAGTAATATTTATTTATTTACCCGTATTAACATTTTGGACCAGGACGAATTAAGTAAGGAAATTGTATTGTAGGGAAATGTTTTTTTTTTATTCGTTTATATATGTATTATCGTCATAATCAGTCAATTTCAGTGCAGTACTGGACATATTCCTCTCCCAAGACACAAATATGTATGTGGTGCATCACATACGGTGCCGCATCTCCACTCCAACTTCCCAAAATTTGCTGGAAAAGTTCTCTTATATACCAGCCTCTGTACACCTATTTTCTTCGGTTGTATTTCCTTTATCGTATTTTCGAGTGACATTCGTTATCAACCCTTGTATGTCCCCACTGCTGGGGCACGGGTCTCTTCCTGCATCGCAGGAAGGTTAGGCCATACTCCACCACGGGGGCCAAGTCCGGGTTGGTGGAGGATTGTAAGACAGTGGCGGGCCTTACTGTCAGAAGTTATCAAGCCGCCCATAAGGCCTCTGACATGGCTTAACGATTGCCATTATATGACAGCCGGCACCAACTTTGCGAAGCACGGAAGCGCTCGGAAAAATGCCACTAGCGGTAGTCACGGGACGCTCACCCATCCTGTACCTGACCGCGCCTGTTGTTGCTTAACCAAGTGATTGATTCTAATCACTCGGTTCACCTAGACCACGAGCGCTTCAGTAATCTTCAGTAAATACAGTAATATAGCTAGATTAACGAATGATAAGCTGAAATAAGTGAGTAAAAACAAATCGAAACGAGCCGATAAAGTCCATACAGACACTGATATGAACTATTCATGCGTAATAGTTACCCTGGGCATAAATACGAATAACAACCAGCGTCATCTATTACAGGAGCTTAATTAAGCATTGAACAGGCAATAACAGGGTGAATTAAGTTGCTCCTCTGCGTAAGCAATTCTCCGGGAGGTCTGCCTCTAAATGAGTATAATGAAGACGAATGACTGGATCTGGCCCTTAACTGTGCCACGGACGGCGCGGGGCACGAAGCGACTGATAACTTGTAAGTAAGTGGAACATAATCGGAAATCGATATCTCTTCCTGCATCGCAGGAGCGTTAGCCCGTACTTCACCACGGTGGCCAAGTGCGAGTTGGTGGAGGATTGCAAGACAGTGGCGGGCCGCACTCTCAGACGTTGTCAAGCCGCCCATAAGGCCTCTGACATGGCTTAACAACTGCCAATACATGACATGCAGCACCAACGGCTTAACGTGCCTTGCGAAGCACGGAATCACAAATCAATGAATCGAAAATGTTGTGCAAAACGTCAATATTCGGCAAAAAATGTTGAAAAAATGGCAAATAACGTTTTTCGGTCCTTTAACTCTTAGGAGAGATGATAGTTTGCAGCAGCTTCCAATTCAGTCGAATAAAAGTAAACAGAAATAGCCTCTTGCACTATAATCTCTTCCACCCTTGGCCGCCTACTTTTGGCCCAGTATGAGTAGGTTAGAATATAAGAGTCGGTTTTGTTTGTGACCAGTTTGTATAGTGTTCAGGAGGTTTGATCGACGTAATTCACTTAATAGCTATTCATGAAGTTCCTCTTAAAGTGATTTTATCAATCAGCCACTTCTTTCTGTCAATCGACAAGCCACTTTTGCTATTCCTATCTAGCCGCTATTAGCAGCGATGACTTCACTTGCGCTTTATCTAACTGGCATAGTCAAGGTTGCTTCTAAATAAATGTTGCTATGTTAGAAACGATTTCCTAAATAAAGTACGAAAAAATCGTAAAATATTGCGTTTCATGGCACCCAAAATTAGATCCCGTATCCATAATGGATTGGAATTCTTTCCGTACACATATAGGTAAATACGGAAGTAAAGCAATTTTGTGCATTATCATTAGTTGAGCTTATCAGCGCCGCTGATGAAGGATAATTGACCCATCCAGTTTTTGATAGTATGGCAAAGGGTAGAAAGCATCACAGCGTCTGAAGTTATGCAATCTTTTTCTTAGCGTGTCGATAAAGACTACACGAAGTGCCGGCTGTAAGGCTGGAGAGTTTGCCATCGCAGTGAAAAAGGATTTGCCAATCAGCGGAAGGAACTCGCTGAATGTTGTCCAGAGTGCGTAGACGACCGGCTCAAATTATGCATCGGGCACTTGATTCAAAGAATCTATAAAAAATCTTTGCATATCGTAATCTGCTGTTCTGTTACTTCTCAAAGAGCTTAAGTAAAACTGAGGCTGACTTGTCCAAAAAATTGTAATCCCACTCTTCAACTTCACCCGTAACATATTTTGCATGCAAACGCCTGACATTCCAGCGGAGCTCGCAAAAACTGACTGGCTGCCCCTCAGTTCTGTGTTGTTGAAACGGGTCAGGGCGAGATGACGTCACGGACCCGCATCAGCGCGGGCTGGCTTACTGCCCGCAAAAAGTGGCGGGAACTGGTGTTGGGCTTAAAACTGCTGCTTGCCGAACAATTTGGGTAATTGTGGAGAAGAAACTTGTGCTTATGTGAGCTACTTTATTTAACACAAGTCTGACTCTGCTAGTAAATGCTAAGCTAATGAATAGATCGTTTTCTGATGACTTGCGATTGTTACAGTTATTTAAGGTTACTTATTTACAATTACCCCTACCCTAACTTAACCTTAACCCTACGAAAGTGGCTCGTGCAAAAAGCACTGTAAAGCAAATGGTGGCCTGCTTTTTTGGTATTAATGGCCATGTGACTACAATACCACTGGAGTATCGCAGAACGGTTAATTCGGAGTGGTACCGACCATTTGTTTGCCGGAAGTATTTGAAGAAATACGCCAAAACAACCAGCGACGCAGAATCATACTTCACCATGACAATGCCAGCTGTCATACATCTCAGGAAACAACTACATTTTTGAATGGTCCAAAAATAGAATTGATGGGTCATCCACCGTACAGCCCTGATTTGGCTCCCAATGATTTCTATTTATTCCCAAATGTAAAGAATAAATTACGTGGTCAACGATTTTCGACCCGTGAAGATGCCGTAGATGCGTTCAAACAGCACGTTTTGGAGATACCTCAATCAGAGTGGAAAAAGTGTTTTACAAATTGGTTTCATCGAATGCAAAAGTGCATCGATCATAGTGGAGAATGCTTTGAAAAACAATAAAAGCATATTTAGCCATATACATTTTATATTTTTTCTATTCCGCATACATAAGTTGCTACGAGGGCTGCTGCCCTTGTATTAGACAGACCTCGCTAGCCCTATCCTCCTAAGCCCTGGAGGTAACAGTTACTTCAATTCTTCTAAAACTACGTAGATTTTGAAGAACTCATTCTTATTGTCCAAAAAATGATGAGGAAAATATTGGACCTGGAACAGCAGGTTTTCCGGACTTCTTACTAAATCATTGGGTGTGAATTAAGAAAGTTATTTGTCATGTCCTGTTTTTATGACGCCAGGGCTTAGGAGGATATACTAAGTACAACTAAATGAGGATATACTAAGTACAACTAAATGTTTTAGGTGCTAACTCAACGATAGACTTAGTACAATAAATACATAGATAACATCCAAGACCCGAGACAAACTAGAAAAGTTCGTTTCCAGTTTGACCCGGCCGGGGATCAAGCCCGAGACCTCCGGTTTTACAGTCAGCTTGCCAAACCGCTACGCTACCGAGGCCGTCAAAAAAAGGCGTTACTAAAAAAATACGGCATTTTTTTCAAAATATACTAATACTTTTCAAGTATTAGTCTTAAAGTTACATACAATAATAAGCGAAAAGGTATAAACACAGCGCTGTGATGGTTAAAATAGCGATACCAATGGAATTCATTTGTTTCGAATATAAAAAATCACAATATAATTTTGTTAGTAATCTTATTCTAATAATATCACTACTGTTAGACTTACCAAACAGGATTGTAATAATTAAAATACAATATTGAATTTCGGATTTGTAATGCAATACTTTTGACAAAATTAAATTTACACACCGTCCTCCCTTCTGTAGTCGCCCTTCGAATGAATCACGCGGTCTCTCACATCAGTTTTTATCAACCGCCCGATTCTCGAATGGCCGTTGCAGTTGCAGTTCTATGCAACGCGTTTGAAATTTAGCAAAATCTTTTAAGTCTTTATTAATTTTTAAAGCAATATTTAAATTAAATAACAAAATTACATTGAGTAAATCAGTAGCCTAACACTACATATTCGTTAATAGATATTATTTCAATGGTGTAATTTTTGGTATTCCACATGTGAATATGAGCCTAGCATTAGCCTATCTAGGCGAGCCGTACGCGTCAAACGAAACTAATTATGAATTCTCTGTATGAAATCCTATGAAACCTCGCTTAGTAATCCGCAGCGCATCTAATTTGGTGAGCAACCAATTCCCTGACCAATTCCGAATGATGTCATCAGATTCGATGCGAACAGTGCGAATGAAGCAAGCGATGCTTCCGGATTCTGCCAGACAATCATAAGATAAGGTAAGAATATTCTTTATTGCACATCAGGAAAAAACAAACGAAATAATTATAAAGATTCAGTACAATTGCGGGTCTTATTACTTAGAGAAATTTCTTCCAAATAACCTACGATGGAGTGTTGCTGAAGGAAAAGTGAGACGGGTAGTTGGTGCAAATATGAATATCATCATCATCATCAACCCATTATGTCCCCACCGAGGGGCACAGGTCTCTTCCCTGAGGAAGGTATACGCCATACTCCACCACGGGGGCCAAGTCCGGAATGGAGGAGGCTTACATATAATACATTTGCGCAGTTCGAATCTACCTGCCAGCGAGATATACGTAAACAATTACATACGAAGTTATATATTAAAAGAGTCTAATCGCGATTATTTATTATTTAAAACGTAATTACCTTATCACCGAACCTGTCCGTGGACTTAGTGAGTGTTGTGTGTCGGCCAGCTGCGAAAAATTAAAAGTCACTACCCACAATAATTGACTGTACTCGCCACTTCAGTCTACCCGAGACCACGGCAACTGAAAATAAGGTAATTACGTTTTAACTAATAAATAATCGCGATTACAGTCTATTTATTCTTACTTGTCCAATTTAGTAAACAAGATGCCTAAACTAGACAATTTCTCGCAAATTCATGAACTATGTTTATATTTATCGTAAGGTTGTCTGGAAGAAATTGCTTGTAGTAATAAGGCCGCCAATTGTACTTTGTATCTTTAAATGTTTATAATATGTGCTCTGGTGTACAATGAAGAAAATTCTTATCTTATCTTATGTTTATAAAATTGGCAGCGTGTTATCTAAAAGAGAGTTCCAGGTTACTTCATTTATGGAAATATGGAAGTTTTGGACTAAAAAGTCACAGTTTAAGGGTAGAATCTTGTTTTAAAAACCTATTTAGAGGCTAAAAAATTCACCCATGCCGGGATTCGAACCCGCAACCTCTGGCTATCCGTGCCAGCGCTCTTCCAATTGAGCCAATGGGCGACTCACCGGCATCAGTGAAACTTCGAACCTCTTTACACTATTCTCTGTATTAAGAATTAATTACGTAGTACTTTCTCTAATTAGAGAAAGTACTACGTAATTATTCAATAAGTGTTATACATCACTACAATCTGCATAAAATTCCCTATCCGATTATTATACTTGTAATGCTAATAAAATTATCAATAAACTTACATGATTTTCAAATGACGATATGAATTTCACTATCCACGCCATTTTGACACTACTTTGAACTTTGTCTCACTATTTTCACTAATTACTCATTCACTAGCACTGAACTAACACTTATAATATGATCTGCATATTATCTTTAACTGTTTACACAATTTTCATACTCTAATTCACCAAAATAAAGCTATGAATGATTCGCGATACTCATACATAGTTATATATTAAACGGGTCTACAGTCTATTTATTCTTACTTGTCCAATTTAGTAAACAAGATTCTTCTATTTTATTTTTAATGCACTAACCCGTGCTAAGGACAAATTTAAAAACCTATTTAGAGGCTGAAAATTTCACCCATGCCGGGATTCTAACCCGCAACCTCTGGCTATCCGTGCCAGCGCTCTTCCAATTGAGCCAATGGGCGACTCACCGGCATCAGTGAAACTTCGAACCTCTTTACACTATTCTCTGTATTACGTACAGGCAGCGACATCTGGCTTTAGGAAATTGCATCACTTACAGCCCCGACTACCTACTTTGCAGTTGGGTTTTACATCGGAACGATATCACTGCACCCACATGATTATACTATTTTTATTTTTAATGCACTAAACCGTGCTAAGGACAAATTTAAAAAACTATTTAGGAGCTAAAAATTTCACCCATTCGGGATTCGAACCCGCAACCTCTGGCTATCTGTGCCAGCGCTCTTCCAATTGAGCTAGTCGTCGTTCGGTCCTTACCAGAGTTGTACGCGTTTCGTGTCGTGTTGGTGTACCTAAGCTATAACTTTTTTGTGAAGTACCCTTCATTGCCCACCTACATAGTGATGGGGAAACGTTTCGTCAAATGGAAGTATCGATGTCGACGCTAACTGGCATGGACAAGTACATAGTAAGATCACCTGCTGTCGCTCCGAAACGCCGTGTACGCGATGAAGACTATTCTGAGAATTGGCAGAGCCCAAAGCGAACAGCTCCCCAAAAACCGTCGCCTGGAAAACCTGGATTAGCGACCTCAAACCGATTTCAAAACCTCACTGTTGAGAGCAGCGAACACATTCCAGATTCTCTGCGTGATGCTGTAACGAAAAGGAAAAACCCCAATCGAATCCCCCCTATTATCATTGAATTACAAGAAGGATGGACCCATGCTACAATTAAAGATGCCATTGAAAAATTTAACAAGAACTTTCACCTCCAATACAAAGGGCGCAACAAAGTAGCCGTACAGTGTTACTCATCAGATGCTCATAAATCTATTCAAGAAGGCCTGAGAGCCGACAATATATTCTTCCACACTTTTACAAGAAAAGACGAAAAGCTTTCAAAGGTCGTAATTAAGGGACTTCCAGCATACTTCGAAGATACACTTGCAATAGAACTGGCTGATCTGGGCTTCGACGGAGCTACTGTTACCAAACTCAATGGAACCGCTAACCAAACCGCGGCATGTCCACCATTCTTAGTCAAGCTACCTACAGGGGCGGATATATCAAGGTTTCGATTAATTAAATATATTGGGAACTGCTCAGTTGTGATTCAAAAGTATAGGCCTAACACATCACTGGGCACTCAATGCTTTAGATGCCAAAACTTTGGACATGCTTCCCGCAACTGCAACCTTCCTGCCAGATGCGTAAAGTGCACAGAATCACATGCTACAAGGGATTGTCCAAAAAAAGACCGGAGTTTACCTGCACGATGCTGCAACTGCAAGGAGGAACATCCCGCCAACTTTAGCAAATGCACAGATCGTCAGCGATACATAATGCGATTAAAAGAACAGCACAGCAATAAACAGCAAGTGTCTAACCTCATCCTACAAACCCATCCTCAAGTCAGAATTCCAGGCATAACCCCAAGTTCAGCCTTTGGCTCAAAAACGTGGGCAGAATGTGCAGCCGCCCCCAAGAAAGAATCACAAACCAGCAGAAAAAAAGATTACCTCCAGGATCTAGATGAAACGACCAAAGAAATGCTTCATATTATGTCCGTAATCAAGAATATTCGCGGGGAATTTTTGAAATGTGAATCCATGATAGATAAAGTGGTCCTAATCCTGTCTTATCTAGGAAATCATGTTTGATGGTCAATACCTAAATATTATTCATTGGAATGCTGATGGTGTCGGCAGTAAGCAGTGCGAGCTAATGGATTTGGTAAGCGAGTTGTCTATCGATATTGTTGCCATATCCGAAACCAGACTAACCCAACGTATGAAATTAAACTTACCTGGATTTTCTTGTTATAGAAATGATAAGCATAGTAACGGTAGAGGCCAAGGCATCGCGTTACTTGTTAAAAACGACCTTAACCATTCTCCTGTCACTGTTCCTGAAACCCGTCATCTAGAGGCTGTAGGAATAAATATTAAGGTTAATAATAATCACTGTACCATATTTTCTATTTACCAGTCACCTAACCTCCTGCTGTGTACACATGATCTTGACCTGCTTCTAAACTTAAATGATGAAGTCATCCTCATGGGTGACTTTAATGCAAAACACGGTCATTGGTTTCCAGGCTCTCGAAATACCAATGGAAATGTTCTCTTTAACCATTTTATTAATAGTGATTTCAATATTTTTGCCCCATCAGAACCAACATTAGTGCATTACCGCGACAATCTTACACCAAGCCTCCCAGATCTAATACTCGCTAAGAATGTTTGTGATGTAGATAACATTCAAACTATACCTGCCCTTAGCTCCAACCATTTGCCCGTCTTCTTTCGCATTAGGTGTAGCTACAGAAGAGAAATTATCAAACGCCCAAATTACTCAAAAGCAGACTGGACTCTTTATCGTAAGATAATCAACGAAAACATATCTTTGAATTCCGCAGTTTATAAGACTAAGGATGAAATCGAGTTCCAAATTCAAAATCCAACGACTTGCATTACTAACGCAAGAGATGTCGCAGTACCTACTTCTACCATAAAACAGCATACCCTGGTATTACCCCGTAAGATCAAACGACTTATTAGACTCAAAAACCGTTTACGGAGATATCATTTGCATGAAGTTAATTACGACAATCGTTGTGTTCTCCGTACCCAAATAAATTCTCTTAACAAGTCAATTAATACATGTATTAAGGAGCATAATGATAGAGTTTGGAGTGAGAGGCTGAAAAAGATTGATAATCCCAGGTCAGATCTATGGCGTGTGGCAAAGGGTATGAAATCAGGTTCATCCACTACATCTATACCTCCTCTGAAAACTCAAAACGGAAGTCTCACCAATTCCCAGATTGAACAATGTGAGGTTCTTGCCCACGCATTCCAGCAAAATATGTGCCTAACAACAAATTGGAATAGTGGAGACATTGAAACGGAAATAATAAAAACAACAACATGCTTAGGAGCCCTGGATACCACAAGTCCTTTCAAGCTTGTCCAACCGAGCGAAATAAGGCAGATAACCAGAAAACTTAAACTTCGCAAAGCACCTGGTTTTGACCTTATCACAAATATTCTTGTTAGGAATTTACCCCAGAAAGCTATAGTCTACATGTCAAAAATTTTTAATTCTTGCCTGACGTTGGCTTATTTCCCATCGTCATGGAAAGTGGGTAAAGTCATTGCTATCAAAAAGCCGGGTAAAGATCAGTCCATTCCCTCAAGTTATCGACCTATCAGCCTACTTCCCAGCT
This sequence comes from Yponomeuta sedellus, assembly GCA_934045075.1. NCBI lineage: Eukaryota > Metazoa > Arthropoda > Insecta > Lepidoptera > Yponomeutidae > Yponomeuta > Yponomeuta sedellus. The sequence goes on along the minus strand of OW203729.1, from coordinate 23,747,165 downwards.
TAGGGAAGCTATTCGAAAAAGTTATTAGCTCCCGATTGCAAAAGTGCACTCTTAGTAAACTAATTAACGAGCAATTTGGGTTCCGTAGTGCTCATTCTACAGTTCAGCAGCTTGCTAGAGTAAGTGAACATATTTCCCAGAATCTTAACTCAGGACGTTCTACCGGCATGCTCCTGCTGGACATAGAAAAAGCCTTTGACACAGTTTGGCACAAAGGTCTTATTTACAAGCTGATTCAATGCAACGTGCCTGGTCGTCTGGTAAAACTTATTCAGTCATATCTTGAAAATAGAAGCTTTCACGTTCAGATAGCCCATCACAGATCAGAGTCCTACTCTGTACCTGCTGGAGTCCCTCAGGGCTCTATTTTAGGCCCATATTTATTTCTAATATACCTGAATGATATACCTACCCAAGCTAGGACCAATTTAGCATGTTTTGCTGATGATACCGCTTGTTTTACATCGTCTAGCGATCTTGAATTGGTGATTGATCGGTTGCAATTAGCAATCGAAAAACTTCATGCATTTTTCACAAAATGGAAACTAAAACTTAATAACGCGAAGACGGAGGCAATTATATTTACCCGCAAGAGATATCTGCCTAACAAAAGAATAAAAATAGCCGATCATTCAATAAACTGGAGTAAATCTGTTAAATACCTAGGCTTAGTTATGGATCAAAAACTTAACTGGAACGAACACATAACTAAAACTAGAATCAAAGGCATGCAAGCATTTAATGCGTTAAATCCTCTTTTGAATAAGAAATCCAGCTTGAGTAGCCATACAAAACTGCGTATTTACTCCGCCCTAATCAGACCTGTAATAACGTATGGTTGCCCAGTCTGGAGTAACACCTCCAGGACAAACATGAATCGTCTCCAAGTTTTACAAAACAGAGCTATTAAAATGTCTTTTAACACTACTTACTTAACTAACATATCTAAATTACATAGAAAAATAAATTATCCCACCCTATTCGAATTTATTATTAAACTTACAAAGTCGTTTTATTCCAATATCAAAGTTAATCACCCTAACCAATTAGTGTTAGATATTGGTAAGTCTCGGCCAACGGGCAACAATCGATATCGATATACCACACGACTCCCACATCACTACATGCTGACGGGCGAGTGACATCACGCGCACTGCCATCAAGCCGGCCGGCAACGGCCCGGGTCATGCCATCCTAAGCGCGCGCGCTCGCACTGCTTGCTTGCTTAGCGCATATTTTGATACACTTACCCTCAACATTATCTTCTTACAATATGTAAGTTGAATGTTATGTTGATTATTTTATTTGTAAATATTAATTTGTATAATTGTTGTGTGCGTGTAGTGTGCTGTGAATACAATGACTAAAACATAATGCTAATCAAAGCTTGTGTCTAAATAGGATGTTTCATATCTATGTAAGTAAAAGCTTCTTGTATTTATAAATCCACTTCCTATCGTAAGTTTTAATAGATCCATATAACCGATCTGGAAACGTGTCTACCTAAAGTCTATTTAGCCTAGGAATAAAATACACTGGGTAATAGTATGTAAGAATTTATGTGAATAAAGAACATTAAAAAAAAAAAAAAATTGAGCTAGTGGGCGATTTTTATATAAAAATAGTATAATCATGTGGGTACAGTGATATCGTTCCGATGTAAAACCTAACTGCAAAGTAGGTAGTCGGGGCTGTAAGTGATGCAATTTGCTTAAGCCAGATGTCGCTGCCTGTACGTAATACAGAGAATAGTGGAAAGAGGTTAGAAGTTTCACTGATGCCGGTGAGTCGCCCATTGGCTCAATTGAAAGAGCGCTGGCATGGATAGCCAGAGCTTGCGGGTTCGAATCCCGGCATGGGTGAATTTTTTTAGCCACTAAACAGGTTTTTAAATTTGTCCTTAGCACGGGTTAGTGCATTAAAAATAAAAATAGTATAATCATGTGGGTACAGTGATATCGTTCCGATGTAAAACCTAACTGCAAAGTAGGTAGTCGGGGCTGTAAGTGATGCAATTTGCTTAAGCCAGATGTCGCTGCCTGTACGTAATACAGAGAATAGTGGAAAGAGGTTAGAAGTTTCGCTGATGCCGGTGAGTCGCCCATTGGCTCAATTGAAAGAGCGCTGGCACGGATAGCCAGAGTTTGCGGGTTCGAATCCCGGCATGGGTGAATTTTTTTAGCCTCTAAACAGGTTTTTAAATTTGTCCTTAGCACGGGTTAGTGCATTAAAAATAAAAATAGTATAATCATGTGGGTACAGTGATATCGTTCCGATGTAAAACCTAACTGCAAAGTACGTAGTCGGGGCTGTAAGTGATGCAATTTGCTTAAGCCAGATGTCGCTGCCTGTACGTAAAACAGAGAATAGTGTGAAGAGGTTAGATGTTTCACTGATGCCGGTGAGTCGCCCATTGGCTCAATTGGAAGAGCGCTGGCACGGATAGCCAGAGGTTGCGGGTTAGAATCCCGGCATGGGTGAAATTTTCAGCCTCTAAATAGGTTTTTAAATTTGTCCTTAGCACGGGTTAGTGCATTAAAAATAAAATAGAAGAATCTTGTTTACTAAATTGGACAAGTAAGAATAAATAGACTGTAGACCCGTTTAATATATAACTATGTATGAGTATCGCGAATCATTCATAGCTTTATTTTGGTGAATTAGAGTATGAAAATTGTGTAAACAGTTAAAGATAATATGCAGATCATATTATAAGTGTTAGTTCAGTGCTAGTGAATGAGTAATTAGTGAAAATAGTGAGACAAAGTTCAAAGTAGTGTCAAAATGGCGTGGATAGTGAAATTCATATCGTCATTTGAAAATCATGTAAGTTTATTGATAATTTTATTAGCATTACAAGTATAATAATCGGATAGGGAATTTTATGCAGATTGTAGTGATATATAACACTTATTGAATAATTACGTAGTACTTTCTCTAATTAGAGAAATGCGGAACTGTGTCCACAAAAAATTTGCAAAAAAATGGCGGTGCGAAATGGCCCTGCACTATGCGGTACCTTTGAACTTTCTTTTGTCCGAGTGCGTCGGGCGCTAGAAGGGTTAAGAAATACAATTACATAGGTACGAAATAAGTTTGTCGCGGTCAGTTATGAAACTTCGTTGACGTCGCGCTCGGGTGTCGTCATCACGTAATAATGTGAATAGACCTTCATACAACAGTTGTGTATTTTCCTCTGAAGAGAAATACTGTTGCACAAAATATGCAAAGCATCTCGTACCTTCCATGTTATTGCGTATTATGCGCCTCGTACCTGTGTTGCTAGCGGCTGTATTGACAAGCAAGAGTTAATTCTGTTCAATTAATTGAGATTCTTGGCTTCCGCTTCGGCTAATAACGTGATTAGACTGCGACATGTGATAACGCTTTGATACAACTTTATCCAGCTCTAGCTGGATATACAAGAGAAAATCGAAACTAAGCCGGGAGTTCAAAGAAATTGATGAAGAAATAAATGACGCCATATCTCAGCTAAATGTAAACGAAATTAGTGTTGGACATTGTATCGAAATCATTTCACCATTTATTCCAATAGGTTGTAGGTAATAAATGATTCACAGTTGAACTATTTCCTTGTTTTCTTGTTTGTTTTTAAAAAAGCGAGGGTTTTACAATAAGCGTAGGTACAGAATGCGATCTTCAAAGTTTTGCCGAGTTGGTTTCATAGGCAGAATATTATATTCCTTACTGGATACTGGTTACCAAACATGATGAAGGGTATCAGAAAAGTAATATATCCTATCACTTGGATACCAGTATGCGACGACGATCATTTTTTCTTCGTATGATACTGGTTACCAAACTCTGGTATCATACGCAGCCGAAGGGATAAATTTATTTGCGTTAACACGAGTATTGTTACATGCAGATGTTACACCCTAATGAGTTACTTCGTGTTTTGCCATTTCGGCGTACAAATTATAATACAAGATATAATGAAATGAAACGTTAGAAGAAAGTTTAAATTCTGATAGAAAAATTACCCATGTATCAAATGGTCTGCTTTAAGATCAACAAAATTCTGTACCGTCAAGAACGTAGCTTTTCCACAAATACTGTAAGAGAGCATTAAGCCTGTTTAAAGCGAAAAGGCCGCACTAAAAACCGCTTTTGTCATCTCAACGGAATAATCCGAAATCAATAGACTACCGATCGGCATAATATTAACAACTACCATATAATCCCGTCTGAAAAGCTATCGTATGCACATCGCTGCCGCTTTACACTGTTTACTTGCATCACTCTTGTCACTACAGCTTAGAGTCGGTTTTGCTTTAAATACGGGCATGGATAACATTGCGCTGGCAGAACATGGCTTTCTGCCAAGCCTGGTGCCTCTCAATTAGTGAAAATAATAATGCGTCGACACTACCGAGAGCTGTATCGATTTTGCTGTTATGTCACGCTGTGGCTTTATTGTTACGATAGTTTTGATGGAGTGATATGTTTGTTAGCCAGCGAGCTCGTGAGCCTACGCTGCGTTTGCCAGTTCGTGGTCTTTCCCCCCCATCCGAATCCTATCGAGCACCGGTTCGTCGGCATATGTAACCAGACCACTGCCACTTCAGCGGACGATAAAGATGGGCAATGACAGACGGAGTGGCGTGGGGAAGCCCTAATCCAGCAGAAGGCTGCTTGATTGATGTTAAATATTATACTATGTACCTATGTAAATAGGTTTTTAAAATTATATTAAGTATGTAGTTTAGTTTACGGTAGCAAGACTTGGGTGTGACAAAAGAATCAAGAAAGTAGAATTAATGCAGTAGAAATGAGGTCCTTGAGAAGTATGTTTAGTGTTACTTGTATAGGATACGCAATAGTCTGATTAGAGAACGTTGTGGACTGAAAGAAATTGTAGTGACTAGAATTGAGAAAGGAATGTTTCGTTGGCTTGGACATGTAGAGAGGATGAAGGAAGAAAGATTGACGAAACAAATATATATTGCAAATGTGAGTGGAAGGGCTGGTAAGGGTCGTCCCAGGCGGACATACATCGACCAAATAGAGGATGTATTAGCAAAAGGAAAGATAAAAGTACCCGGAACCGGCGTGCGTGCATGCAACGACTTATGAACGTTGATGAAGCGAAGGATATCTGTCAGGATCGTGGCAAGTAACAGTCCCTGGTCTCTGCCTACCCCTCTGTGATACAGGCGTGAGGTTATGTATGTATGTGGTTTAACACTATAGTGTAGTTTTATCTCCGTGTTATGTTTATGACTAGGGGGGGCAGCTCCCAACCAAGTTAGAAATAGTTAAGTAGTAATCCTTGACACGTATGATTTGTAGGTGACAATTATTAAAATTTCACGTAAAAATCTAAATTAACTGTAAAAAAGTTGTTTAGCGCGAAGCAACGCCTTGAAACAATTATTCTAAGCCTCTATTTTAGTTTATATTACGAAGATCTTCTGTGAAATTATGTTCATAGTTTGTAGTTTGAAATTTTCCTAAGTACCGTTAAAGTGAATTTGAATATTCTGTAAAACAAATTGAAAACGATTTGATCAACTGACTTACACTGACACCTGACTTCTTGCTTCAATAAATAAACATTATTTCGTAAGACCTCTACTAATGAGTTGCGTAAATTGTTTTCGTTGTTGTCAAGGCAACGAAGAAACATTTTTTGCTCCTTCTCGCAATGCAATTTGTTGTCAGTCCACCTCGTTAGATGTCGAGGAGCGAAATGTAAACAAATTGTAAGTGATGTTCGATGAAAAATGGGCCCAGAATTTATTTGCGTAGAAATACCGTTTTGGTCGAAGTATTTGCTTGTATGTAACTCTTAAAAATATAAATAAGAACTTTTTTTATTGTACACCGGGAAAAACAAACATAAAATAATTACAAAGATTCACAACAATAGGCCGCCTTATTGCTTAGAGAAATACCTACCTACTTTTAGACAGAATTTGAAGTTAATTACCACGCGTGCCCACCGCGGATTGGCAATTTCAAGCGCTGAGGTATTTGAACAGCTTAGGCACACGGATTTCCTCACGATGTTTTCCTTCACGATGAGCGAGGAGGATTGCTACTACAACTTTGCAAATATGCGTAACTTAGAAAACATAGTACACGTCGGGTTTAGAACCCATGAGCTCCCAAATGTGATGCGTTTTACCCATAGAACATTAATGTTCTGTGGTTTTACCGCTCCGCTATCACCGATTATTTCTTACTGTTTTATTTTATACCTAAAAATGACAGTCATCCTCGAGTTTAAATCTCATAGGTTATTGCTTTCAAGGAACGATCTGTACACATTAGTTAAAGTGCCCTGTGTTCTGTTGATATTGTTCTTGCCTTGTTACAAACCGTTATTATTTCATAGTTTTACACTTACTATTTTTTACGTAGCCTATGAGTTAATCTAGGGACTAATTTTAATAAAATTTGGTATGCAGTTACCCGTTTAGACGTGAAGTAATAAACATACACACTCAGAAACTTTCGCCTTTATGATATTAGTGTGATGTGATGTGAAATGTGATGTTATGATGATTGTGCCTATACTCTTGGTACCATGAACATAAAATCCTTTATGGTTATGGTACAGAGCTTGAGTAATGAGTATGTGCTTATAATATTATAAAATTTCACACATTATACTTAAGTAGAACTATTTATTAGTCCACTGCTGGACATAGCCCTCCCCTAATGAGCGCAAGTCTGTGCCATCATTGGGGGGTAGTGCCCATAATCCCCACGCTGGGCATGCGGGTTGGAGATCGCAGTTTGGTGGAATTGTACTGCAGGGAGCGCTGCTGCCTACCCCCCGGTTTGTGTCCCTTAGTCGCCTTTTACGACACCCGCGGGATGAATTTGGGTTGGAGCTATTCTCTAGGCCGACACCACACATCTTTTTTAGTGTCAGAGTTGTTCACATGCTTTAGCTCTAGCCACGCCAATCTCAAATAAACCTGCGTGGTTATTAGGCCCACACTCTCTGTCTGAGAGAAATCCATTGCATTGTAATAGAAAAGCAGTATACCTCCCGTATTTAAAGGGAGGTCCGGTAAGAAAGAGTTATGGGGTCGAATTCCGCTTCAGTATAAAAATATTTCCGTGTAAAGTTTGTTTACAAAAAGCGTTAGCACAAGCTTCTGTATTTTTTCAGCGATACAGTTTAAAATGTCCAATAGTATTCTTTCTAGCGTGAGTCCAACGCTTTGGCAATTAGCGCTACGCTGTATTGAGATATCGGCTCTCGATTGCATTTGTATTCGGTCCGGTTTAATTGTTTAGGTTTGTTTTATTTGGCACTGCGCTGGGGTGAAAAAACAAAAACAATTGAATTTGTAGCTAATTGGACAGTGAACTGGGTTGAACTAAAGAAAAGCGATCTGTTGGGCTACCAACTAGGAGCAATCAATCAATGCATAATATAAAAAATTATAACTATGCACCTTACATTGTGGTATGACCGTTGTGGATTGAAAGAGGATGTATTGACTAGAATTGAGAAAGGTTTTTATTTTTTTATTTTTTTATTTTATTAATTTATAATTTATCAAGGAATGTCGCGTTCGTTTGTACATGTGGAGAGGATGAAGGAAGAAAGATTGACGAAACAAATATATATTGCGAATGTGAGTGGAAGGGCTGGTAAGGGACGACCCAGGCGGACATACTATAATAAATTAACTATTCAGTACATTGACTAAATAGGTAATTTATTAGTAAAGGGGACGATAAAAAGTACCCGGAACCGGCGTGCGTTTATGCAACGACTTATGAACGTTGATAACGCGAAGGTGATCTGTCAGGATCGTGGCAAGTGGCAGTCCATAGTCCCTGCCTACCTCTCTGGGATACAGGCTTGAGGTTACGTATGTATGTATGTATGTATGTATGCACCTTACAATACCTGACCTTAGACGTCGTCATGTATTATCTGGTTAATGTACAACAAGACTGCAATAAATTAATTGAATTGAATTATATCTACGATCATTTCCGTGTACAATAAAGCATCATCATCACCATCATCATCACCATCATCATCATCATCATAATCAGCCATTGTCGGTCCACTGCTGGACATATTCCTCTCCCGAACCCCGCTACTGAGTTCGATCTTCGGCTCTTCTCCTCCAGTCATTGCCTAACGCTTTGCGAAAGCGTTAGGCAATGACTGGAGTTAGCAAAAGTTAGCAAAGACTGGAGGCAATGACTGGACTCGCTCCCTCGCTCGCTCGCTCCCTCCCTCACTCACTCACTCACTCACTAACTCACTCACTCACTCACTCACTCACTCACTCACTCACTGTTTTAATTTAAATAGTTTGTGGTAAAGAGAAAGGTGTAACCACAGATTATTAAAACAGCCTCTGAGCCAAACAGTGTTAACTCAAAAACACGATTTCTGTTTTCGAGTTAACAATGTTTAGGCAGCTTCTGTTGAGTGTAGAAAATTCTACGTATCTACGTATGTCTCTTATCCATTACAGAGTTACCTTGTTATGTTTATTTTCCACCATCGTAACACCGCGCCGCAAAAGGTGTCTCTTTATTCGGTCGTTCAGCCTAACACCCCTATAAGTGGCATAATCATCGCGAGACCAGTTTAATGATAATGCTTCAGCGTATTGCCTCGGTATTTCTTTTAGCTGACGTTGATGACCGCGTTACGGTGCCAGAGATGAGCTGCAGGCTTATTGGGCTATATTTGCTGGGCGTTATTGGCTTTGTAGGGGTTTTTAGGTTGCTATGAAATTGGGCTGTAATAATTGTGGAGGTGAATGTGAATATTAGGAATTTGTTTTTATGAGTTAATACTTTTTATTTGTGTTTTTTTAATGCGACTTTCGGTAGGTTTATGAATTGAGAATTTTGCTAAGTCTAACTTAACTGTTGTGCTGTTTCTACGATTTTCTTAGGAAATAGCGTGACAGAATGTTACTTAAGTATTTTCTTAGTAGAATTCAATTCAGAAACCGACCTTATGTACACATTAAATGCCCGGGTTTTTCTTTTAGAATTTTTCGATCTTTAAGAATAAGAATTAGAATAATTTATTCATGAACATAGGTAAAATATGAAAGGTATTAAATATACTACTTGTTGATCATTCCATGTTCCACTTGAGTGTATGAATGTTCACGCACCATGCTATAGTAATAATGAGTATAGTATTACAAGTCCAAGAAATGAATAAAAGTACATAAATTGTTCTAAACTAAAAAAATGTTCTAAAAAACCCTACACTATGATGTGGGCGTAGGTAAAGTAAAATTTAATTTATTTTACCTACGCCCACATCATAGTGTAGAGTGCCATTGGGTTAGCTTTTTAAAAATATTTTGAGTGTTGGAAAACCTTTAAACCTTTTTTTTTTTGATTTAGCTATTCCCTTGCGAAATATTTAGCTTTAAAGCGTACATTTTATATAAATGCGTCCCCCTCTCTCGCAGCTAAATGATTGATTGGATACGTGAAAAAAATCAAGGCAGTAGCAGTAGCACATATAATCACCGATAATGAACTCAAAAGGAAATCCATCACGGCTAAGTAAATTATTTTACGAAAATTACATAGATGAAGTTTTCAGTTCTGTGAAGAAGGTAAAAAACCCTCTTTCCATGGAATGTTACACTGCACTTTGCCCGATACGCACATAGACAGTTATTTTTATTTCCTTTACCGAAAACTCAGTGTATGAAATTATGATATTATAAAAGCAAGACACGTAGATTGTCATCAAAAAAAATTGTTTATTTGTAGAGTTGGTTTTTTAACCTATACAGACTTAAAAGTTGTGTTCTACTAAAAATCATTATTCATTAAAATCATTCAAAAAATTAAACACAAGTATACGTTATATTCTTTTTTTTTTTGATGCACTAACCCGTGCTTTTTTAAAGTATACGTTTCGATTAGACGGAGTCACATTAAAAAAACTTAACAAACATAAAAAAAACGCAACCTTTTAGCAGAAAAACATTTAAATTAAACAGACAAACTTCAAAGTACCTCATTCTAAATTTGCGATGTTGCCATACTTTGTAAGAACTTATGCGTAAAATAAAAACGAAAGTAATTGAGAACATTTTCTTTGTCGGCAAAAAAAGAAAACTATTATTATACCTGCTGGTTCATTAAGACAAAACTTACCACACTTCCTGACAGATTAAAACCATATAAATTAAACGGATGAACTTCACGGCGCGGATTTACATCCGTGCTTCACGGTACATCCCAAATGTCCAACATCGGAATACTCTGTGAAAAATTGTGCGAGAAAAAAAACAAAAGTATTTTCATTGACTAGAGAACCTCCTTATCTTTGTCGCAAAAAAGTAAAACATTGTTACACACGAAAGCACATTGAAAAAAAAAACAACCGCGCACCCTTCGAACCGGAAACCGCGGGGACCGGACGCGCGCACTGTTCCCGCCAAAGTAGAAAGTTATTGAATGAAAATTAGTTATTGAAAGCGTTCGCCGGAAATGAAAGCGTGGAACTTGTTTACAATACTCCGGGGCTACTTTCGACGTGGCGTTTTTACAACATTACGAATAAATGGAACCGAAGTACCTAGGTACTTTATTACGCCAAAGTAATTTTGCACAAAGGCGAGTCTAAAAATAGATATTTGATTTAAAAATTTATGATAAACAAACCTTGGATGGAAATCGATATCCTACGATGTGATATATATATATATATATATATATATATATATATATATATATATATATATATATATATATAGACAGCATAAAAAATGGAATAAAAAGCACCAACGCGGTGACGGTGACGTCATACATACATTTAAAAATCTCGATAATTTTGGAGAAAAATGGACCAAATAACTCCAAACTTCAACGTCTTTTGACACTTACTTAGCGTAGTAGAAGGTGGGCAGAAATACAGAATAGAGTTGGAAGGTCCGTCTAATTCCATAAAAGGTGTACTACCAAACTGCGGTGGGCACGCAAGCCTACACTCTCTTTCACTAGTGTAGAGAGTGTAGGCTTGCGAGTGTAGGCCTTTTCTAGGGCATTATGCCCTAGAAAAGGCCTAGAAGGCATATGGCATGATAAGATAAACAAAGAATTATCTTTATTGTACACTGGAAAAAACAACAAATACAAAATAATTACAATATATAATAATTCTGCCGAGGAACACCGATCTGGGGCAAGTGTTTTATTTGTAAATTAAAGGTATTTATTTTTATTTCTTTATGTTTATTAGATTTTAGTTTAGTTATAATTTTAGTTTTACTTTAGATGTTTTGATTAAATAATTAGTAATATGTCCTTTAATAAACAATTTATTCTAAAAAACAAAAAAATTACAAATTTACATACTAAAATTGGCGACTTTATCGCTAAATGCAATATTTTCCAGACAACCTTACGACGGAAAGTTGCTGAAGAAAATTCATTCCCTTTTATGTACGATATACACGTGTCAAGGAAACCCGGTCTCCCACAACGTACATACATACTCGGAGGTCGAACGACTGAATTAACCTTTGTTTGAAGCAGATCATACATTTATTTTACGGACCAGTTAATTTGTTCCCGTTTTTGACGAAATTACCGTATGTCGTATTTTACAGCCGACGGCGCATGACGATGAATGCCTTTGACTCGCCATAAATCCCGCGTGTGGGCTCATTAATATATTACACGATGAAAACATGGACTTTTTTGGACTCCGCTGATAATTTTACGTTTATTTTTTCACGTAGATAGAGGTTACGTAAAAAAAAAAAACTTGTGTCCCACTTGATTATGCTATTTTTATTTTTAATGCACTAACCCGTGCTAAGGACGAATTTAAAAAACTATTTAGAGGCTAAAAATTTTACCCATGCCGGGATTCGAACCCGCAACCTCTGGCTATCCGTGCCAGCACTCTACTAATTGAGCCAATGGGCGACTCACCGGCATCAGTGAAATTTGAATCATTTGCTTAAGCCGGTTTCATCAGTGAAACCGGCTTAAGCAAATGGGCTGTAAGTGATGCAATTTGCTTAAGCCAGATGTCGCTGCCTGTACGTAATACAGAGAATAGTGTGAAGAGGTTCGAAATTTCACTGATGCCGGTGAGTCGTCCATTGGCTCAATTGGTAGAGCGCTGGCACGGATAGCCAGAGGTTGCGGGTTCGAATCCTGGCATGGGTGAAATGTTTAGCCTCTAAATAGGTTTTTAAAATTGTGTCCCACTGCTGGGCAAAGGCCTCTCCCAATTCAGTCCAGAGTTTTCAGTCCTGGGCCACCTCAGACCACTCCTGCAGGTGGTTGTCGAGATCATCTCTCCAGCGTGTTCTAGGCGTTTATTATTAATTAAATCCTTTATTATGTCAGTAAAGATTTAGAATGGAATAGAGTAGAATAGAAATACATTTATTTGCACAACAGTCACAAACTAAGAAAGAAATAACAACAAAAAGACTAGAGACAGACCTTAGAAAAAGGCATAGCCGCACTGTCTGCTGCTGCAAGAGGCAGCTAGCTCAGCTGTGTGCTAAGGGTTTGAGCCCTCAGCGCTGGTTTTCAGTTAGCGCCAGATGTCAAACAAGCATTTCAGCACGCGGTACTGTCTGTTACAATTGAATATTGTACGTAAAACAAGCTGTATTGATATCGACCCTTGTATGTCCCCACTGCTGGGGCACGGGTCTCTTCCTGCATCGTAGGAAGGTTAGGCCATACTCCACCACGGGGACCAAGTCCGGGTTGGTGGAGGATTGTAAGGCAGTGGCTGGCCTTACTGTCAGAAGTTATCAAGCCGCCCATGAGGCCTCTGACATGGCTTAAAGACTGCCATTGCATGACAGCCGGCACCAACGGCTTAGCGTGCCTTGCGAAGCATGGAAGCGGTCGGAAAAATTCCACTAGCGGTAGTCACGGGACGGTCACCCATCCTGCACCTAACCGCGCCTGTTGTTGCTTAACTCAAGTGATTGATTCCAATCACCCGATTCGACTAGGCCACGAGCGCTTCGCAAGCTGTTTAGGCATAGTAAATACGTACATACATAATTTTACTATGACGTATCAAATGTCAACTGAAATGAGGTATCCAGGAATATGTGTGATACATAATGACGCCTCATACTTTATACGGCAGAGCTAAGTAATGCAGAGCATTCGCACACAAATGTGAACGTGAAAAATTACATAATCAAGGTGCTGGTACATACATCTTCTATAATATAAAAATGAATCGCTGAATGTGTTGTTAAGCCCAAATCTCGGGAGCAGCTGAACCGATTTCGCTAATTCTTTTTTTACAATATTCCTTGAAGTACGAGGATGGTTGTTACGGAGAGAAAAATATAAAAAATGAAAGAGTCGACTGTTAGGCGGTACAAAGTTCGCTGGGTCAGCTTGTTCTAAATAAAAACAGATACGCTTCACAAACAGTCTTTTAGCTGGAATCGTTTGTCCATCCTTCATGTCTCGCGCAAACAAACGAATTAAAAGTTCCCCGCGCAAAGTTTATTTTTCAAAACAGGAGCGCAGTAGAAACAAACATAATTTACGATTAACAAAAGGGAATTAATTTGTTTGCATGATTAATTGTTAGCGGCGGGAACAAAAACTCGTTGTTAACGTGCCGCGCGCCATCATCGCCGCTCAGTGCTTAAATGTGGAAGGTCAACTTTGCGATCTATGTTTTGGTGATGAAAACAATGGTTTTTCATTGCAATTAATTTTGTTTATCGTATTTTTAATGCACTAACCCGTGCTAAGGACAGTTTTAAAAACCTATTTAGAGGCTAAAACGTACGTAAAATGTACGTAATACAGAGAATATTGTAAAGAGGTTCGAAATTTCACTGATGCCGGTGAGTCGTCCATTAGCCCAGTTGGAAGAGCGCTGGCACGGATAGCCAGAGGTCGCGGGTTCTAATCCGTATAGGTGGAATTTTTAGCCTCTAAATAGGTTTTTATTATTTTAAAAACTAAGTTAAAACTTCAGACACTAGGGTTTCCTTACGATGTTTTCCTTCACCGTCAGCGAGTGGTATGTTTTATTTGTTTTGTTTTGTTTTATTGTTTATTGGAAAACCAACAGCTTATACACGAGGCATTTTTACATAGAATAAGATGAATTAGATTTAAAGCCAATAACAGGTTTTCGCTGACAATCAGAATAACATTAGAATTTACATAACAAAATTATCTTAATGTAGTTTACATATTATTTTTTTGTATTTTACGTACTTTTTTAATTAAAATTTATTAATGATCCCTTTATATAGAAAAGAAGGCATCGTTCATTGACATAAATGATTCCAATATTTTCCATCCCAGAGATAATCTTTCTGGATAGAAAACACTGGAATGCGGCTGCTTGTAATTAGAACTAAAGAGGACGACATTGTACAAATTCAGTGAATCAACTCATATCACCTAATGTGTGTAGGATATAGCGCGTATACACATACTTTCACATACATACATATATACACACACACACACACACCCTCACATACGACATGCAGTATTGCTACTATAATTTCACAAATGTACATAAAATAGAAAACAAAGTACCTAATTGGTACATGCCGGGGTTCGAACCCAAGACCTCCCGATTGAGAAGCCGGCGTTCTGCCCCGCTCCGCTTACCACTGGCTAACGTGAATTATAACACCATGTGGAAATCTGAGTGTTTGAGGTGTTCACGTACTTCTGCGCTTGAAATTCGCCAGTCCGCGATGGGCATGTGAAGTAATTAAGCTCACACTATCTCTTTGAGACAAGGCTTGTGTCCTGTGCCCTACAGTGGGGTGTATAAAGGATGTATATTATTATTTTTACTATAGGGGTATGGTATGGCATTTTTCCGAGCGCTTCCGTACTTCGCAAGGCACGTTAAGCCATTGGTGCCGGCTGTCATGTAATGGTAGCCGTTAAGCCATGTCAGAGGCCTTATGGGCGGCTTGATAACTTCTGACAGTAAGGGCCGCCAGTGTCTTACAATTCTCCACCAACCCGGACTTGGCCCCCGTGGTGGGTATGGCCTTACCTTCCTGCGATGCAGGAAGAGACCCGTGCTCCAGCTGTGGGGACATACAAGGGTTGATATCGATAGAGGTATGTAGGTCTTGTATATAGGTAGAGTCAAGGTTAAGGAGTATGCTGACTAACCACATACTCTCTCGCCGAGAGAATGCCTCTTGTTCCAAAGCGAAAAAGTGGACGTTCTGTCTCGTTTAGTTGTCATATTTTGGGTCGCGCGTCTGCTCCAAAATAAATCTTAACTTGAGAAATTAGATTCAAACTCCGTGTAAAATGTTTAATTATATTCAGAGTAGGTGAAGGCCTAAAAACTTTCTAATGCTTTTGTTTTCCGTTTATGCCGTGAGAAATTAAATAATTCCTAAATAAATAAAGAGATTTACGAAAATCATGTCACATGTTCATACAGTTGATGCCACATCGATTTTTTCATAAAATAGGCTAGCGGGTATTGGAACTGAAATTTTACATAAATATTATCTATCCCGGTACTGGAACAAGACGTTTACATAAAGATATTCTAGTTCGGAACCGGAACTGGGCGTTTACGTAAATATGTTCTAGCGCTGTAGACTTTTAGTCCGGATTTACTTTCGGGTGTTGTTATATCGGAAAATTAATATATTATGTTATAACAACACCCGTAAGTAAATCCGGACTAAAAGTCTACAATGTGTTGTGCTTACGAAAGTTTTATGTTCTAGCGCAGTACTGTAACTAGACTTTTACGTAAAGATACTCTAGCCCAGTACTGTAACAAGACTTTTACGTAAAGATAGACTAGCCCAGTACTATTATTGGACTTTTACCTAGAAATACTCTAGCCAACTACTGTAAAAATACTCTTACGTACAAGACTTTTACGTAGAGATACACTAGCCCAGTACTGTAACAAGACTTTTACGTAAAGATAGACTAGCCCAGTACTATTATTGGACTTTTACCTAGAAATACTCTAGCCAACTACTGTAAAAATACTCTTACGTACAAGACTTTTACGTAGAGATACACTAGCCCAGAACTGTAACTAGACTTTTACGTAAAGATACTCTAGCCCAGTACTGAAACAAGACTTTTACGTAAAGATAGACTAGCCCAGTACTATTATTGGACTTTTACGTAGAAATACTCTAGCCAACTACTGTAACTGGACTTTTACATAAAGACACTTTAGCTCGATATTGGAGGAAGTTTAGATGCTCGCATACCGCACTAAGCCTCGCGAGGGTGGCCAGAAAATGTTTAATAATTTATTCACACTTGGCCGGTATTTTAGACGTAATTGCATAATAATCTCTACACAAAACACATCTCGTTAAGCCCGGCTTGTCGTTAGCGCTTCGCGCGTGTTTTGAATATAAAATATAATGCGCTATAAGTAGGTACGTCGGTAACCGAATGTAGTGAAGCAATGTACAAAGGGCCCGCTGAAGGCTCTACTAACAAAATCTCTACCAGTATAGACTTTACTACCTATATAGGAACGTCTGTATTTTCAAATTGAGTGATAAATAAAGTCAGATTTTTTTATTTTTTTAAATCTCTTACAGAGAGCTCCCCCTGTACATGATAATATAATAGTAAAAAAAAGTAAAGTGTAGTTACTAATAATCAATATTGTTGACTTTATATAAAAAATAATTGGTTTGTCTATTTTGGAACGTAACTTCATAAGTAACTTTTGTAATTTTTGCCGAGGGTAGTAAACTAACCGTTAATGCTTTCTAAAAGACGTCCGTCACCTCAGTCATCTGGGACCACGGCACCTGAAAAAGTGCCGAAACGTTGGAAAATTGTAAAAATGTAATAAACGAGCATAAATTCGTAAAAAAACAGTTTTAATTATGTCTACTGCTCATGTTAACCTTAGAAAATACTATAAAAGTATCAAACAAGGACCCTGCTAGGGCGCTGCCAATATAAATTTGTTAGTTTAAAATTATCTAACTGAAATAACTAGTTCATAGTACTTATATAATTACAACTTTTCTTTTATAGACTCTTATTATTAAGCACAACATTATAATATTTAGTAGGTACGATCAGCTATTATTTTATTTCATTAAAAAAAATATATATTTATATATCGAAAAATCATCGAAAAATTCCTTCACCAAGTAGTAGCTCTTTTGCAATAAGTATTTGTTTAGTGCGTTCTTAAATACTTAAATATTTCTTATGTTATGTCCTGTTTAATATACACACATAAACTCACAGAAATGCCTTACAATGCAATGGTTTAGATGATAAGTCCAGATCATAACCTAAATATTTCGATATACAATATTTTTATCTCTCAGCATTAGACAAGCATTAACTCACGCCTTTATCCCGGAGTGGTAAGCAGGAAGGTTCTGCCACCTGCTACGATCCTGACAGTTGTCTTCCGTTTCATCAAAATTCATTAAATGTTACATGCACGCTTGCACGGAAAAACGGCCACGGCCATACTTCACCACGGGGGCCAAGTCCAGGTTGGTAGATGATCGTATGTCAGTGGCAACTCTTATTGTCTGAAGTAATCAAGCCGCCCATAAGGTGTCTGACATGGCTTAACGACTGCTATTACATGTTAGCCAGCACCAACGGCTTAAAGTGCCTTTCGAAGCACGGCTTGTCAGTCAGCTAATAAAGAGGTTACAGTATACGTACTGTAACCTGACATACAATCATCTACCAACCTGGACTTGGCCCCCGTGGTATGGCCGTGGCCGTTTTTCCATGCGAGCGTGCATGTAACATCTAATGAATTTTGGCACAGTCTGAAAGATTTGGAATTCTCTAAAGGGAATCGTTACGTTTTTTTCAGGTGTCAGTCGATCCCTTGTTGGCATAGGCGATGCACAAATAATGAAACTTTTATTTTATTCCTGAAATACGCATTTTAATGTACCATGGCCCAACTCTGAGGGTAAGTGCAGTAATCTTAAGTTTAACTAACTTAGGTGTAGACTATCTGTAACTAAATATTTTGCGGCGAATACCCGCTGAAGGGTGTCGGCGTGGCGAATTCATTAGTGAACGCTTTAGCTGTGTCATTTTGTCTATTGTTATGAATTAACTCCTGATAAAATACATTATTCATTCATTTTACTCACCCCAGTACATCGGCCGTTGCTGTGTTTCGCCTTTGTTTCCTGACATGCGCTCAAGCGTGCGGATTTGATTTCCATTGCATAATTAACAGTCCACTAATAAACAATATTGCAAAACTCACACTGGACAAAACATGGGTCTCAACAAGTGAATTTTGCACGTGCCAGTGGCGTGTTATGTTTTATGACATAAAAATACCCTGACTATAGTACGAGCACTAGATATAATTAAAACTGTTTTTATACGGATTTCACTCGTTTATTGAATTTTTACAATTTTCCGACGTTTCGGAACTTTTTCAGGCGCCGTGGTCTCGGTTGACATTAGTCATGACATCAGTCATTGTAAATTTGTAAAAATGTAATAAACGAGTTAAATCTGTATAAAAACAGTTTTAATTATGTGGCAGTAGTATAAAAGTGAGCACTTTAAAATGTACCTTAACATACTGAAATAAAGTCAAGGACCTAAATAAAACATTAGGCCTTATTTTCACTGAACGATAAAACCTTGATAAACATTTTTTTCTATAACCTAAATTTATCTAATATAGAACTAGTTTTATCGAAATTAGGTTATAGAATGTATCTTGTTACTAAAGCTATTTTAAATTATCTTTGGTATTTGATAACAATGAGAATATTTTAGAAGATTTTTGTTCTTTTATATATTTGCATATTTTTGTAACACGTAATAACTATAGAAAAATAAACAAAAGTAAGAAAGATAGTAAGACACACTAAAAATTGAGATACTATACCATATTTTAACGATTCGTACCAACGGCCTGTTAACATTACCCTACCATGAGAACTATACGACTAAAGAGCGTTTGTTACAGTCGAAACGCGCGACGTCCGACCTCTGCTGACCTGCGGCTCCAATCGAATGGAAAGCAAATAGAAAGGCAATGGACGCGCCACTGCTCCGAGCGGTTGCACCTGGCTCGCAGCCAATGTGCGTGTTTGGCCCTAAGGCCTCGTCCAGCAGGGTTGAATTCGCCACGAATATGCGCGATAGCTTATTCTATCACGTAGTTATGTTCATCCTGTATTTATAATACGTTTCCTATTCATATGGGTATTATTCTATATAACATATAAGTATTCTACTCTATACGGTATTATTAAGGCCGCCAATTGTACTATGTATATTTGCAATTGTTTTGTATTTGTTGTTTTTCCAGTGTACAATAAAGAATATTCTTATCTTATCTTATCTTATTAATTCTTTAGTATTGTTATTGCCCTTGATTACAATTATCGCACCGCAGTCTGTGACGCTCGTGGGGTAGCACATGGCACTGACTGAAAATCAGCGCTGAAGGCTTGTCCATCAGCATATTGCTGAGTCAGTTGCCATTTATAGCAGCTGTGACACGCCGTGACCTTTCGTTTTACTTCGTTCGTTTTGTTTTTTCTGAATGTTATGTTTAGTAATTATGTTCTAAATTTGTTGCTGTGGCGTGTGAACTGTTTCTAAAATAAATATTTTTCTTCTTCTTCTTCTCTTCGATGGTTGTGGACGCGATGTATTGACGACCTGAGAGCCAATCCTCATTTTAATAGCAAATAATTCGTATACGACTTTAAAGCGTATGATTTGAATCCTACATAAGAAGTCGCATGGTAATTATCTTGCGACATTAAGACACAGGGCGCGTTCAGTGCATAGATGGGTGACCGTCTATGACTAACGCTAGTGGCACTTTTTCGAGCGGTTCCAAGCTTCGCAAGGCACGTTAAGCAGTTGATGCCGGCTGTTGTCGATACATGACAGTCGTTAAGCCATGTCAGAGGCCTTAGGGCGGCTTACAAACTTCTGACAGTAAGACCAGCCACTAGTCTTGCAAGCCTCCACCAATCCGGACTTGACCACCGTGGTGGAGTATGGCATATACCTTCCTCAGGGAAGAGACCTGTGCTCCTCGGTAGGTGATGATGATTATGACACCTTAAAGCGAGCAAAATTTATTAGCTGCGCATACGTCTTTGTGAGAATACATTACTAATTTTACATACAAACTAATTTTTATGCGAGAAAATGTTTAATCCTTCGAATATTTTTCGTCAACGCTTTCAAATCGCATGGGCGAGAATTGTCTCCCTGTACGTTGACAACGCGCGTGTACGATACACTGCGAATTCACCCGTTCTGGACAAGGTTTTACATGTGTGTGGCGAGTGTAGTGACAGTGTTGCCAGATGGGGGGAAGTCCCACAAATTGGACAGTGTTTTTAATTCGGAAGAGAAATATGGACGGAAAAAATATAGTTTGGGGAATCTTGAAAGGAAATAACGAAGTTTGGGGAATTCCGGAGGTTGTTTTTTATTTCCAAAACAAGGAAAAATATGATTGAATGTCTTTTCATAGACTTAATAACAATGAAATTACAACAAACCTTTTTTGTATGATCTGATTGATTGATTAAATCGAAAATCTGTATGCGCTCCTATGCTTTTAGCTCTTACAGCTTTAGATTCAGGGAACTAGTATTGGAGCTGGAATTTGAAGCCAGTGAGTATGCTTTGTAGCCATGAACAAACGCCCGCTTCAAACCCTCGCTTTAGTCTACGTAATTTTCAGCTGGAATTTCGGTTTCTGTTCTGTCATGAGCTAGATCTAAGGTAAGAATTATTTAATATTAAATAGTGCCAAAGTTTAATGGCAAAGACGATGGCTGGTTCTTCAAATTCTGGTTCTATGTTTGAGGTACTGGGATTTCAGGCAGAACTTGTTTAGATTTAGAGATTAAATTTTTGCAAAAATAATCTTTATGCTTACAGATTATTTTTGAGATTTTAAATAAAAAAGGACGTCTCTTTGTCACTACCTACCATATTTATAAGGAATCTTTCAGTTAAAAGATTAATCATTATGATAGTTCCATTAATATTGAAAAAAAAATATATGTACAAAATTTTATTTTCTATCTAGTGCTGCAGGTCAGATTTGTTAAAAATATATGCGTCATTCATTACAATAGGAGCAGAAAAAAAATCTCTTGAAACATAGTAGGCACATTAATCATATATTCTATAGAGCGACCAAATAGGGGATGTATTAGCAAAAGGAACGATAAAAAGTACCCGGAATCGGCGTGCGTACATGCAACGACTTATAAACGTTGATGAAGCGAAGGTGATCTGTCAGGATCGTGGCAAGTGGCAGTCTCTTGTCTCTGCCTACCCCTTTGGGGTACAGGCGTGAGGTTATGTATGTATGTATGTATGCACTATAGAGCTTTAGTGACAGTTTAATGAGACATTTGTTTAACAGCTATATTAATTACATGATATCAACTTGTGTGTCCCCAGTGCTGGGGCACGGGTCTCTTCCTGAATCGCAGGAAGGTTAGGCCATACTCTACTGCGTGGGACAAGTCCGGGTTGGTGGATTAATTATATATGAAAAGAAAAAGATCAGTGCCTCGGCTTGTGGCCATCGATTCGAGGCGAAAGTAGTTGCAATAAATCACCTAATTATTTATCTAACTCGAAATTGTCCTCAAATGTTTTATCACTGCGACCGGCTACATATAAGGAATCAAAATTTATTTGTAATGCCGCAATTGATATTGATTAAGCTTCCTGCATCACTTGTAGATTGTAGCAATATGCTCCGGAATTACGTACCCGCCAACCTGACATCAGGTCGGCGGATTCAAAATCGTGGTCTTAAAATCGCTATAACTAGGCACAGACAGCATAACCAATTTTAACCAGTGGAAACTGGTCGCAACCAATTTAGAGCTACCTTTTGAGGTAGGTAGCGTTAGCAAAATCAACCAAGATTTTAGCGATCCGCGGCCCTGATGTACACGAGACCACCCACTTCCTGTATTGTACAATTTTCACGGAAACTTAGAAAATAAAATAACCAACAGTGATTGACATGCCTTACGCAGTGGCAAAAAAATCTACTTAGCGAAAGTTCCAAACAATTCGCGACTTCGCGGCGGAACCATGGACGTACTGTCAACGAGCGCTGTGGGAAATCATGTCAACTGAAATAAGTCTGTTGCACGAGTTTTATGCAATACTTTAGAACCTCCAAGGTTAAGGAAAAGACGTTTTTTTAAATCGTAATAATTAAAAGAAGTTTGTCAAAATGCGCGTTCTAAAGAAGGACCTCCATAGAGGTTACGGGACGTTAGTTTTTCTCAGCATTTTCTATCATTCCAGTGTGTAGTATACAGTGTGTTGTATCTGGCTGAATCATAGAGCATGTTGCTTTTCCATAGTTATATATTAAACGGGTCAAATCGCGATTATTTATTAGGTAAAACGTAATTACCTTATTTCCCGACGTTTCGTCAGCGTTACAGTTGCCGTGGTCTCGGGTAGGCTGAAGTGGCGAGTACAGTCAATTATTGGGGGTAGTCACTATTAATTTTTCGCAGCTGGCCGACACACAACACTCACTACGTTTAATATATAACTATGTATGAGTATCGCAAATCATTAACAAATACTGTTGCTTTTCCACCTAACATGCACCGAATATGAAAAACCACGATACCTGTAAAACTCTTCTCGTAGAAAGTAGAATTAATATGTGCTCTTTCCCTTACCACAGACTATTTTTACTGACTCTGAGTGAGAGAGAACACGGTAAATGTAGAGTTTCTTTGTTATCAAATTTTTGTTTTGTTTTATTGTTAAATAAAGAATTTGTTTTTAATACTTTTTTTTTATTTTGGTTAAATGTATGGTCGCCGAATTTTTATTTTTACAAATGGCCTATTATTTATCCCAATTTTCTTTATTTATTTTCATGACACTTATATGTACAACTATCATTACAGGGAGGCCTAAATTATAAATTATTACTAAATTATAGGCTATAAACTAAATTATTACAAATACAAAGTTTATTATAAATTAAAAACAACAAAATAAAACAAATACAAATTAAAATAATTTACCTACACATGTCAATAAAAATACCTAAATTAATAAAAATATTATTAATTCTTAAACTTCATTATAATAAAATGTGTGAGTCTTATCCTATCGAGTCCTAAAATCTGTCTAAAATGTCTGGTTACTTTATCTCAGTATTCTAGAGCTAGCTCAGGATTAGACAAGTTGTAGAGATTTTTTATGCAGCTTATATATCTCACACTGCAGGGTAAAGGCCTTCTCTCAGAAAGAGAGAGTATGTTCCTAGTTACCAACGATGCCCACCGCGTATTGGAAATTTCAAGCACTGATCATCGTGAGAAAACCTGAGTTACTGAGGTGCAGCAGCTGATATATTTTTTCAATAATGACACATAATTGCTAATGCAAACGGAGAAAACCCTCCTCATATTATAATTCCCATTCTAAAATCGATCCACGGAAGCGACGCCTTGTCATGCCTTAGGGAAATTATTTAAATGTATTGCTTTCAAAATTTGTTATAAGCATTTATTTTCTTCCAGTTTGCGGGATTAGCACACGTATAAGGCATATTTTATTCAAAGAAATCTCGACATAAATGGCTAAGAGAGTATTCGTGACCAACTAGTTAACTCATATTCTTTTATTAAGAGATCCGCTTGCGAAATGTTAATCTTTAAAGCGCATATCTTTGTTAGAATAAGGCGTCCCCGTCACCTCTCCTGCCTAAACGATGGATCTTAGAGACGCCAAAAACTCCACGGTATTCGAAGCGGTCGTGACCTTTTTTTTTTTTTTTCACCCAGGAGAAACCCCAATTACGGGTACCACCGGCTCGGGGGAGCACTGTGGTTATGTCGGACTCCCCGCCCTGAAAAGGGCGGTATACCGACTAAAACTCCTGGGGTGTTCCTCCGCACC
Organism: Yponomeuta sedellus; assembly: GCA_934045075.1. Classification (NCBI taxonomy): domain Eukaryota; kingdom Metazoa; phylum Arthropoda; class Insecta; order Lepidoptera; family Yponomeutidae; genus Yponomeuta; species Yponomeuta sedellus. The sequence continues at coordinate 23,723,246 of OW203729.1, read as the reverse complement.
GCAAAGGATGGGGCCACGGGGACGCTTACGCACACTTCCGCGACCCCGTCTGCGGGCGCCCTTTCGGGCACTCCTTCGGCGGCGCCCCTGCCCCATCGCATCGGACCGAACGACGGGGCGAGGGAACGCCGCATCTCTTCGTTTCAGCGCGTAGTGGCCAAGGGCGAACCCCTTGGCCACCACACGCCCCAACGCGCCGCCCCCTCCATCCCATTGTTGTGTGGTCCAATGGGATTAGAGGAGGGCGGCGCACCTCCTCGTTGGGGCGCATGGGGGCCAATGTCCTGTTGGCCCCCACACGCCCCACACGCGAGGCCCGTCACGTCGCCCACCAGCACTTCTCTGAAAGCAGAGAAGGCGGTGAGCGACCGCGCGGGCCCCCTCCGTGCCAGAAGGCACCCTCGGAACACGCAAAGGCGCCTTCCGGCCCGCCGTGATGGAGGCGGAGGGTCCCCCGACCCTCCGCGTCCCGGCGGCCACTCTGGTCCGACTGGTACGAGGCGCGCGCGCTTCCGCGCAGCGGCGCCCCCCCCCAGTCGGTCCTTCATTCGGTTGGTCGCCTGGGTCCCGCTCCACAAAGTGAAACAGGGCCCACGCGACCCCTCCCTCCAGATTATTCGCCGTTAGCCAGTAAGATCCGACAAGAAGAAGTTACTGACTAACGCTCAGGGTGCACCGACCCCACCACTTGCCCCTCCATCTGGTTCATGGAATCAGATGGAACGGAAAGCGGAGGGGTACACGTAAAGGTTATCTGGCATCGCACCCCAAGCGGTCGTGACCTAGGCGAACCGAGTGATTGGAATCAATCAAGCAGCAACAGGCGCGGTCAGGTGCAGAATGGGAGACTATGGCGCGACTACCGCTAGTAGGATTTACCGTAGCGCTTCCGTGCTTCGCAAGGGCCGGTAAGCCGTTGGTGCCGGCTGCCATGTAATAGCAGTCGTTAAGCCATGTCAGAGGCCTTATGGGCGGCTTGAAAAATTCTGACAGTAAGACCAGCCACTAGTCTTGCAAGCCTCCACCAATCCGGACTTGGCTCCCGTGGTGGAGTATGGCCTAACCTTCCTGCGATGCAGGAAGGGACCCGTGCCCTAGCAGTGGGGAAGGTTTGTTAACGAACGATGAACGTTTCAATTTAAAAAAAACTACACTTAAAAACCACCGTTTATGTGCCACCAACCTGAAAAACTTAACTCTTAAAAAACTCAACCTATATAATGACTTAAAAAGAAATCTCCATCAACCCATTACGTCCCTACCGACGGGCACGGGTCTTTTTCCTAAGGAAGTTATAGGCCATACTACACCACGGGGGCCAATCCGGATTGGTGGAGGCTTGCAAGACTAGTAGCTGGTCTTACTGTCAGAAGTTTTCAAGCCGCCCTAAGGCTGAATAAAATAACAAAAAAAGGAAAAACCTGGCAAACCTTAGATATAGTTAGAATATTTTCGGGGGTTCATCACGTAGTAATTTATTGCTATTTTACCTCGACGTTTCGACGACATTGTCAGTGTAGTGTGTCGCAATCCTAATAGTGCTTTGTGATGGCTGATTGAAGGTAGTCTGAAACCTCATCAGCCGAAGATGCGAACGGGTGCCAGCCATCAGTCTTCTCGTGACAGTCATCGTGGCGACACACTACACTGACAATGTCGTCAAAACGTCGAGGTAAAATAGCAATAAACTACTACGCGATTAAGCCCCTAAAATATTCTAACTATGTGAACAAGTCGCGAAAGTTTAAAATATGTTTAAACTTCAGATATGTAAGGTTTTTAATCTTAATTTTTTACACCTCTGCCGAGCCTTTCCAGCCATGTCTGTTCATGGCTAGGGATGGTAGCTCTAGCCAATTACTATTATGACTTCTGATCTAATATGTATTAAACCTGTTGGTTTTTGTTTTAAAAATAATCTAATGTTACCAGCCAGTGTTAAGCGTGCCAGCTACCCGTAGCTTTCTACAACTAAACTGCTTATGTTTACTAGTAGAATAAATAGTTTAAAGTGATAATAATAGATGTTCCCTTGTAGTGTTGTAAATTACGGTATGAAAGGTTAGCATAACATAACATTTACATACAAGCACATACATTGCTTCTGGCCCCACACTAGGATACCCTGTGTCGGAACAAGAAACAACGACATCACAAATATGTAAACATCCAAGGGAGTTTATTTTTTGTTCCCAGCCGGGATTTGAACCTAGAATCTCTTGCACGGTAGGCAGACGCGCTACCGCGACACCACAGAGGTCGTCCTGGATATATATTAGAATGTTAAAAGACTTCTGGAAGCACAAGTTCAGTCAGTAGGTAGTTAGGGTATCCTGAAACATCTTTGTTCCTAAATAGATTAATTGAGGGCAAACAATTGCCAGTGCAACTGCTCCAAGAGCCCTATTTTTTAGATCCAACGATCTCTTTTACTCAGCATCATGCCTTCGATTTTGTGGGGAAGTATAGGAGGCTGATTATTATACTATTGTTACCAGATAAACTTCCGAGGTACGCTTTTTGTCGATGAGTCGTCGTCGTCGGTTGCTCGTCACAGTTGCAATCTGACGAAGTTCGTAAAATTTTAATCGATTTTGAAATAAGTTTTGTTTCTTACAGTTTCGACAATATTTGTAAGATCTGCTTGAGTCCGTTTTATCACAAATAACACTAACGTTTATCCAGTGTTAATGATAAGACCACTTGTTTTAGTGTCCGTAGTGTCGCTCTGTTTTTAAATTAATTTTTTTTTAACCTTTTACGTAATTATATTCTTTTAAATGTACTAACCCGTGCTAAGGACATTTTTAAAATTTTCACTGATGCCGGTGAGTCGCCCATTAGCTCAGTTGGAAAGAGCGCTGGCACGGATAGCCAGAGGTCGCGGGTTCGAATCCCGGCATGGGTGGAATTTTTAGCCTCTAAATAGGCTCTTAAGTAATTTTAATTTTGGGTTGTTATAGAGTAATATTGCATTCAAAGGTTAAAAAAAAAGAAAAAAAAGACAGTTTTGAGTTGACTTCGCTGCCATTTGGCAAACGTATCAAAGTCTATTTTTTTTATTTCTACATAGTCGTGAAACTCAGCGCGATCAATTTGGATGAAAAAGTAACCGAAAAAAGCAAGAACGGCGGCCTCCTGTGCAATATTTATCACGCGAAAAAGAGTGTAACCCAATTTCAGTAGATTATATCATTTCCCTCGGGAGGTGAGGCGGGTAGATTGGGAAACTCGCCCGGGAACGGACTGATTATCCCGATGAGCGGTCCACTTTCGGGGCGCGATCACAAAGGGAAAATATGCCGACGGTCTTTTTTGGGGTACCTCGTCTTTACTTACCTATCCTTCTATCCCGCTGCGAGCTCAATTATGTCGTGTTTTTCTTGATGTCATTATACGCCCTATGCATGTTCATTATGCCTCACAAATTCGATGTAATTACTTTCTATTCAGAAGTTTCCATAGTTGTATAAAAAGCGGTGGTAACGGAACGGTCTAGAACGCCGGATTCTCAATCGGAAGGTTATGTACATCTGTAAAGTTATAATATCAATACCACTTGCTGACGGTGAAGGAAAACATCGTAAGGAAACCCTAGTGTCTGAAGTGTTAACATACCTCAGCGCTGGCCTACAATGACCCAACTATGAGGCTAAGTGCGGAAATTTCAGTTCTGACTACATAGTTGTATATTAAAAGTGTCTTATTGTAATTACCTAATGGGAATTACATAATTAGGTAATTTACCTTTTGCCTAATAAATAATCGCGATTGGACACGTTTATGTAGAACTATGGCCAAACAGTACAAAGTTGAGCCTTCCCAGAGAGTCAGAGACTGAAGGCGCTACGTATACAAGCATACTATATAAACCTGCTATTATAGGCTTTCTAATTTCCTTCAGCAACTTTCCATCGTAAGGTTGTCTGGAAGAAATTGCTTTTAGCAATAAGGCCGCCAATTGTACTATGTATATTTGCAATTGTTTTGTATTTGTTGTTTTTCCAGTGTACAATAAAGAATATTCTTATCTTATCTTATCTTATCTTATCTTATCTTATCTTATCTTATCTTATCTTACTTATCTTATCTTATCTTATCTTATCTTATCTTATCTTATCTTATCTTATCTTATCTTATCTTATCTTATCTTATCTTATCTTATCTTATCTTATCTTATCTTATCTTATCTTATCTTATCTTATCTTATCTTATCTTATCTTATCTTATCTTATCTTATCTTATCTTATCTTATCTTATCTTATCTTATCTTATCTTATCTTATCTTATCTTATCTTATCTTATCTTATCTTATCTTATCTTATCTTATCTTATCTTATCTTATCTTATCTTATCTTATCTTATCTTATCTTATCTTATCTTATCTTATCTTATCTTATCTTATCTTATCTTATCTTATCTTATCTTATCTTATCTTATCTTATCTTATCTTATCTTATCTTATCTTATCTTATCTTATCTTATCTTATCTTATCTTATCTTATCTTATCTTATCTTATCTTATCTTATCTTATCTTATCTTATCTTATCTTATCTTATCTTATCTTATCTTATCTTATCTTATCTTATCTTATCTTATCTTATCTTATCTTATCTTATCTTATCTTATCTTATCTTATCTTATCTTATCTTATCTTATCTTATCTTATCTTATCTTATCTTATCTTATCTTATCTTATCTTATCTTATCTTATCTTATCTTATCTTATCTTATCTTATCTTATCTTATCTTATCTTATCTTATCTTATCTTATCTTATCTTATCTTATCTTATCTTATCTTATCTTATCTTATCTTATCTTATCTTATCTTATCTTATCTTATCTTATCTTATCTTATCTTATCTTATCTTATCTTATCTTATCTTATCTTATCTTATCTTATCTTATCTTATCTTATCTTATCTTATCTTATCTTATCTTATCTTATCTTATCTTATCTTATCTTATCTTATCTTATCTTATCTTATCTTATCTTATCTTATCTTATCTTATCTTATCTTATCTTATCTTATCTTATCTTATCTTATCTTATCTTATCTTATCTTATCTTATCTTATCTTATCTTATCTTATCTTATCTTATCTTATCTTATCTTATCTTATCTTATCTTATCTTATCTTATCTTATCTTATCTTATCTTATCTTATCTTATCTTATCTTATCTTATCTTATCTTATCTTATCTTATCTTATCTTATCTTATCTTATCTTATCTTATCTTATCTTATCTTATCTTATCTTATCTTATCTTATCTTATCTTATCTTATCTTATCTTATCTTATCTTATCTTATCTTATCTTATCTTATCTTATCTTATCTTATCTTATCTTATCTTATCTTATCTTATCTTATCTTATCTTATCTTATCTTATCTTATCTTATCTTATCTTATCTTATCTTATCTTATCTTATCTTATCTTATCTTATCTTATCTTATCTTATCTTATCTTATCTTATCTTATCTTATCTTATCTTATCTTATCTTATCTTATCTTATCTTATCTTATCTTATCTTATCTTATCTTATCTTATCTTATCTTATCTTATCTTATCTTATCTTATCTTATCTTATCTTATCTTATCTTATCTTATCTTATCTTATCTTATCTTATCTTATCTTATCTTATCTTATCTTATCTTATCTTATCTTATCTTATCTTATCTTATCTTATCTTATCTTATCTTATCTTATCTTATCTTATCTTATCTTATCTTATCTTATCTTATATCGGAGGGCACAGCAGTGACCCCGCCAAGTTGAGCGCAAAGCAAACACAGCCGTATCATCTTTACTGGAACTATTTCGCCGCATTTTCAGGCTCCTATTTGAGAACCTCTGGATAAGAGCAGAACACAAAAATTTTCGTCATCCAGTATTTCCAGTACAGACGGACTTCTAATCATTGATAGGAGCCCGTCTGTACGTCTGCTCCGGAGCGCCCAGTCATGCGCTCCGCACATGGTTTTGTACCCCTTCAACGGCCAAGTCACACAACATTAACTATAATAATAAAGAATTCGCAGTAAGGAACCTTAGACTTGGCACGACTTTGTCTGGATTTCATTTCTTTTTAAAGGTAAACGAGCAGCTCCATCGAGACTTGGCTAGTTTTTACAGAATGTTTTAGTGGGATACGCTTATATACGTAACGCCTTCAGTCTCTGACTCTCTGGGCAGGCTCAACTTTGTACTGTTTGGCTACTGCAACTTTTTAATGAAATTCGTGATGAATTTACTACCGCGTTAGTGCAGTCATTGGGTCCTCCTGAGTGCAGGTGTTTGGGCACGCAGGGCACGATGAAAGATGGTCCATCGTCTGCGAAGCCCCTCTCAAGCTAATGCTCTATTATAAAGTTTATACGTTCGTTATCAACCCTTGTATGTCCCCACTGCTGGGGCATGGGTCTCTTCCTGCATCGCAGGAAGGTTAGGCCATACTCGACCACGGGGGCCAAGTCCAGGTTGGTCCAAGTCGTTTATACAAATATCAAAATATTTGAGTGTTATGACGAATCGTGATTTAATTAGGCTTTGACGGCTACTAGAACTAATATGCTAAACATTGTTTCACTTCTGATAAATTAGCGTGAAACAGCTACTTATTCGACATTAAACGCCTGAACACGCTACAGCGGCTCATTGCTATTGGGCTTCGGAAAATACACCGAGCAGTGTACATTTAATCGTACATTACCACAGTTCCCACTACAAAGTACGAATGTAATAACGCTTGTACTTTCCATTACAAAATAAAATTAGAATCTGGAAGGAATTGCTTTTAGCAATAGGACCGCCAATTGTACAATAAATAATTGTAATTATTTATATTTCGACGACCTCTGTGGCTTAGCCGTAGCGCATCTTCCTAACATGCGAGAGGTCCCGGGTTCGAACCTCGGCTGGGAACAAAAAGAAACCCCAGGTCTTGGGCATTTACATGTTGTGATTTCGTTGTTTATGGTTCCAACGACACAGGGTATCCTAGTGTGGGGTCAGATACAATGTATGTGTTTGTATGTAAATGTTATGTTATATTTGTTGCTTTCCAGTGTACAATAAAGAAAATGCTTATCTTTCTTTATTGCAAATAGTAAATTCGAAAGATAATTACATAAAATTTGTTTCAAAGGCGAACGTATCTCTAACAGAGATCTCTTCCAGCCAGCCTTAGAATCGGGTGTTTAAATTAAGTCTTATTTAAATCTTATCTTATTTGCGCTCTCTAATTTGAGAAGATTTTTAAGATTGATTTTCTCTAAAAAAACCAACGAATTTCTCATTGATGACTAATAATGTAGCTTTATTTGTAAAAGCGGTGGTAGCTCAGTGGGTAGAACCATGGACTGGCAAGCGAAAGCCCCAGGTTCGATCCCGAGTGCGGGCATGTACCAATGACTTTGTTTAATTTCAAAGTTACGTACATTTGCGAATTTGTAGTCGCAATACCACACGCTAACTGTGAAGGAAAACATCGTGAGGAAACCCGCGGCTTGGTTGGCACCGCACGTATTGACCAGTCTTTCCTGTGGGCTAGGCCGACTAAGCTGTCAGGATGGTATAGGTGCTGGGCAAGCCTAAAAACCATCTATAAAACCATGCCCCAGGCACTACAGCGTCGGAGTGGTCCCTTCACCCATCTAGTGTGTGAGTGAAGATACCACTGGACGCTGTATAAATCATCTCATTAAGTAGATGCAAAAAGGCCAATATATTTATTTGTAATGTCTAATTTGATTTTTTTTTATTGTTTCTTAAAAGGGAAAACATAAATAAATTCTTAATAATTTAGAATTTTAGTTGTATGTTGTTATAATTATGTGCTACTCGTATGACGTAGCTTTCAGTGAATGTTTAGATTTTGTAATACCTTTTTTTACTCTGTTTCTTAATTAAATTATTTGTCATACATGCCGACTCAAATCGTATCGTCATAATGTTGCGTAATTTGCCATTTGTAATATAAAGAGGATTACTGTCTGACTGACGCTTTCAATACGAAGTCTTTCACTTTATTGGACAATAAAACTTAAATAACACACACTCTCAAAACTGCCGGCAGATGCTGGATGCGGCAAGCTGAGGACAGGGCGCTATGGTGCTCATTAGGGGAGGGCTATGTCCAGCAGTGTACTACATAATATAGCCGGAAGAAAAAGAAGAACACACAATGTGAATACAATTACAGAAATTTCTTCCAGACAGCCTACTGATTGTGAAATAAAAAAAAAGAAACTTCTATTTATTAAAGGAGATTTCTAAAACTCAAAAAACATGCTACTTACAAATAGAAAAAAAAATACCATAAGTCTTGAACAAGTAAACAAAGACGTCTTATGTGCGTGTATGGGATGGACTGTGGCTAAAGCAATAAATATATTTTTTTCTTTAGAATTAAACGCACAAATATACAACAAGTATATAAACATTTTTCGATTGAATAATAAACGCTATGGCACCCCGCCGGCACGTGATCCCGCCAACTCGCTACGTGAGAGTAATGCCAACCTTCCCCTGAAAGTTCTCGCAGCACTAACGCGCATGCAAAAACACACTTTATCACCCAACCTAATAAGTCCGAGTTCACTTGCAGACGCAAATGAAGTTAAGGCGTTTCTTCATTTGAGCTTCGAAGTTTTTTTCTCGAGACTTTCTGGCCAATTTCAGGTTAAGGAAGCGCCATTGTCAGATGGAAATGTGTGGCCGTTATAGCTGAGCGGGGACCTTTGAGGTAATTTATGACAATTTTCGGCCCCCGAGTAAATTTTAAACTAGTTTCGGGAATGATTTGAATTTCGGGGGCCGGTTCCGGTTGTTTCGGGTTAAGCGCGGGTCTTCGGGCGGGGATATAAACTTGATTATGTGAAGTATGTGAGTGCTAACAAATGTGTGCTAACTTTGGGTTCTAAATAGTGAATTAGAACAGTTAGTTTGGAGCAAAAGGCAGGCTTACAGTAAGTATTTCCTGTGACCGTTCTTGGGTAAATAAAAATAAGAACAGAAACATTGGTCTGCGCCGGCTTGTCTTGTATAACGTCACTCTGCGATACGGTTGAAAGGTCAGTGCAGGTGACAGTTGCCATTTCAAAAACAATTTGTACTTTAGGATATGTCTCATTGTTGTAAACCGTATTCTTCAGCCACTAAAATATTTGTATATGTATTTATTTGTGTGTGTGTGTGTGTGTGTGTGTCTGTGTATGTGTGTCTGTGTGTGTCCGTGCTATTGTGTGTATATAAATAAATATTGTTACGGGCTAGGGTTCTGGATTTGGATGTAAAACACCAATGACAACTTCTTAGGATTTATTCACGCAGGGTCTGGTCTCCAGGTCTTCACGACACGAAGTCCACACGTAGATTCCAATCGCAGGTCTAATCGAAGTCCAATAGTATCGCTGAGGTCGTAGGTTATCGCTCGTATCGCAGGTATGTTCGCTCGAAGTTCACTCTTCGCTATTCCAAACGGAACTGACAGCGCGCCGCGGCGGCCGCTATTTATATCCGCCGGCCAGGGTTCTAGAACATTCCCGTAACTACGTACCTACACTCTGTACACGCGGCAAGGTCGCTCGAACAGTTACTCATTTAAAGAGTTTTGCACCTTAAGCTAGTGGAAATACGAGTCATTATTGCTTGCAGCGTTTCTTGTTTAGGTTAGGTTAAAACGCAGCATGCGGCGACTATTCTAGATGGTTCGGGATAGGACCGCGACAATATTGACCATTTTTAACAGGAAAAGTGGGCGTCAAAGTTGCATAAGAGGAAAATAAGCTTGTTATTCTTTGCTATACTCTGCTAAGGAGTGATTCAGTAGAATCATGATCAAGTTGGCTTCACGATACCGTAGTGTCAAATGATTTATGTAGGTACCTATTTATCAGGTTGAAATAGGTAATGTCGAACAACTCCATACAGTGGAGAAGCTGCGTAGAAGCGGACCGGTCACGATACTATGGGTTAGGACTAAGACAAGTAGATGTTTATATTCTTTTTAATGCACTAACCCCTGCTAAGGACAATTTTAAAAACCTATTTAGTTGCTAAAAAATCCACCCATGCCGTTATTCGAACTCGCGACCTCTGGCTGTCCGTGCCAGCGCTCTTTCCAACTGAGCTAATGGGCGACTCACCGGCATCAGTGAAATTTCGAACCTCTTTACAATATTCTCTGTATTAGGCAGCGACATCTGGCTGAAGTAATTTGCATCACTTGCAATTTGGTGGAATTTCTAGCCTCTAAATAGGTTTTTACAAGTGGATGTGTTAAGTGGAAATATTATAATGCATGTATATCAGTCTTATCAAGGCTATCGCAAATGGGTTTGCTTTACATGAAGCTTTTTATCAATATAATAAAATCTACTTAAAAATAATCTGTGATAGCTATGGTTTCTTATAGTCCAAGTTATTGTTTATTTATCATGATTCATTTTATCTCTCATTACTTAACAAAGGGTCCACTTTGTTATCTAAATAAAGAATTAAAAATCAAGACAAGATCAGAGTATTCTTTATTGTACACCAGAGCACATAATATAAAACATGTAAAGATACAGAGTACAATTGGCGGCCTTATGGCCAAAAGCAATTTCTTCCAGACAACCCTATGACAAATTATTTACTCATAATATAACTGAGACGAATATTAATACATAGGTAATGAAGATGACATGCTTGCTTCTAAATTGTCTGTGCTGTATCTGTAGTGCTGTATATTTGTAACATACAGAAAGGTAGACAGAGATCAGTATTTACGGTTTAAAAGCAAATTAAATCAAATCAATTTATTTCAACGTAAAGAATTAACAGGCAGCAAACCATTATGTTTGCTGAATGCGAATGTACAACGTAAAATGTAAGCCGTAAGCCGTTGCCTTCGGGCCGTACTGTAGTGGCCGTTTTGTTTAAGATGACTTTTCTCAAGTCGTCGTCGTCAGGCTATACTGGTCCATTGCTGGACATAGCTCTCCCCTAAAGAGCGCCACGTGCTATCATAGGGGGTAATGCCCATAATCCCCACGCTGGGCATGCGGGTTGGGGATCGCAGTTCGGTGGAAATGTACTGCAGGGGGCGCTGCTGCCCACCCCCCGGTTTGTGTCCCATACATCAGTTGCCACCTACCTATACCTGTAGTAAGATTTCGTGATTGCTTCAATAACTTTAAATGAACACGCTAACTAAATAAAATACCACCTTATTTTTCACAAGGAGGTTCCTCATTGAGTGAACGGCACTTCTACAGTAATTTATACTGTCGAGGCAAAGAAATAAATACACGGCCGACCTTTGTTGGGTGAAAGTGCAAAAAGGGCTTTCAACGGGCTCAAATATTTGCCCAAGTAATGGTCCATAGCGGGAGAAAATACAAAGATACAACAAACATTACAGTTGTATTAGCGGTCTCAATGGTTGAACCAGGCCTGAAGGACGAAATGCTCTTGGCCTAACCGAACGAAGCCCCACATGGCCTAGCCGAACCGAGTAATTAGAATTAATCACTTGAGTTAAGCAGTAACAGGCGCGGTCAGGTGCATGATCGGAGACCATCCCGTGACTACCGCTAGTGGCACTATTCCGAGCGCTTTCTTGCTTTGCAAGGCACGTTAAGTCGTTAGTGCCGGCTGTCATGTAATGGCAGGCATGCCAGAGGCCTTATGGGCGGCTTGATAACTTCTTACAGTAAGGCCTGCCATTGTCTTACATCTTTTACGCGGACTTGCATGGCATGCGCGCGGCGAGTCGGGGGGAGAATCGGCTGCAGCGCTCTGTCAGTGCGCCGTCAACGCTCGTGGCGCCTCGCCTCTCCCCTCGCCGCGCATACCTCAGGGAGTGCACAGCACTAATGGCCACACTATAGTTGAACACCTCAGACACTCAGGTTTCCTTATGATATTGTAGCGTACACGATGACATTCGCACGGCATGAGCGCATGGCATGAGCGTACTGACCAGCTCGTCGCAAGTATTTATGCAGAGCGCATAAGACCTTTTGCCACGCAAAGAAGCTTGCTCCTACGCTGTGATTGGCTGTACAATAGTAACTAGCTGTAATACGTTCAAGTTGCAATGTTAAAATAGGTTATATAATAATAGACATTTTATTCGATACATCAGAAGATCATATACTTCACCACACTCATTTTATTACTTCCTCGACCCAAAACAATATTTTCCATCACATTTTGTCAACTTCTAATATTTTTTTCCATTTTATCTTCTCTTTAAACTAGCTGAGACATTAAGGTTTTTGCATGTTGAACACTCGAGCATGTCTGCTTGCATTGCATAGGTACGAATAAACAAACAAGCCGATTTGTTTACGCTAGTTTTGTGTCATGTAGTTTCAATGTACACTTTGAACTTTATTTTCCAGCGTTATGTTCTTTGTGAGATTCGTTCGTTGTTTTCAAAGAAACGTTTCGACAGCAGTTTCGTTGAATTGAATTGATACTGGGCTTAAGTTAAATATAGATAGATAGAGAACTAAATGTATTATTTAAACAATAAATTTATTGCACAGCCGAATAAAACTATTATGATCAAATCAATCAAATGAAAGTATTTTATTGAAAATTACACAAAATTGTCAATTATTGAACGTTAAAAGTTAAACTAGGTCATTGTGAAAAAAAAAATGGACAAAAAAACTCCAAACTCAGTCTTTTCGAAGTTCTTAAATAACAGTTAACATAATTATTATAATACATAGAACTCATGCATTGGAGTTGTACTGGCTTTAATTAATTACAACAGATACTCGATACTGATGAAGGGAATTTGACGTTTTGTGTTATTTCATTTCGTCGTTCCATTAGTTAGACCTGAGATTCGCACTTAGTCTCATGATTTGCAAGTAGCAAAGTTGTGAGTGTATTCCAGCCTTTATTTCAGTGATTTACGATGTAAACTTAATTTATATAATGTTGTACAGCTTTTAGAACATACCTCGGCTACTATCGGACTGAATCGGATATATTCGTGTAATAGAAATATCAGAACTAATATGACACTTAATTTCGAAATCGGAACTGATGATATGACACTTGATTCGAAATCAGAACTCGATCGTAGTATTACACTCGTGTGCTTTCGGCGAAAACCGAAGCCTACTAAAGAGCCCGAGGTATATTCCTATTACGTAGATGCAAAGGTCAATGCACTTATCTAAGTGGTGTATAAACATGTGGTAATATCTTTTAGTAACACTATTGTTACTAGCTCTATACGTATGCTGTCGGTGCCTGATAAAATAAAATAAGTTTCAATGACAAAGAAACGCCAAATTGAAGTAACGGAGTACGGTAGGACTCCCGACGTCAGTAAATACGGCGCCAATAAAAGTCCCTGTCTCCAGCGAGGCCCGAGGTACTGGCAGATCGCGTGCCGGTCCACTGCTCAGGCGCAGCACTCACGCCGTCAATTTGGCCATATTGAATTTCTCCGAGAGCAGTTATTTAACAAATGGCTGGGCGAACGGCTTCTTTTAAAGTTCTACAACAAGATTCCTCAAGTTATATTTTTATTTATTGATTAAATTTCTTACATCTATCATTACAGGACACACCTAATGCGAAAGATGCGCTACAATATCGGGTAAACATTGCATCCAGATTTAATATTTTAATCCAATTTATATTTACTTTCTTAAACTAGTACCCAAAATACATAGACAGACAAAATATTAGCGTTACCTTCCTCAGGGAGGAGATCCGTACCCCTCGGTGGGGACATGATGATGGTGGTTTGGTGATGATGATGATATCAGAGTTACTTCCGACGCGGTTTAAAAATACGTTGAGCATATTCTGTGCAAAGCAAGCTTACTTTAACATCAGGGAATATTTATAAGACAAATTGTGGTATTAAACAGTAGAATAATATTACAAGGTATTTAGAGGACGATTGTGGCTAGTGTTAAACACATTCATGAGTAATATTTTTTTTACGTTAAAAACTCTTTTAATTAAGATGATCATTTAGTTGAAAAAAACTAATGTGGACTTTCATTGTTACTTTTCATGTTTGTGATGTCGTTGTTTTTGGTTCCCACCACACAGGTTATCCTAGTGTGAGCCCAGAAGCAATGTATGTGCCTGTATGTAAATGTTATGTTATGCTTATTTTCAACATAATCGACTAATTGTGAAACTAGCAACATTAAGGTGACCTCTGGAACGGTTAGCCAGAGGTCACGGGTTCGAGTCCCGGCATGGGTGGAAGTTTTAGCCTCTAAATAGGTTTTTAAATTTGTTCTTAGCACGGGTTAGTGCATTAAAAATAAAAATAGTATAATCATGTGTAAACCTTTTAATGCATTTTGTTTTCTGGTTAGTGATGTTTAATCTAATCTAATCTAAGTGAAAAAATGTCAGCTCTAACTAACTGGCAGCTCTTAGCAGTAGCTGAGATAAAACAGAGGTTAACTTCTTCTAACAGACTCCCGCATAGAGAGTGTGATTAAGAATCCATTGTGAGTTGTAAGCGAGGAAATTTCCTAACCAAAAATTATTCAAAGTGCCCTTGTGTAACAATTTCCATCCGAGTCATAATTTCCGTCAGCTTCTAGAGCGCTTTTACAAATACAGGTACAGTTTAGATACGAGTATAAAAGCGTTTACGGGGACCGCTTTCCGACGGCGGCTGGCCCGCGATCCTATCGCTGCGTACCGATATAAATAAGCTGAATGAAATTATAACGTTATCCGAATCGAGGCAGGGACCGTATGTTAGAAGTAGGTATAGGTTGGCTTGCGGATTTTGTTATAATTTTACTTTACAGTACATGAAACGCTCGTGGCCTAGTCGAACCGAGTGATTGAAACTAATCACTTGAGTTGAGCAACAGACACGGTCAGGTGTAAGTTGGGTGACCGTCCCGTGACTGCCGCTAGTGGCATTTTTTCCAAGCGCTTCCGTGATTCGCGAGGCACGTAAAGCCGTTGGTGCCGGTTGTCATGTAATGGCAGTCGTTAAGCCGTGTCAGAGGTCTTATGGGCGGGTTGATAACTTCTGACAGTAAGGCCCGCCGCTGTATTGCAATCCTTCACCAGCCCGGACTTGGCTCCCATGGTGGAGTCAGCAAATATATCTCTGGAAGCAGCGCACCATGCCGAGCCCAGACAAATACTTAATTTGGCCCAGCCAGCTCTCCACCCTGTCTAATCCACCCCCATTGTGCGCGGCGTAATGATATAAATTGCTCGTCTCGGACGGTGACGCGTCCGGATTTAGAGGACATTGTCTGCTGATGACGCGGGATCACGCAATTCAATTAATTGTTTAGCATTCAAAATCATCGGACGGTACACGACACACCCCAGAGCCGCTTTGGGACGGCTCTAGGTAATTAAGCCTTAAGAAATTGTCTTAATAACCCGGTATGGGAAAAAGAACTAATTATTTATTATACTTACTTCCAACCCAGACTTGGCCCTTGTGGTAGAGTATGGCCTAACCTTCCTGCGGTGCAGGTAGAGACCCGTGCCCCAGTAGTGGGGACATAAAAGGGCCGAAATTGATCGAAAAGTACATGAAACATAATACAATACTGGCTTCTCCATCGGGAGGGCGTGGGTTCAAATCCTGGTATTTACCAATGACTTTATTTCGTCTAAGTTAGTACATTAGTGAAGTTATAGTAGTAATACCAGCTCCGATGGTGAAGGAAAATGTTGTGAGGAAACCGGAGTGTCTGAGGAGTTCAACTACCTCAGGGCTTAAACTTGCCAATCCGCGGTTTGCACGCGTGGTGATTAAACCTCCAATCTTTCTTTCTTAGAAAATCTCTGTGCCTTGAAAGTATATAGGCTAAATTAAACAAACACCAATGGTCTACTGTTACGTTATTGCTCCAGAATTTATAAACTGAGGGCTTTATCAGATCTTGCGACAGAACCCTTTGTTGTAAACCCCTGTATATGTAACGCCTCAAAAAGGGTTGTTCGTTGTTTTAATGTAAATAGGGTTATGGTAAGGTCGTTTGTAGCAATAGATTTATTGCCAGATAAATACTTTATTTATTGATTATAACATCTGAGAGGCGTCATATTTGACGCAAACAAAGTTCTTAAAATTACTACGCTGATAATTAATTACACTGTAACTTAAAACACACTACTATATTACCCGACTGTAGGCAATAACAATAATTTAAGATTAATTGCAAAAGAAAATACAAACAATAAAGGTCTCTTCCTACCTTTCGGGTTACAGGCGTGAGGTTATGTATAACAACAAAAAAAAAATAAAGAGAATGAGCCGCCGCGGACACATTAAATTTGTCCCATCCACATTGCCAGATAGTGTTTATTGAATTTGGTTATAATTATTTCGTTCGTTATCGTTATCAACCTTTGTATGTCCCCACTGCTGGGGCACGGGTCTCTTCCTGCACCGCAGGAAGGTTTAGGCCATACTCCACCACGGGGGCGAAGTCCGGGTTGGTGGAGGATTAATTATTTAAGTTCTGTAAATTATACTATTTTTATTTTTAATGCACTAACCCGTGCTAAGGAACAAATTTAAAAACCTATTTAGAGGCTAAAAATTTCACCCATGCCGGGATTCGAACCCGCAACCTCTGGCTATCCGTGCTAGATACGGATAGCCAGATACGGATAGTCTGGCACGGATAGCCAGAGGTTGCGGGTTCGAATCCCGGCATGGGTGAAATTTTTAGCCTCTAAATAGGTTTTTAAATAATTTTAGTATGACACAAACTAGAAAGTGGTATCTAACGAAATGTTTTTCTTTCTTTTTCAGGTAAGCCTAGTTTTTTTGAAGAGCAGCACTTGGTACGTCTCAACAAATTGGATATTACAAATAACTTAGTTTCGCCCGTGGTATGCGCATAAACATTGGGAAAGTGTGTCACAGCAACATCCTATGATTTTTTTCATCCCTTCTATTCGAAAAGTGTCGATTTGTTTCTTTGAAAGTGGAAGTAAAATAGCTATAGTTTGTACAAAAATTAAAGAAACTGTAATTGAAAGTGATCATTCAAAAAGAAGATCGCCTTTGATTAAGCACAATATTTTTTTAAAAATGAAATGACTGTATTTACATATTATTTTTATTTTTATAATGCTTTTCAGTGTCAGAAAGTAACTAACACAGACAAAAAGTGTAAGCAAAATCTTATACTTTTTGGACAATAGTTATTTGTTATACAAGATTGCAAAGTTGCTTTTTAACCACGTGTTCAATTTTGATGACCGAGCAAGCGAAGGATTCTAAAATTGTTTTTTGTAAACGTTTTTTTTTTTGCATTTAGTCATTTCCTCGCTGAGGTGGAATGAAAAGTTACGTGTTGCACTCGAGTGCAAAGATTTTTCACCTCGTGCTCTTTTGATTCCCTCGCTAACGCTCAGGATTCTACTAAATTCTACAGTATTCTACAGTAGAATCCCTCACTTCGCTGGATTCAAAAAGCGCAGTCGACGTAAAAATTCTATATTGCTCCCTTATGATACAATCTACTATTGCTAATGCGGGACGAGGTAGGTGTACTGAATAATTTTAACTCAAGCTTTCGATTTGGTTCCTTGTACATAATCAAAAGAGATCGTTTTGATTGTAGCTCTACCAAACCCTTTACCCTTTACCAATACCCTTTGCTCTGCATTTCTAGACAAATCTTCGCCAGAGTTCTCCTCAATAGACTAATTCCCTTGAAGCGTTATCAGAAATCAATAATTTATATCAACGGAAAAAAAGTATGTAAGGAAAAAAATAATGTCTATGTACTACGTTAGCCGCAGTCTTCTGGCCGTTTTTGTAACGGAACCGAAAAAAACTCCACTCTGACTTCTCTCAAATCATTTGAGGTACATATTTTTAATTTTGTGACGTGATGTACCTCTTTACAATATTCTCTGTACTATTTACAGCCAGTTCGAAGTTTCGCTGATGCCGATACTTGCCCATTAGCTCGGTTGGGAGAGCGCTGGCACGGTTAGCCATGGGTGGAATTTTCAGCCGTTAAATAAGTTAATAAAATTGTCCTTAGCACGGGTAAGTGCAACAAAAAGAATAAAATCTTGAGTATGTACTTATGGAATGCAATAAATTATTAGGTATTGAGTACATTGCGTAACAGACTTAAAATGTAATTTTTTTTGGTTTTATAATCTTAGCAATGAAATCAAAAAAATATTTCAACGTAAAGAATTCACATTCTCTTTTTTGACTCTCAATGTACAATGTACTCGTAATACGTGAGCCACTGTTTTAGGCCGTATTGGGGTGGAGAAAAAAAGGCAGCGGGAAAAAAAACACCATTCTGGCCATCTTTTCTCGAAACATCTTAAACCTAATATAACAGTTAGTACTTATAACTAGCAATGGTAGCGAAGCGGTAGAACACCGGCTTCTCAATCGTGAAGTCACAAGTTAGAATTCCTATGACTTTGTTCTCTAAGTTACTTGGTCAAGTTATAATTTTAGTCTTAGCTATGAATGAAATGTTTTTATTTGAGGCCAAGATCCATACACATTCACACAAGTAATTAAGACACAAAAATTACACATGTCACAGATCGATTCACAAATGTACAAGCTATGTACAAAGCAATACCACTCGCTAATGGTGAAGGAACACATCCTAAGAAAACCCTTGAATCTGAAGTAATAACCCTCAGCGCTTGCTACGTACAATGGCCCAACTACGAGGCGTTTAGTGATAAGGCCA
This sequence comes from Yponomeuta sedellus, assembly GCA_934045075.1. Taxonomy (NCBI): domain Eukaryota; kingdom Metazoa; phylum Arthropoda; class Insecta; order Lepidoptera; family Yponomeutidae; genus Yponomeuta; species Yponomeuta sedellus. The sequence continues at coordinate 23,704,533 of OW203729.1, read as the reverse complement.
CCGCTTGTACTCTTAGGTTAAGAAATATCTTTGTAATTTCCATTTTTATGTACAATCAAGTGTTCTCTATCTCTATTTAAGTGCGGAAAATCTCAGGGCAAACTAACATAAGTTGCGACTTATACGCTTAGATTGAACGATTGCCATCAATAACTTTAAATGCAACAACAAGGGAGCCAATTTAGCTTCAGACCTCAAAGAGAACAAAACAGTAACGCAGCAAAAAACGAAGAAAAATGCACGGGAATGTTGAAGAATGAAGACCAAAGTTAATGAAGAGCGAAGTAGCGGGTTCGCTTTAGAATTCCTACGCTTTACCGTTGCCAAGTATGTGGGCAAAGCGTTTGGATTCTAAAACGAAAACGCGAACATGAACCACTGCGTCAAGGAAGACTGCAAGGAAAAGATTCCGCTAAGTTTGTTGAGGTATCAATTGGTTTAGGTTGGTACATATTACATGGTTGTTTTTCGCAGTTTGCTGCAAAGTTTGTACCGCTGAAGCGTTATTTTTACTATCCGTTCTGCAGGCACTCTTACGGCTTGTTCGATGTAAGTGCACTATAGTTGCTGGCTAGTTGCATAATGCCGGACTGCAACCAGTTAAATCTAAACAACTGCAAAAAAGAAGTAATTTTAAAAAAGGAAGGGATTTTCAAACAACTCTTTTAGTTTGTAGTATTTGTATTAGCTGTACAAGAGTAAGTAAATTGTAAAACCAAGAGCATGGGATAACAAACTGTTACGCAGTTCGGCAGAAATAACTTTGTATATTTATTCTAACAAATAATAGATCTATGACACGAAACAAACAAACTATGCTGATACTTGTACTAGGCGTGATCGTTGCAAAGATGAACCGTTTCATAAGACCGTTTTGTGTTCCTCGACGATAGGACCGTTTTACGTTTTATTCTAAAGCAATGCCAGCGTTTGTTTGTCGCGAGACCAGTCCTTAGATTGTTTGACGCGGATATGTCCTTTAATACTATATCAATAAAGCCTAGAACGCAATGTCGTCGTCGGCTCCTTGCTCGTTCCGTTCGTTTTGGTCTGTGATACAATAAAGTAATCTTTATGTCTATGAGCATACATTCGAATATCATGTAAAACAACTTATTTTTTCCGATGTTTCGTCTCGTTCGCAAAGCGGTGGTCATTGCTGTGTATCTTAATTTCGTTGGTATAGCGTCTAAGGTCGTTTAGCAATAAATGACAACGAGTCGCGATGCTCGCTCGCTCGCTCGGTTATTGTTTACATTTTTTCAGTTTGAATTAATAATTCAATGCTAATTACTGATCGTGAATGTTAATTATGTAATTTTGTATTAATTTTTTACTCAAGTTAAAGTTTAGTTTTAATGTTGGACTACTTGAAGACTAATAGAATTAGTCTTCAAGTAGAACTTATCGAAATCGAACGAAAAACGTTAACTGGTCCTCAACCTCATTCCGCAAACATTTCTTTTACTAGTATTCGAGACGAATGTCTACGAGACAAAACGAGAGTTTCTCTCGCTTCACCGTCCTCTGCGCCTTGCTCGTTCGCATACAATGAAACCAGTTGCGAACGAGGACCGTATCGAGGACCTGTTTTAGTTCGAGAAAAAACGGTTGCGTTTCGTCGTCGAAAAATCGGATAACGACCCACTCCTAACTTGTACTAAAAACTTTAAAGTAGACCTAAGCATTTAATTTTAAATTATATAATAATTATATCATAATAAAACATTTATTTCTGTACAAATCCATACTTACTTATTTTATAAGTCTCTTATGTAATTCTTGGTGTACATGCAATAAAGAATATTCTATCTATCTATCTATCTATCTATCTGTCTGTCTGTCTGTCTGTCTGTCTGTCTGTCTGTCTGTCTGTCTGTCTGTCTGTCTGTCTGTCTGTCTGTCTGTCTGTCTGTCTGTCTGTCTGTCTGTCTGTCTGTCTGTCTGTCTGTCTGTCTGTCTGTCTGTCTGTCTGTCTGTCTGTCTGTCTGTCTGTCTGTCTGTCTGTCTGTCTGTCTGTCTGTCTGTCTGTCTGTCTGTCTGTCTGTCTGTCTGTCTGTCTGTCTGTCTGTCTGTCTGTCTGTCTGTCTGTCTGTCTGTCTGTCTGTCTGTCTGTCTGTCTGTCTGTCTGTCTGTCTGTCTGTCTGTCTGTCTGTCTGTCTGTCTGTCTGTCTGTCTGTCTGTCTGTCTGTCTGTCTGTCTGTCTGTCTGTCTGTCTGTCTGTCTGTCTGTCTGTCTGTCTGTCTGTCTGTCTGTCTGTCTGTCTGTCTGTCTGTCTGTCTGTCTGTCTGTCTGTCTGTCTGTCTGTCTGTCTGTCTGTCTGTCTGTCTGTCTGTCTGTCTGTCTGTCTGTCTGTCTGTCTGTCTGTCTGTCTGTCTGTCTGTCTGTCTGTCTGTCTGTCTGTCTGTCTGTCTGTCTGTCTGTCTGTCTGTCTGTCTGTCTGTCTGTCTGTCTGTCTGTCTGTCTGTCTGTCTGTCTGTCTGTCTGTCTGTCTGTCTGTCTGTCTGTCTGTCTGTCTGTCTGTCTGTCTGTCTGTCTGTCTGTCTGTCTGTCTGTCTGTCTGTCTGTCTGTCTGTCTGTCTGTCTGTCTGTCTGTCTGTCTGTCTGTCTGTCTGTCTGTCTGTCTGTCTGTCTGTCTGTCTGTCTGTCTGTCTGTCTGTCTGTCTGTCTGTCTGTCTGTCTGTCTGTCTGTCTGTCTGTCTGTCTGTCTGTCTGTCTGTCTGTCTGTCTGTCTGTCTGTCTGTCTGTCTGTCTGTCTGTCTGTCTGTCTGTCTGTCTGTCTGTCTGTCTGTCTGTCTGTCTGTCTGTCTGTCTGTCTGTCTGTCTGTCTGTCTGTCTGTCTGTCTGTCTGTCTGTCTGTCTGTCTGTCTGTCTGTCTGTCTGTCTGTCTGTCTGTCTGTCTGTCTGTCTGTCTGTCTGTCTGTCTGTCTGTCTGTCTGTCTGTCTGTCTGTCTGTCTGTCTGTCTGTCTGTCTGTCTGTCTGTCTGTCTGTCTGTCTGTCTGTCTGTCTGTCTGTCTGTCTGTCTGTCTGTCTGTCTGTCTGTCTGTCTGTCTGTCTGTCTGTCTGTCTGTCTGTCTGTCTGTCTGTCTGTCTGTCTGTCTGTCTGTCTGTCTGTCTGTCTGTCTGTCTGTCTGTCTGTCTGTCTGTCTGTCTGTCTGTCTGTCTGTCTGTCTGTCTGTCTGTCTGTCTGTCTGTCTGTCTGTCTGTCTGTCTGTCTGTCTGTCTGTCTGTCTGTCTGTCTGTCTGTCTGTCTGTCTGTCTGTCTGTCTGTCTGTCTGTCTGTCTGTCTGTCTGTCTGTCTGTCTGTCTGTCTGTCTGTCTGTCTGTCTGTCTGTCTGTCTGTCTGTCTGTCTGTCTGTCTGTCTGTCTGTCTGTCTGTCTGTCTGTCTGTCTGTCTGTCTGTCTGTCTGTCTGTCTGTCTGTCTGTCTGTCTGTCTGTCTGTCTGTCTGTCTGTCTGTCTGTCTGTCTGTCTGTCTGTCTGTCTGTCTGTCTGTCTGTCTGTCTGTCTGTCTGTCTGTCTGTCTGTCTGTCTGTCTGTCTGTCTGTCTGTCTGTCTGTCTGTCTGTCTGTCTGTCTGTCTGTCTGTCTGTCTGTCTGTCTGTCTGTCTGTCTGTCTGTCTGTCTGTCTGTCTGTCTGTCTGTCTGTCTGTCTGTCTGTCTGTCTGTCTGTCTGTCTGTCTGTCTGTCTGTCTGTCTGTCTGTCTGTCTGTCTGTCTGTCTGTCTGTCTGTCTGTCTGTCTGTCTGTCTGTCTGTCTGTCTGTCTGTCTGTCTGTCTGTCTGTCTGTCTGTCTGTCTGTCTGTCTGTCTGTCTGTCTGTCTGTCTGTCTGTCTGTCTGTCTGTCTGTCTGTCTGTCTGTCTGTCTGTCTGTCTGTCTGTCTGTCTGTCTGTCTGTCTGTCTGTCTGTCTGTCTGTCTGTCTGTCTGTCTGTCTGTCTGTCTGTCTGTCTGTCTGTCTATCTATCTATCTATCTATCTATCTATCTATCTACTTACCTTAAGACTAATTAAAAGCTGTATATAAATATGCACACAACTTACACATAACATTTATTTCACACATACACAGAGGCACTGTCTTGTTCAAATACCAGTGCATCAGTAAATTGAACATTAAGAGAAGAGAATAAAAAAAATCTAATTTAATTTTTACTCAATTCGATTGAATTATTTAGATACCACCCGTAAACTCCCGAATGCACTTATTAAATTTTATTTATCACCAAATAGATACAAATATACAGCCTTACAGTTAAGCTACTGGCCTTAAGGGCGGCTTAATATCTTCTGACATTAAGGCCCGCCACTGTCTTACGATCCTCCACCAACCCGGACTTGGCCGCCATGGTGGATTATGGCCTAAACTTCCTGCGATGCAGGAAGAGACCCCTGTCCCAGCATCAGGGACTTACAAGGGTTGATATCGATATAGCCTTATTTATAAATAAAACAATTTCATAAACACTCCTATTACGGTTTTATTATATCTGTGTCCTGTATTCGTCTTTTTTTTGCAAAATCACCACCAAAAGCTATTTTAGACATCGTTTTTAAGGAATTATATTTTTTATAAAAAAAGGGCAATAGTCTGTCGTTTTTGCCCAGTGTGTTCTCTTTGTTATAAACCGCGAGCTCACTGGGAGCCCGAAGATATTTAAATGCATAAAGTGGGAGTCGATTATTCGCAAACGATCCATTTTCGGTGCTTTATGGACGCGCTCCATTGTGCCAAGAGGCACAGAATCATCTGAAAGGTTCAAACTCAACCAATTACAGTGTTATTACGTTTTGGACGTAGTCTACAGACGTCCCACTGGAGGGCACAAATATTGTGTAATACTTAATGCAGATGACGTACTCGGTGGCGCAGCGGTTTGGCACACTGACTGTAAAACCGAAGGTCTTGGGTTCGATCCCCGGCCGGGCCAAACTGGGAAACGAACTTTTCTATTTCGTCTTGGGTATTGGATGTTATCTATGTATTTATTGTATTAACTCTATCGTCGATTTAGCACCTATAACACAAGTAATTTAGTTGTACTTAGTATAGGGCTAACGAGATCTGTGTAATATGTCCATGAATATTTATTTGTTTATTTATAATTATTACTTATTTTTTAATGAAGCTTATTACGTCCAAATGCATGGCCCAGGAATTCTCGCAGAGAGAGAAATGGGCTTAATTACCTTGCGTGCCTACCGAGGATTGACAATTTCAAACGGTTAGTATTTGAACAACTCAGGTTTCCTCACGATGTTTCCATTCACAGTTAGCGAGTGGTATTGCCACTATAAATTCACAAAAGTACATAACTTAGGAAACAAAGTCATTGGTACATGCCTGCATTCGGAATTGAGCCTGATTCTTAGGTACTTGATTTTTTGTCGTAAGCGTTCGACCAGAGTGCTTAGTGTGAGTTTTTTAACTACTCGATCGCGTTAACGTAAACTCATATTTCTATGGCATCGAGGAAGCGCCACCTAGCGACAAGTATGGAAATTGAAATTGCTGAGTGCGAGTTGTAATGGTTTACGTTGAGAAGTGAACACTTTTACCAGCCAAAACACGAATAAACGCGAGTGCGAGTTGTACTGTGACAGCGTTTTGCCATTTCGAACGGTTAATTTACTCATACTCACTACTCAATGCTCGAGTGCTTAGTGCGAGTTTGACAGATCCAATCGAATAACTTTACTACCGCTATAATCGAGCATTGAGTAGTGAGTATGAGTAAGTTAACCGTTCGAACTGGCAAAACGCTGCCACAGTACAACTCGCACTCGCGTTTATTCGTGTTTTGGCTGGTAAACGTGTTCACTTCTCAACGTAAACAATTACAACTCGCACTCAGCAATTTTAATTTCCATACTTGTCGCTAGGTGGCACTTCCTCGATGCCATAGAAATATAAGTTTACGTTAACGCGATCGAGTAGTTAAAAAACTCGCACTAAGCACTCTGACGTATGGGCTCAGTGAGTACGACGTTCGGGGAGGCTCTATTCATGCACCCCACTCAAGTCACTGTTCTGTGTTAGTTTGAATAAAACTAAGTTTAATTTTGAATTGAATTGGGACTCATTGTAATTCGTAGGATGGCAGGACAGTTCCCTGTGTACCTTCTGTGCCCTGCTACTTTCGGTTGGTGCCTCGTTACGGAGTATTGGTGCTCTGTTTCAAAGTGGAAGTTGTTTAGCGGATTGAGTTTCGGGTTTTTATTGCTTGGAGGTCCATAGTGACTTGGGATTTCTCTTTGTGATAAAGCTGTGTATTTTTCTTCAAAGTAACTTAAAACCTCACTCATGTTACAAAACATTTATTGTAGAATTGGAGTTGTATTTATTTATTCGATTAAGAACATCGACAGCGAAAACAAATGATTTTATCGCAATAACACAGACACAGTTTACGAGACCCATAACATACATCAACCAATAGGCAGTTTGTAATTACTAAAAATATACCACAATAACTGCTGCACGATAAATAATTAAGGCATTAAATCGGCCGTATTGTATACTTGTATAAGTGCAATAAAAGTATTATCTATCTATAATATAAAAATGAATCGCTGAATGTGTTGGTAAGCGCAAATCTCGAGAGCGACTAAACCGATTTCGCTAATTCTTTTTTAGAATATTTCTTGAAGTACGAGGATTGTTCTTACGGAGAGAAAATAAAAAAAACTATAAAAAATCGACTGTTAGGCGGTACGAAGTTCGCTGGATAAGATAGTTATTAATAATAATTTTAACACTGACCAATATACTATAAGTATCTACATGCATTTTTTTACTTTTCCTTTTGTTTTTAGAAGCACAAATTTTTGAACTAAATTAAATAAACAATATTAGAAGTCAGTGACATGGGAACAACCTATAATACACATTAGAACGTAATTTTATACGTATGAAGTAGTTGCAGGTACTTCATTATGCAAAAAGCTTTTTTTACTCTATATTTAAACTGTATAGGCCCCAAATTACAGCCCCTGCTCCAAGGCTTACAAAAGGCAAAGAAAAAATCCACATGAGCATTTCAAGTCTGCCTCAGTAATTACCTCTCCTTTCCAACCTAATATATCACGAGGGGCGGTTCCTGTCGGGTCCATAAACTATTGTGTTCCTAAATTACGTATTCGAAACATTAATCCCTGCCGCATCTCGGCTGCTTAGCATTGTGACCTCTGTAGGTAGGTCGTTTAACCTTGCTAGAAATCTAACAGGCTCCTTATTTTACTCTTTGATCTTTAGACCTAAGTTGTCATCAATCTTTTTGGCTATTTTACGTTGGCCCTCTGTACCGTAAATTTATTGGTTGTATTGTATACCATAATATTGTTACAATTCTATTCTTTGAGCTAAAACTTTTATTAGTTCTAGACAGATAATAAAGAACACTATACACCGTATATTGTACATACAGAAGAAAGTAAACAAAGACACAGATTTTTCAGGAGGTGCCTGTATACAATATATTTTTTTAGAGAAAAAACTAAATATTAAAAAATCTATTAAGAGGCTAAAAATTCCACCCATGCCGGGATTCGAACCCGCGACCTCTGGCACGGAGCCAGAGGTCGCGGGCATTGGTGGAATTTTTAGCCTCTAAATAGGTTTTTAAATTTGTCCATAGCACGGGTTAGTGCTATGGACAAATTTAAAAAATAAACCAATCTAAAGAATATAAACTAAATATTACAAAGACTTCAAGGTCACAAATACTTTCGTAAAACATTATTCATTTGCAACGGGTTAAACTTAGTTGACTTAAAAGTCAATAAAGTTACAAGAAGTCTAGTTAGCTAGATAAAAAACAAGTGCACAGAAGACAGTAACTTGCGTTTGCATCTACGGAATAAGATGCTTTAAAATACACAGTCCAATGGCATCTTTACTCACACTAGATAAGTGAAGGGGCCATGCGGACGCTGCAATGGGCATTGTTTAACCCTTAATTACTCGCGTCAAAAAAGTTACACTATCGCTCGCGTGGGGTTTATTTTACCCCATTTGAAAAAGGGAATAAATGAAAGTATTACTGTTTAGTATTATTTTTATTATTAAATCTTTAAAAAAATCAACTTCTCGCTAGAGGATAACAGTATTCATAATCAACATTTCTAGGAACATTTTGACGAGATAAATATATAAAATAAGGAACAATTTATTCATTGAATTCATCACACGTCGTGGTGGAATGGTCATGACAGACGTGCTGGTTGCATTTGGCACACGTCGTCTTAATTTTTTTATCCCTAGACCTTGGGCAGATATGACACCTTTTGTAAAAATTGGATGGGCCACCTCTGAACGTAGAGTTAGGAGCCTGAACATCAGCACTTCTCTTGAGAACAATATTGCTCTGTATTCCAATAAATACTGAGCAATTTGACTGACGCTAAGGCGTCGATTTGCCATTCTGAACGTTATAACTTAAAAATATAAGTCAACATTATCAAAACAATTAATTACAAGAGCATAAAACGTACAAAATAAATAAAAATGTCTACTACTTGTCAAAAAAGTAACACCAACACTCGCGTGGGGCAGTATATACCCCAAACGCGATCTCTTGGCACAACCGAACGTTGCAAGACGACGCACGCGACTGATTAATGGAGGGGGGAGCTATTTAGGCAGCTACTGGGAATGCCACGATGAAAAAAATTATAGATTAGGTTTTGCAAGTGTTCAAACATACTTTGGGGTAAAATACACCCCACGCGAGTAATTAAGGGTTAATAGAGGGATTATCCTTGCACTGTATCTATACCTACCATCTTGAGAAAAGATGATCAGAGCGGAGTTTTCTCCTCTACAATGGCGGCTTACATTTAACAATGTATATTGACATTCAACAAACAGAATGTAAATACTTTACATTGAAATAAATTGAATTGAATTGACAGCGTTAGTCGCCTAACCCACAGGCATTATAGTCTGTTAGCTTTTAGAATATACCTCGGGCTCTAGAGTAGGCTTCGATTTTCACAAATTTTCCCCGGTTTTCTTACTGATGATAGAGTTTTGATTTCGAAATTAAGTGTCATATTAGTTCAGATTTCGAAATTAAGTGTCAAATTAGTTCCGATATTTGTATTACACGAATATATCCGATAGTAGCCGAGGTATATTTTCTAAAAGCTAACAGACTATACGTCTTTACAAATAAGAAAAGCTAACTAAGCCGGGAAAGACAAGTCAATACGTGCGGAGCTAACCAAGCCGCTTGTTTCCTCACGATGTTTTACTTCACAGTTAGCATGTAATAATATTGTGGTATATTCTAAAAGCTAACAGACTATACGTCTTTACAAATAAGAAAAGCTAACCAAGCCGGGAAAGACAAGTCAATACGTGCGGAGCTAACCAAGCCGCTTGTTTCCTCACGATGTTTTATTTCACAGTTAGCATGTAATATAGCTAGGTATTTAAAATTTCTTAATGATTTGCGATATTCATACATAGTTATATATTAAACGGGTCTAATCGCGATTATTTATTAGGTAAAACGTAATTACCTTATTTCCCGACGTTTCGGCAGCGTTACAGTTGCTGTGGTCTCGGGTAGACAAGGTAATGATGAAATAAGGTAATTAAGTTTTACCTAATAAATAATCTGAATTAAACCCGTATAATATATAACTATTTAAAATTTGCAGATGGAGGATCGATATCAACCCTTGTATTTCCCCACTGCTGGGGCACGGGTCTCTTCCTGCATCGCAGAAAGGTTAGGCCATACTCCACCAAGGGGGACTTGGCCCCCGATGGAGGGTAACTTTAAAAATTAACAAAGTACATGTCTGCACTTTCAAGTACATTGTTTTATCCAATACGCTGCCACCGCTTCTAAAGGACATAATTATGCATGTATACGATACTTTTGGATTTATTGGGAATTGCCTTTCACACAAGGTAAAACGCAGTACCTATTTCTCATTACTTCCTTTTGAAGTTTCGAACTCATTTTAAGCGTCCACTCGTTCCTTTTTTTTGTTTCAAAGAAATGTTAGCACAAAGCGTCGCAAAGTTTTGAGATTCATTGCCGCTCACTGAATAAAGCAGAGACCAACTCGAGATTCTCAAAATCTCAGAACTCAAAAGTTGGGAGGAAATTTGGAAGTTTTGTAGTTGTTTCGATATAGAAACGACCGAGTACTACAAAAAAGATTTTTTAGGGTATCTGTAATATCTGTAAAACTTCATAGAGAATACACGCCGCTGTGTTAAAAGAGGCTAACGGTATCAAAATAATCTGGCAGTGTTAAAAGTAATAATAACTTCCACACAACACAATCACTTGACCTGGTCCCAAACTAGGATACCCTCTATTATTGTGGGCCGAGAGACACAAAAGTCTCTGTACAGTTACGTACCAAAAATAATTGAAAATAATAATAAAAAAAATAAGTACATAATTGATTGATTGATTTGAATTGATTAGAATTTGTTATTATTGTTACTAATATAGTCTTAAGTCACTATTGTTACTAACATAATATGGGTACTTAATGCCTGAAATAAAGAATTTTTATTTTATTTTATTTATTTATTTATTCATTTATTTATTATGGTAACCAGGCAAAGACGTAACAAACTTGAAAATACACCCAGACTGAGGCCACTTGCTTGTACAAACGAACAAGCCGGTTTATTATTGTTCCTTGGCTGAAGTTTGGGTGAATATTTTAATGATTCTTCTACGTACAAGCAGAGATAGCGAAGTCGTGTAGTATTGGCTAGTCGACTTTGTTTTGTTAGTTACAGCCCAAGTCCGGGTTGGTGGAGGATTGTAAGGCAGTGGCGGGCCTTACTGTCAGGAACTCAATTTCCTTTCTGTTGTCTAATAAGTAGTCTCGATAAATATGTAAATATTAAGAGCATCGCCAGTTTTTAAGTAATATGGTCTGAGAGTGGATCCGACTTCCAATTCAAATGTTGCCAGAACGGGGTTAAAATAACAACTACTGCCGCGAATGCCGCTCTTTTAGCTTTCTCGGTTGTCTCTGATGCAAACCATCCTCTCCAGCTGTATATCTTGTGCCAAACTTAATTTGCTTCTTTGAGCGAGTTCTTCGTTTTCAGCGCTGCCTGCGGTTTGGTTTTCTTTGTCTGAGACGCTTTGTGTAGACTTAAGATTGTTTAAATTCATTCCCGCATGGAAACTGAACAAATACGAGTCTGTACATTCATCATGTGGAAGTCACCATTATTTTGTTTCATCGTTACACAGTTATATTTATATATTGCTGCCAGAAAGAAATCTTTGACTCAAGAATAAGCAGTCTAATGGTCTTTTTTAACAACCCTTGTATGTCCCCACTGATGAGGCACGGGTATCTTCCTGCATCGCAGGAAGGTTATTCCACAGGGATTAAGTCCGGGTTCTTGGAGAATTGTTTGAAAGTGGCGGGCCTTAAAGTCAGAAGTAAGGCCCATAAGGCCTCTGACATTGCTTAACGTCTGCCATTACATAAAGGCACTAACGAGTTAATGTGCCTTGCGAAGCACGGAAGCGCTTGGAAAAAACGCCACTAACGGTAGTCACGGGATGGTCACCCATCCGGCACCTCAGCGCGCCTGTTGTTGCTTATTTTTAGCGACGATCCACGAGTGCCTGAAATTGTTGAGGTCAAATATTACGATTTTTTTGTAAAGAAAAAGAAGAAATCTTTTCTCTTACCCAATTCCTACCAGGCCTGTTTCAAAAATTAACAACATAAAATAAGTTAAAAAATAATTATTATACGCGTAGAATTAATAACCTCTTCCTTTTTTCAAGTCGGTTAACAACGTAGCATAAAGGGAAAAAGCCACAGGTTTGTGTTATTTAAATCCCTGTTCTTTATATCCTGAATGAAGTTAAGCTTTTATTTAATTAAAACTGCATAGTTTTTGTATCCATTCGTTTTACAATCTGCGACCTGTTTACATTCTCAATATTTAATATTATTATTGAAACTATTGTAATGGACTAGCTATTGAAAACCTGCCCGTAAAATCCCAACCATGTTGCGCAGGGCTCCTCTGTACCAACCCAAATTTTAATTTAATTTAAAATTAAATTTCAACAACCAACCAAACCTAGTAGGTACTTCGATAGCGATATGATAGCTACCCCTGTAACCTCTTTATAATACTCTCTGTATTACGTACAGGCACATCTAGCTGGAGTAATTTGTAACAGCGATACAACATCATTTACGGTATCATTCCGATGCATAACCTAACTGCAAAGTAGGTACTCGGGGCTGCAAGTGATGCAAATTACTTCAGCTAGAGGTTACTGCCTGTACATGCTCGCCTTTGTACATGTATTTTCTTTAATTGTATTTCTTTTTTTGTGTTTTTCGTGTACAATAAAGTATAAACTAACTAAACTAAACAGAGAGTATTGTAAAGAGGTTCGAAACGGACGCCGGGTTACCGCCCATTAGTGCAGTTAGGAGAGCGCTGGCACGGTTAGCCAGAGGTCGCGGGTTCGAGTCCCGGCGCGGGTGGAATTCTTAGCCTCTAAATAGGTTCTTAATACAAGTGCTTGACCGCTTGTAGCCAAGTCGAACCGAGTGATTGGAATCAATAATTCGAGTTAAGTAACAACAGGCGCGGTCAGTTGCACGGTAGGTGCCGGCTGTCATATAATGGCAGTCGTTAAGCCATGTAAGAGGTCTTACGGGCGGCTTGAAAACTTCTAACAGTAAGGCCCGCCACTGTCTTACAATCCTCCACCAATCAGGACTTGGCTCCCGGCCTAACGTTCCTGCGATGCAGGAAGAGACCAATGCAGGAATTCAACTCGATACCGCCTCGCTTTTCTAAGATATAGCATCTTGGTTGACATACGGACGAACGGGCGAAAAGTTATCTTGAGTTCCGTTTTTCCTTTCAAGGTGCGAAACCCCAATAAAAAAATAAAATGCTTTTTTTGAACCGTTCAGTTCCAAACCAAGTAGAGATTGCCACTTCAGAATTGTCCTAATTTAATGTCTCCGATGTCCTTGTAGGTATACATATATATTGGCCTTTTTGCATCTACTTAATGAGATGATTTATACTGCGTCCAATGGTATCTACACTCACACTAGATGGGTGACGGGACTACTCCGACGCTGTAGTGCCTGGGACATGGTTTTTATAGCTGGTGTAGGCTTGCCCAGCACCTATACCATCCTGACAGCTTAGTCGGCCTAGCCCACAGGAAAGACTAGTCAATACGTGCGGAGCCAACCAAGCCGCGGGTATCCTCACGATGTTTTCCTTCACCGTTAGCGTGTGGTATTGCGACTACAAATTCGCAAATGTACGTAACTTTGAAATTAATCAAAGTCATTGGTACATGCCCGCACTCGGGATCGAACCTGGGGCTCTCGCTTGCCAGTCCATGTTCTACCCACTGAGCTACCACCGCTCCTTGTAGGTAGACACGACAATAACACAATTTTATCTAGAACCTCGATAAAATATCCGGACAAAAGTTCTTGCACCGGTCGAGAATTACCTGCGCATCAAATACGATCGCGTAATCCCCTTTGATTGAAGTCGTACGTATTGTTCGAAGTATTGTTTCAAACCGGATTAGCGTCATCCACAAAGCAAATGTAATATTGTTTCGTAATACCCTTTGCCTATTTACTAGCTTTTGAGTATTCTTATGTACGGCTTAGAGTGGACTTCAATCGAGGCGTGGATATCCACATCGCAACGGGCCGGTCGCGGCACGTACCAGAACGAGCAGTCCAAAAAAATATAAACGACTTCATAACACTATAGCACTAAAAACAGAGAAATATATCAAGCAATTATCACTTTTGAATTCGATATTAGTATTATCTATATAAATAAAATTCTAAGTCCTGACTGAATGACTCACTCATCAACGCCCAGCCCAAGCCGTTGGACCTAGGAAGCTAAAATTTTGCACAGAGGCAAGGATATAATGAATATATAATATAGGCAAGGAACAAAACCTGATTGTTTGAAATTCAACCCCTAGGGGGGCGAAAAGGGTTGCCAAAATTTGTATGGGGGTATAAAGAATGTTTTCTAATTTTCTTGAAAGTTAAAATAAATACTCTTTAACACAGTTGATTGAACACGTGTTCTAAATTTAACCCTTAAGGGAGTAAACGGGGTTGCAAAAGAATCCACGCGGACGGAGTCGCGGGCAAAAGCTAGTAGCAGTACATTTTGGAGTCGGTGCCCAAAATGGTATGTGGTGGTCTTGTAACTAAGCACCGGCTGCGATGTTTTGAGGAGGCTTTTACGTATTATTAAAGATATATATTTCTTTTTTTAGATAACAAATGACCGAATCATAACAAAAAACACCCAAATCGGTTTAAGTGCACTCTGAAAGAGTTTCTTGTTTCTTGTAGTCTTGATTTCTCCAGGCACATCATATAATGACTAGGTCTCTATTGGAGCACCTGTTAAGTCTACTAAAACGATTTTTCTAAATCAGTAATCCATTCCAAGTTGCTGTAACAAAGAAATTATGATAAATGGCCTAGTCGAATCAAGTGATTAAGCAACCACAGGCGCGATCAGGTGCAGGATTGGTAACCGTCCCGTGACTACCGCTATTGGCCTTTTTCCGAGCGCTTCCGTGCTTTGCAAGTCATGTTAAGCCATTGTTGCTGGCTGTCATGAAATGGCAGTCCTTAAACCATGTCAGATGCCTTACGGGCGGCTTGGTAACTTCTGACAAATAGGTTTTTAAACTTCTGACAGTAAGGCTCGCCATGGTATTACAATCCTCCACCAATCCGTACTTGCCCTCCATTTTTGAGTATGGTCTAACCTTCCTGCGATGCAGGAAGATACCCGTGCTCGAGCAGTGGGGACATGCAAGGGTTGATATGGATGATCAGGTCTGAGGATATCACCTGCAATGCGGATTCCCGACGTCAATGAGTCTGCCCCAGCTCCGTCGAGTCGTCCCTTGTTAGGCGACGTCGTAAAATCACCGGGCCCGATAATCCGAGATTATTATCCGCCGTCCCATTCCGACTCTATAAAATCTGAAAGAGATGCCATTAAAGCACGGGCGCCCGTATAAAGTTTATTGACGTCTTTACTTTGTCGAGGAGCTGTTTTTCTACAAATCATACCACGGGGTGGGGTTCTTTCGCCCGTTTTAAGATGGCAATCGGCTGTCTGTCGTTTCGTTTTAGGGCTGTCTTGATTTTTTTATGATTAGTATTTTACTTTTGTTGTGATTTTTTCCCCCCGTTTGTTCTGTACCGTTTTATGGCCCTTCCCTTGTCTTGTTGAAGTCCTTCTTCGTCAGTTCTGGTTAAAATTTCTAAATATGGATAGATAGAGAACACTTTATTGTACATAAAAAAAGGAAATAACATTACCTAAGAGCACCGACGGCGGCCTTACTAATACTAATTTGTTTCAATATCAGATTTAATTTATTATACGTTTATTTCGGATAAACAAATCCATAGAGTTGTTAGTACGAGCTTAGTCTATGTTAGTAAGATACAATTATATAACGCTCTTTTTTTTAATGATAAATTAATGTAAATGCACCTTGGAGTGGTGCTTCAAAAACGGGCTATCCGCCCTATCATTTAACAGCCCAAGGATGCCGTTGGGACTGCCACGAATTCTGCTCATCAGGGAGGCCACGCCATTCCGGATTATAGCCGCTAAGCCGTCCACACGGGCTTCAGCAAACATCCCCGAAGCGCTGCAGCCCCAACAACATCCTAAAAACATTAATATACTGCACACGAAGGGCGCTGATGGCCCGCTGCGTAAAGCTCATCCACAAGCCACACGTGTACAGGGATTGGCAGAAGGCCTTAAAGACTACTTAAAGTGATCTCTTTTAGACAACAAATTAATTAATTATACTTTATTGCACACAAAACATTTAACAGGACATTACGTATGAAATAACGTATACAAAGGCGAGTTTATCTCTGAAAGAGATTTGCCTTTGAATATAGGTTCTGATTCGGTTGATTTTAAGTGACATGCAAAGTTGTGGGTGTTATTTATAAAAATACGATTCCTTTGAAACACTTCTCAGATTTTAGTACCTATAAATAATCTGTGTTTACGTTTTCGCCTTAATCACATACCATTTAAACTGACTCTGAGGAGTGTTTTAAGGAAGCATGTTTTTATGAATCGCCTACCGCGATTTCATTTAAACAAGCTAGGACATCGCAAACGTTGAAATGTATCCCGACGGAGGCCATCGAACCTACAATCCCCGGCATGGTAATCAAATGACTTTCATTCAATTTGTTTATTAAACATGTTCTTATACGCCAACAAACTGTTTGTAACACAGCAGTTTGGCGATATTTGTTAAAAGAAATGTAAAGGTTTTTATAGTAATTAGTGATGATATAAACCCTTTATAAGTCTCCACTGCTGGGGCACGGGTCTCTTCCTGCATCGCAAGAACGTTAGGCTACACTCCACCACGGGTGCCAAACTGGGTTGGTTTTTAGTTAATAAAACTTCAGAAAAACGCGTGGACGCAAACTATTTCCGATCTAACTTCTCATCAGCGTCACCATTAACTTTTAACGGCAACATTTTCATAGCGGACTCAACCGCTGGGACGTTTTCACGTCTCCGGGTGACAGTAAAAATGCACTTGTTCGGCGAATGGTCCCGCGACAACTCCACAGCTCAGAGTACTCCAGTAAGATGGCTTCAGTCTGTATTTTTTTGCGGCCTCGGTGGCGCAGCGGTGTGACACGCTGACTGTAAAACCGAAGGTCTCGTGTTCGATCCCCGGTCGGGTCAAGCTAGGAAACGAACTTTTCTAGTTTGTCCCGGTTCTTGGATGTTATCTATATATTTATTGTATTAAATCTATCGTCGAGTTAGCACCTATAACACAAGTCATTTAGTTGTACTTAGTATAGGGCTAACGAGATCTGCGTAATATATGTCCATGAATATTTATTTATTATTATTTATTTATGTACCTATAAACGTCTCATCGCAGGGCACAGGCCTACTCTTAGAGAAAGAGTATGGGCTTAATTACCACGCATGCCCACCGTGAATTGGCAATTTAAAGCGCTGAGGTATTTGAACACCTCAGACACTAAGGTTTCCACACAATGTTTGCCTTTACCGTTAGCGAGTGGTATTGCTACTAGGTATAACTTCACAAATGTACATAAGTTAGGAAACAAGGTCATTAGTATCATGCCCGCGGGGAATCTAACCTGGGTCTCTGGTTTTCGAGTCCAAGTACGTACAACGTATTATGCAACGTATATAGACGTATAATGCGCGCTTTGAATCCATCGACATATTTTCACTTTCTATGAGTAAATTTAGACAACAGGTTATCAGCGACAAACATGAAACGTAATATAATAAACACTGCTTTAACAAGTGAATAACTGAATAGTTTCGTCTACGTACAGTGCGTCGACGCGCGTCGGCTAAGTCGGCTAACACAGTATAATTATGTTATTTGCAATGTTATTTTATTATTAAGTTATAAAGCTTTTTTTTATTATATACAGTGATATTCGTTTAATGAGTTACATGAGTTCACAACTTGTTAATAGTAAACTGTGGATAACGTAGTGGACTACATGTTTATTAATTCCATAATCTAATTAGTTTTTGTTTGTTGTCCCAAATAAAATAAAAATAAAAAAAGTAAGCAAACAAATATGATTTTCTGAGTCATAGTCAGCTAGATACTCGTTAACAGTATAGTTGGCCTCGCATTTCATTAATTCGTTATCAACCCTTGTACGTCCCCACTGTTGGGGCACGAGTCTCTTCCTGCATCGCAGGAAGGTTAGGCCATACTCCATCACGGGGGCCAAGTCCGGGTTGGTGGAGGATTGTAAGACAGTGGCCTTACTCACAGAGCATATAAACACTACGTTTTAAGAGACGGGACCTCCCTATATGCTTTTGGAATGAGTTTAGCCCCGTTAGCAATACCAACCAATAGAGCAAAAATGCAATGTCAAAAGTGCTACCAACATAACAACTTGTCTGTGCATTAGGGACGTCCACTTACATTGGTACTACATTTATCGATATCGATAAATTTTCATCCAGGGGCTCCGCAGTTAGCCTAATAAAATTAATAAAAATCAATGTTTTCAATAAAACGACAAATGAAATTAGCATTTTATTATTGATTATCAAATCACAATAATTGTGGTCAAGGTCTATTGAATTTATTTCAGCAGCTATTTGGTTTTTCCTTAGAGGTGTCCAATCTGAGCGAACTTCATCAATCGGTGGTTTGGATTCAGGTGCTGAAATCGTCAAAAAAAGTTAAGTTGAGTCGTTATTGATTATTAATTTGTTGGTAAACTATGCTACTTACCGGGATAGTTCTGATAAATATGCTGAGATTCCAGGCCACAATAATTGTGGTCAAACCCTACTGGACCAATAGCAACAGCTGATATTTTGGCTGCTGTACAAGGTGCTGAAAATGATAAAACTTTGTAATTTATCAAAGTAAACAAACTCTAGTTACAAAAAACTTCAGCGATACATGAAAAGTCTACGTACCAGAGTTGTTTTGTGAAGCTCGACAACTAATAGGTTTTTGTATAGCTGAATCTGAAAATAACAGTTGCAAGAATAGTCCGAAAAAAAAAATAGTTTGTTCCTGTTTACCACATAACTGCATAATTGACTATGTAACTATCAAATACATTTTTATAAAAAAATATTTTAAGTAAAAAATTAGTAAAAAAAATATTTTAGTAATTCCAATCACTAACCAGTTTCAAGTGATGCGACGTGGCTACGTGGTAAGGAAACTCAGCTAGTAAGTAATCAGGAAGAGGAGGCGCATTTATAAGTAGAGAAGATACAGCCCTGTAAAAAAATGTTTATCAAAGTATGTCATTTACGTATTAAGACGTAATAATAATATTGCGTTCTAAATGACGGAGCAAAATACATTCAAATGTTCGACGTAAAGCAAGGCGTATTTGTGTTTTATTACATAATTATTCATGAAATGTAGTAAGTGTTACATTATAAGTTTATAACACAACTCACCATTTCTTTAATCGGCTTCCTTTTAAAATACTTGTAAAAATCTTTCGGCCGGAAATGATCTCTACAAACATATTTATGTTGGTGGAGTTTTTCGATGGGGATATACGATATAAGATCTTCCACAATTTTCACCCATTGTCTGCATCTAAAAAAAAAAAAACAACATTCAATGCAGCCACTAATAGTGCATCGTTGAAACATTGTTATGGCTTACAGCAATTCACCCGTCATACACTGAGTAGTAATTCTGACCAAGGTACTTATCAGATATTTTTTTATCGATATTGAATATGTGTATGGCACATCACTATGACATTGAAACATCTGAGTATTTTTCTCATAGTATATTAATTACGTTATTTAACATAATTTATGATCTTGCTCTTGTGCAAGATGACAAAAACTGTAGCCAGAAATACTTACCGGTCTTCATCCCTAGGAAATTTACCCATAAACTTTCTTTTGGTACCCTTTGACCGGCTGCATCTTATTTTACAAATGGCACAAGTTCGACACCATCCGATCAATGCCATTATTAAAAGAAAATCACTAAACACTGTACAACAAGATACACACAGCTAGATATTGAACAAACTTAAAACACAAAAATTTTAACTAGAAAACGTTCTAATATGTGCCACAGAGTGCCGCGTTCCGCCATATTTGTTATGTTTTCAGTTTGACATTGACAGCAAAGAAAGAGTAAGTAGTATTAAAGAGTGAGACAAAAATACGTCCGCCATTAAAACGGGGCTAAATGCGAACAAAAATTTCAAAGTTCCTACTTGCGCTAGGCTGGCCTTACTGTCAGAAGTTATCAAGTCGCCCATAAGGCCTCCGACATGGCTTAACGACAGCCGGCACCAACGGCTTAACGTGCCTTGCGAGGCACGGAAGCGCTCTCATTAATTGTTTGATCATATTTTGAACAAATATTGTTCATGAATATTTCAAATAGGTACATTTTGGAAGACATATCCTTGATGACATGCCAAAATACTTGTCTAGAACAATACTCGAGAGCGCGGTGGAGCACGTAATTTGTCATAATTACGCTCTGAAATGGTATTCTGTTTCGTTTGTATGCAACACTTGAAGTTTAACGAACAAGGCTTGTCTTAATGTCCACGCCGGAGCGAGGAAAAACGGTAATGGTTGCGCTTGCACACTGAAGGAGACTCGCGGGACGATAACGTTGGCATACAACGGCAGGGGCGGCAAACCTTTTCTATGTGCCATTTTTTTTTCAAGAGTTTTTTAATTTTGTACACCCAATGGTTTTATTCATTATTCCGAGTTAATTTTCCCTAGATTAAGTAGAAAAAAAATCAAGAATATTCTTTATTGTACACTAGGAAAAAAAATACTTATGATTTTTAGGGCGGTGGTAGCGGGATGGTAACATGTCGCGAAAACGTGGGTACGAACCTCGGCATGTACCGATGACTCTGTTTTTCAAGTTATGAACATTTGTGATATGTACATTTATAGTAGCAATGACACTCGCCAACGATGAAGGAAAACATCTTGAGAAAACCTGAGAGTCGGCGTTGTTCATAATAATAATAATAATAATAATAATAATAATAATAATAATAATAATAATAATAATAATAATAATAATAATAATAATAATAATAATAATAATAATAATAATAATAATAATAATAATAATAATAATAATAATAATAATAATAATAATAATAATAATAATAATAATAATAATAATAATAATAATAATAATAATAATAATAATAATAATAATAATAATCATAATAATTATAATAATAGTAAGAATAATAGTAAGAATAATAATAATTACCAATCCCCGCTACGCACGCGTGGTAATTCAGCCTATACTCCCTCTCTCTGAGATAGAGCCTGTGCCCTGCTTATTAATAATAAAACAGTACCATTGGCTGCATTATCGTTATGATAGACTTATGATTCTTCTTTTTCTTCAGGCTATATTATGGAGTCTACTGCTGGACATAGCCCTCCCCTAATGAGCGCCATAGACTTATGATTAATGACAGATTATTCATGAAAAACAAGTTAATTGTTTATAATCTAGAATTAAGAGGTTCTAATTATTCAGAATCGTTGTCAGGTAACACACCGTTCTGGTATTGAATTTTAAAATATTCGCCTTTTGTGGATGTCTACGTCATGAAAACATTACTTGCGCGAAATCCCTAGTCGCAATAAATAATTTATATTTTGGTAATATACTAAATAAAAACATTGGTTCAACCAATAAGATTAAAATATTCTTTATTGCACACCAGAGTACATATTATAAAACATGTCAAGATACAGAGTACAACTGGCGTCTTTATTACTAAAAGCAATTTCTTCCAGACTACCTTATGAAGAAAAGTTGCTGAAGAAAATAAGAGACAGCTAGTCGGTGTAAATATAAATGTATTAATACATTACGTATAGAAATAACATACATAAACAGTGACATACATAAATAAATTATAAACATACATAAATACGTTTTAATAACAATTTACGCGAGGAGCACATAAAGACAATATTGTATACCTATATGGAGACATAATGGAAAACACAAAATGACACAATAAATTATTTATCTCTCTCTCTCTCGCAATAGTACGCGTGCCATTGATTCAACACCTCTGAACGACCTTTTTTCTGAAACCCCAACAAGACGCTTCCTCCGGTGATGATTTTTAAGTTTTTCTTCCTTCACTCTATTTCACGCATGTTTATTCTTTCCTCGGTCGATCAAATCAACTCTTCCTCCGACACATTTATTTATTTCTAAACTGCTCACGTTTACTATCATATAATGTTATTTACATGAATAGTAAATTAATATTCATATTTGCACCTATTACCCGTGTCTCATTTCCTTCACCACGAGAATTTGAAATTGAAAAAAGGTTGCAAAGCGGTTTGATTTTAGCTATAACGCGATCGAACCGATTGAATTTATAACTATAGCAAAGGTTTGTTTCGCTCAAAGTATTCTTTCTAAGCATAATATAAGTAGTAATCTTTGTTATTTTTATTCGTTTTTATTCTATTTAAACCTTAAAATGAAACAAAGCACTGTAAATCTTTATTACCTATATATTAAACTCACTCACTTGCATGCTTTAAATTCAAAATGGCAAATATCATTGCCTCCGATGTAATTTAATGCTGTCAACGAATAAATTATTAAAGTTTTTTTAATTTCAATTGTAATTCTAACTATAATTAGTAATTTTATTATAAATAATTTTATGTATCATGCTGTATGCACATATTGTATTGGTGTTATGGATTGAATTGAGTGTTTTTGTCATTTCATATTTGTAATTTATGTCCGTAATACTGTTTTGTGTATCTAATAAATAAAAATAAACCTTACTATTATTCGAAAACAAGTTTACAAGGGCTATTCAAATTCACTCAGATTCAGTCCGTAAACAAACCGTTGACAGAAATCCCCAAAATACGGAAACAATACCGTCCATCAAGTCGCTTCATTGTTTACGCTAAGATGAAAGCCTTCACATTATGTTTTCATTTGAATGAATGAATGAAAATTCTTTATTGCAATAAAACAAATTTGTACAAAGGCGAGCTTAATACTAGATAGTATTTTCCTTCAGCTAACCCACTATAATGCGGACAGTGGAAGGGGTAGTGCCAGTAAACAATATAATATAAGAGTGATTTATTACATAACCTATGTTAATTAAATATAACAAATATAATGTAAATACACATACGTATATTATAAAATAGCACAAAATATATAAAATTATATTTAAATACATATTCACTGCAATCTACATACTATTAATCAATATTACTTGCATACAATTCTATGATAATATAATACTACATAGATACTGGATAACTCTATTGAAGTCCAAAGTAGTGATCGTGAACCTTACCATTTGTGTGACCAATGGTAAGGTTCCAGAATGGTAAGGTCATACCAGAACCATTTGGTGTGTATACAAAATAAGTATTTCTATCGAAGCCCGTCTGGATGCCACTGCAGTTCGTGATAAATATTATTTAGATTTAATGAGCATGTCTTGGCTCTTAGCCTTTAGTTGAGGTGCTAGACAAAGCGCTGCGATGCTCAAGTGGAGCTGAATTTTTGCCTCGACGGCGTAAGAAGATAGAATATATAAAAACAGAATACTGGTTTTTGAGTTTTAATCTTACTTTCATTAATTAAAGTCAAAAAGTAGCGCAGAAACTGCGGCTTAATGCATTGTACATTGACATTCAACAAACAGAATGTAAACATTTTTTTCGTATTAAAACGTAATTCAGTTTCGTTCATGTGCATTTTTATGCAAACTTTCATGTTTTCAAGTTATTGTATGTAATTTATGATTTCCCTGCTTTGTATTAGTTGTAAAACACAAACTGTAAATGACGTGTTTAATTAAGTACGCATTTAACAGGTATGTGTGTGTGTTTGTGTGTGTGTGTGTGTGTGTGTGTGTGTGTGTGCGTATGTGCCATTGAGAGTAATTAAAGGCGAATTAGGTTTAGTATTTCTTAATGATTCGTGATACCCATACACAGTGATACAGTTTGTCCAAAAATTCAAGAAACCGGAAGTGATTATGGTATTATCGAAACTTAAGATCATTTACTACCTTTCATTAAGTACAATACATTTTTTTAATGAAATTACTGTATTTGCATTTCTTAATGATTCGCGATATTCATACATAGTTATATATTAAACGGGTCTAGTCGCGATTATTTATTAGGTCAAACGTAATTACCTTATTACCCAACGTTTCGTTTTTATGCGTAAATGCTATGTTATGTTTCGGCAGCGTTAAAGTTGCCGTGATCTCCTACGAGTTAGAGAGAGAGAGAGAGAGAGAGAGAGAGAACACTTTATTGTACATAAAAAAAAAATTACACAGATATTTCTTAACCTAAGAGTATAGACGGCGGCTTTATCACTAAAAGTGATGTCTTCCAGACAACCTTTGGATGGACTGGAGCAATATATTGGAGAAGGAATAGATTTAGATTTAAAAAACCTATTTAGAGGCTAAAAATCCACCCATGCCGGGATTCGAACCCGCGACCTCTGGCTGTGCATGCCAGCGCTCTTTCCAACTGAGCTAATGGGCGACTCACCGGCATCAGTGAAATTTCGAACCTCTTTACACTATTCTCTGTATTACGTAGATTTAGATTGTTCTTCTGTTTTTTCTTATCATTTGCCTCACTCGTAGGACGACGTTAAAAGTGTTTTACGATTGGTTGTTATTCTACGCTTAATGTGCCGCTGTATTCAGTACTCCTTACCAACTGGGTAGCTTGTAAAATTGTGACGCAAAGAAGTGTCGTGCTTTCTGTTTTGCGACACTCTTTTGTGAAGTTGGAAATGCTTTGTCGCGGCTGCCGTTTAATGGCGTGTTATTAAAGGTGCAATAGTTAGAGCAAATTTGTAAAGTTTAGTAGCAATACCACTCGTTAAATGTGAATATTCCTTCACACTCAACGCGATATATTCATATCGCGAAGAAACCTGAGAGTCTGAGGTGTTCAAATATCTCAGCACTTGAAAGTGACAATTTGCGGTGAATATTCTTGGTAATTAAGCTTATATTCGTTGAGAATAAAGTTAGGGCAATTTGTTTTCAGCGACACAGATTTGATTTTAATTTAAACGCTGTGTTAGTGATGCCGCGTACGCTAGGTCGTGGGCTAAAGTGTACTAAAGTCACTAACACAGCGTTATATATATATATATATATATATATATATATATATATATATATATATATATATATATATATATATATATATATATATCAATACAAACAGTTTAGTAAAACAAAGAAATTGTACATGCCAGCACTTTAGCCCACGACCTAGCGTACGCGGCATCACTAACACAGCGTTTAAATTAAAATCAAATCTGTGTCGCTGAAAACAAATTGCCCTAACTTTATTCTCAACGAATATAAGCTTAATTACCAAGAATATATATATATACATATATATATATATAAGCAATACAACTCGCAATGGCGTAGGTATGTACCTGAGGTGTTTAAATACCTCAGCGCTTGAATATACTGCGGAAATGAAGCCCATACTGTCCCTGTGAGAGAGCGGCCTGTGTACAGAATTTCAGTAAAAGATGAAAAGTTTTGTTCTCATTTCCAATTATTTATAAATTAGACTGATTCATCAACACGGGTTCGAAACCCCGGCTAGGGACAAAAAACCCCATATTTTGGATGTTTACATGTTTGTGATGTCACTGTTTCTGGTTCCCACGACACAGGGCATCCTAGTGTGGGACCAGAAGCAAGGTATGTGCCTGTGTGTGAACGTTATATAAGGTTACCTCTGGCTGCCCCAGTATACAAGAAAATAACACAATAAAACTTGGAGACTTTTGAACAGAAAATCAATGTGACAATAATTACCTCTAGAGCCGTTGAAAGTAGAACCTCTTACTATTCCTGCCGCGTAGTAAATGACACACAACGACTCACCTCTCAGTACAGAAAATGCATTTTTCATCGCGCCGAGCGTTTCCCTATGCAATTTATTTAGCATTCCCGGACATTAGCAGGCAGGTCGTAGGTCCCGGGATTGAAATCACGTAGTGCTCACTGGCCGCGAGCCAAATCCCGGCAAGGCGCTATCTCCTTGTTAGTAGATGCTATGATAAATTTTATATTCCCGCTAACTGCCGTAATGAATTCGCTCGCAGCTTCACTTTTGCATGCGAGTCGTTTTTGGGTTCCGTAGTTAACAAGGGACTCTCTTTTGTACATTATCGTTTGTGCATTAAATAATTAATAATAATAATACCGAGAATGAATAAAGTACGTAAGAATAATTTACGTAGCACAGAGAATATTGTAAAGAGGTTCGAAATTTCACTGATGCCGGTGAGTCGCCAATTAGCTCAGTTGGAAAGAGCGCTGGCACGGCTAGCCAGAGGTCGCAGGTTCGAATTTCGGCATGGGTGGAATTTTTAGCCTCTAAATAGGTTTCTTAAAAATAATAATACCGTCGTGCTTGCCTGCAACGACTTATGAACGTTGATGAAGCGAATGTGATTTGTCAGGATCGTGGCAAGTCCCTAGTCTCTGCCTACTCCTCTGGGATACAGATGGGGTTATGTTATGTTTTTAATAAAAATATTTATTTGTTAGACTAGGACGTCCCTCCTCCCTCTCCTGCTTAAACAGGTAACTGTAGAAACTTAAAAATATGAAAGATTGAAAACTGACGGGTGTCCAGAGAGTGAGTTAGAATCGATATCGATATCAACTCTTGTATGTCCCCACTGATGGAGCACGGGTCTCTTCCTGCATCGCAGAAAAGTTAGACCATACACCACCACGGGGGCCAAGCCCGGGTTGGTGGAGGATTGTGAGACGTGGCGGGCCTTACTGTCAGAGGTTATCAAGCCGCCTATAAGGCCTCTCAAATGGCTTAACGACTGCCATTACATGACAGTCAAGAGTTAAAATATCCCGCCGTATTACGCCGTACCATCGCTTTAAGCAGTAAGCTTAATATATCTTAGATATATTAATATATCTTAGATATATTAAGCTTACGGCTGCCTGAAACGCGTCTCAAATAATGTGCCAAAAATTGTGCCAAAAGGTCTACTACATTTCAAAAGATTATTAAGAGTACAATGATGTTTGGAATCAGACCCAGTACAATGCATGAGTTCCATGTTTTATAATAATTATGTAAGGTGTGTTTAGTAAGGACTTTGAAAAGAATAAGTTTGGAGTTTTGTTGTCCATTTCTTCTCCAACATTATCCAGATTTTCAAATGAACACCTAGTTTGAATTGTAACGTTCATTAAGCCGCAGTTTCTGCGCTACGTAGAATAAAACCTTTT
Source organism: Yponomeuta sedellus (assembly GCA_934045075.1). Lineage (NCBI taxonomy): Eukaryota > Metazoa > Arthropoda > Insecta > Lepidoptera > Yponomeutidae > Yponomeuta > Yponomeuta sedellus. The sequence goes on along the minus strand of OW203729.1, from coordinate 23,677,611 downwards.
CATTTCATCATTAAAAACTGTATACTTACAATTATTTACAACCCTCGAACTAAACGAAGGCTCAACGTTAACTGTACAGATACTTCACATAACTCTATTTTTTATTGTCTGTCTCTACGTTACCAATAATAGAGATCCGAATAAAAAAGAACTCCGGCAGCCCGGCATCAGTATCAGGGACAAAATATCTCAAAACCCCTAACAATACATGAATAATTCTCTTGTTCCCATTCGATATCCCGAACAATTACTCTCAGGAAACCGTCTCGGTCGGCGAATACCAGCCCTAGCCTGTCGGGAGACGGACTATAATCCTCTGTCGAGGTGGAGAAATAAGTGATTCGGCGAAAGATTTCGGTACAATACAATATTTTCGCTGAGTCAGCGCGAGTGGTAGAGATTGCCATTTCTAGTCATCTCTGTGTCTCGTATTGAGATTTGTGTTCTGTCTTTATTAATACAGGGAAGTTTGATTTAATTTGTTGATCAAAATTAACATTCTAAAAACATATTCATTTTATCACTAGCTAACCCAGCGAATTTCGTACTGCCTAACAGTCAATTCTTTATTATTTTTCTCCGTAAGAACCATCCCTGTACATCAAGGAATATTCTCAAAAAAGAATTAGCGAAATCGGTTCAGCTGCTTTCGAGATTTGCGCTTACCAACACATTTAGCGATTCATTTTTAAATTATAGAAGATTGAAACAAAATCAAATTTAAAATTAACAAGTTTTTATTCAAAATAACAAAGAAACTGTGTAAGTAAAGCACATCCAGTTTTGACCATTTCAAAATCTAGATAATTTTGGAAAAAAAGGGACAGAAACTTCCAAATTTAGTTTTTTCAAATTGGGTCCGTAATCCATACTTTACATGCCTATTATTGTAAAATCTAGAAATCATGCGTTGAATAAGTTTTAATTGTAAGCATCTTTGTCATCTCAATAATCTTTATTACCATGGTACATTTTTTTGCCAGAAAATGGGCATTATAAATTTTCTCACACAAGTATTGATGTCGGTTGTGGTGTGTTCATGTCTTGCTTCTGGTTGAAAAAGTGGGAGGAAGAGCGGTGCATTAACTAACCGCATGGTGCTTGTGGGATTTTGGCGGAATTTGGCAAAGTAATTTTCACTTTTTAAAGCTAACACAAATGTCAACCAGACTGCCAGAACATCTTTTCCTTTAATGTTTAAGATACTTTTTGTGGTGGAGTATTCCATGCATAAAAGTAATTTTATTATTGTGGCTTTTTGCTTGCACGCCAAGTTTCAAACCGATACAACATTTAGACGTAGTTTAAAATCAAATCCAACATTTGCAATTTACTGTATTAATTTGCTATTATTAAGTTAATTATGTATCGATATCAACCCTTGTATGTCCCTACTGCTGGGGCATGGGTCTCTTCCTGCATCGCAGGAAGGTTAGGCCATACTTCACCACGGGAGCCATTTCCGGGTTGGTGGAGGATTTTAAGACAGTGGCGGACCTTACTGTCAGAAGTTATCAAACCACCCACAAGGCCTCTGACATGGCTTAACGACTGCCATTACATGACAACTGGCACCAACGCCTTGTATTAGTGAAGAAAATTAAATTACAATACCAATACATTGTATTGTATTGGTATTGTAACCCCTAAACGGCTAAGATAAGTCTTATAACAGACGCATTGTAAGTTCCATTAAAAACAAAATGCACTAGCCAGCGATGAAGTCCATAGTACAAACCAGTGACGTCATCCACTTCCCAGCACAACAAGGAAAATAAAAGCCACTAGTCATTGAAATAATGAAGACGTAACAGCCGTCCATTACGCGCTCAGTATCAATATTTGCGCGCACCAAGCGAAATTTGAGCACAAACTAAAACGTTACCGAAAGTTTTACCTCGTCTGTCTAGAAATAAACCTATAATACATAATTACTATCGTGATTTCAAAATCGTTAGCAATATTTTGAAGCGCTCGTAGCCTAATAGAACCGAGTGATTGGAATCAATCACGTGGTCTAAGCAACCACGGGCTAAGCAACCACAAGCGCGGTCGGGTGCGGGAATGAGTGACCGAGTGACCATCCCGCGACAAACGCTAGTAGCATTTTTCCGACCGCTTCTGTGCTTCGCAAGGCACGTTAAGCCAGCTGTGATCTATGGCAATTGATAAGCGACGTCTTTGGCTTATGGGCGGCTCTAAAACTTCTGAAAGTAAGACCCGACACTGTCTTACAATCCTACACCAACCGGACTTGGCCCCCGTGGTGGAGTATGGCCTAACCTTCCTGCAATTTAGAAAGAGACTCATTCTCCAGCATTGGGGACATACAAAGGGCTGATATCATCATCATACCCACTGTCATAGATAAAATTTGCCAAAAGCATACTCACTCACGGTTTCCCGAATTCAAACATTCTGTTAATCTACTTTCAACAGCTGTCAATTGTTTCTTTTTTTTCTTTGTTTCTTTTGTTTTTTGACCAATTGACAGTCATGAAAAGTAGCGCATTTTTATTTACATTTTCAATAAATTAAATATTTTACGACAATTATTTTAATAACACCACAATACTAAAACTAAACGTACCCTTGAAGTATGTAAAATATCGTCTCTGCTCACCATGATTAAGCTCTGCGAATCGGAGCGAAACCTGGTCGGACTTTTCCGATATAACAACACCCGTAAGTAAATCCGGACTAAAAGTCTACAATATGTAAAATATAATAACAAATATACACACGCCTGTATCTGGGAGAGTTATCCAAAGACAAGGGCGTGCTACTTGCCACGATATAATTGTATAATATAACGTTACATTTACAAGCACCTACATTGCTTCTGGCCCCACACTAGGATACCCTGTGTCGTGGGAACCAGAAACAACGACATCACAAACATTTAAACATCCAAGACCTGGGGTTTTCCTTTGTTCCCAGCCGGGATTCGAACCCGGGACCTCTGATGCGCTGCGGCTACGCCACAGAGGTCGTCAGAACAGAACCTCTATTCGCATAGACAAGTCGGCTCTGTTCCTATAATAGGCAATTATGTTAGTTAACGACTTTATTGCTTCCTGCTACAGGTGATCACAAGGCGTGCCCGGTGTGCCGGCAATTAATTCAAAGCTTTACCAATCGTATTAAGCACAATCTCTCTCTCATTGGTAGATTATGTCAGTACCGATAGGTTACTTGAGTGTCTGGTTTCTCAATGCATATAGAGATGGTAATTCTCGAAATCGCACAGTCGGGGACTTTGATATTCTCTGGTTCAAGGCGCTGCTCGAGTACCCTGAACCCTTTGAGTCATAGTTTCTATCTAAGAACAATCTGATTACAAGTGCAGAGCCTCTTGACTAAACAAAATATAACATCTTCTTCTTCCTTCTTCCTCAGGCTATACTAGTCCACTGCTGGACATATACAAGATTGTGCCATCATTGGGGGTAATGTCCATAATCCCCACGCTGGGCATGCGGGTTGGGGTTCGCAGTTTGGTGGAATTGTACTGCAGGGAGCGCTGCTGCCCACCTCCCGGTTTGTGTCCCTTAGTCGCCTTTTACGACACCCGCGGGAAAAATTTGGGTTGGTGCTATTCTCTAGGCCGACACCACACAGCAGATATAACATAACGTAACCTAACATGACGTAACGTGACGAAACGTGACGTAACGTGACGTGACAAAACGGGACGTGACGTGATGTAAAGTGGCGTACCGTGACTTAACGTGACATGACTTAACGGAACGTGACGTGATGTAACGTGACGTGCCGTGACGTAACGTGACGTAACATAACTTAACTTAACGTATCATGGCAACCAATTCAGTATCTTGCTTTCCTAGGTGGCCAATAGAAATAAGGAGCTAGTATCCCGTTGAAACCACTTTCGTGATTATGTAGCCATGATACTCGTATCTTTATGCCCGAAATACTTCAGCGTCGGTTTTCAGATAATGTTAAGTATCTCTGCTGGTTAAAGAGAAACATAAAGCTTTGAACAGATTGAGGTCAAAGATTGTGGTACGCGAGCGATTGGTTGATGTAGGTAGTAATTTGAATGCTTATTTTTTTCTGTATTTCAGTTTGATTTACGACTTAAAAATACATGTAAGGCTTGTCTGGGTCGCAATGAAACATAAGTTTAGTGATATAAATGGACTGTATTAATCATAAAAATAGAACACTGACTAAAACATTTAAGTAGTTCTAGGTGAAGAGGCATAGAGAAAAATAACAAAAGATTTAGAATAAAAAGAAAATTAATCTTTTTAGTATTTGCCATGCAGCTCCTTGTTGCACTGTTTCGTACAAGGCTGTAGTATGGGGCATAGCTACAATATCTCTACAACAACTGTATCACGTCGAATAAAACTACAAAATATAAAAGGCAATGTTATTAAACATCGCCCTATATTTGTAGGCAATTTGGCACCAGGATTGATGACAGAGTGAGTCTTCTGAATGTTCCGATTTTGGGATTTCAATTTGATACAGTGAGAGCGGTTTTGGCTTAGCGCCAGCGTTTACGCTTCGAGTGCGCTTTTGTCAGCCACTGCGCGCTGGCTGAGCCTAAAGGGGGTAGTCAGCGTGTTTTTCAATAACCCTCACGCCGGTTTACTGCAAACGGAGAGGAAGAGGCATCCGTACTAAGTCTTTGATGGTCCTAATTTGAGATACCATGCTTACTCCCGTTGTTAGCTTGCACTACCAAGCGGTGGTAGCTCTGTGGGTAGAATCATGGACTCGCAAGCGAGAGCCCCAGGTTCTATCCCCAGTGCGGGCATGTACCAATGACTTTGTTTAATTTCAAAGTTACGAACATTTGCGAATTTGTAGTCGCAATACCACACGCTAACGGTGAAGGAAGAAACCCTCGTGAGGAAACCCTCGGCTTGGTTAGCTCCGCACGTATTGACTAGTCTTTCCTGTGGGCTAGGCTGACTAAGCTGTCAGGATGGTATAGGTGCTGGGCAAGCCTACACCATCTATAGAACCATGTCCCAGGCACAACAGCGGCGGAGTGGTCCCGTCACCCATCTAGTGTGTGTGAAGATGCCACTAGACGCTGCATAAATCATCTCATTAAGTAGATGCAAAAAAGGCCAACATTTTTCCACCCATGCCGCGATTCGAGCCTGCGACCTCTGGCTATCCGTGCCAGAGGTCGCGGGTGTGAATCCCGGCATGGGTGGAATTTTTATCCTCTAAATAGGTTTTTAAAATTGTCCTTAGCACGGTGTAGTTAAAAACCTATTTAGAGGCTAAAAATTTCACCCATGCCGGGATTCGAACCCGCAACCTCTGGCTATCCGTACCAGCGCTCTACCAATTGAGCCAAAGGGCGACTCACGGCATCAGTGAAATTTCGAACCTCTTTACAATATTCTCTGTATTACGTACAGGCAGCGACATCTGACTTAAGCAAATTGCATTACTTACAGCCCCGACTACCTACTTTGCAGTTAGGTTTAACATCGGAACGATATCACTGTACCCACATGATTACACTATTTTTATTTTTAATGCACTAACCCGTGCTAAGGAACAAATTTAAAAACCTATTTAGAGGCTAAAAATTTCACCCATGCCGGGATTCGAACCCGCAACCTCTGGCTATCCGTACCAGCGCTCTACCAATTGAGCCAATGGGCGACTCACGGCATCAGTGAAATTTCGAACCTCTTTACAATATTCTCTGTATTACGTACAGGCAGCGACATCTGACTTAAGCAAATTGCATTACTTACAGCCCCGACTACCTACTTTGCAGTTAGTATTATTATTACATTTTTACAATTTTTCGACGTTGCGGCACTTTTTTAGCCTTTAAATAGGTTTTTAAAAATGTAATAACAATAAAATAAACGACTAAAATCCGTATAAAACACTTTTTAAAATACCTATTGTCTATTTTCTGAAGTAGTTGGACATTTTTTACCGTGGAAGGTGAAACTCATATGAGTTTTTCTCAGTGAATATTGGACAAAGACCTTGATAAAAATGCAATACCTACTTGGCTTTACAAAGCCTAGAATCTACTAGGCGCATAGTTATCGAATAACGTTATATTGGCACAGCGATGGCTGTTATTGCACAATGTTTTGGAGTCTACTTAACTAATGATTTAATAATGTTACGAGTATATTCTATCTATCTAATCAGCCCATAAACAGCCCACTAGTTATTATCACCAGCATAAATAGCCCACTGTTGGGCATAGGACTTATCTAGTGCGCCAACACATCCGGTCGATTGCTAGTCTCGTCCAATGTTATTTTTTTTATATAATTAAAATGCTTTAACTAATGCGAATCGCTCATAGCCCCGCCTGCCTGAGTGATCTTAAATGGCCACGAAAGTTAAGCAACACAGGGCGCGTTCAGTGCATGGATGGGTGACCGTCTAGGAATAAGGCTAGTCGCACTATCCTTACTTCCAAGGCACGTTAAGCAGTTGGTGACGGCTGCCGTCGATATAGATGGCAGTCGTTAAGCTAAGTCAGAGGCCTCAGAGTGGATTGCAAAACTTCTGACAGTAAGTCCAGCCACTAGTGTTGTAAGCCTTCACCAATCTTGACTTGGCCCCATGGTGAAGTATAGCCTATACCTTCCTTAGGGAAGAGACCCGTGCTCGCATCGCCTCGCCGGGTTTCCTAACAAATATTTTGCACAGATTTTGTATTGTGAACTTTAGATTATAACAAAACGTAAACTCACGCCTGTATCCCATAGAGGTAGGCAGAGACTGGTCTGCCCCTGGTCAGTCCCTGGGGACTGCCACTTGCCACGAACCTGACAGATCACCTTCACTTCATTGACGTTCATAAGGCGTTGCATGCAAACAATTTATAATGCCCTGCGCATTATAAATCGTTGGCAAATACGCTCTATGGAATTAGTAGACTAGTCCCCCGGTTTTTACCTCTTGAGTTACTTTCCTTTGTGAGCTCTTTTTGTGAGAATTCTCATTTAGAGAGTAATTTGAGTCTAACCCACTTATATTGCTTTTTTGTTTCTTGTTTTTGGCTCCACTTTTTATATTCAAACTCGGTGAGATTGATGAAAACTGACACTGGCATCGGCGTATTGATCCGTGGTTGCGGCTTTCTCTATTATCCTCGGCAGGCCCGAGTCTTTGCATTTGAAAGAGGAGAGAAGGTCTGTATTTCGCAGAGAGACGTATGATGTGATGATAACTCACAAGTTAGAAGAATTGAAGATCCATATCAACCCTTGTATGTCCCCACTGCTGGAGCACGGGTTTCTTCCTGCATCGCAGTAAGGTTAGGCCATACTCCACCACGGCAGTCAAGTTCGGGTTGGTGGAGGTTTGTAAGGCAGCGCTAGTGGTATTTTTTTCGAGCGCTTCCATACTTCGCAAGGTACCTTAAGCCGTTGGTGCTGGCTTTCATGTAATGGCAGTCGTTAAGCCATGTCAGAGGCCTTATGGGCGGCTTGATAACTTCTGACAGTAAGACCCACCACTGTCTTACAATCCTCTACTAACCCGGACTTGGCCCCCATGGTGGAGTTTGGCCTAACCTTCCTGCGATGCAGGAAGAGACCCGTGCCTCAGCAGTAGGGACATACAAGGGTTGATACAGGGGTCAATCTCCTCAAGGTAAGCCAGTTGCCAAGCTGGTCTAATTTGGTACACCATTTCAGATGCGCCCTTGCCGGCGATTCATTCAGCACAATGATCGTAAAACGTTCTTCATTACCAACAAGGGTTGATAACGAACGATAATGACACACATCAGCTAATCAGGTATCTGGACCAACGATATGACGCAGATTGCCGGCGGTAGCTAGATGAGGATAGCCGTGGAAAAAATAAATCCTCTCGGCCGTCATGGCAACTAAATTTTGCAACCGGTTGTGAAAAGGATTTTTTATTCTTTGTTGGCAACTAGTTGGCAACAAAAATACTTTATCCGCCATGGCAACTCAGTTTCTCAACCAGTTGTGGAAAAGGATTTTATATTCTTTCTTGGCAAATGGTTACGACAAAAGTAAAAGGAATTTTTATTCATTTGTTGAAAATATTTGCGGTCAATCAGTATGTATATAAATCCTATTTCTAGAATTACTGACGAGGACTATATTTAAATAAACTTATAGATCAGTGTTTGTTATATTATTGTATTAGATGGGGACTACATTGTGACATGGTTGGGTAAGAAGAACATAGATTCTTCTACTCCTAGTGTTTTTGAAAAATTCCTTGTTGGCAACTAGTTGCATATAAATAAATTAAAATCTTTATTCGCAACTAGTTGCCGACAAAGAATAAAAGTTCCTTTTTCACAACCGGTTGCGAAATTTAGTTGGTATGGCGGCCAAAAGGAAATAAATGTTGTGTTTTCAAGGGCAGCGCTCATCAGCTCATACTCATGTATTTCGTATATTAGATATAGATACCTAATTTACGGTTTACTAGATACAGTTTACGGAGTGAAATTTTTAAATCAGAGTGCTTAGTGCGAGTGTGACAGATCCAATCGAATAACTTTACTACCGCGTTAATCGAGCATTGAGTAGTGAGTATGAGTAAGTTAACCGTTCAAACTCGCAAAACGCTGTCACAGTACAACTCGCACTCGCGTTTATTCGTGTTTTGGCTGGTAAACGTGTTCACTTCTCAACGTAAACCATTACAACTCGCACTCAGCAATTTTAATTTCCATACTTGTCGCTAGGTGGCGCTTCCTCGATGCCATAGAAATGTGAGTTTACGTTAACGCGATCGAGTAGTTAAAAAACTCGCACTAAGCACTCAGAATATAAATGTAAATTCATGCTTTTGTCCCGGAGAGGTAGATAGAGAGCAAGGTTTGCCATTTGCCACGTCATTGACAAACCTCTTTTAACTGGGAAATTAGAAATAATAATGGGTAATGTTGAAATATTGAAATAAATATTTCAACATCATTAATTTACATCGTTAGCTAAATATCAATTGTCAATGTCAGATGTCATAATTTACAATTTCGCATCAGTTGCTGCGTACTGCGTGCCCGCATGCCGGTTTCTATTATTTTTATCTTGTTCTTTGCTAATTCATTCGCTTTTTGATCGAAGTGTGGCCACGTTACCCACATTTGCTCGATATTTTGGTTCTCATTGAAAAATTGAGTTTACGTAATCCCTTAATCAGTTCGTCAATCGCACATTATCTTGTCATGATTACTTGGGCTATTATATTTAAAATGTCAGGGTGAGTGTAGCAGTATAAAATATCTCCTTGGGTGGTGTTAGTGGATGATCGCTTTGAGTGCACAATCTAAGATCTTTGGCATATCGCCAGATTGTAAAGCGTCAATCACGAAGTTCGATGAGCTATCTCTTTAATCATTCTCGATCAGCTTGTATGAAATCTATCTTTCAAGTGGCCAAGGAGCTAAGGAGCTTGTCGATGATCTTTTATTGCTTTGCTACACTGTTTTTTTACAATATCTTCCTGGTATTTGTCCAGCGTGGGGATTATGGGCATTATACTATTTTTATTTTTAATGCACTAACCCGTGCTAAGGACAATTTTAAAAACCTATTTAGAGGCTAAAAATTCCACCCATGCCGGGATTCGAACCCGCAACCTCTGGCTATCCGTGCCAGCGCTCAATTGGTAGAGCGCGCGGCATGGGTGGAATTTTTAGCCTCTAAATAGGTTTTTAAAATTATGGGCATTACCCCCCAATGATGGCACAACATTGCGCTCATTAAGCCAATGGCGTAATGCTGTTCATAATGTTCGTTGCTAGCTATGTCCAGCAATTAACTAATGTAGCCTGAAGAAGAAGAAGATTTGTGACCAAGAAGCATGTTTTTTTTTTACAATTTAAAATAAACTTCAATCGGCGATTGACATTGCCTCCCGAACTAGGTCTCGCGGGAACCTGTTTACACCAAGAATTTAAAACAAAGTACATGGTTTAACGACTGTCATTTAATGGCAGTCGTTAAGCCATGGATGAGGCCTTATGGTCGACTAGATAGTTTTTGAACGTCCCGTGACTACCGCTAGTGGCATTTTTCCGAGCGCTTCCGTACTTCGCAAGGCACGTTAAGCCGTTGGTGTCGGCTGTCATCTAATGGCAGTCGTTATGCTATGTCAGACGCCTCATGGGCGGCTTGATAACTTCTGACAGTAAGGCCCGCCACTGTCTTACAATCTTCCACTAACCCTGACTTGGCCCCCGAGGTGGACCGTGGCCTACCTTCCTGCGATGCAGGAAGAGACCCGTGCCTTAGAAGTGGTTACACAGAAAGGGATATCACATTTGCTCCGTTCTGTGATTTTCTTGGCGTTTAGATTATTTGATTGTATAAAATTTACTCAAATAAGTATTACTCAATAATTTATTGCATTCCACAAGTATATACAGATGACATAAGATGACCCTTACATTATAAATTACAGGAGGCCTTTGCAAATTAATTAGAAAACAAAAATGAAAAAAGAATGAAAAATATGTATGAAACACGCTTTCAAACAGTCTCAGATTTGCTTAACAAACAGTTCCTCGGTTTTTTGTAGTCTATTTATAGTATTGACTGTATTTATTTTTTATTCTGTAAAACCGAAGGTCTCGGGTTCGATCCCCAGCCGGGTCAAACTAGGAAACGAACTTTTCTAGTCAATCAAACAAGATGACCCTTTGACCCTGTGAACTTCGTATCACCATTTAAATTTTCTGCAAAACGAATATTAGCCAGAGGTTGCGGGTTCGAATCCCGGCATGGGTGAAATTTTTAGCCTCTAAATAGGTTTTTAAATTTGTCCTGGGTTATTGCATTAAAATTAAAATAGTATCAACGAATATTATGTATTTATATTTTACGAGTCATTGACCAAATTTAAAGGTAATATATCCAAAGTTTTCAAATAATAATAAAAAATAGTTCTCCCGTATTCATTAAATTTTAGTTGTTTAATTGTTAGTTATAGTTATATTGAATTGTATTATATAATATACCCGATACCGTCTGACGCTTTAGCACAGTGTTAAGATCTACCAATGTGTATAGAACACTATTAACAAAGAAAGATATACTATGTAATATTGTGCTCACCTGTAATTGGCTAACATACTAGAATAGACCCTAAGCTAAGCTATCATGTAATACTTGTATGATACCTGTTGGTGTGCCTTAAGTAAATAAATAAATAAATAAATATAAAAAAAAGCCATATTGGCCATAAACTAGGCGTGATCGTTGCAAAGACGAACCGTTTTATAAGACCGTTTTGTGTTCCGCGACGATAGGACCGTTGTACGTTTCATTCTAAAGCAGTGCCAGCGACTCTAAAGCAGAGCGTTTGTTCGTCGCGAGACCAGTCCTTAGATTGTTTGACGCGGATATGTCTAAAGCCTAAAACGTAATGAGATCATTGCGACGTCGTCGTCGGCTCCTTGCTCGTTCCGTTCGTTTTGGTCTGTGATACAATAAAGTAATCTTTACGTCTATGAGTATACAGTCTAATATCGTGTAAAACAACAAATTTTTTTCCGATGTTTCGTGATTTCGTCTCGTTTGCACTCGTTTGACCGTCCTCTGCGCCTTGCTCGTTCGCATACAATGAAACCAGTTGCGAACGAGGACCGTTTCGAGGACCTGTTTTCGTTCCAGAAAAAACGGTTGCGTTTCGTCGTCGAAAAATCGGACAGCGACCCACTCCTACCATAAACTAGTGGACGTTCTGGAATGTTCTTGAGACTTGTTGTTCTTCAGGCTATATTAGTCCACTGCTGGACATAGCCCTCCCCTAATGAGCGCCATAGCGCAAGGTTGTGCCATCATTCGGGGGGTAATACCCATAATCCCCACGCTGGGAATGCGGGTTGGGGATCGCAGATTGGTGGAATTGTACTGCAGGGGGCGCTGCTGCCCACCCCCCGGTTTGTGTCCCTTAATCGTCTTTCACGACACCCGCGGGAAGAATTTGGGTTGGTGCTATTCTCTAGGCCGACACCACACAGCATTTCTTGAGACTGACCGACCGCAATAAACTTTAATACATAGAGATAAACAGAACGATAATAAATAAAAAGAGGTATAGATATTTACATTTAGCATCGCGGGAAATTAATAGGTGTGCTGTTAAATTTTTAATCTTGAATTTACATTCGCAGCAGTTAGCAGGAAATTATAAAAGTTTCCTTTATACGCGGTAGAAAATTGGACCAGCAGTGGGTACACATTTACGAGGCATATTTATTATGTAAATAGGGCGCGTGATTCCCCGGCAAATTGAATTTCTCAAAGTAGGTAAACATTTGACGTGCAATTATGACGTGTAAAATGGATCGCAACATTTTATGTGGATATATAAGGTATATAAAGAGCAGCGGTTTACCGTTGGGTAGAACAATGAACTCTGAAGCGAGTGGCCCAGGTTCGATTTCAGTCAGGGCATGTACCATGTCGTCGTCATCGTTGCCGTCAGCCTATACTAGACCACTGCTGGACATAGCCCTCCCCTAATGAGTGCCACAGCGCCTGGTCTTCAGCTTGCCGCATCCAGCATCTGCCTGCAGTTTTTCGCAGATTGTCATCACACCTAGTCGGAGGGCTTCCTACACTATGTTTGCCGAGTCGCGGTCTCCACTCAAGAACACGTTTACTCCAACGGTTGTCGGTTCTTCGCGAGATATGGGAAGCCCACTGCCACTTCAGCTTGCTGATTCTCTGAGCTATGCCGATAACTTTGGTTCTCTGTCGGATGCATTCGTTACGAATCCTATCCTTCTGAGAAACTCCGAGCATACTCTCTCCATAGCTCGCTGAGCGACTTTTTACTGGTGGAACAACCCTTTCGTGAGTGTCCATGTCTCGGCTCCGTAGGTATGGTAGTTATGGTATGTACCATGTACAACTTTGTTTTCTAAGTAATGTACGGTTGCGAAGTTATAGTAGCAATATAACTGTGAAGGTAAACGTCGTGAGGAAACCTGAGTGTTTGAGGTGTTCAAATACTTAAGCGCTTCAAATTGCTGATCCGCGGTGGGTATGATTGGTAATTGCTTGTTTGAGACGGTCTCCCGGGACTCCCAGGTCATCGTGAGCCTCCAATACTTAACTGTAGTGCTGTCTCTACGAATTTCGCAGCAAAGAGCGTGACAGAACGTCACTTAAGTACTTACTTAGTGAAATTCGCAATTCAGAAAGCGGCCCTATGTAATGTAATATTTTGAAATTCTCAATTGCGTAGCTCGTGAAGTGAGCGTCTGAGCTATTAATTATCTCAAAAAATTGTGAAAACATTTTTTTTCCTATCTGTTGTTTCAAAGTAAGTAGGCCAGGACTTAATTTTGGCGGCGGCGTCTAAACAATTGTAATTTTAGTAATCAAACACTTCTTTCTACCTAAAAAAACTACGTTGTATTTGTAGAACGTTATAGATTACTCACCTTTTACACACAAAATCACACTCTCACACAAAACTCACACAAAATTTCTGTCTGCATTTATTGAATTTATTAATGATTTTGTAATAAATAATTTTGCCTACTGCTAATTAAAAATAAGTTTTCTTTTACGTACATAAGTCTAAGAATTTATTGCATTTTTATTTAAAATGTATCGATATCAATCCTTGTGTCCCCAGTGCTGGGGCACGTGTCTCTTAACGCATCGCAGGAAAATTAGGCCATACTCCACCACGGAGGCCAAGTCCGGATTGGTGGAGGATTGTAGGGCAGTGGCGAGCCTTACTCTCAGAAGTTATCAAGCCGCCCTAAGGCCTCTGACGAGGCTTAACGGCTGTCATGTAACCACTGCCATTCAAAATATATGCATGTTATTTTTATTATTTTTCTATGTTTATTTATGAATAAGGAATATCAGAGGAGTTGCGAGCCTCGACGGACCTGTAACACAAGCCTCGGCTTAGTACAAGGCTCCGCCAAAATTTTGTCATTTAACGTTGTTAAATTTTTATTTTTGCTAATGCCCAAGAACAATTAATACTGAGTAAGTTCCTGCCATCGAACTGAATTTGTAGTGGAGAAAAAGCAGCGTTGACAGCTTTGACATGGCAGTTCAATTTAATTTATTTCAAATATTTTTATTCCAGGCAAATTTCGTACCGCCACAGAATCCATTGTACAATTCTTGTTACCATGGAAACGCAATAAACATCTTAGATTTGGATTAAAAGAAAGTGACAATAAAATATTATTCCACGGCAATGCATTACCGGGATTTTAAGTATCCTATGTCTCAATTCAGATCTTTGTCTATGTGTGTGCCATATTTCATGTAAATCCATTCAGCCGTCATTGCGTGATTGAGTAACAAGCATCCAAAAAAACCTTCACAACTTTCATAATTATAATAATATTAAAGAAGGAAACATGTAAATGGCTAGTTTCGCTACTAATAGATAAGTATTTAACGTGGAAAGTAGTTTTTATCCAGTTTCCCAATAAAACTCTTATGTCTTCACACTACAAAACTCTTAAGTGACTTCTCAAAGTAAAATCTAGCGCTCCACTAACAGAACAAAATATCTTGTTTTCGAATCAAGTAACCAAAAATTTCAATAACGAGCAGTAATTTAAAAAATCTACTGTCTAAATCCAACGGTAAAGAAAACACTCTCAAAAGGGATTAAATGGGTCTTAAGTCTGTGAAATCGTGAACATTCCTTAAGTATTATTTAAGCGGTTATATTTCCACAAAACGTGTAGAAGACAGTACTCGATTCTGGTGAAAAACCAAGCGTCGGAGACGGGTCCTATCCGATTCAGCCAGCTTGCTGAGATTAGACAGATAATACCCCGGTAGCTTAGGTAATTGAAACAAGCACTCCAGTACTGGCTGCCGTAGTTACATCTTGCACAAAAACGTCCCGAGTATCCGACTCAAAGGTACATTTAAGTGAATCCAGCTCGTCAGCTGATTGCGGGGTGCAGACAAAGGACGCACCTAGCTCTGGCACCCCGCCAGGCCTTTTGTTGACATAGATTGGAATTTTCCCAGCGCGAGGCAGCTACGAGGCAGGTGATAGTTTCGCTCTACGTGTCTCTTGTGTGTTTGCGGCTGGCGCGATGGTCTGGCGGCGGGTAGCTCGCTTCTCAATTTAGGGGGTCGTGGAATTGGTTTCGGCTCACGTTCGACTTTCCACTTCTTTTGGCCCTAAGATGAAGTATGTAGCAGGCATATTTGTCCCTTTTCGATCTTACAGATGGCGTTGTATAGAAAGGCTAGATCGCGCAATTTAAATACTTTGTTTAGTCATATATAAAAGTTTAATGACAACCTTTATATAAAAATGCAAACTAGCCCAGCGGCGACAAGCGCCCTCCTCGGCCTCGAGGAGATCGCCCCCGATGTGGGTTTGGGGATCTTTAGGACTGTTGGGTTAAGGACCCCGCCCTATTACCAAATGTTACTTAAACTAAGTGGTGGCCCACTAGGCTCGATATAATTAGATGGTCGGAAAAAAAAGGTACCGGGAGAACGATCTGACAACACACGCGCATTTACCCTCAGATCGTGATAGACTAAAATCAATGAAAATGGTACTTACATTGCCCGTCGGTCCCAACTCCCGAAGTCGAGTCGATCCAGTCGATTTGTGGCGACTTACACGACAGCTAGTATAGTATCCCAGCCAAGGTCCGGTACGTCAAGGTCGGTAGTCAGGTTCGGTCAGTCTACCGTGGCGCCACGCCTCCAACCTGGAGACGACCCTGCACATCCAGATCGAGGACCGTCGTCCAAGCAAGTAGGTAGACGGAATCCGAACTTCCGAAACACTAAATGTATCCTTTTAATTAAATCCGTAAATACGACTATTTCGCGAAGCGCGATGCGGCATCCCGCCCGCTCAATTTATTTCACACAAACTTGCACAGTAACAAGAGTTTGGACGATTAGTCCAGAAAGAACACGGCCACCGATGTTACTTCCGAAATATAAAAATTATGGCTCTCGGAACCAAATAAAAACGCTTCTCCGTGCAGCGCGCGCGACTACCCGCTCATTAGCTAGGATCAGCAACTGCCCGATCGAATGATCTCGCTAGTGTGGCCACTGCGCCCGGCGCGGCGGAACAATACCAAAATGTGTTAAGCGCGCGCGCGCTAAGTGTCGTCTTAGCGCAAACAAGGACCAAAACCAGTGTTAAGGTAGTGTTTACTGGGTAGGCGCATTTGTTGTTAGTCCTACATTGGCAGCACGGCCGGGTCCGTGCTGTTATGCGTAAGCATTCACCACCCCCCCTCCCCGTGTCCTCCGGAAAGTGCCCTTTATAGGGCTAAAAAAATCTTTATATTATATGACTAAACTATAGATAGATAGATTAGTCATATAATATAAAGGTTTTTTGATGATGATGATGATGATGATGAAACTATAGATAGATAGATAGATAGAGAACACTTTATTGCACAACCAGAAAAATATTACACTATTTTTATTTTTAATGCACTAACCCGTGCTAAGGAACAAATTTAAAAACCTATTTAGAGGCTAAAAATTTCACCCATGCCGGGATTCGAACCCGCAACCTCTGGCTATCCGTACCAGCGCTCTACCAATTGAGCCAATGGGCGACTCACGGCATCAGTGAAATTTCGAACCTCTTTACAATATTCTCTGTATTACGTACAGGCAGCGACATCTGACTTAAGCAAATTGCATTACTTACAGCCCCGACTACCTACTTTGCAGTTAGGTTTAACATCGGAACGATATCACTGTACCCTTGGTAGAGCGCTGGTACGGATAGCCAGAGGTTGCGGGTTCGAATCCCGGCATGGGTGAAATTTTTAGCCTCTAAATAGGTTTTTAAATCAGAAAAATATTACAACCATGATTCTTAAATCTAAGTAAGGTTATACTATATAAAGGTTTTGTGCCTTAAGACCTGTAATCACTATTGTTGTTAGTGATCACAGAACTTATAGGTGTGAGTTTGTAATAGCGTATTCTCTATGTTTTTGTGCAATAGGCTATATTGCAAAATGTATTAAAAATTATTGACATCAATCCTTTGTATGCCCCCACCGGGTTTCTTCCTGCATCGCAGGAAGGTTAGGCCGTACTTTACCACGGAACCCAAGACCGGGAGGATTGTAAGAGGCGGGCCTGGAGTTATCAATCCGCATATTACACTTCTGACATGGCTTAACAACTGTCATTACATGTCTTAGCGTGCCCTGCTCAACACGGAAGCGCTCGGTTAAGAAATATTATAAATATTACTAAAGTAAAATCTCTTAGCGTCAAAAGTATACAAGATACAAATAACATCAAAGTGGAGAAGTGACTAAAAAGTTGTTTGAATATTTGGCTTGTAAAATTCATAGAATAAAGTTGTTTTACCCCTAAATGGATTTCCTGTTTCCGCTTTGTTTTCCTTTTAAAACATGTCAGTCTGATTTATCTTAAGCGACTGGAGCACAAATCATTCTAAACTACATCATCAAAGGACGTCAAGGAACCAATGGCCCCCTTTCACTGTGATATATGGGTGCTTTTCCCTCGATCTATGTTTTGGTACAAAATTGAACAACACAAGAACTGATTTAAAAAAAAAATCCCCATCTTGTACGTTTACATGTTTGTGATGTCGTTGTTTCTGGTACCCACAACACAGGGTATCCTAGTGTGGGGCCAGAAGCAATATATGTGCGAGTAAATAAATGTTATGTTATTTTCTCGTATTTTTGCTGTTCTTAAACATCGTTTCTAGGAGAGCAATGATTGTAATTAAAAAAGGTCTATTGGCTTTATTTTAATTAGTAACAGCGTCAGCAAATTAATTACTTCACAGGTAAGGCAGATAAAATGTATAAAAGGGAATAAAAACTTCTTCGAAATATGCTCTTAGCAGAAACTATAGATTGCTATTTGTTATTGAGAGCATTTTCCTACTTGAAGTCGGAAAAAGAAAAACATTGCCCAATTGGGGCGTAAAAAAACTTCAGCCCAACTCTCACACTTCATTCCATACGACAGCCTTTGTAAGATTTTTGCTTTTGATATAAATCCTTGGATCCACTACTGGGGCACGGGAACCTTCCTGCATCGCAGGAAGGTTAGGCCATACCCCATTATGGGAACCAAGTCCGGGTTGGTGGAAGATTGTAAGAGAGTGGCGGGCCTTACTGTCAGAAGATATCAAGCCGCCCATATGGCCTCTGACATGGCTTAACGACTGTCATTACACGACAGCCGGAACCAATGGAAAAGCACGATTGTTTGTTTAAAATTTAGTACAATTTGCACTGTTGTATAGAATCAGACGTTACTTTGCGGAAATCCATAATAGCATTAAAAAGTTAAAATTACTTTGTTAGATTCCTCCAAAAATCCCACAAACTCCAAGGATGCCTCGTGTTGGAGGCGAAACGCGTCGCGTGTTTTCTCACACAAGTATTGGTGTTGGTGGTGTTGTGTTTGTGTCTTGCTTCTGCTTGAAAAAGTGATGCATTAACTAACCGCATGGTGCTTGTAGGATTTTTGGAGGAATTTAGCAAAGTAATTTTAAATTTTTAATGCTAAAATTTGCACTTTTTTATGACCGCGACGAAAGGTTACCATTCTTTAAATAGTACTTTGAAATGTGTAATAGAATCACAGACAACTCCCATGAAATTATAATAGTAACTGTTTTTATTTGTACCTATATATTTAAAGTAGCTATGTAAAGACAAAAATTCTTGAAACTGGCGCGCGTGCATCCCGCGTCTAAGGAATGTTGACGATGTGAAACAGTTTTATCAGAATCGTGACACGATGCAAAGCCACTTTTCTGCCAACACGTCCGGTATGTAGACAAGAGTTAAGGTATTTTACTTACCAACAGATAGCAAAGATTAACATTATGTTAATCTTAGACTGTGTCCTTATATTTTGCCACTGTTTATTATTCATTTTTCAATAAATTCTTTGTTACACTAGTTACGTAAGTAAACGTGTTTAATGCAAGAAGCATTATTTTCCATTAAACCTTTTGTGTTGAAGGTAGTGCAATAAAAAAGGTGAAATACGATATTAAACTTCTATTAACTTGGGGATATATATTAATTTAGACCTACATGAGAGGAACTGGGGGGCAGCAGTTATACTGTTACAAGTTTACGGTGAAGGAAAAAAACGGTGAGGAAACCCGCGCCTTGGTTAGCTTCGTTTGTCAGATTGTCAGCTTTGAAAATCTATTTAGAGGCTAAAATTCCACCCATGCCGGGACTCGAACCTGCGACCTCAGGCTGACAGTGCCAGCCACGGTTAGCCAGAGGTCGCAGGTTCTTAAAATTGTCCTTAGCACGGGTTAGTGCATTAAAAAAGAATATAGTTAGTCTGCTTGGTAAGCTATCTCTTGACAGATTAGTTAGTATTTTTATGTACGATAAAGTGTTCTCTATCTATATGTGATAGCAAGCGTACTTCATCTGAAAAACAATGTCCCAGGCATTGCAGCGTGCGAGAAGTCCCTTCACCCACCTTGTGTGAGTGAAGTTGCCTCTGGACGTCGCATAAATCATCTCATTACGTAGATACAAAAAGGTCAAAGTAGCGTTGATTGAAAGTTCTGCGTTTATACGTTTTGGGACAGCGAACGAATAACCAGACCAAATAATAATACCCCTTAGGGCTGGTCAATGGAGCGGATGTTATACGACTTTGATTTGGCCGGCCATTCTTCTTGCAACAGGGCTGGTATAAACACAACTTTCACACAACACAATCACTTGACCTGGTCCCAAACTAGGATACGCTGCTCTATAGTAACCAGGCGGGGACGTCAGGTAACATGTAAATACACCCAGACTAAGGCCATTTGTACAAATATAGGGCTGTTTCCAGTCGGAACCGAACCCACAATATCTGTCTTGGTAATCAAGCGCCTTGACGGCTGCACCAACGAGGCAGTCATGAGCCATCCTCGTCGATAATTTTGATCTTGGGAGTTTCTTTTGGAATTGATCTAAAAATAGCTGGTAAATCGACTTAGCTAAGAATTTATTTGTTCATTAAGTTTTGTGTTAGATTCCGGCATGTCAAATGTCATGTAACTTTTTTATGTGTGTACGCCCACTTCCCAATTCCTCAATTAATTAAAACATATAAATATTTAATTTTCTTTACTGCTTGATATTGTATAGTAATAGTTACAATTAAAAATATTTTGGGCTTTATTGTCACAGTAATTGTTTGCAGATATTTTTGTTATTTTGTGCTGTTGGATTTTCAAATTTTTTTTTTTACGGCCAAACATTGTGATTAAGCCGTTAAACTCTCTCTGTCTCTCTAAGATAATAAGCAAGATAACTTAAGGCTGCTTCATAATGATCATCAAGCATGTTTATTAAGCTTCAAATGCTGCATATTCTTTAGTTCTTTGTTCTTAATAACTTTAAAAATAGCACAGATTTTCAATAACATAAAAATTACAGCCATTCACTAAAGTACCTCTATATTCTGAACCACAGAAACAATGTCTTGAACAAACTCTTACTTGTAAACATACTTGTAACGTATGTACCGTGGAGCCGAAGAGTAAATATTTCGGTTAGAAATTGAAATCTCACTACTTTATACTGAGCTACAGAATTTGCTACGAAATCTCGTAGCACGTATCGCGTAGCACTCGAATCGCGTAGTTCTGGCGTAGCAAATAGTTGCGGCACTGAATTTATTTTTGATAAATAATGCAATAAAGTTATGATGAGGTTATTATCTCTTTTTATATACATACATAAACTCATACCGGTATCCTGGAGAGGAAATCAGAGACCAGGGTTTGCCACCTTGTGTACCACGATACTAAAAAAATACTTCAGGTTGCATCGACACCGGAAAACCTGTTCCGAGTACTTTTTATCTAGATTACTATTAAACTACTAAACTACCTATTTGCTCAAAGTATGCCCGCCTGAGATCAACCTGCACTACGGCCCCCATGGTGGAGTGGCGCCTAGCCTTCCTGCAATGCAGGAAGAGATCCATGCCCCAGCAGTGGGGACATACAAAGGGTTGATATCAAATAAAAATACAAGAGAAATGTATACAAAAGAAAACCTGAACGATCGCAAAGGCAAGATTCGTTGCCGCGCAGAGAGGTAAGCACGCTGCCTCCTCGTCTTTACGGCTTGACTTCCTTGCAAAGGGAAAGTCGAAAAGTACCCAAAACCGGCGTGTATACATGCAACAAGTAAGTTGGGTTAGGTAGACCTGAGATTTCCGCACTTAGCCTAATAGTTAGGTGATTGTACGTAGCAAGCGCTAAAGTACTGATCAATATTGTATAAAACCAGGCGTTACCTTGCGGAAATCCATAATAGCATCAAAAAGTTAAAATTACTTTGCTAAATTCCGCCAAAAATCCCACAAAAACCATGCGGTTAGTTAATGCACCGCCCTTCCACCCACTTTTTCAAGCAGAAGCAAGACACGAGCACACCACCATCGACACCAATACTTGTGTGAAAAAATGCGAGACGCGTTTCGCCTCTAACACGAAGCATCCTCAGGCTCACAAGTGCAAGTGACCGTCACCGCAAAAACGCTCCGTATTTACAGGCTAGGCCGCCCCTCCTCCCGATGACGTAATGTAACCGTTAAACTGGTGATATTGATGACGCGAAAATGATCTGTCAGGATCGTGGTTAGCGGCAGTCCCTGTTCTATGCCTATCCATCTGGATACAGGCGTGTGTATATGTTATGTTATGGAGATAATTTTGAATTTGAATGACGAGACTATTTTTGGCACCCCGCCACGCTTGCTAACGAGCTCTGTTAGCAATTTTAGTACCAGACAAAGCTGTACAGGGTGCGAAGTGAAATCCGCGTACTGACTTGATTGTTAAAACTATTTCTTGGTGGTAACTTTGTAGTTTCTTGACTTGTTTGTTAAGGCGTTTTAGGGCGCTAAATAGCGCCGCCAATGGAACAAAAATCATAACTTGTATCCGATATCAACCGTTGTATGTCCCCACTGCCGGGGCACGGGTCTCTTTCTGTATCGCAGGAAGGTTCGGTCATTCTCCCCCATGGGGGCCAAGTCGGGGTTGGTGGAGGGTAGCGGACTGTTTTTGACGGAAATCGTTTTATTTTTATCAAGTTTTTTGTCCTAAGTTTTAAAACTTGTTGTCAAAGTGGTAAAGTTGTCATGTTGCTACGCTATTCACCCTCAAATTGAGCCGAACTTGTAAGTCCAAGAAACCTACTTACCAACATGCGCCCTGAAGAAATCTACCGTTAATTACGAGCTTAATAATTTAGAGTCAGTAAATACATTTTAAAATATAATAAAGACGCTGGTGAAAGAAACAAAGCTCTACAAACTTGGCACGATTAGTCAGGGGAGCCTTTAATTGCCCGAAAGAAGCCTAAAAAGATTTTTATGTGTTTTCATCGTATGCATGTGGGCGTATGTCCACTTCAATGTTCCACTACAACTCATTAGCCAGTGGTCATACATACATTACCTTGCACCTGTATCCGAGAGGGGTAGGCAGAGACCAGGGACTGCCACTTGCCATGATTCTGACAGATCACCTTCGCTTCATCAACGCACATAAGTCGTTGCATGCACGCACGCCGGCTCCGGGTACTTTTTATCTTTCCTTTTGCTAATACATCCCAGCCAGTCAGGTCAAATACGATCTATATAAAAACAACATGAAGTAATAATCTAAAACGCTGAGTATTATACTGAGTAGACTAATGACTCACGACTGTACTCTTCTCTTCGGTCTTCGTGACCACAGTAACAGCAACGTAACCGTACGTTGGGAATTAAGTAAACAATTAAGAAAATAAGCTAAATAAAATAGACTATATGCAAGACTATATTATGTCATGTATGTGTGTTGTTTTATGATTGCAGCCGTGGTAGTAGAGCTGTAGGACGCCAACATTCAGCAGGTTTGGGGTTCAACCTCGGTCGTATTTTTGTAAAATTTTGTAGCAATATCATGTAGTAAATAAATAGTGTGGAAAAACACCGTGAGTATCTGAATTGTTCACACAATTCTGTGATTAAAGTTGCAAGTGGGCATACGTGATAATTAACCTTTAGGTAGTGACGTGGTTAGGATGATTCATAAATGGTGACGTGACGTTTTACAGACGTCTACGCAATTTAGCTCAAAAGTATGATCTTAATTATTATTAGACATTTTTTTCTATGTAGTCGAAATAAAAAACCTCTTTTTAATGGTATAGACTAAAATTAAACCCAATTTAAGCATTAATCAACATTTATTAGGACATTTGGCAAAAGTTACAATAAAATCACATTCTATAGAAGATTAACTTCTTAAGTGTTATGAAATAAACAAACAGACTTCTTTTTTAACAAAACATAAAATTTCTTACTTCTTCAACTTAATTACTAAAACAAAATAGGAACTATGACAGAATTAGTCTTCAAAATTCAGTCTCAATCAGTACAGTCGCTGCAGATTGTTTTAGAACAACCCAAGCATATAGGCTTATGACATGTCACGCATTTGTACTTTGTGCGTCGCTTCAGCCTTGCTGGACACACCTTACAAGTCTTTTTGACATTTTCTTCAACAACTGACTCAATGCGGCTAGGTTCTGGTGGTAAATCTCTGCCAAGAATCCGTTTCATCGTCAGTCTTAGCTCTCTTGGAAGACGGTCATTGTAGACTCGTCGTTGTAAATGTGGCAAAACTAATTCACGGGCAAGATCCTGTAAAAATCGTCCTCTTGATATATCTGATACATTGGCACACTGCTTATAAAGCACAAATGCATTCACTCCGCTCAAGTCTAGCAATCTACAAAAAATTGCTAAAGGCCATCTGCGAGTACGGCGGCTACAGGAATAGTTTGAACATTTTTTGTCAACTTCATCAACCCCACCCTTTGTCTTATTATACTCCATTATAATGACCGGTTTTTTGGTATCAGGATCAATTTCGGACGTGTGATGCATGGACGAAATCAGTAAAACTGCTTTAGATTTCTTGGGAACATAGGAAACCAAGGTAAAGTCTTTTGTAAATCCATGCAATGCTGTTTCTGGTTCTCTTGTTTTGGACGCTTGAAATTCAGGTGGAATGTGACGTTTATTTTTTTTTAGAGTACCAACATAAGTCAGCCCTCTCTGTTTTAGCTCCTCCATTAGCTCATATGAGCTGAACCAGTTGTCAGCAGTGATGTTACGATTGGTGTTCTCAAAGTCTTTACAAAGTCGAAGAACTGACTGTGTAGGAATTGCAAACTTTTTGTCGTCTTCTGGTAAACCTAAACCGTCCGATTCCATGCCACAGTAGATATAAGCATTATAAACATAAAATGTCTCAGCATCACAAACCAACAAAATTTTAAGGCCGTACTTTGCAGGTTTTTTGGGCATATAAATTATAAACTTGCATCGGCCTCTAAAGGGAACAAGCATTTCATCTACGCATAAGTAAGCACCAGGTACATAAACTTTTTTGCAATTGGATATAAACTTGTTAAATATACCCGAAATTGCTGCCAGTTTGTCAGTCTCTAGTCGTTGCTGTCTGGTTTCTACATCGTCAAAGCGAATGCAGTTCAAAAGTGTAAGAAATCTGTACTAGGACATAACTGCACGAAATATCTCTCGGCCTGAACCATCTGTAGCAAAGATATATTTGGCTTTCTCATGGTTAGATTTGAAGACTGATGAGTAAAATAATAACCCGAAGAAAGCCTTCATTTCTTCTGCGTCCGTGTTGCGAAGCTCAGGTTTTTCCTGATTTTTATATTTTACTCGAATCTGGGCAAGTTTTTTGTTCGTATATTCAATTATTTCATCAGTAATATCGTCATCCATAAAATGTCTCCACAAGGCTTCTAGGTTGGTGAATGCTCTAGGCTGTGATCTAGGTATGTCAACGATGTTGTGGGTTAGTGAACGACAGTTACGCATCACTGGTTCATTGCTTGACCATTTATAACCGTTCTTACCTATGTAGTATCTTGGGTTTCTTTGGGATTCTGTATTTAGGTTATCGTATGGGGGTATTGGAGGTAGACCCGAATCTTGCATCGCTACTGAACTGCTGGGTAATGTTTGTTGTTGAGATACCTGAGTTTCTTCATCCTCAGATTGTTCTGAAGCTGAGTCATGATCACTTTGCAAACAGAAATCTGGATCCACTTCTTCATCATCCACATCACTGAAATCTCGCTCCAACTCATCCTCTATCCACTGACTTAGGGTCTTTTCATTTGTCGAAGTATTATGTGCAACTCGCTTTCGCTTTAGACTATTTTCTGAAGGTCCAGGTTGATCCATCTAAAATAATAACGTACACAGTGAGGTGACGAATAAGAGACACTTAGAAAAAAATACACTAATACTGAGGTGACGTCTAATAAATAATATACGCAAATACTGACCTCACGTCTCAGGGACACCAAACGGTCGTACAGGTACAGGTGTTGCTGTCACGAGCGCGAGCACTCGACTGACCGATCACGCCACCGAAACCCGAAGGTAGCGGGAGGGGCGGTGGCGTCTTTCAAAAATTAACGGCACAAGACTGTTTTTTGCATCGAGGCCGTCTGTGAGACCCCCACGTCACTACTTAAAGGATAACCTTTAGGTAGTGACGTGGTTAGGATGATTCATAAATGGTGACGTGACGTTTTACAGACGTCTACGCAATTTAGCTCAAAAGTATGATCTTAATTATTATTAGACATTTTTTTCTATGTAGTCGAAATAAAAAACCTCTTTTTAATGGTATAGACTAAAATTAAACCCAATTTAAGCATTAATCAACATTTATTAGGACATTTGGCAAAAGTTACAATAAAATCACATTCTATAGAAGATTAACTTCTTAAGTGTTATGAAATAAACAAACAGACTTCTTTTTTAACAAAACATAAAATTTCTTACTTCTTCAACTTAATTACTAAAACAAAATAGGAACTATGACAGAATTAGTCTTCAAAATTCAGTCTCAATCAGTACAGTCGCTGCAGATTGTTTTAGAACAACCCAAGCATATAGGCTTATGACATGTCACGCATTTGTACTTTGTGCGTCGCTTCAGCCTTGCTGGACACACCTTACAAGTCTTTTTGACATTTTCTTCAACAACTGACTCAATGCGGCTAGGTTCTGGTGGTAAATCTCTGCCAAGAATCCGTTTCATCGTCAGTCTTAGCTCTCTTGGAAGACGGTCATTGTAGACTCGTCGTTGTAAATGTGGCAAAACTAATTCACGGGCAAGATCCTGTAAAAATCGTCCTCTTGATATATCTGATACATTGGCACACTGCTTATAAAGCACAAATGCATTCACTCCGCTCAAGTCTAGCAATCTACAAAAAATTGCTAAAGGCCATCTGCGAGTACGGCGGCTACAGGAATAGTTTGAACATTTTTTGTCAACTTCATCAACCCCACCCTTTGTCTTATTATACTCCATTATAATGACCGGTTTTTTGGTATCAGGATCAATTTCGGACGTGTGATGCATGGACGAAATCAGTAAAACTGCTTTAGATTTCTTGGGAACATAGGAAACCAAGGTAAAGTCTTTTGTAAATCCATGCAATGCTGTTTCTGGTTCTCTTGTTTTGGACGCTTGAAATTCAGGTGGAATGTGACGTTTATTTTTTTTTAGAGTACCAACATAAGTCAGCCCTCTCTGTTTTAGCTCCTCCATTAGCTCATATGAGCTGAACCAGTTGTCAGCAGTGATGTTACGATTGGTGTTCTCAAAGTCTTTACAAAGTCGAAGAACTGACTGTGTAGGAATTGCAAACTTTTTGTCGTCTTCTGGTAAACCTAAACCGTCCGATTCCATGCCACAGTAGATATAAGCATTATAAACATAAAATGTCTCAGCATCACAAACCAACAAAATTTTAAGGCCGTACTTTGCAGGTTTTTTGGGCATATAAATTATAAACTTGCATCGGCCTCTAAAGGGAACAAGCATTTCATCTACGCATAAGTAAGCACCAGGTACATAAACTTTTTTGCAATTGGATATAAACTTGTTAAATATACCCGAAATTGCTGCCAGTTTGTCAGTCTCTAGTCGTTGCTGTCTGGTTTCTACATCGTCAAAGCGAATGCAGTTCAAAAGTGTAAGAAATCTGTACTGGGACATAACTGCACGAAATATCTCTCGGCCTGAACCATCTGTAGCAAAGATATATTTGGCTTTCTCATGGTTAGATTTGAAGACTGATGAGTAAAATAATAACCCGAAGAAAGCCTTCATTTCTTCTGCGTCCGTGTTGCGAAGCTCAGGTTTTTCCTGATTTTTATATTTTACTCGAATCTGGGCAAGTTTTTTGTTCGTATATTCAATTATTTCATCAGTAATATCGTCATCCATAAAATGTCTCCACAAGGCTTCTAGGTTGGTGAATGCTCTAGGCTGTGATCTAGGTATGTCAACGATGTTGTGGGTTAGTGAACGACAGTTACGCATCACTGGTTCATTGCTTGACCATTTATAACCGTTCTTACCTATGTAGTATCTTGGGTTTCTTTGGGATTCTGTATTTAGGTTATCGTATGGGGGTATTGGAGGTAGACCCGAATCTTGCATCGCTACTGAACTGCTGGGTAATGTTTGTTGTTGAGATACCTGAGTTTCTTCATCCTCAGATTGTTCTGAAGCTGAGTCATGATCACTTTGCAAACAGAAATCTGGATCCACTTCTTCATCATCCACATCACTGAAATCTCGCTCCAACTCATCCTCTATCCACTGACTTAGGGTCTTTTCATTTGTCGAAGTATTATGTGCAACTCGCTTTCGCTTTAGACTATTTTCTGAAGGTCCAGGTTGATCCATCTAAAATAATAACGTACACAGTGAGGTGACGAATAAGAGACACTTAGAAAAAAATACACTAATACTGAGGTGACGTCTAATAAATAATATACGCAAATACTGACCTCACGTCTCAGGGACACCAAACGGTCGTACAGGTACAGGTGTTGCTGTCACGAGCGCGAGCACTCGACTGACCGATCACGCCACCGAAACCCGAAGGTAGCGGGAGGGGCGGTGGCGTCTTTCAAAAATTAACGGCACAAGACTGTTTTTTGCATCGAGGCCGTCTGTGAGACCCCCACGTCACTACTTAAAGGTTAAGGCAAAATCTCTCTCTGAGAGACTTCCTTTGCTGTGCAGTTGGACATATAGTAGTTTAATAAAGTGTCTCTATCAATAAATAGAGGACACTATATTATTCTACATATAAGTTACGCAAAGGGTAAACAACTTAGTTAATATGCAAAATTGTGGTGGTTATAAGAGAGGGATTTTGTTGCCAATGTCATAACATGATGTTGAAAATATACCAAAATGGCGGATGTCAGCTGTCACAATTTTTTTTTAAGTAGGACAGGTTACACTTGACCCCAGTCACGCCTGATGGTAAGCGAAGACTCGGTCTACGATGTTACGTGCTTACCTGTTAAATGCCGGTCAACTCTAATATTATATCTATCTCATTCGTAAAAGGGTTGAGTTGTAAATCAGAAAAATGGATTAAATAACAACTTACCTTTAAAAACCGACTTATTCATCTGGTTGTGCAATAAAGTATTCCAATCTATCTACTTGATTCCTAAAAGTATTCAGAGAAGCTTGAATGATAAAACAGAAAACGAGGAGAAATATTAACTTACATAAAAAAACCCGATGTCAAATTCACTCCGTACTAATCGGTTTTGTATTTTTCCCTGCCCAAAAGCACCTTAACAGGGGCTGGCCCTTTCTATTCACAGGGCAGACACAATAGGCGTAGTAATCACATAAATAACTGTCTCTCTCTCTCGCAGCTGACTTGTCCATCATCTCGCTCCCCCCTTGGAAAAATGCCAGCGTTATTAAACTGAATGAGATATGATCCGACAAAATAGGTTGTTTATCATTTTTCCTTCCTCTTTTTTACCGAGTTATGTGACAAATGTTTCCTGCTTTACAAATGGTTTATTTACCCACGCATTTAGGCTTAGAGAACGTGGTCACTGGCGACAATCGTGTAATAATACGAAATAATACTGCTTAACTTTTGCGTGTACGATCTAATATACTAGACCTGCCTGAATAAACCTATGGTACCAGTCATTGAAATGAAATGAAAAGTAGCGCAGAAACTGCGGCTTAATGAACGTTACAATTCAAACTAGGTGTCTATTTCAAAAGCTAGATAATTTTGGAGAAAATATGGACAAAAAGACTCCAAACTTAGTCTTTTCTAAGTCCTTAATTAACAGAATTTACACAATAATTTTAAAACATAGAACTCATGCATTGTACTGGCTTTAACTCCAGACATCATTGTCATCTAAATAATCCTTTATGTTTCAGTAGCTCTTTTGGCACAAAGTGTACTTAGCACATTTTTTGAACCGCGTTTTAGGCCAGCTTAATATATCTTCAGAGATTTTATTACTCAAGCATATACAATGGGTGCGCCAAAGTTGACCGAAGATTCCTACCTCGATTATTGTAACTCCGAAAATTTTATTACTACAATTTTTCATCCTAACAATCACTATTAATAACTACTCTGTTCCGAATGTTATTAATTCCGAATCATCAAACTTCCTAATATCGGTAACAATAAACATCTATTGTACTACTATTTGTTTTACGATATGTTCTCAAAATAACTGTTTTTTACACTATTATTCGAAATCATATATTTGTTAGTAGAATTGTTTTTATTCTAAAATTTTACTTTATATAGGTACCTACATTCATTTTGTGAACTTATTAATTAGTTCAATGCCGCCACTGAGATCGACATCAGGGCAGTAGGTAGGTTAGGTTAGGTTAGAACATGTTAAAACAACAAAAACATACTGTTTTCAGAACGAAACCTTCCTACCTATAAATCAGAATAGGATACTATTAGGTCAATGACGCTACGGAAATTCACATCTGGGCAGTAGATAGGTTAGGTTAGGTTAGAACATGTAAAACAACAAAAAACACTATTTTGGAATGAAATATACCAACCAAAAGTCAAATTATGGTACTGTTAGGTCAGTGTTCCTACCGAAATCAAGATCTGGGCAGTAGGTAGGTTAGGTTAGGTTAGAACATGTAAAAACTACAAAAAAAACACTACTTTGGAACTCAACATACCAACCAAAAGTCAAATTATGGTACTTTTTGGTCAGTGTTGCTACCGAAATAGACATCTGGGCAAATCAACTGAACAAAGATATCAAAGTCTGTAAATACATACCATAGATACAAATAAGAATTATAACTTATCAATAATATGAGTAACAATATTATGAAAAACATATTTATGAATGACAACATTATGGTAAAAAAACACTTAGGAGTTTAGATTAGTTTAGTAGTAATATTAGTAATAAAAAAAATCGGAAACCTGAGTGTTATGATCTTCGCCGGTAGTACTAGAAATTGTATGAACGAAAAAATTAGGAACCAAAATTTTCGGAAGAGTGATCATTCGGAGTACAAATCGTTAGTAAGACCATTTTTGGAAGTTAGACTTTAGTTGAGCCAATATGGACCCGTATACAATGGCCCATGAGGGATGTAAGGGTTTTTTGGACGATCATCACTGTCATCAACCCACCTCTGCCCACTGCTAGTTTTCCCCATCACACCATTTCTTTAATTTGACAGCGGATGTACTAGAAAGTTACGATTGTTTAGGCTTAAAATGCGCGACTAGCGTCATCGCTAGTACTGGGGGCCCAGTTTCATATTTACATATTTAACTAATTATCGCAAAGGCTAGGGTGCACAGTTTCATGTTTACATATTTTACTAATTATCGCAAAGGCTAGGGTGCACAGTTTCATATTTACATATTTAACTAATTATCGCAAAGGCTAGGGTGCACAGTTTCATATTTACATATTTTACTAATTATCGCAAAGGCTAGGGTGCACAGTTTCATATTTACATATTTTACTAATTATCGCAAAGGCTAGGGCGCACAGTTTCATATTTACATATTTTACTAATTATCGCAAAGGCTAGGGTGCACAGTTTCATATTTACATATTTAACTAATTATCGCAAAGGCTAGGGTGCACAGTTTCATATTTACATATTTAACTAATTATCGCAAAGGCTAGGGTGCACAGTTTCATGTTTACATATTTAACTAATTATCGCAAAGGCTAGGGTGCACAGTTTCATATTTACATATTTAACTAATTATCGCAAAGGCTAGGGTGCACAGTTTCATATTTACATATTTTACTAATTATTGCAAAGGCTAGGGTGCACAGTTTCATGTTTACATATTTTACTAATTATCGCAAAGGCTAGGGTGCACAGTTTCATATTTACATATTTAACTAATTATCGCAAAGGCTAGGGTGCACAGTTTCATATTTACATATTTAACTAATTATCGCAAAGGCTAGGGTGCACAGTTTCATGTTTACATATTTTACTAATTATCGCAAAGGCTAGGGTGCACAGTTTCATATTTACATATTTAACTAATGATCGCAAAGGCTAGGGTGCACAGTTTCATATTTACATATTTTACTAATTATCGCAAAGGCTAGGGTGCACAGTTTAATATTTACATATTTTACTAATTATCGCAAAGGCTAGGGTGCACAGTTTCATATTTACATATTTAACTAAAAATCGCAAAGGCTGGGGTGTCCAGTTTCGTGTTAACACAATTATTTTACTGCTCATTGCTAGGACTAGGGTGCCCAGTTTTATGTCAACATATTTTACTGATTCCGATCGCCAATCTACTACAAGCATGCCTATTAACAAGCGCTTATTCTCTAAAAGAAGCGGAGTTTGTTTGTGTTTGTCCTAATAATTCGGTTTTGTACTTTGTTCCTACTGATCGATTTGAGAGGCGGCAGCCTGGTGGGTAGAATAATGGACTCGGAAGCCAGATACCCAGGTTCGATTTCCGGTGCGGGCATCTACCAATGACTGTTTTTCAAGTTATTTAATAGCTGCACCACTCGCTATCCGTGAAAGAAAACATCGTAAGGATACATGAGTGTCTGAGGCAATCAAATACCTACCTCAACGCTTGAAATTTCAGTGCGCGGTGGGCACGCGTGGTCATTAAGCCCATACTCTTTCTCTGAGAGAAGGCCTGTGCCCTGCAGTGGGACGTTTATATGAATTCTACTAGTAATTTGTTTGTACTAGTAATTTGTTCTACTAGTTTTTTGTTTGTACTAGTAATTTGTTTGTACTAGTAATTTGCTTTACTAGTAATTTGTTTGTACTAGCAATTTGCTTTACTAGTAATATGTTTGCACTAGTAATTTGCTCTACTAGTAATTTGTTTGACTCAAACGCTAAGTTTTTGTTTTATAAAACGCTGTTTCACAACTAAACAGTATTTCCGCCTTTCTTACTTCCAGATTTTCTCTGCGTTTTTGATTTAAATTCACTTTGCTCTCTCGTTTGTGAAGCGTTGCCTCTATCATATTTCGGACAGTGCATTTTATTTTGAAATTGCCATGAAGCCGTTAATTCAGCCAATAATTTCGTTTGCCTCTGTCCTGCAGCCAGAGGTTAGCTGGGGCTTTATTAAGTTTCATATATGCATGGTCGGATGCACTTATGAGTCTCCCTCAACAAGCCATTCCCATACAAACGTAGTTTACTATATACTTACAAACGACATCGCTATTATTATTATTAAATTCTTTATTCTGGAAACCTATTTAGAGGCTAAAAACTCCACCCATGCCGGCACTTGAATCCGCGACCTCTGGCTAACCTTGCCAGCGCTATCCATACTGAACCAATGGGCGACTCACCGGCATCAGTGAAATTTCGAACCTCTTTACAATACTATCTGTATTACGTACAGGCAGCGACATCTGGCTGAAGTAATTTGCATCACTTGCAGCCCCGAGTACCTTACTTTGCAGTTAGGTTTTACATCGGAATGATATCGCTGCTGTACTCAAATGATTATATTCTTGTTAATGCACTAACCCGTGCTAAGGACAATTTTAAAAACCCATTAAGTGGCAAAAAATTTCAGTAGGCTCATTATCTACCTCGTATTCACAAATAAAAAGTGCTATGGCCTGCACAATATACTATGGAAGAATTGAAAAGATTGAAAACAAAATCATCAAAATAAATTCAAAGGAACTTCGTTCCCTCAGCTCCCAACATGTTTCCAATGTCGTTCATTATTGAATCCCCTTTGCTCAAAGAAATCTATAAAAATAGCTTCCTGCATTTTACCGATGCCACAAACTTGGCATCTATCTTGCTGCACGGGGCTTTACTTAAAACCCAGCCGAGTCTTCTTTTTGCACGTTTTCCTCCGATTTCTTTGTATCGCGCAATGGATTTTTTACCGGGAGCTTTTCGGAGTCATCGGGAGATACGATGGCGTCTAGACAACGGTAAATAAAATAGAATTAAAGTATTTCCTTTAGTATTTCTTAATGAAGCGCGGCACATGCCTTCTCTCAGAGAGAGAGAGAGAGAGAGAAAGAAAAAGAGAGTATGGAATTACCACGCGTGTCCACCTCGGAAATTTAAAGCGCCTCACGATGATTTCCTTCATCATTAGCAAATAGTATTGCTAATGATGAATTAATTCGTTATTTAATTATACAGAGAATATTGTAAAGAGGTTCGAAATTTCACTGATGTCGGTAAGTCGCCCATTAGCTCATATTATCTCGCATTTCGCACTAGCTCGCATTAGTTGGGAGAGCGCTGGCACGGTTAGCCAGAGGTCACGGGTTCGAGTCCCGGCATGGGTGGAAGTTTTTGCCTCTAAATAGGTTCTTAATATTATAACTTCACAATGAACATTATTTCTAGGGTCACGAATGGAGAAAGTTTCTTTTAGGATTTGGATATGAACGGTCACTATATGAAAATATATTTTTTGTTTATTGCTATGTGTCGTAGTTTTCGTGAAAAATTATTTCTTTAATTAATTTCGCTCACTGTTACAGGTCATTACGCCATGACAGATTAAAATAAAGTCAGAAAAATTTTTCATTTGGATCTCTCAAAATTCATTAATATGTTGTCTTTGAAAAATTAATCCCCGAAGTAATAAACACGCATGAAATCGAGTATTTTTGACTTCCTATTTAAAAAAAGAGTCATAAATAAATTATGGAAGAGGATGAGGGTAGCTGGCACATATCAGAACAGAACACTTGCATATTTAAGACCTGCGAAGATACTAAACCAAAATGTCAAAGCAAAACTCACTGACAGTTTTTGTACAAGATTGAATGTTGACGATACACGACAATAATTCCGTTCTGCAAACCAGAACGCCCTTTTAGAATAAGAAGTTCTTCAAAAAGAAAATGATGAATGAAAAACTCATCTGAGATAAAAACTAAAACGTAGAGTTATCAAGTTTAGCTTACTTATCATATACAGCAAAGGAAAAAAAAAATGCAAATTAATGTCCATTCTTTATAACTTAGAAAACAAAAATATATTTATTATTATTCTATCTATCTAATCAGTCCATAAACAGTGCCCACTGTTGGCCATAGGCCTCTTCTCTTTCATTATTTTGATCATCATCATCTGTCAACTTTGGTATTTCTAATGTCATAACATAGCTAAGAAATTATTTAAGGACATTTTGCCTTTGAATGCTCAGATTTTATTAACCTAAAAAGACCGGAAAATTTTACTCAATACAGAAATTTTATTTCAATTATAAAATTCCTGACATGCCCCAATTACCATTCATGCTAGAAATTTTAAATATTTAATATTTTCTTAGTTCATAATAAAGAACCCCTTTTAATACCCATTTCACAGCGAGGAAATTACGTCATCTAGTGATTAATTACTAAGCCACTCCTTTGGCCTACTTAGAAAGGTTAAAAGCAAATCCAAATAACAGGGCTATGGTCAGCTCTATTGGCTTCCGATAACTCCGACACCAAGTAAATTTTTTTAATGGCTCCCGCCGACGCTGGCTCCAAGGCTTTCATTAAAACTATTACTGCCCGCCAGCAGTGTGTGAATCAACTTTATTTTTCCAAAGTTCTAAAATGTTCTTGATTTCTTTCTTTTTTTAAAAATGTTAGTACAGACTGCCAGGTGGGCCGGATAGAGAAGCATGAAAAGTTTTATTTTTATTTTTTATACTCAACGTGTAATTATGCATAATGCTTATTAGTTACGGCCAGTATGTTGCAAGCAAGTCGAGTATGCAAAACGCGGAGAAAAATAAACGAGTTCTAAAATTAAAACGTGGAAAAAAGTTGGGAAACGTCTCCAAGCGCGGCCAAGGAGGTTTATAAAAAAGGTTTTTTTCAGATTCCTTTTTTTTTCAACGAACAAAGTGGCCCGGGATTTATATGAAAAATTCATGAAAAATGCCGCCTCTGCCCATGCATATTTAAAAACTTACATATTTACATCATTTCAAGTATTACGTCGCTTGGCGCGGAGTGGTAATTCCGTCATAAGGTATTTTAAGGAAACTTTTCTTGAATAAGTAGAACGAATATGTTTAAAAATACATGTTGTGTGTGTTTCAGTAGAATAAAGGTCAATGTTGAGAACTTTGAAGCAAGAAAATAAAATAAGTTTTCGTGAATAAGTTGAAAAACAAGTGTAGCCATTGGTGAGAACTTCATGTTTACTTTATAAAATTCGAAGGATTTCTTGCGTTACAATTCACTGTTTAGAGATGTAGATAATTAATTAATGAAAGACTATCTATTATTTCCACGGTACGTCCTTGAATATCATTTTAAGAAAATGTCATCGTTCCTTACTTTACTTCCTAACTTAAACTGTTTAAAAAACGAAAACACTGTAAAAACTTAATCACACGAGTATTATGTATGTATGTATGTATGTATGTATGTATGTATGTATGTATGTATGTATGTATGTATGTATGTATGTATGTATGTATGTATGTATGTATGTATGTATGTATGTATGTATGTATGTATGTATGTATGTATGTATGTATGTATGTATGTATGTATGTATGTATGTATGTATGTATGTATGTATGTATGTATGTATGTATGTATGTATGTATGTATGTATGTATGTATGTATGTAGTATGTATGTATCCTCCACCAACAATCCTTCACACACCCGGACTTGGCCGCTGTGTGGAGTATGGCCTAACCTTCCTGCGATGCAGGTAGAGACCCATGCCCCCGCAGTGGGGACATACAAGGGTTGATATCGTTGTATGTATATATATGTATGCGTGTATGTGTTTTTTATGTAGATTGATGAAGATCCAGCCAGCAACGCTACCAGCTCTTCGAGGCCTATCCACGCACATGTGTACGCTGTTCCGAAAGCTGCCACTCCGCTCTCAGACCGGCGTGTATGTGTACGAGGACCGGCCGATCCACGGGTCTCCTCAAGAGAGAAGAAGAGTCATGAGAAGCAAGAACTCGAGTGAACAGCCAGCGTTTGGAAATGGAACGCATTGCGAATAATATTCCGCGATTTTGACGAATTTTAAACCGCGTACTGATCTGGTTGGGAATTAATTTCGTGTGTTTTTCTTCGCAAGTGCCGACACCTTAGTACATTTTCCAGATCCCACAGGTCGCCGCCTGTACATAATACAGAGAATAGTATAAAGAGGTGTTCTCTTTCTAACTGAGCCAATGGGCGACACACCGGCATCAATGAAATTTCGAACCTCCCTACACTATTCTCTCTATTACGTACATTGGCTCAGTTGGAAAGAGCGCTGGCACGGATAGCCAGAGGTCGCGAGTTCAAATCCCGGCATAGGTGGGATTTTTGGCCTCTAAATAGGTTTTTAAAACTGTCCTTAGCACGTGTTAGTGCATTAAAAATAAAAATAGTATAATCAAGATCATTTTGGAGAAAAAATGAACAAAAAAACTCCAAACTTAGTCTATTCAAAGTCCATAATTAACGGAGTTTACATATTTTTTATAAAACATAGAACTCATGCATTGTACTTTAACTGGCTTTAATTCCAGACATCATTGTCATCTAAATAATCTTTTATGTTCCCCAATGCTGTTTCTTACTTTCTAGCAACAGATACGCCTGTTATTTTTGCCGGGAGCAAGAAAAAACACAGCGAATCCGTGCCGTGTCAGTATCAAAAATCTCGCTCGTTTTTTTTGTCCGAATCGAGCGCGTTTTCCCGGAGCAACAACCGAGCTGTGTTTGACACCCGATATGTGGCTAAACCAGAAACATTCATATTTCCATTGCTCTGCAAGTGCCTTCAAAATTTCAAAGTCAGGTCATAGACGGAGAGTACACTTTCAGACTGGCGTCAGTCAATTCCATCAGATTGGTCAGACTGACGGCAGACTGATTGTTTATTCGGTGGACTGATGGACCAGACTGACGGATATTCCAATATTTTGATGCTTCATCAATCTGGCATCAATCCGAGCCAAGTTCACGGACTGTACGACCTCTGTGGCATAGCAGTAGCGCGTCTGGCAAGGTTCGAATCCCGGCTGGTAACAAAAAAAAAAGCCCAGGTCTTGGATGTTTACATGTTTGTGATTTCGTTGTTACTGGTTCCCACGACACAGGGTATCCTAGTGTGGGGCCAGATGCAATGTATGTGCTTGTATGTAAATGTTATGTTATGTACTGACGCTAGACTGAACTTGTAAACTCAGTCATACAGCGGACCAAGACCGCCGCCAGCCTTCTCAGTACTCTACTGACCGACAGATATCTAACTCAAACAATTTTTAAATCGTATTTTATTCAATATTTTATTTAAATCTTCAATATGTTATTTAACTGCTGTAGTGTATTGCCTGTTGATCGTTAAGTTAATAAACAAAAAAAAAATTGTTACGTTACATTCACGCACGTCGGTTTTTGGCAAACACAGAAACACAGCCGAGAAAAGTAAACAACGAAACCAAACGCCGGTACCTCACGCAGTTACACACGAACAATCCATTAGCCACTACATAAATTCCCGTTGTTCCTTCACGATCCACATTTCATCGGAAACGGGCACTTTTCGCGAATAAAAGTGTCAAAACATTTGCGTGCCGATACCTGTTAACGTTAACAGCAGAACCGACTTATTTACCGACCGCCCGCACTGAAATATCGCCCCTGACACGTTTTATTAAGATACGTATTGGCTGAATGGCATAATTTGTTTGAGTTAGAACACGCTAGCTCGCGTGCTCGAGTTTGATTCGGGTAACTCGGGGGGGGTGAACACTATTCGTATCTTTCTGAAGGTTGTTGATTGCTTAAGTTTCAGATACGTTTGTTCGTGACACCTGTTTTTCATGCCTATCTACAGGGTGACTTCAAATTCAATTGACAAATTATGAGAGTATATAATTTTCATTCAAGAGCAGCAGTAGCCCAGTGGGTAGAACAATGGACTGAGACTTGAAAGCTAGAGACCTAGGTTTGATTCCCAGTGCGGACATGTACCATACAATTAATTTTCGCAGTTATGTATATTTGTGAAGTTACACACTTACTGTCAGAAGTTATCGTGTGCTTTCGGTGAAAACCGAAGCCTGCTCTAGAGCCCGAGATGTATTCTAAAAGCTCACAGACTGTACACGCAAAAGCAAACATATTTTAGTTCTATAGGCTGTGTGGTCGTGGTTGTACCTACTGTCAATCGTATCGTAGGTACCTACTTACATTCCACGCTTACTCTTCGTGTAACCGGAGACCGCGTTTGATGGGAGGGTTCAAAGCGAACAGTCGACATCAAATAATAATAAAGGTACGTAGCATGTTACTAGGCTGATATTATTAATACCCTCCCGACAAAATATTATATTGCTGACGTACTCACAAACCGAACAGCTAAAATTAACATCAAACTGCTCGTATTCTAATTTGGTAAACTGAGTATCCCAGAGCGTAGTTATTAGATTTCTAATAAGATTGTAATAGTAGGATAGCACTAACAATGGCGAACTATTAGGCAGGAAGAATATCAATCCATGTCATACATACATACATACATACATACATACATACATACATACATACATACATACATACATACATACATACATACATACATACATACATACATACATACATACATACATACATACATACATACATACATACATACATACATACATACATACATACATACATACATACATACATACATACATACATACATACATACATACATACATACATACATACATACATATATACATAACCTCACGCCTGTATCCGAGAGGGGTAGGCGGAGACCAGGGACTGCCACTTGCCACGATCCTGACAGATCACCTTCGCTTCATCAACGTTCATAAGTCGTTGCATGCACGCACGCCGGTTCCGGGTACTTTTTATCTTTCCCTTTGCTAATACATCCCCTATCTGGTCGATGTATGTCCGCCTGGGACGACCCTTACCAACCCTTGCACACACATTCGCAATATAGGTACATTTGTTTCGTCAATCTTTCTTCCTTCATCCTCTCCACATGTCCAAACCAACGCAACATTCCTTTCTCAATTCTAGTCACTACATCCTCTTTCAGTCCACATCTTCAGTCTCATCTTTCAATCCATGTCAACCCTTGTATGTCCCCACTGCTGGGGCACGGGTCTCTTCCTGCATCGCAGGAAGATTTGGCCATACCTACTCTCCACCACGGGGGCCAAGTCCGGGTTGGTACAGGTCCAGGAAGAATACAGACTGGTCGAATCGCTGACACGAAAAGGAGAAGAAGTCGTATAGACTTAGTACTGTAATGAACGGGGTGTGGCCTCTTAATAAAATTAAAAGAGACGCCACCTCGTCACGAAATAAAATATATAAACAAATAAAATATAACCTGAAGGGTTGTAAAGTTTTCTGAAAATTAATTGGCCAAAGAAATTAGTCGTGATCGTCTAGGAAAATAATAAAAGAGACCCATACGTTGTGTTGTGAATTGAAAACCAGAGAAAATGAAATAAAGACAAGGTTTAAATAAAATCTGCAAATTAATTAACCGTACACATAATCAGTTTAAAATAAGAAAAACATGCAACTTAGCTTCGGTCAGTAATCGTAAACGCCCCAGGAAAAAACAGCATCGAGACTCGATCAGCCTCAATGCCCGCGACTAGCGAGAGAGTGAGCACTGCTATCCTTCTGTACACTTTATTATGCATGCCGATGCATGCCCGTTGTTTTTCTAGGAAGACTTTTGACACATGCGCCTAGCCAGTTTCACCCGCGAATCACAAAATAGGTAATAAACGAATAACGTATAAAATAAAATAATATAAAATATGAAAAATACCAATAATATATGGTTACAAATGGAATAAAAAGGGAAAATTCACGGCGTTTGTAGACAGCAAATCTCCTTCCTGTGAATAAATGGAAATGGGAGGGGTTCTAGACTTTCAGAAGAAAATCTAGAAGAACTTTGTTTCCCTAGCGTGATGACGATGGGCTCCCTTCCAACGCTACACCCATCCCGACGAGCTTCCACAAGAAACTCGCTCCTTCAAAATCCATCGGGACGCAACGTATCACCCTATCACATTCAAACCTTCACTTAACGCCCGACATCCGCTGAAAACATCATTCATCCATGTTCTGTCGTGGTTCTTAATAAAACAAAACAAGATGTCCTACGGTTTTTGCAAGTGTATTACCCATTTGACCTCCGGGCTAAGGAACAGGCTACCGTCCTACACACGTCATTTAAGACAGGGATTCAGGCTAGCCGTAGAGGACCAAAATCCCATCAAGCCGAGTCGTACACCCGTGAAAACAATAGTCACATCATCGACACAAAATGTACCTCGAGTTGTACACCCGTGACGACACTACTTTAACTCTACTAGAACACACACGACATACAATCCTAAAATCACACAATCTCAATTCGACCCTAGCTAAAGTGAAGATAGAACGGATAGAACGTTCCCGATGAAACCTGTAATATCCGTGATGATGTAGAAAATCTATGTAGTGATGTAGATCCATGATAATGTAGAAAATCCTTGTAGTGACGTAGATTCATGATGATGTAAGTAATCCATAATAATGCAGCTCAGCTTGTCGTAATAAATACAGAAGATATTAACTCCGTCGTTTCTCCAAAATCGCAGCTCCATTCAGATGAAATAGTGTTAGTAAAACCTCCTCCTAAAGACAAATAATTTTGTCTTGTCCATTGTGCTCCGCTCCTGTTAATGATTCCTAGTTCCTAGCTAAGATCAAAAAGGCAAACGCAGAACCCCTGTGGGAAGCACCGCACCTTCTGCTCTCGCTAGTTAGTGGGAAATCTATAAATAGAACTGGAAGTATGGAAATTAAGACTGGCGGATAACATATTTTACATGTATAATAAAATAAATATACATAATTATAAAGTAGACTACACAAATAAAATTTATATAATACACGCATCGCGAAATTCGGAAAATCGTTTGCTCGGTTGACAAAATTCGCCCCTCGACGGAAAACCCTTTGTTTCGCGGAAAACAGACCGACGCACTCTTTCTCCACTTTACGAATTCTGTGCTGGCTAGCTTAAGGCACTCACGAAGTCTTCACTGAGGACTTGTCCTAACAAAACACTTGTAACGCGGTAGGTCTAGATACTAGACTCTTGAGAGTATTTCACGCTCGGTTGTAAGTTCTAGTAGAACTACCACTCTCTTCGAAGGCTGCGACTGAACTCCCTATGCCATCTC
The DNA here is from genome assembly GCA_934045075.1 of Yponomeuta sedellus. Classification (NCBI taxonomy): domain Eukaryota; kingdom Metazoa; phylum Arthropoda; class Insecta; order Lepidoptera; family Yponomeutidae; genus Yponomeuta; species Yponomeuta sedellus. The sequence goes on along the minus strand of OW203729.1, from coordinate 23,635,983 downwards.
CCGGATTTCCCAGCTCTCCTTGGTTCAGCGCTAAGCTCCACCCCCAAGAATACATTCATCAACTATTTTATGACCTACAAAAAATATCTAAATTTATGGCCTGAAGTGGACGAACCCAAAACTGGCACAAAAACGCCAAAATCTTGAAAACCCACTTACACGACTAAATTTTTTTGACTTTTGCCGGAGTGTTCCGTATTGGTCCCTGCAGTACTACGGATTGTAAGGCGATGTATGGAAAAACTGTAAACTCTGAAAATTATCCTGACAATGGATTTTGTCAGTTACATCATTGTACGTCTATTCGTTATTGAAATAATGAAGTCTTAATTACAAAATTATTGTGGTTTGTTGATTAAACTAAGTCTTAACATAATCTATCTGGTACACAGTAATAATAATCACTGTAGAAAGTATGCAAAACGGGGTAATTTCCATATAATTTTATTCACAAAATTCATGGGTGAAAGAGGATAAAACCTATTCCACTCGAATGATCCGTCAACATGTGGCGATACAACTCAAATTTCGTTGAGTTTTTTGGTGGAGACTCTTACAGAGCCCATAATAAATGTTATTTAATATTTTCGAGAACTGTGAGACCCTAAATTTGGAATAGATGTAAGCAGGGCTGTATGGTAATGTTGTGAAAAGAGGTTTGAGCTCCACTAATCTCGCCCCTATTACTGTGACTTACGATTGGCGTTGCTATGGCAAAGAACAGCGTTCGTTCGCCTCACTTGTACTTTCTTCGAATTTTTAGTTGACATTTATGGGTTTTATTGCATCTGTGTGCATACGTGTGACACGGCTGACACGACACTTGCGATCCTAGAGTTTATGGGTGAATGTATAAGACCCATGATCCTATACGCTCTGAGTTTTTAACCACACCCAATATAGGCGGCGCGTCACTTCCTAGGACTAAAATCATCCCCTCCTGAGGTCGAATAGTTCTTTAAGATCATAACAGGTGGCGTTACTTGTATCAATTTAGAAATATCTTGCTGAAAACTGTAAAGGTGAAAGGGTTGACCATTTCAGCCGTTACAGGTGCCAGAAAGAATAAATAATAAACTTGTTAATGTAGATAATGATTTAAACTAATCTAAGAAATACTTTTAGCCCCGCCCCGCCGCTTTGTATTACTACCCCATCCAACCGCCTGACTCGAACGGAGATTGGTTACTACGACGACTATTACCTACCACAGAGATTATTAAGTCCTGATACCCTAGTAACATGGAACAACACACAATTGATAAGTCGCATGCGGATTCAAATTTGGCCGCTAACAGCTCTGATAAAACACCCTCAAACTACGCCTCACAAAGAATTAAAAGGAGGAGGGATGATGAACTTGGAACCGATTTTATGGAGTTTAAGGAGGAAATAAAAATCATGATAAAATCTTTGATGGAGGCACAGGAAACTGAGCTTAAAAAAAAACAACCCTACACTCGCGGAAATTCAACAGGCGAATCGGAACATAAGAAATTCAATATCCTTACTTACAAGTCAAAATGAGGAGTTCAGAAGGAAAATTGAGCGGCTAGAAGGGCAAGCTAAGAAGGATAGAGAACAAATCACCCTTCTTGAGGATAAAATTGAAGATTTACAAAGGGGAACCCGTAAAACGAGCATAGAAATAAAAAACGTCCCTAAAACAAACAACAAGACCTCGGAAGACTTAATAAATATGGTATTACGCCTATCTCAAAATATAGACTGCAAAATAAATAACTCTGAAATACGTGACATATACAGAGTTCATGGAAAAAAAGAGAGCAATAACTCGCCAATTATTGTGGAGACATCCTCCGCTATGTTAAAAACAAACATGCTGAAAATGAGCAAAGCATTCAACGTCAAACATAAAGTAAAACTACGTGCGAAGCACCTTGGATTCACAAAAAATTAAGATATACCCATTTTTGTATCAGAACAGCTGACTGCGAAGGGAGCTCGGCTTCATTTTCTGGCTTGTGAGCTCTCAAAGACAAAGGCGTACAAGTTCTGCTGGACTGCTTTTGGGAAAGTTTATGTTAGGAAAGACGAAAACTCACAGAAAATCAGGATTTACAGCGAAGACCAGGTGCATAAATTACTGCAAGGACAATGACTAGGATACTTTAAAAACCTAATTCCAAATTACTCTGTTTGCACCTACATACTGTTGTTACAAATGCTAATAATTCACGTATACATTGAACATATTTTAACCTATAACACATCCACACAAATTGCACTCACACATACAATAATAACACTTACTTCACACACACACACATTGAGATTAATACTTGCTATAGATCTGCTTTGGTTAGAGGGTTTGATAAATATCTTGTATAAAAAACGCAATAAAATTAAAAACGAATACATGATGCTGAAATGTAGAATTTTTAACAATTTTCATGGATAGCCCCTTAAAAACTTTAGAAGCTTTAGATAATGCAAAAATTGCACAGTCGATACAATGCACGGTACAAGAATTGCAAACAAAAATTTCTATTCGTAGCACTGACTTGACTGTTATCTCACAAAATATAAGGAGCATATACAGTAACATTGACGATCTGCAAATAACACTGTCCGACTTTAATTTTGAATTCGATATTCTAATTTTAACTGAATGTAGACTTAACCCCAATAAAAATGTGCCTGATATGATTAATTACTCAGCTTTTGCCACTACAAATCACCTAAATCAAAATGATGGTGTGGTTGCATACATAAAAAATGACCACAAAGTCAGTGTAAAGGAAATAAAACTCGTACATGCATCTTGCTTACAAATCACATTAAAAGACACCATAATATTAGGAAATTATCGCTCTCCATCAAATTGTAATGCAGAACAGTTCATTAACTCTTTAAATAAACACTTAGAAACGTTAAAAACATACAAAGATGTAATTATAACAGGTGATATTAATATAAATCTTATCACAAAACCTATTGAACAGGCTACTGATCGTAATAATAGACTAAACTATTTAACCATGCTATCTACACATAGTCTGTTACCCGGACACTCTTTGCCTACCAGAGAAGCAAATTGTCTTGACCATTTTATTCTAAAAGTGGATAAAAACAAAACTAATGCTTTTATTGCCATCTTAAATACATCTGTTACCGATCACTTAATGATATTATTAAAACTGTCTTATGTTGAGAATAAATACCGTTGTCAAAAAATAAAAACAGTTGTAAACTATGAAAAGGCTATAACAAGTCTAGGAGAGCAAGACCTTCAATCACTTGTTTCGATCGAGGATCCAGAAATCTTAACTACGCAATTAATACATAAAATAAAGGTGTCATTACAAGAAAACTCTAAGGAGGTAAAAATTGCTAAGAATAAACGGATTATCAAACCGTGGATAACCCAAGGTATTTTATGCTGTATAAGAAATAGGAACAAAATGCAAAGAAAATTGCGTTCAGACCCCGAAAATGAAATACTTAAAATAACGTATGTACGGTATCGAAATTATTGTAATAAACTAATTAAAAAACTAAAACGCAAATATGACAGAGAACAATTAGAAAAATCAACTAAAAACCCTAAGTCATTATGGAATACTATTAATAATATAACTCAGTTCAAACCAAAGAAGAAACAAAATGCTGAATTGCTGAACGCATTCTCATCGCCTGACGTATCAGTCAATCACGTCAATAATTACTTTGCCAATATAGGAAAAGCTCTAGCCGAAGATATCCTTAATTGCCCACAGCGAAATACTAATCAGTATATATTGCCTGCTTCCCATTTAAATTCATTTGTCCTACTCGAGACTGATACTGAAGAGGTTTGCTCTATTCTTAAGGGCCTCAAGACTGAGAGCGCTACAGGTAGTGATGGCATCACGACGAAATTCCTCAAATTGGCTAGTTTTTTAATCATTCCACCTATATGTCACCTAGCTAACTTATGTTTCAATAACGGTGTCTTTCCTACTGCTCTAAAACAGTCTATTATCACACCTGTTTACAAGAGTGGAGACAGAGAGAATAGTAGGAACTACCGGCCAATATCTGTTTTGACATCTATGTCTAAAATTTTAGAGAAACTTATCAATAATAGGCTAATAAATTATCTGCACTCAAACAACATACTCTCTAAATCGCAATATGGTTTTTGGAAAGGCCTATCAACAGAAGACGCCGTTACTGCACTAACAACTCATATAGTTGGACAAGTGGACAGAAAGAAAAAATGCCTAGGAGTCTTTTTAGACCTTCAGAAGACGTTTGATACTGTCTCCGTCCCCATTCTCCTTCGTAAGCTGGAAAACATAGGGATAAGAGATGTTTCGCTTGCGCTGCTCACTAGCTATCTCCAACACAAGGTTCAGAAAGTGAAAATAGGCCAAGTCATTAGCGAAAATGCTGACGTCATGTACGGAGTCCCGTACTAGGCCCAACATTGTTCTTGGTCTACTTGAACGATCTATGCAACAAGAACGTAGTAAACGGGCAAATCTTTTCCTATGCAGATGATACTGCCGTTGTCTTCACAGGTCCTTCGTGGAGTGAAGTACGTGAGGCAGCGGAGAAAGGTCTAGCTAAAATAGGAACTTGGCTGAACTGTAATCTACTGACCCTAAATACTACCAAAACGAATTACATTTGTTTTACACCAACAATCAGGTCACAACCAGGGATAAATTTTCAAATAAGGATTCATGGATGCTGCTCCGACGCTTCTGGGTCGGACTGCAACTGCCCTATAATCAATAAAGTATCGCACATAAAATATCTGGGAGTTATAGTTCATCAGAGATTATCATGGCACTTGCATGTGGACCTAGTGGCGGGCAGACTCCGGAAACTTATTTGGATTTTCAAAATCTTAAGACATGTGGCAACAGAAAAACTTTTAAAGCAAATTTATATCTCTTTGGCGCAGTCTGTTACAGCGTATTGCATTCGCGTTTGGGGTGGAACTATAAAGACTAAGTTTATTGAATTGGAAAGGGCACAGAGGGCTTTATTAAAGGTTGTTTATTTTAAACCACGTAGATTTCCGACAGTTGAGCTCTATTCAACTTGTAAATTGCTAACGGTTAGAAAATTATACATATTAAATACCTTATTAAGATATCATAAAACATTAGTATATGATTCCAACCAGCCTAAAAAAAGAAGATTTCATATTGTTACCCCTTTAAATGTCAACACAACTTTTGCCCATAGACAATATACTAAACAATCCTCACTTCTATATAATCTGGGAAACAAAGTACTAAATATATACCCAATGAAAATATACGACTGTAAAAATGCTGTAACTGATTGGTTGATATCAAAAACCTACGATGGGACAGAAACACTGCTTCAGTAATATACATTTTAACCTAAATAAAGCACTTTGATTGTTGTGACAAACAAAGGCCTTTGGTATGATGCTCTATAATAGAATAATAAAATAAACCATAGTTGATACACACAAAATCACACACATACACACACACACACACATACACACACAGACAGACACACTTTAATTAATTAGAATTATATAAAATAATAATAATAGTAAATTAATTAACTAATGAATTTATTTCCGAAATTACTAAATTATTATGAATTGGAAAGTGGATGAATATGTCTTGAAATTCTTCATTAGGTTCACCTAATAATTTCAAATTAAATTATATTAATTGCATGTATTTAACTCATAGTTAAAAACAAATTTATTGATAGTATAGGCATGTTTGTACCGAACTTAACTGTTTTCATCTAGTATAGGAAGAGCGGGGCTTCCTGGCACAGGTGTCTATACACTTAATAGGAAGTCCCCACCACTGTGTAAAATTAATGTTAAGTTGATACAGAAATAAATATTTTTTTACTTTGTATTTTGTATTTGTACTTAATTTGAACAACAAGTAATTATGTTGTAAATAATGTAAGCGGTGGTAGCTCAGTGGGTAGAACCATGGACTGGCAAGCGAGAGCCCCAGGTTCGATCCCGAGTGCGGGCATGTACCAATGACTTTGTTTAGTTTCTAAGTTACGTACATTTGCGAATTTGTAGTCGCAATACCACAAGCTAACGGTGAAGGAAAACATCGTGAGGAAACCCGCGGCTTGGTTGGCTCCGCACGTATTGACTAGTCTTTCCTGTGGGCTAGGCCGACTAAGCTGTCAGGATGGTATAAGTGCTGGGCAAGCCTACACCATCTATAAAACCATGTCCTAGGCACTACAGCGTCGGAGTGGTCCCTTCACCCATCTAGTGTGAGTGAAGATACCACTGGAAGCTGTATAAATCATCTCATTAAGTAGATGCAAAAAAGGCCAAATTATTATTATTATAAGCACAAAGAAGCGATATAAGTACAACAAAGTATAAAAACAGAAAAAAATCTGGGTCGTGCCTCTTATGGCCAGCGCCGGTGAACTCCTATGTTCAACTCATATAATAAACGGGTGTTACCGCGTTTACTTATTAGGTAAAACTTAATAACCTTAATTTTCAATGTTTTACGTGTTTACGCGTAGACTGAAGTGGCGAGTTCAGTCAATTATTGTAGTAAGGGCAAGTGGTGATCTCGTGAATGTATAGCCTAAATAGTCATAACATAACATTAACATACAAGCACATACATTGCTTCTGGCCCCATGCTAGGATTCCCTGTGTCGTGGGAACCAGAAACAACGACATCACAAACATGTGAACATCCAAGACCTGAACTTTTTTTTTGGTCCGAGCCGGGAGTAGTAATTAGACTTGTGTAGTATATTACTATAGATCTGTAATTATTTTCAAACAACCTCTACACGAAAAGCCCTATTTTTCCTTGGTTTTTGTTAATTAAGAGTTAAAGTCAAATAAGTGAAGGAACATTCATTAGGCCGAGGCGCGCCTAATGGGACCGAAATGTCCTTTTTCCTTCTCAGCATTCGAACGTCCTTTTTAATTGCATTCTTCAATTAGATTAATTAATTTTATGATCGGATGGAAACGTCACGAAGCGTGCCCGTGCTGGATAACTTTGAATATTATTACCATGAGACATTGTTTCTTTTATGAGGCGAACTTCGTCTTCGTCGAAAAAATACAAAATTTTGAACTAAAACTTTCGTAAGCACAAACATTGTAGACTTTTAGTCCGGATCTACTTACGGGTGTTGTTGTCGTGAGCTGTGTCTGTGCCATCATGCCTAGTGACATTGACGACGGGAAAGCAGCAGGCGCTGTGGCGAAAGCCAGCGGGAATCCCCCGCAGCCAGTGGCGGCACCCGCCCCACCTATATCGGCGCGGGCGCGCCGCGCGCTTGCCCGTAGTGTGAGACGAGCAACCGACGACGCGAGCTCCGTCTCTGCTCACCATGATTAAGCTCTGCGAATCGGAGCGAAACCTGGTCGGACTTTTCCGATATAACAACACCCGTAAGTAGATTCGGACTAAAAGTCTACAAAAATACAAAAGGCGAATTGGAATAATACAGCCTCCTTTTCACATACACACTTCTGACGGTAAGGCCCGCCACTGTCTTACGTACAATCCTCACCAACCAGGAATTGGCCACAACACTGGGCCCTGACCTGCCTGCGATGCAGGAAGAGACCCGTGCCCCAACACTGAAGAAATACAAAGGATTGATATCCACAACAATAACCCTCGTTTTATACGTATAATATTTATCCGCCAGCTTCTGTAGTAAATGTAAATAGTGATCTATTCACGCTGAGATACAAAGGTAAGTCAATAAACGATAAAAATTGATGATAAAAATGAAATGTATTAATATCAGCCGTAATCCCAAAGCCTGAGTGTCTGAGTTGTTCAAGAACCTCAGCTCCAATCCTGGGTGGGCACGCGTGGTAATTAAACCCAAAGTCTCTTTTTTTGAGAGAACGCCTGTGCCCTACTGTAGGACGTAAAGCTACATAAAAATCATCATTAATCATTATGCACTATCTACGTAAACATTTTATGCAAATAAATTTTAATTTTAGTTTCTTTTTCATTTTATTACTAGCTGACCCAGCGAACTTCGTAGCGCCTAACAGTTAATTCAATAATGAAAAAATGTCCTCGTGAACTATCCTGAACTATCTCTATGTGAACTATAGTCGTACTTCAAGGAATATTCTAAAAAAAAGAATTAGTGAAATCGGTTCAGCTGCTCTCGAGATTTGCGCTTACCAACACATTCATTCTTTTTTATAATAGGGAAGACGAAATCATCATAAAAAATAAATATCGTAACAGTCTAAGTAGTAACTATGTAGACACACTACATGGTGGATTGTTTGGTGCGATTACAGTTCGATTAGCATGATTTAATCGTTCCCCCTTCATTAGGCACGGCCTGTTTCGCAGGGGACGGTAGACAGCTCGTATATTACTACAGTGTGTTAGCTTTTACAATATAACTCGGGCTCTACAGTAGGCTTCGGTTTTCGCCGAAAGCACACGAGTGCAATACTACTGTCTGATCTGTATAAAACTTTTCTTTACTATTTTGAAAAGTTATGTAAATACGTTTTACATAAATAACAATACAAAATAAACCTTACCTAATAAGGTAATGTTTATTTTGTTATTAAATAACAATACAAAATAAACCTTACCTAATAAGGTAAAGTTTATTTTGTTGTTATTGCAATAGGAATATAATCGGTTTTATCCGATAGTAGCCGAGGTATATTCAAAATTCAAATAATTTTATTTCAACGTAAAGAATTTACATTCTGTTTGCTGAATGTCAATGTACAATGTAAAATGTAAGCCGCCGCCTTCGGGCCGTGTTGTAGTGGAGAAAAAGGCAGCGGAAAAAAAAACTCCACTATTCTAAAAGCTAACAGACTGTATGTGGGCAGAGCTTCGGCAGGTGGCGTACAACAATTATGCGTCCTTACACTATGTAGAATTCCAGCAAACTGCGATCCCCAACCCGCATGCCCAGCGTGGGGATTATGGGCATTATCCGCCAATGATGGCACAACCTTGCGCTATGGCGCTCATTAGGGGAGGTCTATGTCCAGCAGTGGACTAGTATAGCCTGACGAAGACGACGACGACACTAAATGCTTTATGCGAAGTAAAGTTGAATTTATTAATATTATCACAACAGAATAAACGTCTGTGCCACCAGGCAAGGACACCAGAAACATGGAAATATACCCAAGCTGAGGCCATTTGTACTAAGGTCTGGCAGCAACGGCTATTGATAGTTAATTTTTGACATAAGTTCAATGAAACTCTATTGGAGACACATATAATTCGTTTAAAACGAACCAAATTATAAATGAATGGCTATCGATACAATCTTATAGACAAACAGAAAATTTGCTAATAATGTTAGAATAATCATTTAATTATTCAAATAACCATTTGTACATTTATAATAAATTACCGTCTTCCTATAATATTTATACACAATATTTATTTAATATTATCTGTATATATCTGTAGATAGTAAATATCTATATAGCATAACAATCATCTCCGTTCTTCCTAAACCTCACCTTGTAAAGTATCACAGGACCACGCGATACAGGCTTGACCTAGTGCGGGGATCGCAATCGATCCTACGATTCCATATTAAGTAAGTGAATTACTATACCTACAATAATGATTGTTACTTGTAACATTAGTTCTAGTTTTAAAGTTAAGGATCACCGTTTTGATCTAAATAAAGCTTTTTTGTTTTTTATTTGTTTGACGCATAACGCCGACTTTTCGTGCCAGTGATATGCTCATTACATTTTCGACGATTTACTGGCGACATATTCTGCTTTGTGTAATACGCGACTGAAAAATAAAAAGGCTCTAACTCCCAAGACGTCCCGAGGAATGACGTATCTTGTTTCCGCTCAAAACGAGCGGGACGCAATTAACGGAATTGCTCGCGACCGCGGCAACCCTTGCGTTACAATTTTAATATTTCATGCGAACAGCGAAAGACAAGCATCTAGGGCTGTCACACGCACTGTAGAGCAAAATGAATGTTCCCGAATACAGTTACGACTGGAACTTTTATAATTAAATTCGGCGTATGTGGCCGTTTTTTTGGCGGGCGGCTCTAAAGTTTAAATAGAATAGAATAGAATAAGAAATTTATTTCAAAACGGACTTCCAAGTACACAATTATTGTAACAGCTTTATAACAGGTACTCACTTAAGATAATCAGCTTGTTAGTATAAAGCGTATTTACAAGACACGTCGAAAGCCAAACTAGGTAAACCTGTACTATGGCTTTCGACGCCACCCTTCGGAGGCCAAGTCTGTTTACATAACTATTACAGAGGTTAAGTACATCAAAAACTTTTATCCATTACCCAAAATAAGTTAAGTTTAATGGTTAGAGCTTCAATTAAGCATATTTTGTACGTGTAATTCCAGCTTTTACAATAATGCCTTACTGCCATTTCAACATTACGTTTTAATGGGACTAGCAAAATGTTAAAAGTTCGGAGTGTGTATGTAATCCGAATGGATGGCAATGACATTACAGTCTCGTAACAGTAAGAGATGAAAATCTACTTTAATTCGTTTTACCGGCCCTGCGAAATATGACTGAGAACATTTCACACAGACCTTGTAGGTTTGACGTTAACTCGGGTATTCAAATGTCACCTTTATTGCTAAGAGGGCAGAGTGGATTACGAAAGAAAGGTTACGACCAAGTTCTTAGGTCAGCGATTCACAAATGGAAGGGATATTGGATCCTGAAACAGTCTTATGGAGATGGAAATTATGATTATGATTGTACTTTCTGCGGCTTACAGGATTCGTTTCTTCCGATTTGCTGCCCCTATTATGTAGGCTATTTCGTGTTTTATTTACTAAGCAGTAAAGTTTATATCCCCTCGTAAGCATTATTGACCTCTGTGCCCATTCATTGCTCAGTGATTCTGTTCTGACCACGTTTATCACTGAACCGAAATAAAATACTATCGGGGGACACACTCGCACTTATTTAATAGCATTGAAGGTAGGATGGCACCGAAATTTATTTTATGGTAAATTATACACAGCATAAACACTCGCCTGTCACCTAGAGGGGTAAACAGTGTCCAGAGTTTGCTAATCGTTTCATCTATCTATATAAATAAAATTCAAAGTCCTGACTGACTCACCCATCAGCGCCCAGCCCAAGCCGTTGGACCTAGGAAGCTGAAATTTTGCACAGAGTCTCTATATATAATGTAGGCAAGGAATAACATTTTTTGAAGTTTTAAATCCCTAAGGGGGCGAAAAGGGTTGCCAAAAATTGTATGGGAGGTATAAAGAATGTTGTATAATTTTCTTGAAACTAAAAATGAATACTCTTTAACACAATCGATTGAACAGGTGTTTCGCCGTTTTTTTAAATTTAACCTTTAAGGGAGTGAACGGGGTTGCAAAATTATGTAGCTACTAAAGTCCACGCGGACGGAGTCGCGGGCAAAAGCTAGTCAATATTAAAAATGTAAGCCGCTGCACGTTTATCTTTCAGTGGGACAATCTGGTCTCTGCCTACACACTCCGGGATATAGGCATGAGTTTACGTAACGTAATAATAAGGACCCTCATAACTTTAATCTGCAGTGAGACGCATGAGGATACATACCTCATACGTCAAAAAAAACTTTCACATAACACAACTACTTGTCTTGAAACTAAACTAAGACCTGTGATATCGACCATACGAGGACGTTACAATCATAGGAATAAGCCCAGATAATTCTAAATACCATCAAAACACGATTTATATCCTCTTAACGTATTGACAAATTTTTATTGCGACCCGGCAAATTTAATTTGTAAATGAAAACAAATAGTCTTGTGAGGCGCCGTCGCAAGTTACAGATCCCAGGCCGTTCGAATATTCTCTTTGCCTCCCAACGTAGCCAAAAAAACTGAATTAAAAAATTACAAACAACCCTTTTCTTCGTCGTACCCTCATGGGTGAAGAATGTGACTATGGGGCAGCTTCCGCTACCAGCGCTCTCCATTTGTTCCGATTATGCGCCAGATGTATGGCTGCTTGTAGGGTCCCTCCTGAAGCTTTTCTTATGGTGTCTGTCCAACGCATTGGTGCTCGTCCTCTGCTTCGTTTCCCGTTTGCACAACCGGTCATAATAACATATTCCAGATTATCGGCCCGCGGCGGACGATATGTCAGAAGAATTTCAGGATGCATTGGGTACAGATTGTGGATAGCCTCATCCAACCTAGGTACCTGGAAATTTTAAATTTGGGTCCGCCTACTGGTTACTTTTGTTTTTGTCTTTGTAGTGTTTTTTATTTGATTTCCGTTTTTTCCTGACAATTTTATATAATCTATGACACTCCCGCAAATACACAAATACGACGAATCGATTGAGATATTATTTGTCGAAATTTGACGATTAGTTAAGGAGTTATTGGGGAACGTAGAGTTGGACATACTTAATATAAGATAAGAATATTTTTATTGTACATCCGAGCACATATTATAAAACATGTAAAGATACAAAGTACAATTGGCGGCCTTATTGCTAAAAGCAATTTATTCCAGGCAACTTTATGACGGAAAGTTGCTGAAGGAAATAAGAGACGGGTAGTCGGTGCAAATATGAATATATAAATACACCTACATACTTACCTACATACATACATATGTAGGTAAGTATGCCAAACACATTAACCTCCTTTTGGGCTGAGCCACGGACATGTAAAAAGGATTATTTGAAAACAATTTGTTCGCGTCCAGGAGCTGTCGTTTGTTGTAAGAAGTTAATTTGTCCAAAGCGGTCAGGAGCGAATTTCTGGGTATAACGTAATTAAGTGCGGGTCCCTGCAACAGCGATTAGTCAAACTTCCGTTGCCATGGAGACCTGCCCAAACTAAGCGTTACAACTTGATTATTTGCCCCTTTCGGGTGCGGGCGTGTTCACAGCTATAGTAACATCATGGGTGGGTGACCGGTGGCTTAATCTCGAACAGTGAGTTTTCTGCAAAGTGAAATAGCCTTTAGACTGAAGAAAATAAAGTGGAATTTACATTTTAGCTTTTTAGATTATTCCACTATATAGATCTCGGTTTTATGACGTTTCTTATAATTATCGAACGATATTTAAGGCCTACAGACAATTCATTACAAAAATTGTTATCAATGTAATAAGGCTCTTATAAATCTTAGGATTTATTTTTATCATGCTCACAGGGATATGTCCAGCAGTGGACTAATATAACCTGAAGAAGAAGACGAGAAGAAGATGCTCAGATTTTTTTTCAATTCAATATATTTATTTCAGACATTGCAACCATATTGATGAAAATAAATTAACTATAATTAACTAATAAATAAAATTGGAACCAGCAAGTTTTTAAATAAATCACTTGAATGTTCTCAAGTGTTTTATTTAAAAAACAAATAATATCAAACAATATATTTTGCGTAGCCACTATTTGAGATACCACTGTTCTATCGACCACATGACAGGGCAGTCATATCTGCCGGCTATAACTCCCAGGATGCTGTTAGCGCTGCCTCAGACCCGGCTGAGCAGCGAGGCAGCTCTTTTCCGCATAATTGCATGCGGAAAAGAGCTGCCTCGGGCCTCTGCCTCAAGCCATCTATGCAAGCCTCAGCAAACACAGCTTGTCAGCTTTCACGTGTATAGAAATCAGCAGTCTTATACTACATTCTTATTGCATTAACATTTTACAATGTATGAGCAATGAGCATTGCACTAAAATATCTGGTCCATTGCTAGACATAGATAGCCTTTCTCTCAGAGAGAGAGTATGTCATTCTCATCGCGGGCTGGCAATCTCAAGCGCTAAGATTTCTAAACACCTGAGACACTGACGTTTCTTCACGGTTGGCCTCCTTCACCGTTACTTGACAAATGTACGTAGCTTAGAAAAAAGGCATTGGTAAGCGGATCATGAAGTTAAAGTGGAGATGGGCGGGACACTTGGCTATAAGGGAAGACGGCCGTTGGACCAGGGCAGTATCGGAGTGGTGGCCAAGGGAGGAAAGGAGGTTGGTAGGCAGATCCCCGACACATTGGTCAGACGACATCGAAGGGTAGCGGGTCAGAAATGGATCAGATTAGCACAGGACCGTGAGGAATGGCGCAGTAAAAACGAGGCCTATACCCAGCAGTGGGTTGATGTGCGCTGTAGACGCAGCAAACGAAAATTCTTCTTCTTCTCTGGTCCTTTTACTCCTCCGTGGAGACTGGTGTTGACACAAGAGCTTTCTATTTATCTTTGTTCATGGCTAGGGATGGTAGCTCCAGCCAAGCTTTCCCCTTCTCCTTCGAGAAGAGAGAGATCAGTCGGAGACAGAGAAACAAGCATTAATATTTCTAAACTGTCTCATCTCGTACATGTAACCCGAGATAAGCCAGTCCTTTTCTTCTACCCCAAGACGCACAATCGCCTTCGCCCAGCGACAAAAAAATAATTACTCCATCAACGGCGACATACGTTGCCGACACACATCTCAATCTCGACGGATCCCATTCATTCGCCTTCAATGCGCCTCGTCACAAACTAGATTACGAATATTCGCGTAAGCCGACCGGACGCCTAAGGCACAGAATATGTACCGTCAGAAGTAGACGCGCTGTTAGGCAGCGCAGGTGTCCGGGGGTTCAAAATCAAATCACCGAGTACACTGTTGCAGTTTATTGATGGCACCAATACACGTTAATAATAATTTGGAAACAGAGTTAAATGTGGCCTATTCTCTAATCTTGACACTAAGTCTAATTACTGGTAAAGACTATGCGTGAGTGCTGTGACTGCCGCGCGATGGGCGCGGAAAAACACTTTTATTTACTCTTTAGTGCTGACTATGACAAAATATAGGTGAGGCGGGGAACCGAACATTACAGCGCGCACATACATCTAGCGATTCTGTTGTGTGAAAGTTATTATTATCATTATAAAATAGGTACACAGTTCTTCCGTCGCGTTTACTTAGCGGCCCGCGGATTCCATCATATCTTGTTACGAAGCTTTTTTGTCACTCCATATCCGGGCCCGCACCACCCGGCCCTCTCGACCCAGAAAGCGAGGGGGCCTGTTGACACAATTACGCCCAGGCATCCGTCGGCGCCCGGAAATTATATTGTGTTTGATTTCTTCAGTTGATGCCGCGGATCGGCTCCGAGGAATTGACAGATTGGCTGATTATTTAGTTAGTTAGTTATTTATTTACACAGTTCTTGTAACATTACAGTCAACACCAAATCGTTACAGAACTAAAGACAACATCTCACAACGATCTCTCTAGCATTATCTTACATTCATCCATTAAAACTTTTATCCCATCCACAAACAAATCACAGTGAGTGGCTGCTTCTAGCACGGAGCTCAGCAGCCGCAGCGCGCGCTACGGGCGAGAACTGAAGCAGGTTGGTGCGCGCGCGCGGCACGGCCAGCAGCCGGTGCTGCCGCGCCCTGAGGTACCTATCAGGCACATGGAGGTTTACCATCCTTTCAACAAGATCGATACAATCGATATTATTCCTTATATATTAAGTGTGAATTTTGCCAAGGCCAATCATCTCCTTAGCTCGAGTGAATTATAACCTAGATGCCCCTGTAGAAAAAGTGTCGGACATAGAAAAGGATAATATCCTTGTTTATAGGATAATATCCTTGATTAATGCACACAGGGCGGTGGTAGCAGAGCGGTGTAGAACGCCGGCCTCTCAAACGGGAGGTCGTGGTTTCAAACCCCGGCATGTACCAATGACTTTGTTTTCTAAGTTATGTACATTTGTGAAATTATAATAGCAATACCACTCGCCGACGGTGAAGGAAAACATCGTAAGGAAACCCTAGTCTGAGGTGTTAGCGTACCTCAGCGCTTGCTACGTACAATGGCCCAACTATGAGGCTAAGTGCGGAAATCTCAGGTCTAACTAACTAGTGCACTAACGGCGGCGCTGATAGAACGCTGGGTTTGTTTCGATGGTTTGGCCGTTGATGTTCCAAATGTAAAAAATTGTAATAGAATTGTAACCAAGTCGACGCAGTGATCTTGGCAACGCTGATTTTCAGCCACTATCCACAAAAAACTAATAACTAAACTTACAATATAAGTTGTACCTAGAATTAACTATTTACAACTATTAATGCCGCCGTCTGCACTTTTAGGTTAAGAAATATCTGTGTAATTTCCATTTTTATGTACAAAAAAGGGGTTTTCTATCTCTACCTATCTATGTACAAAATACTGTACATACTACTTTTTTATGAAGCCTATATACGTCTTTCAAGCCTCCACCAATGCGGACTTGGCCCCCGTGGTGGAGTATGGCCTATACCTTCCTCAGGGAAGAGACCCGTGCCCCTCGGTGGGGACAAATGGGGTTGATGATGATGACATACGTCCCACTGCAGGGCACATGCCTTCTCTCGGAGAGAGAGAGAGAGTACGGACTTGATTGGCAATTTCCAGCGCTGAGGTGCACTGTGCATCTTGTATCTGTGTGTAGGCTATTATTATATATTAAACGGGTCTGATAAAGAAAAGAAAGAAAACAACAGTTACACACAAATAAAGATAAGATAAGATAAGACAAGACAAGACAAGACAAGACAAGACAAGACAAGACAAGACAAGACAAGACAAGACAAGACAAGACAAGACAAGACAAGACAAGACAAGACAAGACAAGACAAGACAAGACAAGACAAGACAAGACAAGACAAGACAAGACAAGACAAGACAAGACAAGACAAGACAAGACAAGACAAGACAAGACAAGACAAGACAAGACAAGACAAGACAAGACAAGACAAGACAAGACAAGACAAGACAAGACAAGACAAGACAAGACAAGACAAGACAAGACAAGACAAGACAAGACAAGACAAGACAAGACAAGACAAGACAAGACAAGACAAGACAAGACAAGACAAGACAAGACAAGACAAGACAAGACAAGACAAGACAAGACAAGACAAGACAAGACAAGACAAGACAAGACAAGACAAGACAAGACAAGACAAGACAAGACAAGACAAGACAAGACAAGACAAGACAAGACAAGACAAGACAAGACAAGACAAGACAAGACAAGACAAGACAAGACAAGACAAGACAAGACAAGACAAGACAAGACAAGACAAGACAAGACAAGACAAGACAAGACAAGACAAGACAAGACAAGACAAGACAAGACAAGACAAGACAAGACAAGACAAGACAAGACAAGACAAGACAAGACAAGACAAGACAAGACAAGACAAGACAAGACAAGACAAGACAAGACAAGACAAGACAAGACAAGACAAGACAAGACAAGACAAGACAAGACAAGACAAGACAAGACAAGACAAGACAAGACAAGACAAGACAAGACAAGACAAGACAAGACAAGACAAGACAAGACAAGACAAGACAAGACAAGACAAGACAAGACAAGACAAGACAAGACAAGACAAGACAAGACAAGACAAGACAAGACAAGACAAGACAAGACAAGACAAGACAAGACAAGACAAGACAAGACAAGACAAGACAAGACAAGACAAGACAAGACAAGACAAGACAAGACAAGACAAGACAAGACAAGACAAGACAAGACAAGACAAGACAAGACAAGACAAGACAAGACAAGACAAGACAAGACAAGACAAGACAAGACAAGACAAGACAAGACAAGACAAGACAAGACAAGACAAGACAAGACAAGACAAGACAAGACAAGACAAGACAAGACAAGACAAGACAAGACAAGACAAGACAAGACAAGACAAGACAAGACAAGACAAGACAAGACAAGACAAGACAAGACAAGACAAGACAAGACAAGACAAGACAAGACAAGACAAGACAAGACAAGACAAGACAAGACAAGACAAGACAAGACAAGACAAGACAAGACAAGACAAGACAAGACAAGACAAGACAAGACAAGACAAGACAAGACAAGACAAGACAAGACAAGACAAGACAAGACAAGACAAGACAAGACAAGACAAGACAAGACAAGACAAGACAAGACAAGACAAGACAAGACAAGACAAGACAAGACAAGACAAGACAAGACAAGACAAGACAAGACAAGACAAGACAAGACAAGACAAGACAAGACAAGACAAGACAAGACAAGACAAGACAAGACAAGACAAGACAAGACAAGACAAGACAAGACAAGACAAGACAAGACAAGACAAGACAAGACAAGACAAGACAAGACAAGACAAGACAAGACAAGACAAGACAAGACAAGACAAGACAAGACAAGACAAGACAAGACAAGACAAGACAAGACAAGACAAGACAAGACAAGACAAGACAAGACAAGACAAGACAAGACAAGACAAGACAAGACAAGACAAGACAAGACAAGACAAGACAAGACAAGACAAGACAAGACAAGACAAGACAAGACAAGACAAGACAAGACAAGACAAGACAAGACAAGACAAGACAAGACAAGACAAGACAAGACAAGACAAGACAAGACAAGACAAGACAAGACAAGACAAGACAAGACAAGACAAGACAAGACAAGACAAGACAAGACAAGACAAGACAAGACAAGACAAGACAAGACAAGACAAGACAAGACAAGACAAGACAAGACAAGACAAGACAAGACAAGACAAGACAAGACAAGACAAGACAAGACAAGACAAGACAAGACAAGACAAGACAAGACAAGACAAGACAAGACAAGACAAGACAAGACAAGACAAGACAAGACAAGACAAGACAAGACAAGACAAGACAAGACAAGACAAGACAAGACAAGACAAGACAAGACAAGACAAGACAAGACAAGACAAGACAAGACAAGACAAGACAAGACAAGACAAGACAAGACAAGACAAGACAAGACAAGACAAGACAAGACAAGACAAGACAAGACAAGACAAGACAAGACAAGACAAGACAAGACAAGACAAGACAAGACAAGACAAGACAAGACAAGACAAGACAAGACAAGACAAGACAAGACAAGACAAGACAAGACAAGACAAGACAAGACAAGACAAGACAAGACAAGACAAGACAAGACAAGACAAGACAAGACAAGACAAGACAAGACAAGACAAGACAAGACAAGACAAGACAAGACAAGACAAGACAAGACAAGACAAGACAAGACAAGACAAGACAAGACAAGACAAGACAAGACAAGACAAGACAAGACAAGACAAGACAAGACAAGACAAGACAAGACAAGACAAGACAAGACAAGACAAGACAAGACAAGACAAGACAAGACAAGACAAGACAAGACAAGACAAGACAAGACAAGACAAGACAAGACAAGACAAGACAAGACAAGACAAGACAAGACAAGACAAGACAAGACAAGACAAGACAAGACAAGACAAGACAAGACAAGACAAGACAAGACAAGACAAGACAAGACAAGACAAGACAAGACAAGACAAGACAAGACAAGACAAGACAAGACAAGACAAGACAAGACAAGACAAGACAAGACAAGACAAGACAAGACAAGACAAGACAAGACAAGACAAGACAAGACAAGACAAGACAAGACAAGACAAGACAAGACAAGACAAGACAAGACAAGACAAGACAAGACAAGACAAGACAAGACAAGACAAGACAAGACAAGACAAGACAAGACAAGACAAGACAAGACAAGACAAGACAAGACAAGACAAGACAAGACAAGACAAGACAAGACAAGACAAGACAAGACAAGACAAGACAAGACAAGACAAGACAAGACAAGACAAGACAAGACAAGACAAGACAAGACAAGACAAGACAAGACAAGACAAGACAAGACAAGACAAGACAAGACAAGACAAGACAAGACAAGACAAGACAAGACAAGACAAGACAAGACAAGACAAGACAAGACAAGACAAGACAAGACAAGACAAGACAAGACAAGACAAGACAAGACAAGACAAGACAAGACAAGACAAGACAAGACAAGACAAGACAAGACAAGACAAGACAAGACAAGACAAGACAAGACAAGACAAGACAAGACAAGACAAGACAAGACAAGACAAGACAAGACAAGACAAGACAAGACAAGACAAGACAAGACAAGACAAGACAAGACAAGACAAGACAAGACAAGACAAGACAAGACAAGACAAGACAAGACAAGACAAGACAAGACAAGACAAGACAAGACAAGACAAGACAAGACAAGACAAGACAAGACAAGACAAGACAAGACAAGACAAGACAAGACAAGACAAGACAAGACAAGACAAGACAAGACAAGACAAGACAAGACAAGACAAGACAAGACAAGACAAGACAAGACAAGACAAGACAAGACAAGACAAGACAAGACAAGACAAGACAAGACAAGACAAGACAAGACAAGACAAGACAAGACAAGACAAGACAAGACAAGACAAGACAAGACAAGACAAGACAAGACAAGACAAGACAAGACAAGACAAGACAAGACAAGACAAGACAAGACAAGACAAGACAAGACAAGACAAGACAAGACAAGACAAGACAAGACAAGACAAGACAAGACAAGACAAGACAAGACAAGACAAGACAAGACAAGACAAGACAAGACAAGACAAGACAAGACAAGACAAGACAAGACAAGACAAGACAAGACAAGACAAGACAAGACAAGACAAGACAAGATAAGATAAGATAAGAATATTCTTTATTGTACACTGGAAAAACAACAAATACAAAACAATTGCAAATATACATAGTACAATTGGCGGCCTTATTGCTAAAAGCAATTTCTTCCAGACAACCTTACGATGGAAAGTTGCTGAAGGAAATTAGAAAGACGGGTAGCTAGTGCAAATTTGAATATTGATACATCTCTTCTCTCTCTCTTCTTCAACCCATAGCCACCCAATGCTGAGTGTAGGTCTCTTCCAATGCACGCCATTTATTTCGGTCTTGGGCTTTTCGAATCCAGTCCTTTCCTGCCACCTTGACCAGGTCGTCAGTCCATCTTGTTGGTTGCCTGCCTACACTTCTGCGCCCCTCTCTAGGCCTCCAAACCAGTACTTGATACATTATATTGATACATACTTATAAATAAATTAAAGTACAAAGACAAAGAAAGTATTGGCCGTAAAAATAACTAAAAAACACATTGAAAACTTTGTCGCGGTGTGTCTCTGCTGCTGCAAATGGCACTGACTCAGCATAATGCTGGGGGCGTGAACCCTCGGCGCTGATTTTCAGTCAGTACCGAGAGCCCTGAGTGCTCTAGAGCGCGGCGTGGCCTGCTGCAAAGTAATAAATAAAACAATATAATAAATACATTTAACATAACAGTAAAGACAGTCGACATAATAATAAACGTGTGTAAACAAAATAAAAATATTGCTTTATAGTTAGGCCAACTTAGCGAAATATGTCAATGAATAAATAATACATATCTGTGCATATTCATATAAAAGAAAATAAACGTGGACATTATAATGTACTTGTATTTAAATATGAAATATTAATTATAAATACATTATATAATTACATATCGCTCATTTGGCAGAATAATGACGCAAATGTACTTTTTTGCCAATTTGAGTTAAGTATGCCAAAACACCCGAAATAACTGTTTACACTTGGGGAAAAAATTACAGTAATGTAGTTTTGTTTTTTATCGCGTGACAGCGCCACTGTCGTTGTGGCATTTTGACAAAGTTCTTACACTTCTGAATGAAACAACGGTCTCTCCTGTAAAATTGGAAAAAGGACATTTGCGTCAATATTCTGCCAAATGAGCGATATATGGTAAAGATAGAATAAATACGCATCCTCGATGCGATCACATACTCGTAGATTACGTCAATCGCGATTATATACTCGTATTAGGTGAAACCTAATTATATTAATTCCCGATATTTCGGCAGCGTTGCGGTAGCCGTGGTCACGGGTAGACGGGTAGGCGAGAACAGTGGCGTTTTACCTAATAAATACATACATACATAACCTCACCCCTGTATCCCAGAAAGGTAGGCAGAGACCAGGGACTGCCATTTGCCACGATCCTGACAGATCACCTTCGCTTCATCAACGTTCGTAAGTCGTTGCATGCACGCACGCCGGTTCCGGGTACTGTTTATCTTCCCCTTTGCTAATACACCCCCTATTTGGTCGACGTATGTCCGCCTGGGACCGACCTAATAAATAATCGCCCTTAGACACGTTTAATCGAATCATTGAGAAATACTATTGTAAGTAGGTTCTTCTGTTGATTGACTCTGTGGTTCAGTGGGAATGACGGGAGATGAAATGATTTACGACTGCTTTCTTTCTCGGGTTGTGATTGCTAATATGATATGAAGTTGCGTCTATGATACGAGCATATTCTGTGATGCGCTCCGCGTTTGGTGTTGGATAAGCTACAAATGAAATTTATACCTTTAAAACCTTCTCTCAATTAATAAAGTAAGGTATAATGTTGCTTCCTTTTTGTGTTTTTTTCATTGTGTGTGCCAAAATATAGTGTTTTTGTTACAGTACTGAAAAATTCTACCTGAAAAGAATGATTTCAGTCAATAGCTTCGGTAACTGGTGCCAAAAAACGCAATAAATATTTTTGTTTTGGTAAGATTATACTATAGTATTTTCTAAGGTTAACACGAGCTGTAGACATAATTAAAACTGTTTTTATACGGATTTATGCTCGTTTATTACATTTTTACAATTTTCCAACGTTTCGGCACTTTTTCAGGTGCCGTCATCCGGGACCACGGCACCTGAAAAAGTGCCGAAACGTTGGAAAATTGTAAAAATGTAATAAACGAGCATAAATCCGTATAAAAACAGTTTTAATTAAGATTATACTATTTAAAAACCTATTTAGAGGCTAAAAAATTTAATTTAATTTAATTTTTAAATTTGTTCCTTAGCACGGGTTAGTGCATTCAAAATAAAAATAGTGTAAGATTATACTATGATTATTTTTAGCCTCTAAATAGGTTTTTAAATTTGTCCTTAGCTCGGGTTAGTGCATTAAAAATAAAAATAGTATAATCATGTGGGTACAGTGATATCGTTCCGATGTAAAACCTAACTGCAAAGTAGGTAGTCGGGGCTGTAAGTAATGCAATTTGCTTAAGCCAGATGTCGCTGCCTGTACGTAATACAGAGAATATTGTAAAGAGGTTCGAAATTTTACTGATGCCGGTGAGTCGCCCATTGGCTCAATTGGTAGAGCGCTGGCACGGATAGCCAGAGGTTGCGGGTTCGAATCCCGGCATGGGTGAAATTTTTAGCCTCTAAATAGGTTTTTAAATTTGTCTTTAGCACGGGTTAGTGCATTAAAAATAAAAATAGTATAACCTTCCTATTATTATTGTTCGATATCAACCCTTGTATGTCCCCACTGTTGGGGCACGAGTCTCTTCCTGTATCGCAGGAAAGTTAAGCCATACTCCACCACGGGGGCCAAATCCGGGTTGGATATTATTATTGTTGTTCCGACATATTACATATTCGTTAGACCCATACAAAATACAACTAAATGACTTATGTTACAGGTGCTAGCTCGACTATAGATTCAATACAATAAGTTCGTAGATAACATCCAAGAACCGACACAAGCTAGAAAAGTTTGTTTTCTAGTTTGACCTGGCCAGGGATCGAACCCGAGACCTTCGGTTTACAGTGCCAAACCACTGCGCCACCGAGGCCGTCAATTTTTAATGAAATAATTGGATAGATATTACTTTCTAGGGCTGTACAACTCTTATATTTAACAGTCACGCTCGCAAAATGGCCTCGCTTTTGCTTTTCATCAGGATAGGTAGATCAACTGCAATTTTGTCTCGGGTTCTTTAAAGCATTTTCGGGTTTCTCCCGTCACAAGCCAGATAGAAGCCAAAAAAGCTTCCAAAACCCACCGCCGCGGCAATCGAACCGTCATTCCGGTTTTCGGGGAATGTCCGCCGCCGGACAATCACGTTTCGTCCGAAAACAAAATCAAAACTCGGTTTTGTAATTACGCGCGGCGGCCGTACCGAAACGTGACACAATTTCGCACCAAATGAGTCCGCCAGGGCCGGCTCCAGTGATTTGTTACTCGACGCTCGAGTGACGGCGTCAGTGGGCTTCGCTGTGATATGTTGGTGCTTTATTGTCGTGTGTAAAGTAGGACCCAGAGGTTTTTTTTGGAACCGTAAGGGCTGGTTATTGTTACATGAATGTCTGAGCTTGGTCTTTGATAGAGATCGAATCCTCGTTTTAAAAGAACGGCGTGGTGCCGGGCGCCCACATTTAAAATTATGCTTTTGGAACAAACCCTTATTTATAAGAAAGCAATTTCTCAAAATACTCCTCAATTATATTTATCTCTTTCTTTTTTTGACGATAAAAACTTTTTTTTTTCAGTACAATTAAGATATGTATTTCTAATTATAAGTTAAATCTAAAAACTAACAAAACAAACCTAATTAACCTAAAAGCCAATTACTGCGCCCAGATCATCGCCGCCTCTGGGGAGGGTCAATTTAAATAGTACTCTGTATTAAGTATACTATTTTTATTTTTAATGCACTAACCCGTGCTAAGGACATTTTTTACGAAACTATTTAGAGGCTAAAAATTCCACCCATGCCGGGATTTGAACCCGCGACCTCTGGCTATCTGGCCGTGCCAGCGCTCTTTCCAACTGAGCTAATGGGCGACTCACCGGCATCAGTGAAATTTCGAACCTCTTTACACTATTCTCTGTATTACGTGCAGGCAGCGACATCTGGCTTAAGTAAATTGCATCACTTACAGCCCCGACTACCTACTTTGCAGTTAGGTTTTTCTATAATTCTGTAGTAAGGGAAAAGGCGAAAGTCTAATGCATTTGAAGAATGTTCTTAGGAATCGCGTTTTCAGACTGTTAATATTCTTTTCTGGTCAGTTGTACTACGCTCAGCGTGACAGAGTATTCAAGATGAAATTTGGTTTTGCTATCCATAAAAGAGCCCATCTAAGAAGATAGCTTTGATCGCCTTTGTCGGATACGACGCGAAGGACATACATACATATTTTATGAATCACGAAGCTCATTACATAATTATGTGCAAATACGTCATAAATTAAGATAGTTTATCTAATAAACAATTGTTGTAGAAGCGCTTGTGGCCTAGGCGAACCGAGTGATTGGAATCAATCACTTGGTTAAGCAACAACAGGCGCGGTCAGGTACGGGATGGGTGAGAGTCCCGTGACTACCGCTAGTGGCATTTTTCCGAGCGCTTCCGTGCTTCGCAAGGCACGTAAAGCCGTTGGTGCCGGCTGTCATATAATGGCAGTCGTTAAGCCATGTCAGAGGCCTTATGGGCGGCTTGATAACTTCTGACAGTAAGGCCCGCCACTGTCTTACAATCCTCCACCAACCCGGACTTGGCCCCCGTGGTGGAGTATGGCCTAACCTTCCTGCGATGCAGGAAGAGACCCGTGCCCCAGCAGTGGGGACATACAAGGGTTGATAACGAAACAATTGTTATTAGACCCATTGTTATAAACAAATACTTGACAATAAAAAGAATCGAACTATTCTGTAATTCCTGACGTCGAAAAGTTAAACACATTTGTGTAACAATGCAAAACTCACATAGTTTAATTTGGACCAAAAGTTTCGCAGAAAAAGTTTCATTAGAAACGCTGAAAATGTCTGATGAAGCTTTTTGACGACCTCTGTGGCGTAGCGGTAGCGCGTCTGCCTACCATGCAAGAGGTCCCGGGTTCAAATCCCGGCTGGAAACAAAAAAAAAGTCCAGGTCTTGGATGTTTAAATGTTTGTGATGTCGTTGTTTCTGGTTTCCACGACACAGGTTATCCTAGTGTGGGGCCAGAAGCAATGTATGTGCCAGTATGTAAAATGTTATGTTATGTTTTTCATCAGAACTAGATTTTTCAGATGTCCCGACAACGTCCTTATCTAGGCATTGAGACGACACAAAATCAATGCAATACTCCTAAGTGAAGCGAAAGTTGAACTTCTTCATCAGAAAGTACTAGTGAACTAGATTTTTTGCACATCCCGGCGACGTCCTATCCCGGGCACCTAAAGGATTAATGAGACGTCAAAGATATATAAATAAATGCAAAACGTCTACAGTTTAATTTGAAGCATGAGTATCTTCTATTTCTTACAGGCTGAAGTAAATATAGTGATTAGGAGCCCAGCGAATAAAGTGAAGCGAAAGTTGAACTTTTTCATCAGAAAACCAGTGAACTCGATTTTTCGAGATCAACGAGATCGTTTAAATAAGAGTTTAAGAGTATAAGTTTCTCCTTTTTGTTACAAGTTTGAAGTAATTATAGTGATTAAGAGCAAAGCTAGTTGAAATAGCCAATCCGCGGTGGGCACAAGCCCGTACTTTCTCTCTGAAAGAAGGCCTGTGCCATGCAGTAGGACGTTTATTATAGGCTGCATGAAAAAAAAGCAAAGCGAGGAAAGTGAAGCGAAAGTTAAACTTTTTCATCCGAAAGTGCCAGTGAACTCGATTTTTCGCACGTCCCGGCGTCGTATTATCCCGGCGCCTGGAGGATTAATGAGACGACACAAATAAGTGTCCGTTCAATTATTAATTCTGTCTTCTTCTATCACCTGAGGGTCTACTCGGCCTCTGTAGCGATTCTATCGTTCGCCGGAAATCGCATAAAAACAGCGGCATTGTTTTTGGGGCACGCGTGGTATTTAAGCCAGTGTTAAGCCTGTGCCCAGAGTGCTTAGTGCGAGTTTGACAGATCCAATCGAATAACTTTACTACCGCGTTAATCGAGCATTGAGTAGTGAGTATGAGTAAGTTAACCGTTCGAACTGGCAAAACGCTGTCACAGTACAACTCGCACTCGCGTTTATTCGTGTTTTGGCTAGTAAACGTGTTTTCTTCTCAACGTAAACCATTACAACTCGCACTCAGCTATTTTAATTTTCATACTTGTCGCTAGGTGGCGCTTCCGCGATGCCATAGAAATATGAGTTTACGTTTACGCGATCGAGTAGTTAAAAAACTCGCACTAAGCACTCTGCAGTGGGACGTTTATAGGCTACATAACAAAAAGAATAATACTGTACACGGAAGCACATTATTATAAAACGTGTAAAGATACAGAGTACATTGGGGGCGTGTTAAAACATGTTTTTTAATACAGTCGCTCAAAAAGTGGCGTATTGCAGGGACGTATAGCGTTCGGGATGTGGGCTTATTACACACTCGTGTTTTTTTTTACCTTTCCCGAACTCGTGCGTTCTCTTTCCCAACTGTCAAAATAATATCTGTTAAAAAGAAAAACCAACCATGAAGTTTTTACTAAAAAAAACATAGAAGTTTTTATGATTCATGCAAATACGTATATTTCTAAAAAGAAGCTACTAATTTGTTTCAATATAAAAATTAATGATTTGATTGAATGAGTTAGGTTACTTTTCATTTCATTTCATCTCGTTAAATTTCCTTTTCATTTCATATCAATAAAAAAGTTCTACTGAAGACTTGGCTGTATGGGCATAATTCCCTTTGCCTACCAGCATGGGTGAAGAAAAAAAATCTCTGCTTATATTCTTTTACAGGTGGCGGTATATTTCAAATATTTTTTCTTTATTTAATTGCTTATTTTTTTCGCAACTGTATTAAAAATAGTCGTTCAGTACACGTGTGGAAACGTCATTGCAACTTGCTCCGACTATCAGCCCTCGCCTTCGGCTGCGCCTCGGCTCGGGTAGACATTTAATTTTGTCGGAACTCTTTGCAATGGCAGCCTTTCCGCACTTGTAGTGAAATATACTATTTTGTCCGCGCTGCAAATTTGGCTAATTTTGAGATATGACATGTTGCCAGACCACACTATTTTAAAAACCTATTTAGAGGCTAAAATTCCACCCATTGATTCACACCCGGGATTCGAACCCGTGATCTCTGGCTTACCGTGCAAGCGCTCTTTCCAACTGAGCTAATAGGCGACTCACCGTTTGTAGCCTCTAAATAGATTTTTTAAATTGTCCTTAGCACGGATTAGTGCATTAAGGGTCTGTTTCACAATCTGCAGATAAAGTTCCGGATAAGCTATCCGCAATTAGGGCTGTCGTTTGTTCTGAATTACAAGCCATAAACGAACACACGCAATATAGACATATTTATTTAAATTTAAAACAAACGGCAGCCCTGGTTGCGGATAGCTTATCTGAAACTTTATATGAACATTGTGAAACAGGGGCTAAAAATAGTAAGATCACACTTTGTCACATTTCAAGCGCCGGAGTAGGGGCCCTGCCACCGTTCCGACGAGTGTTCTGTCTCAATTTAATTTGACATGACAGATATCCCTTGTTCACATTATTATGGGGCGAGCGTGCCATTATTAATTCTTTGCAGGGCTGTTGTTTTTGCCCTTTAAATTACTAGCTGTAACGGTGAACTTCGTGCTGCCACTGAATCCGTTTAAACGATACTTGTTACTATGGCAACGCAATAAATAAATATATCTTAGTGTCGCCGCACACGGGCCACACGCGACAGCCACAAACGCCGCCACGAGAAGCTAGAAGCGGCTACAAAGGTAGCTGAAGCGCGCGACAGCCACTTGTGGCCGGTGGTCGACACTTGCAGTCGGTGGCTGCTACTTTTTTTAACCCTTGCGTGGCGTGCAGTATCATAATGGACTCTGACGAAGAAGGTTTAATTGCGCTATTTTTGATAAAAAGACGTCGTAGAAGACGAAACCGTAGTTATTGGATACATCCAGTTTTAACGAATGTACACAAATGCAACGAACATTTCGATAATCTTCTAAACCATTCTAAAAAGTTTTTCACACATTTTCGTTTAAGTATAGGTACGTTTAGGGAACTACATGCTCTATTATATGCTGGATTAAAGCACCACGACACCAACATGCGGAAAAGCATCGCACCTGCGGAAAGACTAGCTATCACATTAAGGTAAGTTTCACAACAATTTCAATAAACAATTCGCAGATTTCTTCCCAGGCCTTCACTTTTTCTTCCCTATTAATATAACTATCACTTTTTGAATCCCAAATCTCAGGACGGGATTGTATCCCTGATATAAAATTCTATATCCATATTTATCTACCTATATGAACCACAGACGACCATGCGTTACCGTCGACTTTACAGCACAGGTTAAGGGTCACCGCACACGGGCCACCGGCCACAACCACAAAACGCCGCCACTGGCATATTTCCTGTAATTTTCATACATTTTATATGGACTCGCCGCACACGGTTGGCGCCGGTGGCGGCCACACGCTACAAATCGTCGCAGCTTGCTTCTTGTGGCTAGCACCGGCCACTAAACGTCGACACAAAAAGCCGCCACACGCCACTCGCGCGAGACCGCGCCCCCCTCTCCTTTGCCTCAGTTAACCTATGCTGTAAAGTCGACGGTAACGCACGGTACGGTAGTATGTGGTTCATATAGGTAGATAAATATGGATATATAATTATATAAATCAGGGATTCAAACCCGACCTGAGATTTGGGATTCAAAAAGTGATCGTTATAGTAATAGAGGGGAAAAAGTGAAGGCCTGGGAAGAAATCTGCGAATTGTTAATTGAAATTGTTGTGAAACTTACCTTAATGTAATAGCTAGTCTTTCCGCAGGTGCGATGCTTTTCCGCATGTTGGTGTCGTGGTGCTTTAATCCAGTATATAATAAAGCATGTAGTTCCCAAAACGTACCTATAATTAAACGAAAATGTTTGAAAAACTTTTTAGAATGGTTTAGAAGATTATCGAAATGTTCGTTGCATTTGTGTAGATTCGTTAAAACTGGAAGTAGGTATCCAATAACTTCAGTTTCGTCTTCTACGACGACGTCTTTTTATCAAAAGTAGCGCAATTAAACCTTCTTCGTCGGAGTCCATTATGATACTGCACGCCACGCAAGGGTTAAAAAAAGTAGCAGCCACCGACCGCAAGTGTCGACCACCGGCCACAAGTGGCTGTCGCGCGCTTCAGCTACCTTTGTAGCCGCTTCTAGCTTCTCGTGGCGGCGTTTGTGGCTGTCGCGTGTGGCCCGTGTGCGGCGACACTAACTGAGGCAAAAGAGAGAGGGAAGCGGAATCGCGCGAGTGGCGTGTGGCGACTTTTTGTGTCGGCGTTTAGTGGCCGGTGCGAGCCACAAGAAGCAAGCTGCGTCGATTTGTAGCGTGTGGCTGCCACCGGCGCCAACCGTGTGCGGCGAGTCCTTAAAATGTATGAAAATTACAGGAAATATGCCAGTGGCGGCGTTTTGTGGTTGTGGCCGGTGGCCCGTGTGCGGTGACCCTAAGTGTCGCCGCACACGGGCCACACGCGACAGCCACAAACGCCGCCACGAGAAGCTAGAAGCGGCTACAAAGGTAGCTGAAGCGCGCGACAGCCACTTGTGGCCGGTGGTCGACACTTGCGGTCGGTGGCTGCTACTTTTTTTAACCCTTGCGTGGCGTGCAGTATCATAATGGACTCTGACGAAAAAGGTTTAATTGCGCTACTTTTGATAAAAAGACGTCGTCGTAGAAGACGAAACCGTAGTTATTGGATACATCCAGTTTTAACGAATGTACACAAATGCAACGAACATTTCGATAATCTTCTAAACCATTCTAAAAAGTTTTTCAAACATTTTCGTTTAAGTATAGTTACGTTTTGGGAACTACATGCTCTATTATATGCTGAATTAAAGCACCACGACACCAACATGCGGAAAAAGCATCGCACCTGCGGAAAGACTAGCTATCACATTAAGGTAAGTTTAACAACAATTTCAATAAACAATTCGCAGATTTCTTCCCAGGCCTTCACTTTTTCTCCTCTATTACTATAACTATCACTTTTTGAATCCCAAATCTCAGGACGGGATTGTATCCCTGATATAAAATTCTATATCCATATTTATCTACCTATATGAACCACAGACGACCGTGCGTTACCGTCGACTTTACAGCACAGGTTATCTGAGGCAAAGGAGAGAGGGGCGCGGAATCGCGCGAGTGGCGTGTGGCGGCTTTTTGTGTCGACGTTTAGTGGCCGGTGCGAGCCACAAGAAGCAAGCTGCGACGATTTGTAGCGTGTGGCCGCCACCGGCGCCAACCGTGTGCGGCGAGTCCATATAAATTGTATGAAAATTACAGGAAATATGCCAGTGGCGGCGTTTTGTGGTTGTGGCCGGTGGCCCGTGTGCGGTGACCCTTAGAGTTTGGCTTGACAAAAGAGTACTGTAAAAATAAAATATGTATTATCCCACGGGAACGCATTACCGGGATATTAAAATGCTACGTCTCAATTCAGATCTTTGTCTATCTGCACGCTACTCAATTCAGATCTTTGTCTATCTGCACGCTAAGTTTCATGTTAATCCGTTCACTGTTAATGCTTTATTAAGTAAAAAACATCCAAATATCTTGACAAACTTTCACCTTTATAATTTGTAGGTATTTAAAGTTTTGTGGTAACATAACCTACTTATTTACCTTTATTCTGTCTGTTTGTGTCCTAACTCAAAAATGTAAACTTTCCGCCATAAATAATAACAATGGTCTTCGTTCGTCATGCATGAGATGATTTTATTCAGTGTCCAGTGGTGCCGTTACTCATACTAGATGAGTCAAGGAACCTCACGGACGCTGCAGTGCTTAAAACATTGTTTTTTACATAATAAAGGCTTGCCCAGCACCTTTACATTCTTGAGAGCTTAGTCGGCCTAACCCGCAGGAAATATTAGCTAACTCGTGCGGAGCCAAACAAACCGCGCGTTTCCTCACGATGTTTTCCTTTAGCGTTAGCGTATGATATTGCTACTAAAAATTGGCAACTGTACGTAAAAAATCTATTTAGGGGCTAAAAATCACCCATGTACGTAATACAGAGAATATTGTAAAGAGGTTCGAAATTGCACTGATGCCGGCGAGTCGTCCATTAGCTCAGTTGGAAAGAGCGCTAGCACGGATAGCCAGAGGTCGCGGGTTCGCGGTGGAATTTTTAGCCTCTAAATCGTTATCCCTTGTATGTCCCCACTGCTGGGGCACGGGTCTCTTCCTGCAGCGCAGGTAGGTTAGGCCATACTCCACTACGGCCTCTAAATAGGTTCTTAAAATTGTCCTTAGCACGGGTTAGTGCATTAAAAAGAATATAACTGTACGTAGCTTAAGTAAATTAAGCAAAGTCCTCCTTGGCGTGTCGACGGAAAGCCATCGTGGTGAAAGGATTTGCCAATAAGCGAACGGGACTTGCTGATTATTGCCCAGGGTGTACCAGATATAGGGTATGGAACCCAAAGTCATTGGTAGATGCCGGCACTAAGGATCGAACCTGGGTCTCTCGCTTCCGAGGCCATTGTTCGACCCACTAGGCTACTACCGACCAGGGAATCGATGCACTGGAATTCTATACGGGCCCGAAGGCACAGAATCGGGTTAATAAAATAATTTAGATTTGCAGGCTTTTGCGGTTTTAGTCGGGAGTGCTACCGTCACGTCCGGCTGCAGGCTATTCTATTAATAATTTCATAAAACGATTTGCAAACGCAGCTGCCCGCAAAATCTGTTGATTCAGACATAATAATTCTTTTTGAATCGAATTGCTTGTAACCCCGGCAGCCTCAGTGATCTTAAACGATCACGAAGGTTAAGCAACACGGGATGGGTACACCGTCTATGACTACCGCTAGTGGCAATTTTCCGACCGGTTCCGTGCTTACGTTGAAATGCTGTATATCCTTTATAAATAATAAGAACTGGAACGACTTCAGGTGTTGTTTTATTTGTAGATTAGTAGTATAATAAAACAGAAAAACTGGATAAAAACGGATGAGCAGGTAAAATTGTCGGATCTGGTCGAAGGGTAAAGTGGTTATGATGAAAAATGAGGGAAATTGAAAAATGTGTGACGTAATTTAAATATTTAAAAATGATAGATAGAAAAAGAAATAAAAATGGTTTAAAGAGGTTTGCACTGTTAAAACGTTAAGCAGTTGGTGCCGGCTGCCGTCGATAGATTTCAGTCGTTAAGCCAAGGCAGAGGCCTTAGGGCGGCTTGAAAACTTCTGACAGTAAGACCAGCCACTAGTCTTGCAAGACTCTACCGGATTTGGCCCCCGTGGTGGAGTATGGCCTACACCTTTCTCGGGGAAGAGACCCGTGCCCCTCGGCGGGGGCATAACGGGTAGATGAATAAAAAGTCGCCAATCATCATAGGACCCCGGCGCCTTGCTTGTGACTACTCAACGGAGTAGACAGAGATAAGGCGCCGGGGAACACACCTTATGTTAACAACACGAGAATTTGGCACTTGTACCTTACTTAATATTAATTTAATGTTTTTCGAATTTTAATGTAACTATTTTTCATTGTAATTTAATAACATTTAGTTCAATTTATTGTAATTTCAGTGTAATTTTATTGTAATTTTCATGTAAATTCAATTCAATGCAATTTTATTTTATGTAATGAACTAATTCTAATTTTAAACATAATGTACAAATAATTTACTTTTAATGAGTAATTGTTGAATAATTTGACCTTTTCTAAAAAAAAAAAACGGATAGATGATGATGATGAATACTTTTTGTAAAACATAAAGAATAAACTCACAGCGGCCTAGTGGGTAGAACAATGGTCTCAGAAGCGAGAGAAACAGGTTTGATTGTCAGTGCAGAATATCTCTATATCTAAAGACAGTTCTATATCTATAGGCACTGATATAAAAAAAAATGATGTTTACTTTTTGAAAAAAACGTTAAAAGACAAGTTCTTATAAATATAGTGGCGCCAGTTAGGAAGAGAGTGATCCTCGCGCCTTAAGTGACTAAAGCAAAACTTCTGGATTTTTTCGCTCTT
This sequence comes from Yponomeuta sedellus, assembly GCA_934045075.1. Taxonomy (NCBI): domain Eukaryota; kingdom Metazoa; phylum Arthropoda; class Insecta; order Lepidoptera; family Yponomeutidae; genus Yponomeuta; species Yponomeuta sedellus. Next base: position 23,602,242 of record OW203729.1, on the reverse strand, counting down.
TTTTACCACTACCCGCCATTTTGGAATAGTTTGTTCGATTGCGAAACGGGCACGTCCGAACGTTGCAAGTTAGAAATTCGAATCACGAGTTTGACTTTAAAATATTCGGGTTAGTTTGGCTTCGAAGAATATTCGATAACAACCCTTATATGTCCCCACTGCTGGGGCACGGGTCTCTTCCTGCACCGCAGGAAGGTTAGGCATGGGGGCCAAGTCCGGGTTGGTGGAGGATTGTAAGACAGTGGCGGGCATTATTCTCTGATGTTATCAGACCGCCATAAAGCTCTGACAGGGCCTAAGGAAGTTAATAAATATTTTTAAGCTTTTAAAATAACCACTTAGAACGATAATATTTAAATAACCAGGAATGTTAAAATTACCTTTTAAATACTAATGAATGAAGAAAAATAAAAGGACGCTCTTATGAGAAGCAACAAAGTGTGTATGTGTGTGTATGTGGGTGGGTGGGTGTGAGGGTGTATGTGGGTGTGTGTGTGTAAGTTTGAGTGCTGTTTTTGTGTGTGCGTATTTGTAACGTATCGTCGTCGTCGTCAGTCTATTCTAGCCCACTGCTGGACATAGCCCTCCCTTAAAGAGCGCCATGTTGTGCTATCATAGGGGGTAATGCCCATAATCCCCACGCTGGGCTATGGCCCCCGCGTGTTCGTGCGTGTGTGTAATCATGATGGAATATGGTATTATGATACACTCTGTTCTAAAAATAAAAAAAAATCGCAATAGACTATAACATATTTTAAACTTTCGCGACTTGTACACATAGTTAAAATAGGAGTTACTACGCGATTAAGCCCCGAAAATATTCTAACTATCGCAATAGATAATATAATGAGTCCGCAAAATAAAGGTCACGAAATAAATTCCAGTCCTCAGCTTCCGTTTAGCCTCAGGCATCATCTCAATGTCTAAATCTAGTATAAACGTTGATTTATGTATTATACATCAGGCTAAAGAAGCGGAGTCTCGATTGAACGAATAACATCTGTCAAATACAAACATCCTAGAATACTGAGCGAGAAAGAATAAAACGTGAAGTAAAGAAAATATGGTTCTTCTTTGAAAAGTAAATGTCAATTAAAAAAAGAAAATATTTTGTAAATGGATTTTGATTTTGTTGACTAAAATATTAAACAGGTGATTAGGATTGTGGTAAGTAGCAGTCTCAGTCTCTGTATCCCCTGTATCCCAGAGGGGTAGGCAGAGGCCTCCCAGAGACCCCTCTGGGATACAGGGGATACAGGAGTAACCTCATGCCTTATGTCTATGTTATGCTTATCAACAGTATCTAAATCTTTTCGTGTTAACAACTCGCATGAAGATAATTATGTTGAACTAGATGTATAACTAATTACAGACAAACACAGCATGGATAACAAAAGTAGTTAAATACCCATACAGTACAAGTATGATAATTTTCTCAATCCACAAATCCAGTACAGCAAGTGGTTACAAATGGTAGATGCAATAGTACTATTTGTAGAAAGATTGGAGCAAGCCTTGTAGAAAGCCTTAACTAGATCAGTGATCTGTATTGTAGGTTTCCAGGCCTCCTACTACTATATTACTATTACCAATGAGGGCTTTTCAAAGCGCCATTAAAAACAAAAAACAGTACCGCAAGTTACCAATATATGGTGCTGACGTCATATAATATGTCAAAACTTACATCATTTAGGAAAACGGTGAGTGCTTACGTTTTTACAAAAATGCTCAATGCACGGGCTAGCCATTAGTTAAGACACAATTCACGTACGTATGTAGTAAACAAAGTAAAAATACTTCAAAACTTTCAAATTTCAACAGTTTCAACACATAGTTTAGCTTAGATCACAAAATACGAAGAGAATTTTAGGTTATCTAATATAATCGAATAATAATCTGTTCGTACAACATGAAACGCGATAAAACGTATGATAGGTGACATTTGTTCTCCTTGCAGCGCCATCTAGTTTTTTTTAATGCAATCAACTCACCTCTCATTGATACACATATTTGATTATTACATAACGTGTCGTATTTGCATATTTACTAGCTAATGACAGTCCGAGGTAGGAAAGAGAAGCTAAAAGTAAACAAACTTATTAAGACACTACGTACTAGTGAGTGTATGTATGAATGCCTGTGTGTGTCTGTGTGTGTTTGCGAGTATTTGTGTGTGTGTGTGTGTGTGTGTGATGTACTTTTGTAAAGAAACTAATCATACTCTTAAACATTACATAATTATAGTTGCTATGGTTCATTATTTTTATACTTATTTTATTGTACCAAGATAATTATTTACAGTTGCAATAATATTACTTATGTACTAGACTAAAATTTAATAAATATATTTTTTCGATAACACGTATATTTTTATAGTATAAAGTTTGATACGCTGTCGATTGTACATGCTTCGATCACTCAGAACTCCGAAGACATCGAGAGCTGTTCTTGATTTCAAGTGCTTTCCTCCAAAGTTCTTGGAGGGTGAGGAATGTTTTAAACTTTACCAACGGCCTTCCGGAATCGGGTAGATTGATGACTGGAGCGAAGCGAGTCTCTTTCGTAAAAACTTTCTCTTTCTATCTCTGTCCAACCTACCAGCAAAACAACGAGCGGGACGAGGACAGATAATGTTACTTGTTTATTTCAACCTCCTCTCGAACTTTGTAAAGTCACTCTTCAACTTTTGTAAATCAATCAAAGTAGGTCAGGTAGTGTAAGCAAGTACGTTTTTAGCAATACTTGTACTTAAGGCCGGGTTCTCTGAGCACTTAATCGCTCTGCACGAGGAAATAGTCGGGGTAGGTATTTGAACGTCACAGAAATGCTCATTTAGCTCCACGAGCCATTTTCAGGACAAATGATAAAAAGATATTTTCTTTTATTAAAACCCCTTACTAAAAAAAATTACATTTTTGCCATTACATAAAAGTATGATTAGCTAAGTATTAATCTAGAAAATCGTTGATATTAACAATCAAAGGTTCACCGTTGGTCCCCACACTAGATGGGAATCTGCATAGTGAGGACCTGGTTTTGAAGGTTTGACTGAGTTAAAATTTGGCGACTAATAAAGTTTCAAATTCCAAGAGTAAGTCCTGCTGTCTTACAATGCTCCACAAACCTGGACTTGGCACCCGTGGTGGAGTATAGCCTAACCTTCCTGCGATGCAGGAAGAGATCCGTGCCTCAGCAGTGGCGACATACAAAGTAATGATATCTTTGCGGAAACTGCTGGCAAATGGTCACCAAAGCCTATGACCAAAGTGTTGTAGCTTTCGTTTACAGCATACGCGTGCTAATTCACGGGGCAGTATTGAACCACACAATTTTCGCAACATTACCGCCGCGCACGTGTTCCGAAACTAGATTAAACAAACCAACAGCGGATTATGATTTGGCACGCGTTCTGTCAGAATTTATGCAGCTCGTTACAGCAACGCCGTATCATATTCATATCACATGCATCCGTGAGCAGCTGGAGCTTAGCTTGACTAATGAGTTTATCGTCATATCATTTTTTAAGTAACGACCTCTGTGGCGTAAAAGTAGTGCGTCTGCCTACCATGCAAGAGGTCCCGGGTTCGAATCCCGGCTGTGAACAAAAAAAACCCAGGTCTTGTATGTTTACATGTTTGTGATGTCGTTGTTTCTGGTTCCCACGACACAGGGTATCCTAGTGTGGGGCCAGAAGCAATGTATGTGCTTGTATGTAAATATTATGTTATTTAAATGCTTTTGCGTAAAACGTGTCTGGTGTGGTGTAACAGCGGAGTAAAAAAAAAAAAGAAAAAACTGGTCAAGTGCGAGTCGGACTCGCGCGCCGAGGGTTCCGTACATATTTACGAGTTGGTACTTGTTATGAGTAGGTTAGGAATCGAGATCACAGTTTTTTTTTTAAGGTTTTGCTGAACTTCAAATACATTTTTTTATGATTATGAATTACAAAAGTTTCAACTGCTCAATAGTTTTTAGATTTTTTCCTATATTTGTAGGAAACAACTATATCATTTGCCGAACTTCATAGTTTTTGGTCAACGGGAAGTACCGCATGATTTTCGATTCCCTTGAGCGTCGAAATATACGTTTTCACAACTTCACCTCATGGGACTGTAGACCTGGGTAAGTACGTATACTTGGATGTATCAAATTAGAATAGAATAGAATATTTATTGGGAAAAACATTAGTACACAGCTTTTTCCAAAATGGTTTTACTTAATGCTATATACAATATTAACGATTAGCTTCTGACGCTGTGCTAGGTTAAAAACCTGTGTTACAGCAATCAGTGCCAATTCCCCACCGAAGTGACAATGTTAATTTGAGTTCGGATTGTACATAATTAATAATTAAAATTAAAACTATGTTTTTCGTACCTCTAAGTGTTTCCAAGATAAAGAGTCTAGGCAGACAAACGGACGGATGGACGAATAAAAAAAGTAAAGTGATCCTATAAGGGCTCATTTTATCCTTTTGAGGTACCCTAAACAAGTTAAAACTTTTATTAGAGTAGAGTGACCCCTAGCCTTTCCTGGCTAGTCTGTAGAGTTTAGAAATGTAAATAATAATCAGGGCAGTAAAATTGAAAGGAAAACTAACACAGCTAAGTCCTTTACAACTTTACAAGTCGACAAGAACCAGGCAACAAACTTATAAAACAAAAACTTCGTGTTAATTCCATTGAATATTACTTTGTCAAAGTAGTCATTCACGTAAGACAAGTAGTTAAGTAAATAAATTCCTATTCGAAAAATCATCGTCGTCGTCATCGTCGTCAGGCTATACTAGTCCACTGCTGGACATCGCCCTCCCCCAAAGAGCGCCATGTTGTGCTATCATAGGGGTAATACCCTTAATCCCCACGCTGGGCATACGGGTTGGGGATCGCAGCTCAGTGGAAAAAAATCGTACTGCAAAAAATCATGGTTGTAATTTTTTTTCTGGCTGTGCAGTAAAGTGTTCTCAATCTATCTATCTATCTATCTATCTATCTATCTATCTATCTATCTATCTATCTATCTATCTATCTATCTATCTATCTATCTATCTATCTATCTATCTATCTATCTATCTATCTATCTATCTATCTATCTATCTATCTATCTATCTATCTATCTATCTATCTATCTATCTATCTATCTATCTATCTATCTATCTATCTATCTATCTATCTATCTATCTATCTATCTATCTATCTATCTATCTATCTATCTATCTATCTATCTATCTATCTATCTATCTATCTATCTATCTATCTATCTATCTATCTATCTATCTATCTATCTATCTATCTATCTATCTATCTATCTATCTATCTATCTATCTATCTATCTATCTATCTATCTATCTATCTATCTATCTATCTATCTATCTATCTATCTATCTATCTATCTATCTATCTATCTATCTATCTATCTATCTATCTATCTATCTATCTATCTATCTATCTATCTATCTATCTATCTATCTATCTATCTATCTATCTATCTATCTATCTATCTATCTATCTATCTATCTATCTATCTATCTATCTATCTATCTATCTATCTATCTATCTATCTATCTATCTATCTATCTATCTATCTATCTATCTATCTATCTATCTATCTATCTATCTATCTATCTATCTATCTATCTATCTATCTATCTATCTATCTATCTATCTATCTATCTATCTATCTATCTATCTATCTATCTATCTATCTATCTATCTATCTATCTATCTATCTATCTATCTATCTATCTATCAATCTATCTATCTATCTATCTATCTATCTATCTATCTATCTATCTATCTATCTATCTATCTATCTATCTATCTATCTATCTATCTATCTATCTATCTATCTATCTATCTATCTATCTATCTATCTATCTATCTATCTATCTATCTATCTATCTATCTATCTATCTATCTATCTATCTATCTATCTATCTATCTATCTATCTATCTATCTATCTATCTATCTATCTATCTATCTATCTTTCTTTCTTTCTGTCTGTCTGTCTGTCTGTCTGTCTGTCTGTCTGTCTGTCTGTCTGTCTGTCTGTCTGTCTGTCTGTCTGTCTGTCTGTCTGTCTGTCTGTCTGTCTGTCTGTCTGTCTGTCTGTCTATCTATCTATCTATCTATCTATCTATCTATCTATCTATCTATCTATCTATCTATCTATCTATCTATCTATCTATCTATCTATCTATCTATCTATCTATCTATCTATCTATCTATCTATCTATCTATCTATCTATCTATCTATCTATCTATCTATCTATCTATCTATCTATCTATCTATCTATCTATCTATCTATCTATCTATCTATCTATCTATCTATCTATCTATCTATCTATCTATCTATCTATCTATCTATCTATCTATCTATCTATCTATCTATCTATCTATCTATCTATCTATCTATCTATCTATCTATCTATCTATCTATCTATCTATCTATCTATCTATCTATCTATCTATCTATCTATCTATCTATCTATCTATCTATCTATCTATCTATCTATCTATCTATCTATCTATCTATCTATCTATCTATCTATCTATCTATCTATCTATCTATCTATCTATCTATCTATCTATCTATCTATCTATCTATCTATCTATCTATCTATCTATCTATCTATCTATCTATCTATCTATCAATCAATCAAACTCCTCCTTCCAGTTTCGTATATTACCAACTACAAACAACTACAGAACCCTACACTACGCGTAGCCCAACACGCTCTTAGCTAGTTTTTAAGAAAAGCTTTCCGGCGGAAAACTAAAAGCATGTATAAGCTGCTAATTTAACAAACACGACCACTACACTGTTCCCGTGAAAATAAAATTAACATAGCATCACAGCGTGCACCACTAACTCTGTAATTAGCTCGTGTCAACCTGCACTCACAACAAAATCATAGTTAAACGTGGATTTCGAGTGATCCCGGTGTGGTACGGGCATAAGTGCCCGTTTACACGATGAATGCAGATGAGCCTTCATTCAGTGTGCAGCAATTATAATTTCTAATTTGGAAACGCAGTTGAGCTTTGAATGAGTAAATAGATCATATGAAGGACGGAGCAATGTAAAGTAAAGTTAGAACTACCGCCACCAATGGAATGAAAATGATGCAAATTATTTCGGCCAGATGTCGCTGCCTGTACGTAATGCAGAGAATATTGTAAAGAGGTTTGAAATTTCACTGATGTCGGTGCGTTGCCCATTAGCGCAGTTGGAAAGAGCACTGGCACGGATACCCAGGGGTCGCGGGTTTGAGTCCCGGCATGGGTGGAATTTTTAGCCTCTAAATAGGTTTTTGAAATCCTAGATTGTTGATCCTAGGTTCTTAACTATAGGTTCTAAAAATAGTTGTCACTGTTAAGTTAAGATTTCTCATGTTCACTTTTAGACACCAACGTATTATAATAATAGTTACGAAATTTATTCCATAGGTGGCGCCACCTTAACAACCGTGGACCAAAGCACGGTCGGCTTAAGGTATGGCCGAGATTGCATTATAATGACTATGACCTCGACTTGGTCATGGTCAATCCAATAGTCTACATTTTTTATAGGGTTCGGACTTTATTTCAATAACTTAAGGTTCAATTTAAGGTCGGTTTCTAAGTGAGATGGTAATGCAAGCTTTCTGATGATAATATTAAGTTACTCTGTTTCAATCAGTAGAGCACTATAGTAACCAGACAAGGACCGGACAGGAAGGATTTGTATGTGCGGCGGCCTCTAGTGGGAATCAATCCCACGACCTTCAGCAAGGAGGCGATTCGATTGTTTTATTGATAACGTTAGTAAACTTCATGAGGGCCTTTAAGGCGGGGTTCTCCGAGCGCATGATTTCTATTGGACTTTTTGCGAGAGAAAGTAGGCATTATTAAAATCACAGAAATTGACATCTTCTTAATTAATAAAATTTTGACCACCGACGTCAGTATTTAGTGATAATCATTGTGGTATTTTTTTTCATCCAACACTCAGTATTCTTTTTTTCTTTGGTCCCGTTACTCCTCCGTGGAGTCTGGAAAAACTCAGTATTACTCAAATAAACCATATTAAAGTTAAGTCGTAATTTAGACACATGTTTGCGATTTTTTTAACGCCCTAAGTTTAATAGATCATAAAAATATCACTCTAAATAGGTGACTGAAAAATAATATATTTATTTTTTAAGTTTTAAATAGTGACTATTAGGGGGTAAAATAATAGTTATATTATTAAACGGGTCTAATCGCTATTATTTTGTAGGCAAAACGTAATTACCTTATTTACCGACGTTTTACTTAATAAATAATCGCGGTTAGACCCGTTTAATATATAACTATGTACGAATATCGCGAATCATTAAGAAACACCTGCTTTGACTGTATAGTCGGAGACCCCAGCCTTAAACGCCGCCCTTCACGCACCAAGAGCCGGGCACTTTAAAAGAAGCACCCTACCTAGAGAAAATCAAATTATCCCCCTTCCCGGGCTATATCGGGTTCGTTTGTCGTAACAATTGTATCAATATTGGACGTCGTAACTCGATTTCCGAACTGAATGCTCGCTGTCATGTCGGCGGCTGACGTCTGCCGGCGTTAGACAAAATGGCCGCCCATTCATCAAGGCGAAGGCATAGAAATCAATTTCTACCTTCTTAATTACTTTTTTTTGTTAGCTGTATTTGTGTCCCACGAACAGAGAGCCAGCATGCTAAACTTTGAAGAACAGAAACCAAATACACGAGCCAGGGAGGCTTTACCAACAGTCTCGAATCGTCTTTCACGTAGCCTGCTGCGTTTGAGAAGAGATAATCTGTGCAAAGATGTGGCAATCCTAACTGGCCACTACTCATTGAACAGGTATCTTTATAACATGGGAATAATTGACAGACAGTTATGCCTCAAAGAAGAGGAAATACCCGCCCACGTGACCAACACTGTGAAGGGGTGGAAACGCAACGGACCGCCATCATTGAGAAGCTGGGATCCCTTCAAGAGGCCCGCAGTGACATCGGAGCACTGCTGGCTTTCTGAAAAGAGATAGGCTGGCTGGAGAAAACTCACAGCTCCACTACGTACAATGGCCCAATCATCCCAATAAGTGCGGAAATCTCAGGTCTAAATAACTGAGCAAAGGTCAAAGGTGTCCCACGGCTGGGCAAAGGTCTTCCTGAGCTTCCACTTCTCCCTGTCTTGAGCAGTTATCTCCATTTCGGGCAAGACGGTTAAGAGATCGTCCCACCGTTTCCGCTTTGGCCGACCACGTCCATTGCGTGGTACCCATTCAGTAGCAATTTTCTCCCGTCTTAATTTAATTTATTTGGTACAATAAACAACTACGCAATTATTCATGTGAGAAATCAGTATGGGATTAAATAACACGCGTGCCCACTGCGGAATGGCAATTTAAAGTGCTGAGGTGTCAGGTTTCATCACTATGTTTTCCTTCACGTCGTATTGCTTCTACAACTTTCAACTTTGAGACTTCCAAGGGTCAAGTGAGAAAAACTTGCCACTGCATCTTAATTTAAGACGCGACTTTGCAAGTCTCATTTGGGGAGGACAATTAACTCCCAAAATGGGGCGCAATTAATTTTAATTAGAAACAGTACGCCCTAAAAAAACAATTCAGTGAAAGGTCCAACTAGATGCCAAAGAACAAAAAAGTTCTAAAATTACCTTCATAGACAAAAGCTGTTTCTAAATGTTACTTTTGGAGATTGGCTATGCTCAAATAAAAGTAATATTTTTAATTTTTTTTTTTTGGTTAATTCGAACATTTTCAATATAAATCTGTGATTACGACAAACATACAAACGATGAAAACATTGCATAGACTTTATTCTTTTTATGTATAATAAAATATTCTTTTAAAATGAACGTATCTATTCTTTGTTATCAAGCCGCCCATGAGGTCTCTGACATGACTTAACGACTGCCTTTACATGACATCTATTACCAACGGCTTAACGTGCCCTGCAAAGCACGGAAGTGCCCGGAAAAAATGCCACTAGCGGTAGTTACGGTTTGGTCAGTCACCCATCTAGCACCTGACCGCGCCTGTTCTTGCTTAACCTTAGTGATTGATTCCAATCACTGGGTTCCACTAGGCCGCGAGTGCTTCATTTAATAATGTAGTATTACAATTTTAATATGACATTCTTGGGAATTGTCTAACATGCAGTTTTGGCAGAGTGCTCAAAAGTTCATTAGCAAACGCATCTGCAGCTTCTGTTAGGCGTTGTTTTGTTTATTTCGTGTTGAAAGGTCCAACTAAACGCGAAAGTAGGCGAGGCGGAGTTTTTTCCACCAAACAAAGGGAGACATTTTGTTTCTTTCGAAACAGAGGCTTTGGCGCGCCACATTACTTAGATTGTCGTTAAAAACAAAGTTGGTCACAGCCTTGTGACGTTGGAGAAGCCATTCAAGTTCGCCGACAGCTTCTGGAGGTGCATTTTGTTTTATCAACTTTCAAGATAGAAAGAAATTGCGAAGTAACAGCAAGAAAGATAAAGTTAATTAAGATTGCAGCTATTTAATATACATGCCGTACGATTTTTCCGAAATTGGGAATAATAATGGTTCTTCTTCTTCTGTGTCGTTTCCTTATGGCTGAGGGACGTGACTATGGGGCAGCTTCCGCCACCAGCTCTCCTCATTTGATTCGATTGTGCACCAGATGTATGGCTGCTTGTAGGGTCCCTCCCGAAGCTTTAGTTATTATGGCTGTGCAACGCGTTGGTGCTCGTCCTCTGCTTCGTTTATAATGGTTATACCTTCCGAATTAGGTCGAGGCCTACATACATACATAACCTCACGCCTGTATCCCAGAGGGATAGGCAGAGACCAGGGACTGCCACTTGCCACGATCCTGACAGATCACCTTCGCTTCATCAACGTTCATAAGTCGTTGTATGCACGCACGCCGGTTCCGGGTACTTTTTATCTTTCCTTTTGCTATTACATTCCCTATTTGGTCGATGTATGTCCGCCTGGGACGTCCCTTACCAGCCCTTCCACTCACATTCGCAGTATATATTTTCTTCTTCAATCTTTCTTCCTTCATCGTCTCCACATGCCCAAACCAACGCAACATTCCTTTCTCAATTCTAGTCAATACATCCTATTTCAGCCCATAACGTTCTCTAATCAGACTATTGCGTATCCTGTCATTTAAAGTAACACTACACATTCTTCTCAAGGATTTCATTGTCTCATAAATGTATCTCTCTCTCTCTCTCTCTCTCTCCCTCTCTCTCTCTCTCATTTCTACTGCATTAATTTTACTTTCTTGCTTCTTTTGCTACACCCAAGTCTCGATCGAGACCTACTTCGGTATTATTTTTAATGTAGCCTATTAAGCACACTGCAGGGCACAGGCCTTCTCTCTGAGAGAGAGTGTAGGTTTAATTACCACACGTGCCCACCGCCGATGGTCAACATTTGGAGCGCCGCATTTGAACACCTCGGACACTCAGGTTTCCTCATGATGTTTTCCTTCATATTTCGTTATCAACCCTTGTATGTCCCCACTGCTGGGGCACGGGTCTCTTCCTGCATCGCAGGAAGGTTAGGCCATACTCCACCACGGGGCCAAGTCCGGGTTGGTGGAGGATTGTAAGACAGTGGCGGGCCTTACTGTCAGAAGTTATAAGCCGCCCATAAGGCCTCTGACATGGCTTAACGACTGCCATTATATGACAGCCGGCACCAACGGCTTAATGTGCCTTGCGAAGCACGGAAGCGCTCAGAAAAATGCCACTAGCGGTAGTCACGGGACGCTCACCCATCCCGTACCTGACCGCGCCTGTTGTTGCTTAACAAAGCTTAACCAAAGCTTCACAGTTAGATAGTTGTATTGAGAGAGAGAGAGAGAGAAAGAGAAATAATTTATTTAACCGCACAATACTAAAAACATAACAAAACAGTAACAAATTGCTACTATAACTTCAAAAATATACTTACGAGTAACTTGAAAAACAAAGTCATTGGTACAGGCCCGCACTGGGAATCGAAGCGAATCGTTAACGAGTACCTAGTGTTGCCACTACCAGCGCATTCGATATTAACCCACACGCCACAATGGTGATTTTGGATAATCAAGGAAACGGGTTATTCGTAGACCATTCCTGGGTCCAACTTCTTCTTCTTCAGGCTATATTAGTCCACTGCTGGACATAGCCCTGCCCTAATGAGCGCTATAGCGCAAGGTCGTGCCATCATTGGGGGGTAATGCCCATAATCCCCACGCCGGGCATGCGGGTTGGGGATCGCAGTTTAGTGGAATATTACTGCAGGGGGCGCTGCTGCCCACGCCCTTCTTTGTGTCCCATAGTCGCCTTTTACGACACCCGCGGGAAGAATTGTGGTTGGTGCTATTCTCTAGGCCGACACCACACAGCATTCAATGGGATGGGTCCAACATATAAATTCAATCCCTTACTTTTCAATTTACGTGGCAATCTTGAGGCAGTCGAGAGTCGGCTTCAAAGTTGAGGGATCCCTCCACAAACACTCACACAACTGTAATTCGGTCCCAGGATCTTCCACAATAGGTTCCACAACGAAATATCATTTGAATAAAATTTTATAAATTTCAATGCGCACGAGCGAATGACCGTTGGCGTTGCTCACGAGAAAAAAAAATGGCGCAACCGTCTTCTTAATATAGACAAAGGCGCGCCAATTCAAACGCAAACTGGCATTTGCGTTCCGTTGCGGTGATTAAAATATCCAAATCCAGGAATTGGCCCAAACACCTTGTACGTCTTGTCATTCGACTTCAACTCGTGTCCCACTGCTTGGGCACGGGGCACCACCGCATAAATCCAATTAAATCATCTACTTGTTGGCTCTAGATGCCGAGATATCCCAGTTCGAGTCAGCCCCGTTTGGGCGGCGAAGTCCGATGCGAAACTAAATCACTTCCGGTACCAGCTGAATGGAAGCCACATTTCCGATCCGATCTGTTCGGTTGAATTATATTGATTCGATTAATTGAATTCGATTGGGGATTTCCTCTTTAGTACTGATAACCGTAAACTCATGTACTTTGTTGGTGTGTTAATTGAAATCATGTGTCTACGGCGGAACGTAGTTAGTTAACTATTATTGCTGCACACGAAAATCACTATACAATATGAAATAGAGCCTAAAAAAATATATGTACAAGGGCGAGTTTATCTTTGTGAGAGATCTCTTCCAGCGAACCTTGTTTCGTAATCATATATTTTTATTATTATTTACGTCTTACAAGTTTCATGGAAATCCATGCAGCCGTTATCGCGTGATTGAGTTTGGTTTGGTTTATTCGCACTGTTGATTGGTTTTTTCTATAAGAACAACTAATTTTTCTACAGTAAAACGTAGCCTATCTGTTAATGCAGGGTGGTCAGCTATCTCCATATCAAATTTTATTAAACTCGCTCCAGCAGTTTAAAAATAAATAAGTAACAAACATAACACTCAAAAGCAGTTGGTAAAAACAATTTCGAGAGGGAGGCCAAGAGGAAGATCCAGCTGGGCTGGGCAGCATTTGGGAAACTACGCAGAGTCTTCTCGTCATCCATACCGCAATGCTTGAAAACGAAAGTTTTTAATCAGTGCATCCTACCTGTCATGACCTACGGAGCCGAGACACGGACACTCACGAAAGGGCTGGTCCACCAGTTCAAAGTCGCTCAGCGAGCTATGGAGAGAGCTATGCTCAGAGTTTCTCTGAAGGATACGATTCGTAACGAATGCATCCGACAGAGAAGCAAAGTTATCGACATAGCTCAGAGAATCAGCAAGCTGAAGTGGCAGTGGGCTGGCCACATCTCGCGAAGAACCGACAACCGTTGGAGCAAACGTGTCCTTGAGTGGAGACCGCGACTCGGCAAAAGTAGTGTAGGACGCCCTACGACTAGGTGGGATGACGATCTGCAAAAAACTGCAGGCAGATGCTGGATGCGGCAAGCTGAAGACAGGGCGCTATGGCGCTCATTAGGGGAGGGCTATGTCTAGCAGTAGACTAGTATAGCCTGACGACGACGATGACACTCAAAAACTTTTGCGTTTTTAATATTAGTGCGATGATAGTATGATGTGATGTGAAATGTGATGGGGATTATGATAGATATTTTTCATGTTAAAAAGCGGTGGTAGCTCAGTGGGTAGAACCATAGACTGGCAAGCAAGAGCCCCATGTTCGATCCCGAGTGCGGGCATGTACCAATGACTTTGTTTAATTTCAAAGTTACGTACATTTGCGAATTTGTAGTCGCAATACACGCTAACGGTGAAGGAAAACATCGTGAGGAAAGCCACGGCTTGGTTGGCTCCGCACGTATTGACTAGTCTTTCCTGTGGGCTAGGCCGACAAAGCTGTCAGGGTGCTATAGGTGCTGGGCAAGCCAACACCATCTATAAAACCATGTCCCAGGCACTACAGCGTCGGAGTGGTCCCTTCACCCATCTAGTGTGAGTGAAGATACCACTGGACGCTGTATAAATCATCTCATTAAGTAGATGCAAAAAGGCCAATATTATTATTATTTTCATGTTACAAAAGACTTAAAACGAGCGTTCTACAAAGACTGCAAAAGCAAGTAAAATATTATAGTATTTTCTAAGGTTAAGACGAGCAGTAGACATAGTTAAAACTGTTTCTATACGGATTTTTGCTCGTTTATTACATTTTTACAACTTTCCGACGTTTCGGCACTTTTTCAGGTGCCGTGGTCCCGGATGACTGAGGTGACCCTAGAATGATACGTGAGGCAATAGAGATCCGCCGACATCCAAATTTTAATAGAGATCGTGGTTGGAATATACCGGTAGCATGGGAACCAGTGCTTAAGTGCATGAGACCCCCTTGCTAGAAGTGTGACTGTAGAGTAAAAAAAAATTATTTCAACTAATAATCAGTATTTTTAAGTTCATGTAAAGTAATTAGTTTATAAATTTAATTTTACTTCAATTACTAATAATCAATATTGTTGACTTTATATAAAAAAATATTGGTTTGCCTATTTTGGAACGTAACTTCATAATTAACTTTTGTAATTTTTGCTGAGGGTAGTAAACTAACCGTTGATGCTTTCTAAAGGACGCCCTTCACCTCAGTCATCTGAGACCACGGCACCTGAAAAAGTGCCGAGACGTCGGAAAAATGTGAAAATGTAATAAACGAGCAAAAATCCGTATAAAAATAGTTTTAATTAAGTAAAATATTTTATTATAAGATTTTGATTTAAACCTACTTCATTTCTACATGTTTCGTTTCAATTAGGGCCCTGTTTATAAGAACACGATCCCTAGAAGCAATTTCTGAATGAAGAATTCCGCTAAGTCAATAGTTCACTATAGCGCTGTCTCTTCGAAATTCTCGGAAAAGACCGTGACAGACCGTTACTTGAGTATTTACTTATTGAAAATCACAATTCGGAGACCGGCCTTTAGAGTCTGTTTATTTAATCTATGATTACGTCTTTTCCTTGTAAAATCTTCACTACAGACTATTGTAGTCAACATTTTAGGAGTGTTATAAGGAATTGTGCGTTTATAAATAAGGCTTTTAATTTAAAAACCTATTTAGAGGCTAAAATTTCACCCATGCCGGAATTCAAACCCGCAACCTCTGGCTATCCGTGCCAGCGCTCTACCAATTGAGCCAATGGGCGACTCACCGGCATCAGTGAAATTTCGAACCTCTTTACACTATTCTCTGTATTACGTACAGGCAGCGACATCTGGCTTAAGCAAATTGCATCACTTACAGCCCCGACTACCTACTTTGTAGTTAGGTTTTACATCTAAATTTTTCGCCTCTTAATAGGTTTTTAAATTTGTCCTTAGCACGGGTTAGTGCATTAAAAATTAAAATAGTATAAGGCCTTTAATGTTTATTCAGTTAGTGACATGCAGAGTAACAGTGCACCTTTCGCATAAACATTGTTTTTGATTTAATATCACGAATGTACCTTTTCTGACAGACAGAGTTTTTGGCGCTCTAAAACAATGACATTTAGAAAATCAGTCATTTTGGGAAAAAAATATTTTGATATTTGTTCTATATTATTATGAGATTAATACAATATAGGAATCAGTCCTATCAGACCGGAGGCAGTCGGTATCCTCAATATAAACCCTTGTATGCCCCCACTGTTGGGGCACGGGTCTCTTCATGCATCGCAGGGAGGTTAGGCCATACACCACCAAGGGGGCCAAGTCCGGGATGGTGGATGATTGTAAAATAGTGGCGGGCCTTACCGTCAGAAGTTATCAAGCCGGCCATAAGGCCGCTGACATGTCTTAACGGCTGCCATTACTTCACAGCACCAACGCTTTAACGTGCCTTGCGAAGCACGGAAGCGCTCGGGAAAAATGCCACTAGCGGTAGTCACGGGATATTCACCCATCCTGCACCTGACCGCGCCTGTTGTTGCTTAACTCAAATGATTCATTCCAATCACTCGGTTCAACTAGGCCACGAGCGTTTCAGTAGAAATACTAAATTGTCGTCTGTTGTTTTGCTTTTAAATAAATTACAGCTTAGTACGTTTTCACACTAAAGTAGACTTGCTGTAGTAAAATACACACGCTGTAATGTAATTTAATGAAACGTAATGTAATAATAACTTACCATTGTATAATTTGTGTCGTTAGTTAGTAATTAAGGCATCTCGTTAACGGCTGCCTAGCAGAGCTTTGTGATCATCGTTTCTCTTACCGCAAACATATTTAGCCGCAGGTGTGGCCACGTAGCGCGGTAACATAGATTATACTCTATGTAATTGGTACCAACTGTTTGCTTTACAATTTTGAACAGCTCAATCAATTCGTTAACTGTTTATTAATATACAAAAATATTTAAAAACCTATTTAGAGGCTAAAAATTTCACCCATGCTCGAACCCGCAACCTCTGGCTATCCGTGCCAGCGCTCTACGAATTGAGCCAATGGGCGACTCACCGGCATCAGTGAAATTTCGAACCTCTTTACACTATTCTCTGTATTACGTACATGGGTAAAATTTTTAGCCTCTAAATAGGTTTTTAAATTTGTCCTTAGCACGGGTTAGTGCATTAAAAATAAAAATAGTATACAGAAATATATTTGTTTAGTTTTTTTTGTTTATTCTTTAAACAATGGCCAGGTGCTGCATGGGTGACCATCCCGTGACTATCGCTAGTGGCATTTTTTCCGAGCGCTTCCGCGCTTTGCAGGGCACGCTAAACCGTTGGTGCCGGCTGTCATGTATTGGCAGTCGTTAAGCCACGTCAGACGCCTTATGGGCGGCTTGATAACTTCTAACAGTAGGGCCCGCCACTGTCTTACAATCATACACCAACCCGGGCTTGGCCCCCTGGGTGAAGTATGGCCTAATCTTCCTGCTGCTTCCGTCCTCATTGCTCCCCGATGCCGCCCCTACTGCTGGGGCATAGCCGAGCCGTTCCCCAGCAGTGGGGACATACAAAAGGGTTGATAAAGATTTATTATTATTATTTTACTTTTATTGCACTTAAATTTTAACAATAAAACCGTACCATGCGGCGAACTTAATGCCTTAAGCATTTTCTACCAGTCAACCGCAGGAGGTAGACGAAAATGTCTTATTTATTTATTTACTTGAATATTGTAACAACAGTAAAATTACACCAAAGTGATACAATATTACATCTGAGCACTACATGTCTGACATCTTCTAGCATTCTCTTATAGAGTGAACGTGAGTGGGAGGGCTGGTAAGAGACGTCCCAGGTAGACACCATAAATGAGATGGATTAGTAGTGCATGCAATGAATGCATGTAATGAATGTCGATGAAGCGAGGAATCCTATCAGGGTTGTAGCAAGAGGCAGACTATTGTCTCTGCTTACCCCTTAGGGATATAGGCCTGAGTGTATGTAGTAGTGTAAAGAGGTTCGAAATTTTACTGATGCTGGTAAGTCATCCATTAGCTCAGTTGGGAGAGCTAGGTACGGTTAGCCAGAGGTGACGGGTTCGAGTCCCGGCATGGGAGGAATTTTTAGTCTCTAAATAGGTTTTTATGTATGTAAGGTATACAAAACTCAACGTAAACTAGAGCAGAATAGCTAGCCGTAATTTTCTTAACACACTGTTACCCTACACAATTTTGCCGAATTTTCAGTTAATTGTTAATGAACCATAACTTTCGGAGGCACTATAAATTATTAGCTACATTCTGGCTTCACTAACGACGCGGGCTCTGTCTCAACTTACCATGATTACGTTCTGCAAATCAGAGCAAAACCTGAGTGCGTAGTGCGAGTTTGACAGATCCAATCGAATAACTTTACTACCGCGTTAATCGAGCATCGAATAGTGAGTATGAGTAAGTTAACCGTTCGAACTGGCAAAACGCTGTCACAGTACAACTCGCACTCGCGTTTATTCGTGTTTTGGCTGGTAAACGTGTTCACTTCTCAACGTAAACCATTACAACTCGCTCTCAGCAATTTTAATTTCCATACTTGTCGCTAGGTGGCGCTTCCTCGATGCCATAGAAATATGAGTTTACGTTAACGCGATCGAGTAGTTAAAAAACTCGCACTAAGCACTCAGGTCGGAATCTTCCGACAAAAAAAGGGACTGAATACACTATTTTTATTTTTAATGCACTAACCCGTGCTAAGGAACAAATTTAAAAACCTATTTAGAGGCTAAAAATTTCACCCATGCCGGGATTCGAACCCGCAACCTCTGGCTATCCGTACCAGCGCTCTACCAATTGAGCTCAATTGGTAGAGCGCTGGTACGGATACCAATTGAGCTCAATTGGTAGAGCGCTGGTACGGATAGCCAGAGGTTGCGGGTTCGAATCCCGGCATGGGTGAAATTTTTAGCCTCTAAATAGGTTTTTAAAGGGACTGAATTCGAAATGTTCGCGGTGGGTAGATATCCGTGTTGATGAATAAGCGCTTACCGCCTTATGTCGGCAAATCACAGGTCACCTTTCACTTTGTTTTATATCACAATACTCTTTACTAAGTAATTTATCTGCACAGTATTCCCACACACAGACTGACACATTACATCACACTACACTTTTACATGCCATGTTTTTAGGCACATACTATTCAAACCGTTCAATATTTTTTATCATTTTATTATTCACAAACACGCGACTAACCCGCATTATGGTCTCGACAGAATATCAGCGTTGTAGGCAGATACCTCGGTGGCTACTACAACACATGCTGAGTCGGGAACCATTTTAGGGGCTCAATACTTTAAACAAAACATAGGTTATTATTATTATTCTGTTGCAAATCCGTATTTATTTAATCCATGTTTATATTTGTATGCCTTCTTTTATTTAATTTTAAAATGTCTTTTCGCCCACTTTTTTTCAACTATTTGTTTATAATGTAGTGTAAACTGTGTACCTATATATATATCTTGTTTTGTTTTGTAAATTTGTTACTGTTTTGTTATGTTTTTAGTATTGTGCCGTTAAATAAATTATTTCTCTCTCTCTCTCTCTCAAATGAAGCTCAAAATTTAGACTAATAATCAGGTTCATTTTGGGATACAACGAATCAACCCTGCATCGCAGGCAGATTAGGCTCCACCGCGGGGGCCAAGTCCGGGTTGGTGGAGGATTGTAAGACAGTGGCGGGCCTTACTGTCAGAAGTTATCAAGCCGCCCATAAGGCCTCTGACATGGCTTAAGGACTGCCATTGCATGACAGCCGCCACCAACGGTTTAGTCACATACGGCACATAGTGACATAGTCACCTTTTTTAAAATTGTCCTTAGCACGGGTTAGTGAAATAAAAAGAATATAAACATAGTCACCTATTTTGAAAAAAAGATTAAGTCACTATAATGTCCAACAAATTACTTCACAAACTTTCATGTCGTACAGTCGCAAGATCTCAAATATTTTTTTAATATACTGGCACATACATTGCTTCTCGCCCCACACTAGTATCATTTAAGGAAAAAAAGACAAGAAAAGAAATGGTCGTCTACACATCCCCTCTTCGCAGATTTTCATTCAAGTCATCTTCCATACACTATGCCTACGTTTTAAGAGAAAAAAAAACCATATATACGCCAGACAGACAGATGATGTAGGCATATAAGTGGGTGCCCGTTAGCACAATGTAAACCAACAATTTCCCGCACAATCATCTTTCAAAGTTACAAGATTAGAACACGTGACATGACATAATCACGTGATTTATTAAGACTAAAGATTGAGCAGGGTCGCAAACAACAAATGAAATTTCGGCGAAGCTAAGTATCCTCTAGTAGACTTCCATTTAGCCCCAAGACTTTTACGTGTACTTGGAGGCATTGTTTGATCCAGACCGGTTCCCAATTTAATCTAGAATTCAATAATGAAAATTGATAGCATTGTTAGAGACCACTTTGTGACTGGCGCAATAGAAATAAAATACCGATAACGAACACAAACGGGGCTCTACTCTGAAGCAGTCGTATTGATAAAGTGCGTCGTTCTACTTTGACGACCTCTGTGGCGCAGCGGCAGCAAATCTGCCTCCCATGCGAGACGTCCCGGGTTCGAACTAAACAAGAGATGTCAAGTAGACCTCACGTGATATCAACCCTTTTAATATCCCCCTTGTATGTACTGCTGGGGCACGGGTCACTTCCTGCGCCGCAGGAAGGTTAGGTCATACACCACCACGGGGGCCAAGTCCGGGTAGGAAGGGATTTTAAGACAGTGGCAGGTTTTACTGTCAAAAGTTATCAAGCCGGCCATAAGGCCGCTTACATGACTTAACGGCTGCCATTACATGACATCCAGCACCAACGGCTTAGCGTGCCTTGTGAAGCACGGAGGGTCCCCTACGTAGTTTCGGAAGCTTTCGGGAAAAATGCCACTAGCGGTAGTCACGGGACAGTCACCCTGATCTGTTGTTGCGTAACCCAAGTAATTGATTCCAATCACTTGGTTTCACTAGGCCAAAAGCGCTTCACATGTTTCAGCTAAAAGTGACAGCTGCTTTTAAACAGAATTATAATGCTGCAAAAGACACATTGAATCGCTCTGTTGATATCGCATGGACGTAGGTTTGTTTGTATTTTATCACACCGTGATTACATTCCTGCGTCTGGGGAGCGCCATCAAATACCTGCATCACAGATACACGTGCAAAAACCGCGTAAGTAGATTAAAAAAGGAATGAACGTTTCAAAACAGTCTTGAGTTTAATTTTTTATGTAGCATAATAACGTCTCCCTGCAGGGCACAGGCCTTCACACAGAGAGAAAGCATGGGCTTTATTACCACATGAGCCCACCGCGGAATACAAATTGAGCGCTAAAGTACCTATATGAGCACCCTAGTCACATCATGATGTTTTCCTTCACCGTTAGCGTGTGATGAAATTGCTACTGTTACTTCACAAATCTACATAATTTAGAAAATAAAGTCATTACATGCCGGGATTCGAACCCACTACCGCCCGATTGAGAAGCCAGCGGTGTTCTACCACTCTACTAGCTTTATTAGTTTTCATGTTTTATTACTGGTTTCTAATTCACATGCCAAGATTACTAGATTTATAATCTGTGTGCACATTATCATTTTCCACAAGACATCTCTTGTAGCTAGTTAGGTACATTTTGAAATTGTAAAATGATATCCAATTTCAAGTGCCACAGTCCACAATATAGATAAAAAAATAGAGAGATAGATAGATAGAGAGCACTTTATTGTAAAAAAGGAAATTACACAAAAATTACGAACGTTAAGTACGAATTTAAAAACCTATTTAGAGGCTAAAAATTTCACCCATGCCGGGATTCGAACCCACAACCTCTGGCTATCCGTGCCAGCGTTCTACCAATTGAGCCAATGGGCGACTCACGGCATCAGTGAAATTTCGAACCTCTTCACACTATTCTCTGTATTACGTACAGGCAGCGAATTGGCTCAATTGGTAGAGCGCTGGCACGGATAGCCAGAGGTTGCGGGTTCGAATCCCGGCATGGGTGAAATTTTTAGCCTCTAAATAGGTTTTTAAATTTGTTCCTTAGCACGGGTTAGTGCATTAAAAATAAAAATAGTATAGTTAAGTACGAATGTCTTCATATGTACAAGTTTACGTAATATGTAGCTGCTAAGGCTAAGATAAAATAAGAAGATAGTTAAAATAAGAAGAAAAGAATATTGTTTATTGTACACCAGGAAAAAACAAACATTACCATGATAAAGATACAGTACAATTGGCGGCCTTATTATACTCATGTTATACTTTTAACATGTCTGATCGCGATAAAAATGTACAAATATCGCGAGGCTTAAAATCTTCAAAGGCTTATTTACATACTTGCCTAAAAGTCGATATACTGCAGCAGACGGTTGTATCTTTGGATGGTTAGACTTTTTCTAGTCAAGGTATACCAGTCAAGTCGGTGAGGCTCGTCGAGAGCTCGTAAAACGAAACGCGCCTCGAAGTTCCACGGGTCCTCTTGACCCCAATCGCTGTACGTATAATAATATAGCCGCCCCAATTAAGCGTATTACGGCCGTTTATGTATTTAGGTATGTTTTTGTATTCACTTAAAATCCTATGTTGCTGAATCTCAAAAGAGTTCTGCTATTTCAGCTTAACTTAATATGTACCTAATAAAAATAATTTAGTTAATAATATTAGTTATTAATAATAGCCTACACCATCTGTAAAACCATGTCCCAGGCACTACAGCGTCGGAGTGGTCCCTTCACCCATCTAGTGTAAGTGAAGATGTCACAGGACGCTGTATAAATCATCTCATGAAGTACGTGCAAAAGGCCAAAAAAAATTAATTAATAATTTATGATTGGAACTGGTAGTTATTCTTAAAAAGAAAAAAAATATATATAGTTTTAAAAATTTAGCTAAGTCATCCTTTTAGAAACCTATTTAGAGGCTAAAAATTTCACCCATGCCGGGATTCGAACCCGCAACCTCTGGCTATCCGTACCAGCGCTCTACCAATTGAGCCAATGGGCGACTCACAGCATCAGTGAAATTTCGAACCTCTTTACACTATTCTCTGTATTACGTACAGGCAGCAATATCTGACTTTAGCAAATTGCATTACTTACTTAGCACGGGTTAGTGCATTAAAAATAAAAATAGTATAAGTCATCCTTATTATAAGAAAGTGCTAGTGCGCAAATATTATGTAAAAAAAAGGCTATGTAATATATCTGGTGAAACTATTGTAAACGAGACTGCCCCCACAGTTAAACCAAGTAATTGGTTTTATTGGGCCTTATTTATAACATGTAATGTGTTCTTTTTATATTCATAAATACATACAAAAAAAATTAATCTTTTCCTCGTAAAACTCGGAGAGAGCGTCATAAAACAAAGTCACAAACTCACGCAGAGGCCTTCCATCAAGTGAGGATTTTGGAACATTTATAATATACTATTTTTATTTTTAATGCACTAACCCGTGCTAAGGACAATTTTAAAAAACCTATTTAGAGGCTAAAAATTCCACCCATGCCGGGATTCGCACCCGCAACCTCTGGCTATCCGTGCCAGCGCTCTTCCAATTGAGCTAATGGGCGACTCACCGGCATCAGTGAAATTTCGAACCTCTTTACACTATTCTCTGTATTACGTACAGGCAGCGACATCTGGCTTAAGTAAATTGCATCACTTACAGCCCCGACTACCTACTTTGCAGTTAGGTTTTTACATCGGAATGATATCACTGTACCCACATGATTATACTATTTTTATTTTTAATGCACTAACCCGTGCTAAGGACAATTTTAAAAAACCTATTTAGAGGCTAATGGGCGACTCACCGGCATCAGTGAAATTTCGAACCTCTTTACACTATTCTCTGTATTACGTTCAGGCAGCGACATCTGGCTTAAGTAAATTGCATCACTTACAGCCCCGACTACCTACTTTGCAGTTAGGTTTCCACATCGGAATGATATCACTGTACCCACATGGATAGCCAGAGGTTGCGGGTTCGAATCCCGGCATGGGTGGAATTTTCAGCCTCTAAATAGGTTTTTTAACATTTATAATATGTTTTTTTGGCTTTGTAGGCCCGTTACTGCGCGAAGCTACCGAGGTAATTACAATTACAATGACTGGTGCTCCAGCGAAAGGTCGAAAGGGTCAGAAGTTTAGCTTCGGACGGCGGGCGAATGCTACAAATGTCTTCGTCGCCGTCAGGCTATATTAGGGCACTGCTGGACACAGTTCTCCCCTAAAGAGCGCCACGTTGTGCTATTATAGGGGGTAGTGCCCATAATCCCCACGCTGGGCATGCTATAAATGTACAAATGTGCGTGCACTAACAGAACACTAACTAATTATTAAGCGATTTTTGGATGAAAGCGCCATTTTGTTTTAAATACTTCTATGCTTTCCTATTTCGCAGTTGTTATAATAATAATGACTGTATCCGGGCTGCGTGAATGAGAGAAAGTCATTCGCATTCACGTTACTTAAAAAAAAAACCTATTCAGAGGCTAAAAATTTCACCCATGCCGGGATTCGAACCCGCAACCTCTGGCTATCCGTGCCAGAGGTTGCGGGTTCGAATCCCGGCATGGGTGAAATTTTCAGCCTCTAAATAGGTTTTTAAATTTGTCCTTAGCACGGGTTAGTGCATTAAAAATAAAAATAGTATATTCTCGTTACTTTTTTCCTGTTGTGTAATTTAAATTTTTTGAGTTAAAATGTTTGAACGCCGTGGCGGCTCGCGAGTGATTATGAACATTTTTGTGTATGGGTTTCTGATTGTCAGCATTAAAACATTAAAATGTTATAGGTTCCGACGGTATATAGATCGATAGAATATTCTTTATTGTACACAGAAATTACAGTAACAGAAATTATATGAAAAATATAGTACAAATGGCGGCTTTATTACTAAAAGCAATTTCTTCCAGGCAACCATTAGACGGAGAAAAGAAATAAATTATAGACGGGTAGTCGGTGCAATACAGAAATATTCAAATTAGGGATTCAACGAAATTTATATAGACTTACTTAAACCACATAAATAAATAATTAGATAAATAAATAATTAGATAAATAAATAATTAAGATATATATACATATTAATAATTATATTATATACGGGAAGAGGAAATAACATAATATATCTACGTTATATTTAAGTAACTGCGTTATTTAATTATCGAAAGGTAGTATTCCTTCACTCTACACTAATTAATGATCTACGTGAAATTATTCTAATTCGTAAGCATTCTGACCAACAAGCAAAATCGTATAAAAATAGAAATTTTACACTAATTGTGTAAAATTTTAGGCTTAAATTACGACGCGATCAATCGCGTCGTAATTTAAGCCCGTCGGGGCTTAAGCCCCGAAAATATTTTAACAAAGTCTTAATTAATCATAGGCTAAATAGATAGTGTGATTGAAAAAACGATACTAACGCGTGAACATTTCGTTGTTCCAGAAGCCGACTACACACTGGACGACTCGTTTTGGAATGAAGAGAGCCCAGTCGGTAAGTAATTTGGACTGTTCGGACTGCAGAGTGCAGATATTCCAGAGTAAAACAGGGGCACTTTCAGTCACAGTGGATGGGACGAAGGGACCACTCGATTGCTGCAATACCTAGAACATGGTTTTTTAGATGGATTAGACATGCCATTGCTATTGCGACCCTGTATGTCCCCACTGCTGGGGCACGGGTCTCTTCCTGTATCGCAGGAAGGTTAGGACCTACTACACTACGGGCGCCAAGTCCGGGTTGGCGGAGGATTGTATGACAGTGGCGTGGTTCGGATGACCGTCTCGCACTTGGAGCGGCGGTCGCTGGTTCGTATCTAGGCGGAGGAAATTTAAACATATATAAAGGATTGTATGACAGTGGCGGGCTTTCTGTCAAGGCCTCTGACATGGCTTAACGACTGGCATAACATGACAGCCTGCACCACCGGCTCAAAGTGCCTTGTGGAGAATGGAAGCACTCGGAAAAAATGCCATTAGCGGTAGTCACTGGACGTCACCCATCCTGCGTCTTACCGTGCCTGTTGTTACTTAACCCATGTGATGGATTCCAATCACTCGGTTCGACTAGGCAGTCAAAAAGTAAGAAAACCTACTTAGCAATATGGCCGCCAATTGTATTTTATCTTCTGTATCAGCTGTTTCTGTAACAATTTTCCGGCACACAATAAAGAATATTCTTATCTTATCTTACTTACTCCGCTAACTCAGCCATCCCCAGGTCAAAATCGCAGGTCTTGGATGTTTACATGTTTGTGATGTTGTTTCTGGTTTCCACGACTCAGGGTATCCTAGTGTGGGGCCAGAAGAAATGTATGTGCCTGTATGTAAATGTTATATTGTTGTTTGTTATGTTATCCGAAGAGAATGTTATGTTATCCTTGACACAAGAAGTCGCAACTCGACTTTTGCCAGTAAAAACGTAAAACCATCAAACGTAAATTCTCAAACTTTAGAGGCTCATAAAAATCACTATAAATACGTCAACGCCACTTTTTGCAAACACGACCTGTAAACGAAGATATTATTATGAACTTTTATGTTATGTAAACTCAAGCTTGTCTTTCAAAGGGAGAGCAAAGTCTGCCACGATCCTAGCTAGCCACTTCATTAGTCGTTTCAACAAAATTCTTTAGTCGCCCCAAGCTCCACGCCAACCAGTTTTACGAAACATACAATAAATAATATCCAAGACCCAAGACAAACTAGAAAAGTTCGTGCCCTAGCTTGGCCCGGCCCGGATCGAAGCCAAGACGTTTGGTTTTACAGTCAGCATGCCAAACCGCTGCGCCGCCGCGGCTGAACATCTAATTTGTTAATCTTCTTAGAATCTTTTTTATGTATCCTTAAAAGTGTACTAAGCGGGTTTATTTCAGCAGAAATCTCTTCATCCAACCTCTCATGTGGTGATAGGAGCATTAAGCAGGAGGTGAAAATGCACAATAATAACTTGTATTATGTAGCCTATTAACGACCCTTTGCGGGGCATATGCCTTCTCTCAGACATGGAGTATGGGCTTCGATACCACGCGTGCCCACCGCAGATTATCAATTTCAAGGGTTGAGGTATTTGAACACCTCAGTCACTCAGGTTTCCTCACGATGTTTTCCTTAACGTTGCTAATATAACCTCACTACACGTTTTGCAATAAAAAAGTTCAACTCGGGGGCGGCAGGTCTTACTGCATAAGGAGTATAAGATACATGTCGTATTACCCCTCAGTTGGATCGGTACAGTTTAAGTCCTCTGATCTATGATTAAGAAATTTCCTTAAAATTTATTCGCTATCCTCGAACAACTTAATTTAAACTTCCGTCGCTTAAAACCTCAGGTTGGCCTGAAAGAAAAAACCTCCAAAAACCTGAGCTCCCATTTTCCCGCCGTCACATTTCAGCGTTGCAGGAAGGAGCCAGTAATGGATATTGCGGTGACTTCCCGGCTTTCGTCCGCGCCCACGGAATATATGGCGCGCGGCCGGAACGGAAAAAATGCGGAAAGAGATAAAAGTTTCGGTCCACGAAGATTATAGTTTTTTATTGGATAATAGTTGTTTACTCTTAGTCCGGATCTACTTACGGGTGTTGTTATATCGGAAGAGTCCGACCAGGTTTCGCTCCGATTCCCAGAGCTTAATCATAGTGAGCTGAGACGCGCGTCGTCGGTTGCTCGTCTCACACTGTGACGCTCGTCTCACACACAGTGTGAGACGGGCAACTGACGACGCGAGCTCCGTCTCTGCTCATCATGATTAAGCTCTGGGAATCGGAGCGAAACCTGGTCGGACTCTTCCGATATAACAACACCCGTAAGTATATCCGGACTAAAAGTCTACAATGTGTTGTGCTTACGAAAGTTTTAGTTAAAAAAATAGTTGTTTATTTCACAATTTCAGCAGTTTTCTTAGATTTGTTCCTGTAACTTCATATTAGAGCAAGAGCAAGAAATGTTTTATTTATATGCCTTGAGACCCCATTCAATACAAATTTCAACGGCACATGCTATTAAAATACAACCTTTTTTATGGAACCTGTAAACGTCTCACTGCAGGGCATGAGGCTTCTCCCAGACACAGAGTATGGGCTTATTTATCAAGCGTGCCCAACGCCGATTGGCAATTTCAAGCGCTGATTTATTTGAACACTACACCTCTAAGTTCATCTTCTTCTTCAGGCTATATTATTCCACTGCTGGAAATACTATAAATTAGCCCTCCCCTAATGAGCACCATAGCGCAAGGTTGCGGGTTACGGGCATTACCCGCCCAATAATGACACCTCTGACAGCTAGTAAGTAATAATATTAAACATCTAAACCTGTCAAACGATGCTAATGTGATGTCCCACTATAGGGCATACTCTCAAAGAGACAGTATGGGCTTAATCACACAGCGTGCCCACTGCAGATTGGTAATTTCAAGCACTGAGGTATGTGAATTCAATGTAATTTTGTTTCTATCTAAATGGTAGACTTAAACAAATTGTTAAAAGTTTCAATTGATTTAGTGTATTCTATTTTTCTATGTATTACTTTGTAATAAAATAAAAATATATAAATATTCATGGACACATTACACAGATCTCGTTAGCCCCATACTAAGTACAACCGATGTACAGTGATGCTAACTTGACTATAGATTTAATACAATAAATACATCGATAACATCTAAGACCTAGAAAAGTTCGTGTCCGAGCTTGACCTGGCCTGGAATCGAAGCTGAGACGTTTGGTTTTACAGTCAGCATGCCAAACCGCTGCGCCACCGGGGCTGAATATCTGTTAATCATCTTAGAACCTTTTTTATGTAGACTTTAAACGTCCCACTGCAGGACACAGGCAATTTTTTAAAGAGCGGGCTTAATTATATCGCATAATCACCACGGATTGGCAATTTCAAGCGCTTAGGTATTTGAACATCTTACCACTCGAATGCCAAGAATCTAAAATGAAATAAAACCAAACTTCCGGATCACCCGAAGTGGTCCTTCCGCGGTTTTCTAGTCTATAACCGGAAAGCGCCGGTTTTTATGGTTTTACAACTCGTCGCGTAGTGACGGGAGTCGCTCATTTCACGGGGTCCGGACGTCAGCGTGACGCGGGACGCAATTCAAATTCGTAGTTCGTATACGCGGGCTGCTACAATGAGATTTAACGTTCGAGGAATATGAGTTCGCTTTTGTGGCTAGAAAATTGTTTGGTTGTATATTAAAGTGTGGTTAAGGCATGTATGAGAATGCTAGAAGATGTTTGACAGGTATAATATTGTAACGATTCGATATCAACCCTTGTTTGTCCCCACTGCTAGGGCACGGGTCTCTCCACCACAAGGGCCAAGTCCGGGTTAGTGGAGGATTGTAAGACAGTGGCGGGCCTTACTGTCAGAAGTTATAAAAGCTGCCCATGAGGCCTCTGACATGGCTTAATGACTGCCATTACATGACAGCTGGCACCAACGTCTTTGTAAAGCACGCAAGCACTCGGTAAATTTCACTAACGGCAATGGTCACCCATCTAGCACCTGACCACGCTTGTTGTTAATTTACTCACGAGATTGATTCCAATCACTCGGTTCTTCGAGCGCTTCTTACTAGGTCACCAGCGCTTTACTGATTTTTTCCTAACGTCTTTTATACCGAATACCCTAAACTTTCACTAAATTCATCTTCAAAAACTGTACTGGGGACTGTTTATTTACGATCCTAGAATCCACATTGACGCAAGTTCTTTATTCGCTAAGCACACATCCCTTTGAAATTTCACATGAAAGTGATAAAATCAAATAATTATGCTCATTTACTGCTGCGGTTCGCAGCCAAAAGATCCCCAATTAGAGAACCGAACACCACATCAAAAACGGGCGTAAACACACCATTCTGTGTGGGAAGTGCTCAGGGATTGCCAATAAGTTCACATCAAAGCCCAACATTCCTCAAATAGCCTTTAGAAATGCGCGACTAGTAAATACGAAGAAAAGATGTCGGTGACGTAACAATACTTTTTTTTCTACAAGTAAAGACATATAATTGGTCTCCTGAAATTTAAGGTCAATTATATGGTTTATACTTATTATTTATTTCTGTCTGCTGTTAGTCTTCTCAGAATAGGTAGATAGAAGGTATTTTATGTACTTTTTACATACATTATGTGTCATCATTAAAGCATTACCTTAGTATTGAATAAATAATAATGTAGGAAATAAACACTCAAGTAAAAGTT
The DNA here is from genome assembly GCA_934045075.1 of Yponomeuta sedellus. NCBI lineage: Eukaryota > Metazoa > Arthropoda > Insecta > Lepidoptera > Yponomeutidae > Yponomeuta > Yponomeuta sedellus. Next base: position 23,572,046 of record OW203729.1, on the reverse strand, counting down.
CTGCATGCATGGCGACATCAACCCTTGTATGTCCCCAGTGCTGGGGCACAGGTCTCTGTCTGCATCGCGGGAAGGTTAGGCCATACTCCATCATGGGGGCCATTTCTGTCTTGGTGGAGCACTTCCGTGTTTCGCAAGGTACATGAAGCCATTGGCGCCGGCTTGCATGTAATGGCAGTCGTTAAGCCATGTAAGAGTCCTTATGGGCGGCTTATGATAACGTCTTGACAGACGTAAGGCCCGCCACTGTACAATCATCTACTAAGCCGGAAGTGGCCCCCGTGGTGGATTATGGTTTTTAATTCATTACAATTTATTTCAACGTAATTTACATTCTGCTTGCTGACATCACATTCATTCTCTCAGCATTTACCAATGACTTTGTTTTCTAAGTAACTTTCATGTGTGATCCGGTCATCAAGATGTGTTCGAGTGGAAAAAAGTCGCATGGCTTATCGTCCGACATTGTCAGTGTAGTGTGTCGCAACCCTCATGGTGTTTTGTGATAGCTGATTGAGGGTAGTCTGAAACCTCATCAGCCGAAGAAGCGAATGGGTGACAGCCACATCAGTCTTCTCGTGACCACGATGGCTGTAACGTCGTCGAAACGTCGAGGTAAAATAGCAATAAATTACTACGCGATTAAGCCCCGAAAATATTCTATTTCATGTGTGAAGTGGTAACAATATGAGTCATCCTTCGGTGCCTTCAATTCTAGGCTCTACACACGTGTAGTTAGTATATATTTTAACTTTGTTTGAAGTGGTCTGCAAGCCCGATGAAAGTTTCCACATTTACGGTCGGTGGGATAAATTATTTGCTACGGACAGCTTCAGTTAAATGTCTTGCATCGTTATACGAACGTTTTTACCAGAGTTTGTTTGTGAAGTATTTCAGTTTTGGTTGCGAAAATTCTTGTTGCATTTCACACAATTACGATTAACAATATTGTAGATTTATTCAGGATAGATGTAGATTTATTCAGGATAGATGACAGGTTGACGTATGCGCACGAAATTACATATGTATTATGCATTTGTTTGTTTACATTTAATTTTAAATTTTAATAGAGAATTTGATACTTGATACGAGGTAAAAAGTGTATTGCCCATAAGTAACAAAATATACAGTGGCAATGTTTCAGACTTAACCAGTCAACTGGCTTTAAAAGTCTTTATACCAGTCAACTACGGGTGGTATTTATAAAAAAAATAAAATAACTTCGAAAATGCTATGGTGACTAGATACGGATACAAACATAGAAAACCACCCAATGACCTCAACCATTTGTACAAATGTACGGCGGCCTCCTGTGAGAATCAAATCTACGACCTCCGGCATTGTGATTGGTCGTGATACCGCTAGACAGGGAGTCAGATGTTACTATGTTAAAATATTTTTTGTTATTTTTTTTAGTTATCCTAGCTTTTCTACGGACGGTGTTTAATATATTTTCTTTTAATTAGTTTGTTAATAAGAATAAAAATCTGTTTATTGTTAGTCATACATTGTATCACATTATTTAAGTATAATCATCCCGAAGTTATTGCGGGCAAACATTGAAAATACATCAGAATGTACTAAGTTTAAGATGATTTTAGTAAAGACGATCAGAGTGGAGTATTTTTCCCGCTGCCTTTTTCTCTACTACAAATACAGCCAGCACACATAGTAAAACATTCAGCACACAGCGCCACTATTATGTAAGTATCCACTGGGTTGAGTGACGTTGAGTTATATTTTTTTAATCGACTCCAGCTGTCAAATGCATACATATTTTGACACTTCGAAAACGTTAAGATTATACTATTTTTATTTTTAATGCACTAACCCGTGCTAAGGACAAATTTAAAAACCTATTTAGAGGCTAAAATTTTCTCTACGTAATACAGAGAATAGTGTAAAGAGGTTCGAAATTTCACTGATGCCGGTGAGTCGCCCATTGGCTCAATTGGTAGAGCACTGGCACGGATAGCCAGAGGTTGCGGGTTTGAATCCCGGCATGGGTGAAATTTTTAGCCTCTAAATAGGTTTTTAAACGTTAAGATTGACAACCCAACACAGTGGACCGTTACATAATACGGGAGCAGAATGTTAATTCTTTACATTGAAATAAATTAAACTTAAACTCTTCTTAATTTAATTGTTGAATTCTGATTTCTGATAAAAGCAATTCTACCACGAAAGCAAAATTCATCCAATAAAACCCAATCTTTCGCCCTTTTGAATCACATCCAGTACCATCTCGGCGTCGATCGATATGCCACCGTCTCCTACACCGTCAACAGTGTTGTGAAGCGATATCGCCTTGTTCGTCCAAACATTAGCATGTCAATGCACTCGACATGTAGATTCAAACGTCGAACGCCAAGTGTCGGCGACGTGCCGCGCCTCGCAATCCGGTAACGCTCCAAATGACAGAATAGTCATGCGTGCTGGTGCGTCTACTGTGAAATCTCATCTTTTGGGTGAAGTCGGCCGAATTTTTCCTCACGAAAGGGCTTAGTAGCGTGTCTCTGAAAAAGTGAAGACCTCTGAACTACATGACATTTTTTTATTAAAAGGAAAATGTGGGGATTTATTACCAAATCATCACGCAAAATGAACGAAAGACAAACTGTTTCAAATACTGGCCTCTCGAAGATTGATAGAAGTCAGTGTTTACTATTTGCCATGATCTTGGCCTCTTTCGTCTTACTAATTATGTTCATCTCAGCCTTCCAGACAAAGACACAGACACAGATACAGATAAAGACACAGAGACAGAAACGGACACGGACACGGACACGGACACGGACACGGACACAGACACATACAGATACAAATATCTATTCGCACATTTTTTCTTTGAATTAATTTCTACGTCGACCAGCGGCAATCTATACTGTTTCCCTTACTTCGATATCAATCCTTGTACGTCCCCACTGCTAGGGCACGGGTCTCTTCCTGAATTGCAGAATCCTTAACTTACTCGATAATTATGTTTCTTCGACATTCTCTCATTATTTACTTACGTTGTTGCTGATGTCAGTGACGTTACTGCAGTCTATTGCAAATTAACATTTGAATCGATTGCTTCGGCGTACATCCGAACATCCATCCCCTTCATTGTCGAAAAATCGAAGATGGCTCGTTTGACTATTTGCGCGAATGCGTAAATAAGGTAGTTGGGGGCGCTGGGCGTATTCGGTCTCCGGTCTCCTCCGGGGGACGCAGTGTGTCGGAATAAATTGATTCGGGGATTTCTCCGCCGGGGACGGTTGCGGGAGCCTTCATGCGTTTGATTGTTGCGTATTTTATGAAAAAAAAATCTAAAGTTTTTATATTTCGAAAAAATTTCTACATGATCGTCTAGAATTAAAAAAAAAGGCTTTGTTTGCATTTTTTGTTGGCCGGCTTCCTGGTGCTTTTTTTATAAGATTTGCATCACAAAACATTTTCATATAGGCACATGCATTGCTTCTGGCCCCGCACTAGGATACCCTGTGTGGTGGGAACCACAAACAACGACATCACAAACATGTAAACTCCAAGACCTGGATTTTTTTGTCCCCAGCCGGGGATCCAACCCGGGACCTCTCGCATGGTAGGCAGTTGCGCTACCGCTGCACTGCAATTATTATTATTAAAATTTGTTAGATAATTAGTATTAAAAATCGTTATTGGTTATTATAAAGCAAATTTTAAAGTACAAAGCTGCACTTAATGCTAACATCATTATTATTAAATGGTTATATTTGACTGTTACTAATTAACTAACCGCTGTATTCCACACAATGCGCAGAGGTGACGAAAGTTTGGAAAAATTGGTAGTGGTTGGAAACACCGAGGGCAAAAGATCGCGCGGTCGCTCACCAACAAGGTGGACGGATCAAGTTAAAGATTCGTCGACCTCCAAATTTTACACGGTTGTAAAAGACGCGTTGGACAGATCCCGATGGAGGCAAATCATCCGCTCCAGATGCAACCCTGAGGCTGACCACGATCCTCAGACATGAGGGACCGACCCCAGAGAGTATTCTAGGAGTGTGGGCAGTGGTCATATATTAAATTTGCCACGATATTTATTGACAACAACTGTTACTTATACCCAAAGTTTTACAGTTATTAAAATGATATGCCATTCTAGCTAATTATGACGTATTTAGCTTAGCAGTGAAATATCGTATCGTTTACTAATAAACAAAAGCAACTCCGCATAATCCAGCTCTACTTCTCACCTAAATCGATTCTAAGGGGAACATTATTACGCAATTGAGTCGTACAGAAACACGCCAGAGCGCCCCTAAAAAGTAATACACGATCACTTATCCCCATCTCAGGTAGGAATTAACTGAAATGTGTTCCGGGCACAATTCGGCATTTGCATCCGAATGGCAAGCGAGGCTGTACTGAAATCAATAACAAGGCTACGAGGCGTGAGATTCGGCTACGAGCTACGAGCTACGCCGTAGCGCTGGCTACATCGTAGCGCGTGCTACGTCGAGTTGATTTGAAGAGTGTGTTGGACGTATTTTCAATTTAATCGTCCCAGTTAGACGGTGCAGCGATGACGCAGTAGGTAGGATGGTTTAAAAATAAAAACTCAAACGAAAAAAGGGTATTGGTTTGGTTCTTGGCAAGACTTTTAGAAACGTTAGGAGAATATGTACTGTAGCCTTGTCTATTTTTGTTTTGTAATTTACTGTCGTAAGCAGCTTACGCAACATAACACGCTTACATGCTCGCTGGACCGACGATCTAAGACATATTGCTGGCAGTGGCTCGGTCAGGGTGACCGATTTTTTTCTTTAACATACTTCTCACCCAAGGCTCCCCTCAATTGAGAAGTATGATTAGCAGTGGACAATATAGGCTGATTAATTAGTTTCAGTAATCAAAATGCATAGTAATCAAGTAAACAAACATAACGAACATAACCTTATGTCTGTATTCCAGAGAGGTAGGCAGAGACCAGGGACTAATGATAATAATAATAATAATTAAAGGCCTTTATTTGCTTGCAAATATACAGCATAAATTAAAATAATTTGCAAAAGTAATTACATTTCTTGATTTATTACAAAAAAAGAACTATAGTTATCGACAAATTACATGCAATGCTAGAGAACAAATTAATATTAACATTCACTCTGCAACACTGAAATATTTTTTTAATGGCATGCTAGGTCCATTTGAGAACATGATAAGCCTCTTGCTAGGGGATAGGACTAATACAGCATACTAAAAAAGGTATTGAGATGAATGAACACCTTTTTGGAAGTAACCACCAATAGCATTAAAAAGTTAAAATTACTTTGCTGAATTCCGCCAAAAATCCCACAAGCACCATGCGGCTAGCTAATGCACCGCCCTCCCCACTTTTTCAAGCAGAAGCAAGACACGAACACACCACCACCAACACCAATACTTGTGTGAGAAAACACGCGACGCGTTTCGCCTCTAACACGAGGCATCCTCAGGCTCCCAGATGCAAGTCACTTGCATCTGGGAGTGCTTCTACTTGAAAAAGTGGGAGGGAGGGCGGTGCATTAGCTAGCCGCATGGTGCTTGTGGGATTTTTGGCGGAATTCAGCAAAGTAATTTTAACTTTTTAATGCTATTATGGATTTCCGCAAAGTAACGCCTGATTCTATACAGTAACCACCTAATTGCGGTAGGTAAACACTGTTCTATTACTTTTTTAAGTTTATGGTCATACTGTCTGTTACGAGTACACATCATAAAAGTCCCTTCGGGAATCTACGTTCGAGCAGACTAGAAAGAAGTGTAACGAAAGTCCCCGAAGCTATAAGTACATTCAACATGATCTTTAACCGATACGGTTAAGGTGCAGAATTGATTGCCGCAGTAGCGCTACCTATTTCGCTCACGCTAATATTGGCAAACTAATAGTCACTTGCATCGATGACGTTGAATCAACCAATAGCAACAGGGCGCGCGGCGCGGCCCGCCATAAAATGAAACTATCTGATTGGTCGATCAACTTGCCGCACATCAAAAATTTGGTCATCTGCGCAGGTACATCCGCGAGACTTATTTCTTGTGTAGCACTGTACTAACCTGTAATACAAAAAAGTATAAACAAATATCTACTTTATAGCTACAGACGCAGATATCATAATCCTACCCGCCAATACTCTGACTACCTAACGCAGGCGAGTATGAAAAAGGGAACCTGTCTCACAAAGCAAAGGGCATGGCACTAAAGAGGCCCCTTGACCGCTCACTTTGTTCCAAGGGAGCTCCTCGCCACCCTTTCTTCCCCCTTTCTCTATTATAGTTTTTGTATTACGCGGGAACACGGCTAACGGTCGGGCGAAAGAATGGTATTTTAATTTAGAGTACGGGCTTTTGTTCTTAAATGGATTATAATTAGTAGTTTTTCCTCACTTTGGCCGGCTGTATAGGTGGTATTGTTTTCAAACTTATTGTTAAGTATTTGAAGGTATTGAGAAAGTAAATTTAATGTACAACTTCTTATTGCACAGTTATGTGATATCGGCTCATAAATATAAATTGTAAAGACTTTCATATCATATAATCTCTTGTCATGTTGACTACCTCTGGGGCGTAGCGGTAGCGCGTCTGCCTACCATGCAAGAGGTCCCGGGTTCGAATCCCAGCTGGAAAAAAAGCCCAGGTCTTGGATGTTTACATGTTTGTGATGTAGTTTTTTCTGGTTCCCACGACACAGGGTATCCTAGTGTGGGGCGAGAAGCAATGTGTGCCTGTATGTAAAACAACACAATTTATTGGTAATCCATTACACTTCAAATATAATAATTAATACATTACAAAAATTGCATTATACATTTCTAGCCGACCCCGTCAACGACCTTTTGCCATATGAAACCTACAATATATATTCTTAGATCTCCCTAAATACAAAATGTAAAATGTATGTAAATGTTTTGTTATAATAAAAACAGCAAAGTTGTGGAACACGCTGCCATCGTCTGTCTTTCCGGAAACATATTGAAGTATGCCCAGTGGTGGAGGGAGTGGTTGCAGGACAGCGGCGCAGCAGGGAAACAATAGGAACGGTTGATCACATTTTAATTAATACATCATCTTAAACTCAGACAAGTCATCTTATTCTACAAATACAGGAAGAAATCTGAAAAATATACATTTGTTATTAAATCATAAAAGAAATACTCTTTGTAGTTCGGAAAGGTTAAAAAAAAACTGCGAGATTCGATTCTTAAACTATTTAAATATCTAAGTACCTGCCTACAAAGTTATAAAAATACGCAGAAAAAGAATGTTTATTGTGCGCATAAACATGGGCTACACATATAGCAGTAACAGTTGCTATTAGAAATAGATTCAACAAATCCTACCTTAACAGGAACGGTACAGAACCCTCGGTGCACGAGTCCAACTCGCGCTTGGCCAGTGTTTAAACGACTCGTGCATTCACTCTCGCTGAGTGAGAACTAAATGAAAAAAACTAGTTTCTACTAAGTGAAACAAATACCTATAAATATGAACCTATTTAGAGGCTAAAAATTCAACCCATGCTGGGATTAGAACCCGAGGCCTCTGGCTATCCGTGCCAGCGCTCTTTCCAACTGATCTAATGGGCGACTCACCGGCATCAGTGAAATTTCGAACCTCTTTACAATATTCTCCGTACAGGCAGCGACATCTGGCTGAAGTGATTTGCATCACTTGTCTAGTACAGAGAATATTGTAAAGATGTTCGAAATTCCACTGATGCCGGCTAGTCGCCCATTAGCTCAGTCGGAAAGAGCGCTGGCACGGATAGCCAAAGGTCGCGGTTTGAATCCCGCCATGGATGATAATTTTAGCCTCTAAATAGGTTTTTAAAATTGTCCTTAGCACGGGTTAATGCATTAAAATAATTATTAACGTATAAATGTGTACGTAATCCTCCTTATGCGTTTTGTGCCCTGCCTGGTGTTCTAGAAAAAACACATTTTCTCCCCAACAATCGTATTATAACACCGCCACTGTTAATCCAAACGTGAAATCGCGTTACACGGCGACGTCACCCGAGCACCTCCGATATTTGACGACGGAACACGAAGACGCAAAAAATAAAAATTCAAAGGTAAATGCGGCAGAGGATATTCTAACTCGCTTACTGTGACTGCGATGCATTTGTGGAATAGCCTGCCTTTGGACATTCATCAATCCCTTGACATTTTCAAAAAACAATGTTTGTGATACCCTCGTCTAGAACGTTATTGTTATCCAGAAGATACTAGTTTGGTTTCTGCTGTGTGGTGTCAGCCTAGAGAATAGCACCAACCCAAATTCTTCCCGCGGGTGTCGTAAAAGGCGACTAAGGGACAAACACCGGGGGGTGAGCAGCAGCGCCCCCTGCAGTACAATTCCACCGAACTGCGATCCCCAACCCGCATGCCCAGCGTGGGGATTATGGGCATTACCCCCTATGATAGCACAACGTGGCGCTCATTAGGGGAGAGCTATGTCCGGCTGTGGACTAGTATAGCCTGACGACGACTAATTTGGGATTAATATTTGTTATGGTGTTGTGTAAACGTTAAGTATGTCATGTTAGTGTTGTTTTGATTTGGGTTCGCGTGATTCAAATATGAGTATTTTGCTTGAGGGTGTTTGTTACGTTAAGACAATGTTAAAGCTTACATTTAATTTTAGTTATGTATTAAACGTAATTACCGTCGTTTCGGCTAAGCTGTAGTTGAAGATTGAAGTGGCGAGTACAGTCAATTATTGTAGTGTAGGTCGGTGGTCTATCCTCAAGTCACTTTTAGTTTTTCGGAGCTGGCGGACAAACAACGCTTACTACGTCCGTGGACAGGTCTGGCGATAACACGCGTGATTTGCATTTACTTAAGACTGGATTCCAAGTGTTGATTTCAAGCATTTGCTTGTGTTTTTTAATTACAATTACTTCCCAAACAAACCTTTGATAATAACATCGATTGTAAAGAAATAATTTTGTATATCTTCTTCTTCTTTTTGAGGCTATATTAGTCCACTGCTGGACATAGCTCTCCCCTAATGAGCGCCATAGCGCAAGGTTGTGCCATCATTGGGGGTTATATACCAACAACTATTTATTACGTCATTCAAACATTTTTGTTAGGACCATGACTTAGGAGCTTATCTGCCCACCAATGTTTAGATGTTGTGCAGCGATGGTAGCTGAGTGGGCAGAACAGTGCTCTCGCAAGCGAAAAACAGGTTCGATCCCCAGTGCGGGCATGTACCAACGACTTAGTTTAATTTCAAAGATACGTACATTTGTGAATTTGTAATCGCAATACCACACACTCACGGTGAAGGAAAACATCGTGAGGAAAACACGGCTTACTTGGCTCCGCACGTATTGACTAGTCTTTTCATCGGGCTCCGCCGACTAAGCTGTCAGGATGGTATTGGTGCTGGGCAAGCCTACACCTTCTAAAAAAACCATAGTATTTCTAAATAATTACAAGTCTTGTGCCTTATCACCGGACCGGTCCATTGACGTAGTGAGTGTTGTGTGTCGGCCAGCTGCAAAAAATTAGAAGCCCACAACAATTGACTGTAACATATTTTAAACTTTCGGGACTTGTACACATATAATATTTTCGGGGCTTAATCGCGTAGTAATTTATTGCTATTTTACCTCGACGTTTCGACGACGTTAACGACGACACGATGACTGTAACTTCGTTGAAACGTTAAGGTAAAATAGCAATAAATTGCTACGCGATTAAGCCCCGAAAATATTCTAACTATAATTGACTGTGCTCGCCACTTCAGTCTACCCGAGACCACGGCAACTGTAACGCTGCCGAAACGTCGGGAAATAAGATAATTTCTAACTTTTAATGTTTTACCTTATAAATAATCGCGATTTGACTCGTTTAATATATAACCAAAACAACCATGTCCCAGGCACTACAGCATCGGAGTGGCCTCTCCACGCATCTAGATGCCACTGGACGCTGTATGAAATCAACTCATTGTGTAGATGCAAAGGGCAATGTTATGTTTGATGTAAAATTACTAAACATTGAGCTGTACCTCTGTTGTAGCTTTTGTTTCCGATTTCTGACGATATTTCACAAAGCCAGCCCTTTTATTGCGGCATTTGGCATAAAGATGTTTGCTTCCGCAACGAGGGTCGAACTTTGTGTTTTATTTTGACATTTAGGCTCTGGGCTTGTTAGATTTATAAGATCTTAGTTGGATCAACAGATTTTATGGTTTTGGATGTTTATGTGAGTTACTTGTGTGCTGGAAAAAAAATAAAAGTCTACTTGAGCTTCATTAGCGCCACCAATGTAAAAAATAGAATTTACTGATGGTAGTACTTTTTTTAAACAATAATAATAATAACGTATATAGAGCCGTTTTTTACTACTGCTCCGACTCTCCAAGGTTTGCTGGAAGAAATCTCTTACAGAGATAAGCTCGCCTTTGTACATGTTATTTCTTATGTAATGTCTATGTATGTGCTGTATATTTATGTATTTATTTTTAGTTTACGTAGTTTATTTCTTTCTTTCATAGTTAGGTAGGTTATTCAATATTTATGTAGTATATTTTGTACACGTATATAGACCCGCTTTTTACTGCTTCTCCGACTCTCTAAGGTTTGCTGGAAGAAATCTCTTTCAGAGATAAGCTCGCCTTTGTACATGTTATTTCTTATGTAATGGCCTATTAAATGTTTCGTGTGCAATAAAGTATAATTTAATTTAATTTAATGTCCTATTTGATGCTTCGTGTACAGTAAATTATAATTTTATTAACCCCTACATAGCACAATCAATCAATTATAAAAAGTATTTAAATTAACGCACTCTTTTACTACTTGGTATCAATATATTTTGTAAAAATGTAAAATAAACGAGTAAAATCCGTGTAAAAACCGTTTTTATTATCAAGAAATTTTCGATTAAGTTGTTTATGTACATGCATCTACCGACCATGTTCCTTATGTAATCCGCTCGTCGAAAGGTTGCCTGGAAGAGATCACTCTTCGCGATGTAACCGCTTATTGTATAACATCACTTAGATTAAGGTTGTATTCTTTTTTTCATCCGGGACCACGGCACCTGAAAAAGTGCCGAAACGTTGGAAAATTGTAAAAATGTAATAAACGAGCATAAATCCGTATAAAAACAGTTTTAATTATGTCTACTGCTCGTGTTAACCTTAGAAAATACTATTCTTTTTTTTAGTTGTGCAATAAAGTGTTCTCTATCTATCGAGCTATCACTTGATCTGGTCCCAAATTAGGATTTCCCGTACTATGGTAACCATACAAGGACGTCATAAATATGAAAATACACTTACACTGAGACCATTTGTAGGCATTACCTACCCCCCAATGATGGCACAACCTTGCGCTATGGCGCTCATTAGGGGAGGGTTATGTCCAACAGTGGACTAATATAGCCTGTAGTGGGACCATCAGGCTTCGTTGATGTGCCCGAGTGTGGCTGATCTAAAGCTAAAGCTTCCGGATCGGCATGGACGACATCATCATCATCATCATCATCATAGCCTACAGAAGAACATGTAACTACTGTAGCCCACTGAGTAGAAATGAACTCGGAACCGAGCGACCCAGGTTCGATTCCTATGACTTTTTTCAAGTTATACATGTTTGTGAAGTTATAATAGCAATACGGCCACTCGCTAACGGTGAAAGAAAACGTCCAACCGCAGGGCATAGGCCTTGCCTCAGATAAAGAGTACGGGCTTCATTACCACGCGTGCCCACCGCGGATTGGCAATTTCAAGCGCTGAGTTGAATATTTCAGACACTCAGATTTCCTCACGAAATTTTCCTTCGCCGTTAGCGAGTGGTAATGCTGCTATAGTTTCATAATTGTACATAACTTAAATAAAAAAGTGCATGCCCGCACTGGGAATCAAACCTGGGTCTCCCGTTTCCGAGTCCATTGTTTTACCCACTGGCTACCGCCGCCGCTCTTATAGGATGTTGAAAAGGCTACATAAAAACATTAAGTATTAAGTTCTATTTTGTTTGCTTAACTAACATACCTACTTTATCGATCGATTCAACACTTGTATGTCCCCACTGCTGGGGCACGGGTCTTTTTCTGTATCGCAGGAAGGTTAAGCCGTACTCCATCACGGGGGCCAAGTCCGGGTTGGTGGAGGATTGTAAGACAGTGGCGGGCCTTACTGTCAGAAGTTATCAAGTCGCCTATAAGACCATGGCTAACATGGCTAACGACTGCCATTACATGACAGCCGGCACCAACGGCTTAACGTGCCTTGCGAAGCACGGAACCGCTCGGAAAAAATGCCAGTAGTGGTAGTCACAAGACAGTCACCCATCCTGAGCCTGACCGCGCCTGTTGTTGCTTAACACAAGTGATTGATTCCAATCACTCGGTCCGACTAGGCCACGAACACTTCACCTACTTTACGAGTATGTTTGCTTTAAAATCAATTACAGTATACAATATTACAACTTAACAAAATTTACATATTTACAAAGTAAGTTTTTTGATTTCAAAATCATCCTATAGCGAAACCGCACAATTTTCAAGCAGCCTCAGCCATTTACCGAACTTTCGATTGCGAGACCGGCCCGTGGGGCGCAGGAAACTTCGTGCAACTTTTCTCACACGTTCATTTACTTCCAAACGCGTGGTGCATGACAAATAAGTGGCAGAGGAAGGAATTTTTGAGGCGCTACGCGGCCACCAATAAAAAAACATATCTTCTTTTTAAAAAACCTATTAGAGGCTAAAAAATCCACCCATGCCCGTATTCGAATTCGCGACCTTTGGCTATCCGTGCCAGAGGTCACGGGTTCAATTCCCGGCATGGGTGGAATTTTAGCCTCTAAATAGGTTTTTAAGATTGTCCTTAGCACGGGTTAGTGCATTAAAAATAATATATATCTTCTTTTACAAGACATAATGTGAAAAGGTGAACATCATGGATCCTAAAAACTGTTACTACTGTTATTAAGATTCTAAGAAGCGCTCGCGGCCTTGTGGAACCCAGTGATTGGAATCAATCACTTGAGTTAAGCAACAACAGGCGCGGTCTGGTGCAGGCTGGGTGGCCGTCCCGTGACTACCGCTTAATATTAATTGAAACCTGAGCGTCCGAGGAGTCCAACTACATTAGCACTTGAAATGGCCAATCCGCGGTGGGCACGGTGCCCATACTCTGAGAGATGGCCTGTGCCCTGTAGTGGGACTATTATAGGGGACTAAAACAATTTAAAAACCTATTTAGAGGCTAACAATTCCACCCATGCCGGGATTCGAACCCGCGACCTCTGGCTATCCGTGTTATCGCTCTTTCAAACTGAGCTAATAGGCGACTCATAGAGAGCCTCTAAATAGGTTTTTAAAATTGTCCTTAGCAAGGGTTAGTGCATAAAAAAAAAGAATATGACTAAAAAAATATTTAAGCACTTGTATACTTGTGTGTTTATCTATATATAAGTGTGTGTGTATGTGTGTGTGCCAGACTATACCCGTCCAAAAATTATTATCCCCAATTCCAACTGCAAGGCTGCATTTGAAAGCGGCGAGTGCTCATAATCCGGTCCCCGACTGAGCTGGACCTCATTTGTGAACGTATTTGTGTCATCAGTAACATATTCTCCACGCGTTTAGTTCAAACAACGCGCCAGTGTACTTTGTATATTGTGTGTGTCTATTGTGCATGCCTGATGGAAGGTTCCGTTTTGATGCAGATTTTCATTTTATTTTGTTATGTCCAGTGGGTAGAACGGAAGTCTTGGACGTGAGAGGTAAGATTCGCAGTTCGGGCATATTTTCTGAGTTATGCACGTTTAGGAACTTATAGTGATGATGTCGTCCATGCCGATCCGGCTACGGCTACTGTTGTGGGACCACCATGCTTCGTTGATGTGCCCGAGTGTGGCTGACGTAAGCAATTTTTGCAGTAAACGTACGTCCGCATGTGCCACATTATAAAATTCCGTTGACATATTTTTTTTTATTTATACGAAAACAAACAGTCTTACAAAAACATTAAAAATTGTCTTAAAAGGAAATAGACCTATAGTTTTCCGAATTTACAATTTTTAAAAACAAAAAATTATAATGTATTGCCGCAGGTGGTCGGGTTTTTAAGTGATCCCGCTTAGCGTTGAGATCAGTTCGTCTCTTCTCTTCAAAAGTGAAGACAACTCGCTAAATGTGAAGGAAAACGTCGTGAGGAAACCTGTGTGTCTGAAGTGTTCAAATACCTCAGCGCTTGAATTTGCCAATCTGCGGTGGGCATGCCTGGTAATTGAACCTATACTCTCTTTTTTGGGGAGAAGGCCTGTGCCCTGGAGTGGGATTTATATGAAATGCATTATTATATTATGTATATGCTAACTTTACCCCTGCGTACGAGAAATAAATATAGGTAGATAATACTTATAGGCATTGGTCTAATTCGTTCCCATCGCCCAGTCACCCATTAGCTCAGTAAGGAGAGCGCTGGCATGGTTAGCCAGAGGTCGGGGGTTCGAGTCCCGGCATGGTTAGAATTTTTAGCCTCTAACTAAGTTTTTAAAATTCTTCTTAGCACGGGTTAGTGCATAAAAAGAAAAAAAAAGAATGTACTGTTTTTTTTTATTATTCACTGCAAACAATGCAAGATTACAATATCAATAGTTTGCCAAACTGCTAATGCAGTTTATCGGCAAGTTCTTGGTAACAGTTCTTTTTATCTTACTAAATTAACATTATTTTCTACACAACTAAAATTATCCATAATAATATTTTATGTCTACAGACTACTTAACAGAAAACGCTTAAGCATATTTTTAAATTGTGCTTTTCTGAGGTGCTTATTACATAATTCCTCTGGGAGGCTTTTGTAAATTGCAGGTACCAAACAATTACTTAGCCTAGATCCATAATAATTTGAGTATTTAGGGATTGCAAATTTGACCTGTTTTCGTTTAGTGCTACGCGTTGGATAGCTATGGCTCCACTAATCTTGAAAAATTTAAAGAATATCGTTACGTTTTGTTTAGGTAGGTGTCAGTCGTGTTGAGACTCGCAGCAAGGCTAGGTTTTTGTGATAAAAAAAGATAGTGAAAAAGAAAGTATTATTGCCTAAATCCAGTATTTCAATAAGTACTGCGCTACAGTACCTAGACTCAATGAGACAAGAATATTTAAGCTCTCGATTCCCTTAGGAGTATGTTGGCACCAAAATTGAAAGCAGAAACAGGTATCAAGTTGCAGAAATTATTCGAATGCATCTAATAGTGCACATGTTGTCTAGCTCCGTATTGGTTCACCGCGCATCTCGCATCTCCCGAGCGATGTAATGCAAAATCTATGTTTAAACAGCGTCTCCGTATTCAGGAATACGTGGGTGGTGATGAGGCATCGCATAATAATATTATGATTTATTTCCAAGTACTCTATGCAAGCGAGCTCAGGCAGAAGACTTCTGAGTACCTTTCATTTTACATCTTTCAAATAGTTATTTTTGTTTCCGTCAGTTCAGATTTCACTGAAAGTTTTTAAAAACCGATGGGGTGATTTTGGAGTGAAATTTGGGCTTCTTATCTAGCATAAAAAGTTAAAATTAATTTGCTGAATTTCGCCAAAAATCCCACAAGCACCATGCGGTTAGCTATTTTTTTGGCGGAATTCAGCAAAGTAATTTCAACTTTTTAATGTTATTATGGATTTCCGCAAAGTATCGCCTGATTCTATACAACTTCTTAGCTAGATTAAGCTTCGAATAATGGAGTTATTATCTAATGGAGTAGTTTGAGTATTCAGTCGCAATACCACACGCTAACGGTGAAGGAAAACATCGTGAGGAAACCCGCGGCTTGGTTGGCTCCGCACGTATTGACTAGTCTTTCCTGTGGGCTAGGCCGACTAAGCTGTCAGGATGGTATAGGTGCTGGGCAAGCCTACACCATCTATAAAACCATGACCCAGGCACTACAGCTTCGGAGTGGTCCCTTCACCCATCTAGTGTGAGTGAAGATACCACTGGACGCTGTATAAATCATCTCATTAAATAGATGCAAAAATGCCAATGACTTTGAGTAGGTCCGGGTAGAAAAACATTACACAGAATGCGCTTGCTCAAACCAAGTGTAATCAGCTAATAAAAATAATGATAAGATCTCAATAATTCGCAAATACAGAGACACAACTCAATGTGTTTACCTCTTTGGGTACAAAGGATAATTTTCTCAAAGGAAGCCTGATACGCCCATAGTCGAACCGAGTGATTGAAGAAGAAGAAAAAAAAACATTTTTTATAGCCACAGTACACACTCCACAATAACAAATCAAACTTAAAACACATACCAAATATAATTAAAACTGTTTTTACACGGATTTATGCTCGTTTATTACATTTTTTACAATTTTCCAACGTGTCGGCACTTTTTCAGGTGCCGTGGTCCCGGATGACTGAGGTGACAGGCGTCTTTTAGAAAGCATTAACGGTTAGTTTACTACCCTCGGCAAAAATTACAAAAGTTAATTATGAAGTTACGTTCCAAAATAGGCAAACCAATTATTTTTATTTAAAGTCAACAATATTGATTATTAGTAATTGAAGTTAATATTAAATTTATAAACTAATTACTTTACATGAACTTAAAAATACTGATTATTAATAGAAATAAAAAAAAAATAACTCTACAGTCACACTTCTAGCAAGGGGGTCTCGTGCACTTAAACACTGGTTCCCATGCTACCGGTATGTTCCAACCACGATCTCTACTAAAATTTGGATGCCGGCGGATCTCTATTGCCTCGCGTATCATTCTAGGGAAGAAACGGTCTTCGCGGGCTAGAACTTTAACTTTATCGAAATGTATAAACGAGCATAAATCCGTGTAAAAACAGTTTTAATTATGTCTACTGCTCGTGTTAACCTTAGAAAATACTATACATACTAAATACATTAATAAAAAAAAGAACACTAAAGGTTACGGCGTGTCACTGCCGTTATAAACGGCAACTGACTCAGCATATGCCGATGGGCAAGCCTTCAGCGCTGATTTTCAGCCGGTACCAGGTGCTCCGCGAGCGTTACAAACTGCGGTGTGGTGCAAGCATGGGAATTACCATACTGAATAGAATGCTTATATATAATATAGAGTAATAGCTGTATAGAATGGAATCAATCATTCGATTTAAGCAATAATAGCATAAAGTCCGGCGACTACCGTAAGCGGTATTTTTTTCGAGCGCGTCCGTGCTTCGCAAAGCACGTTATAGGTACCGTTGGTGCCGGCTGTCATGTAATGGCAGTCTTTAAGCCCTATGGGCGGCTCGATATTTTCTGACAGTAAGGCCAGCCATCTTTTACAATCCTCCACCAACCCCCGGACTGGGACCTGGCCCCCGTGGTAGAATAAGGCCTAACCTTTCTGCGATGCAGGAAGAGACCCCTGCCCCAGCAGTGGGGACAAACAAGGATTGATATCTATATCGAAGCCCGAATATCACGTAGAACCTATGTTACCTGACAAATTTTAGAGGACAAAATAGGAACGGAACGGAGCCGAACGGAACGCAAGCGGAAATCGGAACAACCGTCTACCGCGTAAAATATAATTATTGAATTCTATGTTTAAGCAGTAAACATGTGCAATTGGTGGGTTTAATACTATCTAGTACTTTATTCTAATAAACGTATCAAAATTAATTTAATTTGAATCAAGTATTTAGCTGTAAGAAACACATTATTGTCAGGATTTTGTTTTGATAGATAAATACTTTTTAGTTTTATTCTAGACAAACAACAGCTGTTAAAACTCTTTTTTATACTAATACTATTTAGTTTCACTGAAACAATCTGTAATTCTACTAATTTTATAAATGAGAATGTTTATGAGGAAGTTTGGATGGTGGTTACTCAATCACGCGATAACGGTTGAACATAGTCACATGCGAAACGCTCGTGGCCTAGGCGAACCGAGTGATTGGAATCAATCACTTGGTTAAGCAACAACAGGCGCGGTCAGGTAAGGGATGAGAGTGAGTCCCGTGACTAACGCTAGTGGCATTTTTCCGACCGCTTCCGTGCTTCGCAAGGCACGCAAAGCCGTGGTGCCGGCTGTCATTATAATGGCAGTCGTTAAGCCATATCAGAGGCCTTATGGGCGGCTTGATAACTTCTGACAGTAAGGCCCGCCACATACAAGGGTTAATAACTAACGATAGTAATATGAAACATGGCGTACACAATCTGAATTGAAACATAGGATACTTGAAGTCCCAGCAATGCCTGGTATTCATTTATTCATTCCATTATGTGGCATAATAATTAATTTTTACCGGAACGTTTTCTTAAGCCAAACTATTAGACGTATATTTACTAACTGTGCTCCGCGGTGTTACCCGTGGTTTATCGATTTTCCCATGAGAATAACATATTTTCCCTCAGTAAAACGTAACGTATGTTTTAATCCAGGCTGTCAGCTAACTCCATACCAAATTTTATTAAAATCGCTCCGGCCGTTTACGTCTAAACAGACGTAAAGAAGTAACAAACAGACACACTCACAAGCTTTCGCCTTTATAATATTAGAAGAAGAAGACGAAAAACATTCATTATAGAAACAGTTCACACGCCACAGTAACAAACTTAAAACATATTACTAAACATAACATTCACAAAAAACGAAAAAAAACGAAAGGTGATGTGATTGCTTTGCCATAATTGCCATGGTAACAAAAATCGTATCATCGTCATCGTCAGGCTATACTTGTCCACTGCTGGACATAGCCCTCCCCTAATGAGCACCATAGCGCAAGGTTGTGCCATCATTGGCGGGTAATGCCCATAATCCCCACGCTGGGCATGCGGGTTTGGGATTGCAGTTCGGTGGAATTTTACTGCAGGGAACGCTGCTGCCCACCCCCCGGTTAGTGTCCCTTAGTCGCCTTTTACGACATCCGCGGGAAGAATTGGGTTGGTGCTATTCTCAAGGCCGACACCAAACAGCATCGACACCACAAAAATCGTATAAATGTATTCAATGGTGACACCACAGGTGGTACGAAGCTCGCCGGGACACCTAGTGCAGTATATTTCCTCTTCAACCTAAACTTTCTTTAGCGATCGCGTTATTGTCTTGTCCTAATTTCCTGTAGTAGCTTCTCTTTTCTCTTTGATTCAAAGAACAAGTCACGAAGTTTAAGCTGATTTTTGTGCATAATATTGCTATATTTATCACACTTCTGTTACATGACCATTTAGTTTCACATCACATCACACAAGGCCACTACATTTCCTTCTTCTTTATAGCTATCGCGTTCTCGTCTCGTCCCAATTTCCTGCGCCAACCGCGCGTCACGCCCGTATATATAATAGCCGGTGGTTACCAAAGACGTATTGTGTACTATGAACTATAGGAGGCATTCGAAGTAACTTTTTTGTCACAGTAGCTAATTTAGGCTGAAAAGAAGCACTTTTTCATGTGGCTTTCAACTGCGATCTTTCAATGTGTCCTATCGTTAATTTGTCAACTTTGCGGAAGGAACCAAAACATGTTTTCAACTCCATAGACAACAAGGGATACTATTGCAACATTTGACCTAAAACTAAATGTGTAGTAAATAAATAAAAAGTTATGAAGAGTTATAATATAATGCAATCTAAATAGAATATATTATTTATTAGTTCTAACCGTTGGAGTAAACGTGTTCTTGAGTGGAGACCGCGACTCGCCAAACGTAGTGTAGGACGCCCTCCGACCAGGTGGGATGACGATCTGCGAAAAACTGCCGGCAGATGCTGGATGCGGCAAGCTGAAGACAGGGCGCTATGACGCTCATTAGGGCTATGTCCAGCTGTGGACTACATAATAAAGCCTGAAGAAGAAAAAAAAGAACATGAAGTACCTACAAAAACAACCACTTCAACAAAAAATCCAAATAATAAGTAAATAAATAATAATTAATGCTCATGGACATATTACACAGATCTCGTTAGCCCCATACTACCTACTACTAAATGACTTGTGTTATAGGTGCTAACTCGGCGATAGATATAATACAATAATACATAGATAGCGTCCAAAACCCGAGTCTAAGTAGAAAAGATCGTTTCCTAGTTTGACCCGGCCGGGGATCTAACCGGAGACCTTCCTTTTTACAGCCAGCATGCCAAACCGCTTCGCCACATAGGCCGTCATTAAAGTAACACACACCCTTGCACACACATACACACACACGCACACACACGCACCTACGCACACTTACAGTAAATGTATTATAGAACTATATTATTATTATTATTATTAATACTTTATTGCACCATAAAATTGTACAATGCGGCGAACTTAATGCCATAAGCATTTTCTACCAGTCAACCGCAGGAGGTAGAACGAAAACTTGGCAGGCGTGCAAAAAAAAAAAAAGGAAAAAGACAACCTTCCACATTATTATATACTTACACATATAATACACTAAACGTATATATTAAAATAATAGTATATAAATAAATAAATATATATATATATACATACTCATCACATTACATATAAATATATATTTACATAAACATCACTATAAAATACATATGATATGTACACACTGTAAGAGACAAGGAATACCATATAAATTACCATACATATGAAATCTAAATATAATGAATAGGGAGGACATACATCGGAAAGACTCTTCACATAAGGAGTGGCTAAGGGAGTTTGGGGTAGCACTTCTCGAGGAAGTGTTCCCGGGCAAGAGCTTTGAAAGAATTTCGAGATGGGGCTTTACGGATATTATCAGGCAGGGCGTTCCAGAGACGAACGGCTGAGACGCAGAACTATAGAGCGTATAATTTATTTAATAAGTCCCACTGCAGGACACAGCCCTTCTCTTTTTATTTAAGTATTTACTCACTGAAATTCTCAATTCAGAATTCGGCCCTTAGGGTCGGATTCTGAATTGGAAATTTCATCGCAGTGGAACACTCATATCGACTCTACATAAAAAAAAGACATTGCCTTCCAGCGTGTTTTGATATAGTACAAAGAAAATTGAAAAATAACAAATGATGATGTCGGTTTTTAACCGGTAAGTTTTGCTGAAACAGATTTTGCGTCACAAAAGTCGTACCAAAGGCTACATCTACGTTCTTTTGACTGGTTTGCATTTTGACTTGCTTTCTGTTGTGTTTTTATTACCTGTCTGTTTATTTTAGGTAAACGAACAGTTTTGGGATACGTTGCAATAAATGCCCTTAGTACGTTTTCTTACTAACTTTTAAATAGACATCTCACTTTATTGAACCACCAGAAAAAAAGAATAATTTCTTCGATTTAAGCTCTTATACAATTGGAGGCCTTATCACATAGAGCAATCAATCCCTTGCTACCTTTGTATGAAGGGGATTGCGGAAATAATATTACAGTCGGTAGGTGGATGTAAAATTTTAAATATATTAATATGTGAGTAACGAAAGATTGCAACAGCCGTAATTGTCTTTTACAAGTTACGGAACATTGCAGGAATTGTCATTGTTTACAAGTAATTACAAGTGACAGAATATTGCGATAGCATAACTGTATTTGACAAGTTACGAATTGTGAGTATCGTTATCGTATTTTAAAAGTACAAGTAGGTAACGAAAGATTGCGAAGAATTATAATTACCGAATCGTTATCGGATTTTACAAGCAACGGAAGATTGAAAGAATTGTAATCGTAGTTTACAAGTGACGAAAGATTGTGAGAGTCGTTATCGTGTCTTACAAGTCACATAAGATTGCGAGAATGCTAATCGTATTTTGGTTCGGGTGCCTCCTCTAGAGTGCGTAGTACCTCAGTGGTGGGTACGTAATATGGCGTGGATCGCGGTAGAGGTACCCGGCGCGGCGCAGCGGCCCCTCTATCGCTAAATGCAGCCGCATGCATAATGCACACGTCATCTGTGGAGTGCCCCAGGCGCTGCGGCGCGGGCGGCGTCGGTCGCGAACACCAGACCTCCTATTACGTAGCATTCCACTCTATCTAGTGAAGCATTTAGACAACTCCCAAGTGTCAAAAAATTTAGATAGATAGAGAACACTTTATTGCACAACCAGAAAAATATTACAACCATGATTCTTAGATCTAAGTAATGTTATACAATTGTATGTATGCATTTGACAGCCGGAGTAGCCTAAAAAAAAAGTAAAAATCAACGTCACTCAACTCAGTGGATACTTACATAATAATGCCTTTGAGCTTGTGGCCGCAAGTTCTCAAATGCAGCGACCATGACGGATTTTTTTTCTGAAAGTATAGAGGATAGATAGATAGATAGGGACAGTCTGTTAGCTTTTAGAATATATCTCGGCTACTATCGGATAGAATCGAATATTGCAATAAGGTAAGGTTAATTTGGTATGTTGCGTTGGTATGGGCATGTGGAGAGGATGAAGGAAGAAAGATTGACGAAACAAATATATATTGCGAATGTGAGTGGAAGGGCTGGTAAGGGACGTCCCAGGCGAACATAAATCGACCAAATAGGGGATGTATTAGCAAAGGGAAAGATAAAAAATACCCGGAACCGGCGTGCGTGCATGCAACGATTTATGAACGCTGATGAAGCGAAGGTGATCTATCAGGATCGTGGCAAGTGGCAGTTCCTGGTTTCTGCCTACCCCTCTGGGACACAGGCGTGAGGTTATGTATGTATGTATGTATGTATGTATGTATGTATGTATGTATGTATGTATGTATGTATGTATGTATGTATGTATGTATGTATGTATGTATGTATGTATGTATGTATGTATGTATGTATGTATGTATGTATGTATGTATGTATGTATGTATGTATGTATGTATGTATGTATGTATGTATGTATGTATGTATGTATGTATGTAATTTGGTATCGTTATTTATGACTTTACATAACTTTAAAAACCTATTTAGAGGCTAAAAATTTCACCCATGCCGGGATTCGAACCCGCAACCTCTGGCTATCCGTACCAGCGCTCTACCAATTAAGCCAATGGGCGACTCACGGCATCAGTGAAATTTCGAACCTCTTTACAATATTCTCTGTATTACGTACAGGCAGCGACATCTGACTTAAGCAAATTGCATTACTTACAGCCCCGACTACCTACTTTGCAGTTAGGTTTAACATAACTTTTCAAAATAGTGAAGAAAACTTATAGACAGAGGAGAAAGTAGTATTACACTTGTATGTTTTCGGCGACCGACCGAAGCTACCGAAGCCTACTCTAGAGTCCGAGGTATATTTTAAAAGTTTACAGACTGTATATTCTCGGTGATATTGCAAAATGTCACATGTAATAAACAATGAGCCGTTTCAGCACAAATTCACAAAATTCTTTATAGATGGCGCTTATAGGCGTGCCCATACAAGAACAGGGACACTTCTGTCAAGCATTGCTTAGCACAGATTAATTTTGACAGCCGCATCTATGAATTGCTTTAGGAATGTGTGCGGAAAACGCCTCATTACCTTCGTTCTTTCAAACTTTTATATAAAAAAATTAAAATTAGAAACAAAGCAAACTGGTTTGTGTTAAAATGTCTTAAAATTTACACTGAATATCAAGTTTCACTTCAATTTAGACGAAAAAACGTAAATATATTTTTTTCACACATGACAGTTTGCAAAACCAACGACGATATTGTAGAGATAGACAAATTTGTGTTAAAGCATAGGAGAAGGACTGATAGAAGAATTGTTAGTCACAAGTGTGTGCTCAATTTTGGGGTCGGGTCTAATTGCGATTATTTATTAGGTAAAACGTACCTTAGGTAGGTAGGTTAGGTAAATACCTTAATTCCCGAGGTTTCGGCAGCGTTGCAATTGCCGTGGTAATTACGTTTTACTTGTAAACAATCGCGATAAATCCCGTTTAATATATAACTCTATAGATATTATATAAATATATTTTTTAATGCAATAACCCATGCTTAGTCCTTAGCACGGGTTTTAAAAACCGAATTTTAACGAAAAACTTTAACTAATTTTAAAAACCTATTTAGAGGCTTTAAATCCACCCATGCCGAGACTCGAACCCACGATCTCTGGCTAACCAATAATAATATCAGGCAAATATCAGTAGATATTGGCAAACTTCTTGGATACACAAGCGCAAACACACATATGCATACTTGATTCAAATGCCAATGTTATTTCAGTACCCCCTTTATCTTGCGCGTATGTTTCGTATCATTGAACCGGCTACCATAAACGTTTATGTTGAATGCTTTAGCTGTAATGCCAGCAACGGAGACGGGCGGTAACCCACTGAGCATGTCTCGTCTGATAGCGCAAAGGGGTCTCCCACTATAGGGAATACTATATATTGTTATTAAAATACTTTATTGATATCAACCCTTTTTAAGTCCCCACTGCTAGGGCACGGGTCTCTTCCTGCATCGCAGGAACGTTAGGCCATACTCCACCGCGGGGGCTAAGTCCGGGTTGGTGGAGGATTGTAAGGCAGGGTCAGGCTTTACTTTCCGAAGTTATGGAGCCACCCATAAGGCCTCTGACATGGCTAAACGACTGCTAGTACATGACAACCACCACCCACGGGTCAACGTGCTTTTCAATCAAATACATTGTACTGTATCTTTGTAATATTTTTTTTGTTTGTTTTTTCCTGGTGTACAATAAAGAATATTCTTATCTTATCTTACATATTATTTGTGACTAGCTGACCCAGCGAACTTTGTACCGCCTAACAGTCGATTCTTTATTTTTTTTATTTTCCCCTTCGTAAGAATCATCCTCGTACTTCAAGGAATATTCTAAAAAAAGAATTAGCGAAATCGGTTCAGCTGCACTCGAGATTTGCGCTTACCAACACATTCAGCGATCGATTTCTATATCATAGACGAATCACCACCATGCACTTTATAGTGAACTTTTCAAAGCTGAAGTGATCATAAATTGCTAATTCATTTCAATCCGATCACACGATTCTTTTAAGCGGTCTTGCTGCCCACTTCGCTTCACGTGGTACGCATATCGCCCTAGCAATGATGATTTAGATTAATAAAAATTCCGCCCGTGATATAACTATTAAGCGGCGTGCTTCGTCGCTGAGTGTTTTACGACCTATAAAAGTTTACAGCCCCACTCTGGCCCTCGTAAAATGATATCATTCAATGTTTCGCGCGGTTTCAATGGCGCGCCGTGCGGCACGCGAGACAATCCCAGCCTTTTTTGAAACATTAAGACGTAGGATATTATTGAATATATCTAAATTATTGATATTTCGAAGCGCTCGTGGCCTGGCCGAACCGAGTGATTGGAATCAATCACTTGAGTTAAGCAACAACAGGCGTGGTCAGGTGCAGGATGGGTGACCGTCCCGTGACTACCGCTAGTGGCATTTTTTCCGAACGCTTTCGTGCTTCGTAAGGCACGCTAAGCCGTTGGTGCCGGCTGTCATGTAATGGCAGTCATTAAGCCATGTCAGAGGCCGTATGGGCGGCTTGATAACTGCTTACAGTAAGGCTCGACACTGTCTTACAACCCGGACTTGGCCCCCGTGGTGGAGTATGGCCTAACCTTCCTGCGATGCAGGAAGAGACCCGTGCCCCAGCAGTGGGGACATACAAGGGTTAATTTCGATGCCAGATAAGATACTTATTTAAAATGTTGTCGCAACTTGCGTGACGCAATATCACACAGCCCAACCTCCTGACGCTCCATTTTGCGCCCTCGCGTCGAGGACCGCGATCATCTATCAAAGCTAAACTGCTATCTGACTATGAGAGCTTCTCTGGTGAACCGCCTCAGTCTACATACTGCCTCACTCGGTAAGCTACCAAAAAGTAAAGCATTCCTATAAGAGTGTTAGTTTTTTCTCCAAACAACAAACAAGAACAATTGGAAAACAATTTGCAATTTCATGTTATGAAATCGTTACGAGATAGCGCTATAAATAACAGGTATTAATATATCAAATAGTTTTTTATCTCTACGACTGTGCTTCGCTTGTGAGTTTGTCTACTCGATCTTCAAGACTCAATGAATAAACGGAAGCAAAAGTATTGCAAACTTATAACGCGTACTAACAAGTACAGTCTCTTTCAACTTATCGTACAGATTTAAGGAAGAAGGATACCCTGGGAGACCAAAGATATCATGCCTTCACAACTTACGACAGTTGTTTTTAATAGCGTTCCTGTTTCTTATTCGCATTGGTAGCCTCTCTCGTTTTAACTCGGAAGTAAGATAGCTAATAAGAAAAACAATTAATAGATAATTTCAAGAACGCACTACGTCAAAAATATCAAAGTTACCGTATTTCTAGTCTAAATTTTAAGGGCACACCATATATTTAACGATAACAAAGTGCTTCTCACCTCAAAAAAAAAATTCAGAGGATTTTTACATAAGAAAAAAATGTCTGTTACTCACACAATGCTTTTGAAGCTACTAAGTCGGCTCAAAGGGTTTTTTGTCAAAACTTTGGACTGTTGAGCGAAGAAATTACGCAGCGTGTACACAAATTATCTTTCTTGACGTCTCAGTTAAGGAGCTATGTTTTTTTTTGTCTTGGTGAGAGATGAACAGCGCCTTGATTACGTTACTGTTCACGTGTCCATCTGTGTGGGAATCCGCAATGTTTACTAAGCTATATCGTATAGATGTGTAGTGTCATATGTATAACACATAGTGGATATCGCATTTCAGTGAATATCTGAACCGTAATAGTTATATTGAGGTACATAATTGTACGACACATTTCAGCAGATATTTCGTTTTTGCACTCAGATATATGCGTAAAATGTAACATAATCAAGGCGCTATTCTTACTAGACATTGAGTGTACATCCGGCGTGAGCAAGTAAAGTTAGTTTTATTATGATGTTTGCTTGAAGAAACTTGGAACAATCCAAATTCAAAACGAGTTCTTGGATTCAATGTTTACTTTAGCTTAATGCAAAGTATGTAAGGGCCGTTGCAGAATAGGAAAAGCTATATATTGACCCTTTTGAATCACAATAAATTTGTAGCAATTGCTTAATTAGTTAGAACAAGCCTTTTAATTATCTTTTGGGGAGTAATGTGTGGAATGACGCTGTATTTTTTTGTAAATGACCCTGATTTTTACTTTCTTGCCTTGCTACAACATGTGGTAAGTTTTTGTCTCATATTTATTTTACTAACATATTTTAAACTTTCGCGACTTGTACACATAGTATATACATTTATATATATTTATTGTACTATGACTTCACAAATATACATAACTTAGAAAACAAAGTCATTGATATACCCGCACTGGGAATCGAACCTCTTGCTTCCGAGTCCATTGTTATAGCCACAGGTTTACCGCCGTAACCCTAACTAATAGTGAAGAAAAACATCGTGAGGAAACCTGAGTGTCTGAGGTGCCAAATTGCTAATTCACCGAGCTACCGTGGTAATTAAGATCGAACCCGCGACCTCTGGCTATCCGTGCCAGAGGTCCCGGCATGGGTGGAATTTCCAGAGGTCGTGGTTTCGAATCCATGGGTGGAATTTTTAGCCTCTAAATAGGTTTTTAAAATTGTCCTTAGCACGGGTTAGTGCATTAAAAATAAAAATAGTATAATTAAGATCGTACTGTATTTTTGAGAAATGGCTTCTGTCCTGCAGTGGGACGTTTCTAGGCTATATAAAAAAACATGTGTGTATTTTTGATTAAAAAGTTTTTATATCTATATCTATCTAACATTAAATATCAAAGCTGAAGCCGAAAATAACTGCTGAGTTATAAACAGAAACACTGAACAGCTCAGTCCCCAGTAATGAGGTTCTGCAAATGAGTCGACATTTTGTAAGCACTTAACGCAGAGAGGAAGGCTGCTAATTTACGATAGTTGCTAAACTCTGCACGCTGGCTGACACGAAATTTATTTAACAAAAAAGCCATAAAGCAAAATCCGATAATAAATCTCCGGCGCGCGTGTGGCGACAAAATTTGCTATTCATCGCTTAGCGATTTCGCAGAAAACAAAGCGGTTTTGGAGTCGGTGTTTGAGGTGAGGCATGTAGAAACTGCAGAAGTTTCAAGGGGCTGCACAGCAAGGTAGAAAGTGGTGGGTCCCATTTTCTTGTCAGTATCCATAGCAGCTCTATCACCTAAACCTGTATAAAGTTATGCGTATCAATCTGACTATAGGTGGATACTCTTTATTTAACATTTACATACAGGCACATACATTGCTTCTGGCCCCACACTAGGATACCCTGTGTCGTGGGTACTGGAAACAATGACATCACAAACATGTAAACATCCAAGACCTGGGTTTTTTTCCCCAGCCGGGGATTGAAGCCGGGACCTCTTGCGTGGTAGACAGATGCGCTGCCGCTCCACCACAGAGGCCGTCAAATAACATAAAAGATTTAAAAAATAATATAAAACTGTGCAATATCTGTGTAATTTCATTTTTTATGTACAATAAAGTATTTTTTATCTCTATTTATCTACAATTGGCGCCCTTATTACTTAAAACTAATAGTACCCTTTGTTTCATTACAAGGCCATCAGTCGACGGTGAATGGCTATGGGAATTTTATTTTACTACACGGGACAGGCTTACTTGGCACATGCTTTCTTTCAGTACCAGAGTGTAGGCTTAATCACTACACGTGCCCTAGTTATAGTTATTTTAAGCGGTAAATTATCACCAAGACTACCGCTTATAATTTTTGAACTTAAACTTTCGTAAGCTCAAACGAGACGAGCAACCGACGACGCGAGCTCCGTTTCTGCTCACCATGTCAAAAGAGTCCGACCAGGTTTCGAATCGGAGCGAAACCTGGTCGGACTCTTCCGATATAACAACACCCGTAAGTAGATCCGGACTAAAAGTCTACAATTCACTTATAAATTAACGTGCCCGCGATTTCGTCTGCGCAGAATTAGTGCAGGATGCATTAGCGTGAGATCAAGTACCCTATGCCTCAATTTAGTTTTTGTCTATCTGTGCACCAAGATTCAAGTACCTAAATTCGTTCAGCCGTTATTGCGTGATTGAGTTATTAAAATCACAACACAAACTTTCACGTTTATAATTTATGTATATAATTTAAATTAGTAAGATTCCGGATGCGCAATGTTATTTTATCAAATCAGCCAGGTTTCGATTTGGGTTAAAAACTAATAAGGTTACAAACATTAGAAAAATGCATAAATTTTTAAATGCTAAAAATTAAACCTTGATGTATAATATTAATGCTTCGATGTTAGATACAAGTGTTACATATCTATTTTTGCTATACCCGTAAAGTAGTGACTTAGTGGCCACTAAGTCTCAAGCGCAAAATGTATACCAACTATTTACTCTAGGTCAGCAATAAATTATTGGTTGATTCAAATACATATATATTTTGACACGGGCTAAATACTTAACCTGTTAGAGTGAAAAGTTACGTGGTATAAGGACTGATCTATAGAGAATCATGGAGTGTAGAGTTGGAGCAATGTTTTCTATCTCAGTTTCAGAGGTTGGTAAATGGGGAAACTGAGATTGGACTATCATTGTTAGAAAACGTTCTCCCCTGACAGTCTGAAATGTCCTGTATAGGTTACATACGTTTGGCAATAAAAAAAAGTAGATAGATACATAGATAGAGAACACTTTAATGTACATAAAAAAAGAAATTACACAGATATTTCTTAACCTAAGAGAACACACGGCGGCCTTATCACTAAAAGTGATCTCTTCCAGACAATCATATATTAAACGTGTATAACTACGTATTTGAGTCTGATCGCCATTATTTTTAGGTGAGACGTAATTACTTCAATGCACGCAACTGCAACGCTGCCAAAACGTCGGGAAATAAAGTAACTATATTTAACTATTTTTTTCTTTAGTAGGACAGGTTACACTTGGTTAAACGAAGACGGCATCTACAATGTTACGTGCTTACTTAACAGGTAAGCACGTAACATTGCACTATACTTTTAAAGACACCCAGGTTATATGTCTCCGAAAAGATAGACGATGGCAGCGTGTTCCACAACTTTGCCGTTCTTATAAATAATCGCGAATCGCTCGGTGCGGATTCGCGGAATGAAAATAATCGCGACTCGACCCGTTTCATAATATAACTATGTATGATCAGCGAGTCCATAAGAAAAACTAAGCAAGTGTGTTACACCTTCTGTACGCCCCTGTGGACAGGGGTAATTAAAGCGCGTTCGGCAAAGTGTAATAATATAAGCTCGCACGCGGAATTAGGACGATAAATCATGGCGATAACGCGCTTGTTACCCGCTTGTTACCGCCGCGGTGGCTTTTTGCGCCGCGCGCTGTCGATTAGTGGCCGGAACGGAGCGGTGCAGTTTTTTGTCGTAGAGTGTATAGTGTGTCTGCGTTTTTACCCGACTACGGCAGAGGTAGAAGGAAGGGTTAGCAGTCTCAGTACGTATGTCTGCATGTGTGTATAGTATTTTCCAAGGTCAACACGAGCACTAGACATACTAAAAGCTGGTTTTACACGGATTATACTCGTTTATTTTACATCTTTACAATTAAAATTTTGGAAAATTGTAAAAATGTTAAATAAACGTTCATGCAATCCACTCCATCCAAAGGTTGTCTGGAAGAGATCGCTGTTAGCGATATGACCGCCAATTGTATAACATTACTTAGATTTAAGAGAATCATGGTTGTAATATTTTTCTGTTTGTGCAATAGTGTTCTCTATCTATCTATCTATCTATCTATCTATCTATCTATCTATCTATCTATCTATCTATCTATCTATCTATCTGTCTGTATGTATGTATGTGTGGGTGTTTGTGTGCCATTGGCGTAAGATGTGCCAATTGCTCATGCTCTGGAGTGGGACACCCATATTATGGAGTCTACATAACGTAATACTGAATAAATTTATTAAATAGTAAATGAACCAACAGCAAACTTCTGTATCAGAGAACGTATGTAGGGTTAGATGATATCGTTTTTGTCACTTTTCGGTTTTATTATTTTTTCGAGTTCAAATTCGCTCACCGGTTTTTAAGCGGTCACTCAACCATGATTCAAAAATATGTGTGGCGGTAGTTTTTAAATCATGAAAATAATTCTTCTTCTTATTATGGTGCCTCTTCGACTAGCAAAGGTTGGCAGACAGCTCTGCATATTAAAACAAAAATATTTTTTTTTTTAATTTAATTTAGGCACAGAGACCCTTACACTTATAAAAAAAACTCAGAATAAAAAGTAAACATTATGGCGTGATTTTTGCTGTGTGGTGTCGGCCTAGAGAATAGCACCAACCCAAATTCTTCCCGCGGGTGTCGTAAAAGGCGACTAAGGGACACAAACCGGGGGGTGGGCGGCGGTGCCCCCTGGAGTATAATTCCACCGAACTGCGACCCCCAACCCGCATGCCCAGCATGGGGATTATGGGCATTACCCCCCAATGATGGCACAACCTTACGCTATGCCGCTCATTAGGGGAGGGCTGTGTCCAGAAGTGGACTAATATAGCCTGAAGATGAAGAAGATTATGGCGTGATAGAAAATATTTTACTCATAACACAATTACAGTTCATACATATGTATTTATCATAATGAAAAAAATTTTCTCTCATAGTGTGGTTAGCGAATTTCAAAGTCAGAAAATCAGTTGAACACTTATTCAGAGGGGAACACAGTATTTTCTCTAGACATGGCATTGCTAACGTACATAGCCACGACCAATAGAGGAAAACGTTAATGCAATACAGCTAGACTGTGCCGCGAAAACTGTAATAGTTTCCTTCGATCATTTGTCAAGAGCATGGTTTATACAAAATCTAGCCCTTAATAAGTTTTCTGTATCTGCCTGGAAAATGTAGTAGTTAATTTGCTGTAAAGGTGAAAAGTTCTTTGAACTGTAAAGCGAAGTCAAATTTCGTTTATATTTCTCCATGATTCGCGATACTCGGTACATAAAACGGGTGTAATCGCGAAAATCACTTTTGTTAGGAAGTTCTTGTTATTTTTTAAGTTTGGTATTTGTTATTTTTCTACTTCGCCGCCTAATGAGCCCTATTCATAGCTACTTTAAAAAAAAACCTTTGTTCGATAGATGGCGCTAACGCAATACCCGATCTAAAAGCCAACCAACAAGAAATTATTTTTGTCTGCATAGCAGATAGTTTGCAGCGAATTTTTTTGGTTTCCTATGAGTATTCACTGACGGTCGAACTTGGTACGAGCCGCACAGGGGATTAGGTGTACCATGGGACCGAGCGAACACGAAATAGTACTAATTTTGTTCGGCAGACAATTTTCCAGACGAACGAATATGGTATGGAACGTATCGAATCCGCTGTCCGGACCGTACCAAGTTCGATCGTTTGATAATAATAAAAGTTATGTGGTTTTTATGTGGAAGCGCTCGTGGCCTGGTCGAACCGAGTGATTGGAACTCACTTGAGTTAAAAGCAACAATAGGCGCGGTAAGGTACAGGATGGGTGACCGTCCCAAGACTACCGCTAGTGGATTTTTTTTCCTAGCGTTTCTGTGTTTCGTAAGGCACGTTAATCCGTTGATGCCTGCTATCATGTAATGGCAGTCGTTAGGCTATCTCAGAGGCCCTATGGGTGGCTTGATAACTTCTGACAGTAAGGCCCGCCACTGTCTTCACGTCCTCCACCAACCCGGACTTGGCCCCCGTGGTGGAGTATGACCTAACTTTCCTGCGATGCAGGAAGAGACCCGTGCCCTAGCACTAGAGACATACAAGGGTTATTATCAATCGATGTGGTTTTTGGTAGCAATACCACTTGAAACCATAAATTCGCGGTGGGCATGCGTGTTGATTGAACCTCTCTCTCTCTCTCTACGGAACGAGGGCTATGGCTCCCGGGCTATTTAAGAATATATACATAAAATCATAAGCATAAAAAAAACACGACATACACTCACACCGGTATCCAGGAGGGGTAAGCAGAGCCACGATCCCGATGGAGCTCCTTCAATTCATGAACATTCACAAGTCGTTGCAGGCACGCACGCTGGTTTTGGGTGCTGCTCTTTGGTAATACATCCCCGGGAACTCTCTTAGAGGCTCTTTCACCCACGTGCGCTAGATGTATTTCTTTCGTCAGTGTCTCTTTTTTCATCCTCTCCATATCCAGCCTCCAACCAATATAACGTAAAACCTAACTGCAATGTGGGTACTCGGGGCTGCAAGTGATGCCAATTACTTCAGCCAGATGTCGCTGCCTGTACGTAATACAAGGAATATTGTAAAGAGGTTCATAATTTCACTGATACCGGTTAGTCGCCCATTAGCTCAGTTGGGAGAGCGCTGGCACGGTTAGCCAGAGGTCGCGGGTTCGAGTCCTGGCATGGGTGGAATTTTTAGCCTCTAAATAGGTTTTTAAAATAACGTTTCTTACTCAATTCTAGTCACTATATTCTCTTTCAGTGCACAACATTCTCTAATGAAAGTCAATTTAAAATGCATCATAATCATCCGGTGTCAGTCTACTAGGTACTGGACATCTCTCTGAGGACTAACCACTTAGCCCGATTTTCGGCTCTTCTCTTCCAGTCACTGCCCACCGCTTGTTTTCGCTACGCTTCGTTTGCCGATTCGCGGTCTCCACTCCACAACCAGTCTACCCCAACGCTTATCGGTCCTGCGGCAGATATGACCCGCCCACTGCCACTTCACTTTGCTAATCCGTTGAGCTATGATGATCACTTTAATTCTCTAGCGAATTACTTCGTTTCGGATTCGATCCCGCAGAGAAACAGTGATACGTACATTTATATAATGCCTGACAAATAACTTGAGCACTTGACTTTGACTTTGCTTGGGGATATTTCTGGTCTCATTGACGAGGGACGCGGAGTGTGACTTGGAATTTTTCGGTCGAGCTTAGAAAAATTAGAAAATATTTTCTCTAACAAGTCCATCGAAAACTCATTCGGACTGCTTGGATTTTCGTTAAATTTATATCATCATCAACCCATTATATCCCCACCAAAGGGGCGCGGGTTTCTTCCCTGAGGAAGGTATAGGCCGTACGCTACCTCGGAGGCCAAGTCCGGATTGATGGAGGCTTGTAAGACTAGTGGCTGGTCTTACGGTCAGAAGTTTTCAAGCCGCTCTGAGGCCTCTGACTTGGCTTAACGACTGCCATATATCGACGGCAGCCGGCACCAACTGCTTAGCGTGCCTTACAAAGCACGGAATGACTCGGAAAAAAGTCACAGACGGTTTACCCATCCATGCACTGAGCGCACCCTGTGTAGCTTAACCTTCGTAATCGTTTAAGATCACTCAGGCAGCCGGGGCTAAGAGCAATTCGTGAATTTATATTTATTTCTTTATTTCCAAACATTCCCTATCCTTACAGGTGTAACCTAATTCAATAGGGAGATACAAATAACTATCTTATTAACAATGTTTAAATATCACACTTCTTCTTATTTCTAACATAAACCTTTAAATTGGTATGTAACATATCACATATAATCCAGTTCTCTTAAATTCACTCGAGGTAACATGGAAGACATCAACATCTTCCGCTATGCGATTTAAGAGTCTGAGTGCCCGCGTCAGCGGCGCCCGCGCCAACAGGTTTGTCCGCGCGCGCGGCGCCCGCAGCAGCGGCGGCCGGCGGCGGCGGCACACGTACTCGTCCGGCACACACAAAAACAATGCTCCTAGCAACACCGGGTTCGCTATCCTGCCTACTAACACCTTGTGAACATAACTCACCAGAGCTAGGTCTCTCCTCACCTTAAGTTCGTTGTACCCCACCATACCTAAGATAAAGAGAGTGGGGTACATCAGTGGATAAAATGGATAGACTCCGTATAGTCGCAAGTACAAGTACCTAACAAACTTGTTTTGGATGCGCTCTAACATAAGTCGATATTTAGCTTCGTGTGGCGTCCATATCACAGCATTAGATTCCATTTGACTCCTAACTAGGGCATTGTACAGTGTAACAATGGCCGTAATGCGTGAAAAACCTCGTCCTTTTCTAAGTATAAAGCCTAGGTTTCTGTACGCTTTTTTACAGATGTTCTCAATGTGCTCGCGATAGTTTAAGTCAGAATTTAACTGAACATATGTCGAGCACTATATCAAATATTTGTATGGATTAACGCGTTAAACGCTAAGGCAAAAATACTAAGGCAGGGTGAGGTCACCGGCGACTTCCATGGCCTTTAAAGGCGTTTTCGCCGAGGCAACAACGTGCGACAGTGCCGCATGCTAAATATTGTGGCATGCGGCACCTTGACGCGTGCTACAATTTGCGGCATATGTGGCATACGGCAGTCTATATTACGCCGAGGCAACATCGTGCCTTGATAATTCAAAAAGCATCGTGCTGTTTATGGAGTGTTTCTGGTTTACCTACTTGTTTGATCGAGGGAATACTCCATAGAATATGACTGATCAAGTAACTTTAGCAATAGCTTATGTAGTACTAAGCCGTAGCTAAACAACTGAGGAAGAAACGTTGGTGGAAAAGTGATTACTTAAGAATGGCCCACGTACTAGTTTACTAACAAAAATTATGGCAGACGATTGGTGCCTTATTTAAAAACTTTACCAGATTGTCAATTTTGACGCACGAAAATGTCGCATGAAATGCATTGTGCCCGGATACAAGCTGCGATAGTCTGCCACATGACGAAAAGTGTTGCCATGCCGCACGGTTCTTGCCACAATTTGCGACATTTTTTATTTTGTAGCATGCGGTCTTGTGGCATGCCGCAATGCCGCACAGTGTTGCCCCGGTGTAATATAGCCTTAAAGGTTAAAATATTTGTAGGATGCAGTGGCAACACTCACACACACGAGCAGACACAATTCATCGCGTTGTTTTAGAATAGCTGTTCATTTCCATCCGCAACTTTTCAGAGAGCGGCTATTATTGAAAATGTTGTAAAATTGTTTCCGAAACTTTGCATTCGTAATATTTGTTCGGATTTTGTTCTGGAACAAGACAAACACAAAGGATTGTTTCGGCCGGGCGGCGCTCGCTGGTTGTGTTAGCCTAGGTCCGCTAATCTGGAAAGGGGTTACAAATTGAGTTTTTGGATTCGGTATTGAAGGTCGACTGTAGACTGTTATATATTAAACGATTCTTATCGCGATTATTTATTAGGTAAAACGTAATTACCTCATCTCCCGACGTTTTGGCAGCGTTACAGTGGCCGTGGTCACGGGTGGAATTTACCGTGGTCACGGATTAGAAATTGGAAATTCTCCAAATGTGATTGTCCATAATGTCAATACTGTCTTACAATCCTCCACCAACCCGGACTTGGCCCTCGTGGTGGAGTATGGCCTAACCTTGCTGCGACGCAGGAAGAGACCAGTGCCCCAGCAGTGGAGACATACTTTTGTATGTTTTGGGTTGATATAGATTGTCCATAATAGTGATAATAACTTCCACAGAACATAATTACTTGTCCTAATCCAAAACACAATTACTTGTCCTTGCCCTAGTAACAAAACAAAGACATATTAAATAGGAAAATAGACCCAGACA
Organism: Yponomeuta sedellus; assembly: GCA_934045075.1. Taxonomy (NCBI): domain Eukaryota; kingdom Metazoa; phylum Arthropoda; class Insecta; order Lepidoptera; family Yponomeutidae; genus Yponomeuta; species Yponomeuta sedellus. The sequence goes on along the minus strand of OW203729.1, from coordinate 23,535,585 downwards.
AGTACGAAAGCCTCCAGTGCAAATGGATTATGGAATCCACGACCTCTGGTTTGCTGTAGTCAAGCGTGTTAACCGACGCACCAAAAAAGGAGTGTACAGCCGTATTTCTTAATGATTTGCGATAATCATACATAGATAAATATTAAACAGGTCTAATCGCAACCTTTTCACCGGACTTGTCCGCGGGCGTAGTGAGTGTTCTGTGTCGACCCGCTGCGAAAAATCAAAAGTGACTACCCACAATAATTGACTATTGACTGTTCACGCCACTTTAGTCTACCTGTGACCACGGCAATGGTAACGCTGCCGAAACGTCGGGAATTAAGGTAACGTTTTACCTAATAAATAAACGCGAGAAGAGAGAATAGCTATATATTAAACTCGCTTGCAAGTTTAATATATAGCTTATTACATAAATATAGCTTTTACATGAAATAAATATCTAAAATCACAAAACACACCAGACGCAAGCCATACTCTCAGGACGCAAAATTCGCAAAATCTCCTCACAAAACCCTTCAAAAAATTCAACCAACGCTACCTGGGCTCCGGAATCGATTCAAGCCAATTACAGCGCCTTTGCATTCACATTACCGACAAAAGAAGGAGCTTTTCGGCCTAATTGCACAAAAACCCGACTCGAGCGGCCCAACTCAATTAGGCACTTGCCCGACAGTGTAAGGGAGGCTTGCGAGGAAGGTTTGGAGCCGTCCAAACTCGCTTTGTTCGGGAGTTAGCAATAGAAAGTTTGATTTTGCAAGCTATAATTTCAGTAAGCCATATCTCGTCTTAGAGAGGATACTACGTGAACAAAGCGCTAATAAGATTGCATAAGTATAATTTACTATTACGGGTAATCTTAATGTCCATACAACACAATTTATTGTCCTGGTCGCTAATTAGGATACTCTGTGATTTTAGAGTGTCAAATCTACTGAGTAGGTAGTTTTTTGTGGTAGATAAACTACACTGATCTGAAACAACAATTTCTGACTAATAAGTCCACATCAATCATAAGCTCTTAAAGTGTTGAAATTATATGACTTTATTTCTTTACGTGTGAGACGAAAACTGGCTGGAAGTAATCACTAAATGTAGCAAACATAATACTCGTACCTATTATCATGTGTGTACCACATGCCACGTGTGTAAATCGGAGGGGTAAACGAACACTGGCCAGATAAAAAATATAAAATATTTAAATTTCGAATAGGTTTTTCATCATCTCTCCACAGAGACTCGGACAAAAGGGTATCAAAATAATGATGAAATCACTGGCCACAAAAAAAATAAAAACTTTTGAATTTCGAACGCCTGTTCTATCCGCTCTGAGCAGAGACGGGGACATCCAAGACGGCTTCCTCGGATTACAAAGGGTTCGTTTTCTATGAATATAAGTGCCTCCTCGGCGGATCGAAATAGGATCACTGCCTTAATTGAAGTGGTCGCGGGAGTCGCGCTGAGCTCTGTTTCATAATCGAGGGATTTGTCCTATTTGCTGACTTGGAGATGTAAATTAAAGCTAACGGTTAAGTAACGATGCTATTCATCGCCGGAAGAGAAACGTTTCTCTCAAAGATTTTGCTGTAAAATTTTTACTTTGACTGCTTCGATGGTGTAGCGGTTAATGTAAACACAAAGGCCATGGGTTCGATTCTCACTGGAGGCCGCCGTACTAGACAGAAGATTTTGTAGCAAAATAATTTACTTTGACTGCTTCGATGGTCTAGCGGTTAATGCAATCACAAAGGCCAAGGGTTCGATTCGGTGAATCGCCCATTAGCTCAGTTGGAAAGAGCGCTGGCACGGATAGCCAGAGATCGCGGGTTTGAATCCCGGCATGGGTGGAATTTTTAGCCTCTAAATAGGTTTATAAAATTGTCCTTAGCTAACCCGTGCTTAAAAATAAAAATAGTATAATTACGTAATTTATTTTAATATAGATATTATTTACATTAAACATGAAATAATTGCATTTCTTAAAACGTCAAAGCAATTTCAATGTGAATAGGATGTAAAATTAAAAATATCACAAATTTATACTATGTCAAGGCTACCCTATTTCAATTAAATTAAATTCAATTAATTTTAACGTATTAAATTTACATTCTGTTTGCTGAATGTACAATGTAAAATTCAATAAAAGTGAAAGCCGCTCCCTTCAAGCCGTTGTGTAGTGGAGAAAAAGGCAGTGAAAATGTGATTTTGGCTTCTCAAACTCACTATTAAGAAGCCGTGATTATATTTTACATAATAAATAATCGCAATAAGACATAGTTCATATACGAGTATAATACATACATAACCTCACGCCTGTATCCCAGAGGGGTAGGCAGAGACCAGGGACTGCCACTTGCCACGATCCTGACAGATCACCTTCGCTTCATCAACGATCAAAAGTACCCGGTTCCGGGTACTTTTGATCTTTCCCTTTGCTAATACATCCCCTATCTGGTCGATGTATGTCCGCCTGGGACGACCCTTACCAATCCTTCCACTCACATTCGCAATATATATTTGTTTCGTCATTTCATATATAACTAAGAAATAAATAGTGTATACGTCTTCTTGCTGCGAATACTGGAAGATGTTTAAGTAAAACGGATTATTAATACAGTCACTTCAAAGTTTGCGCAATTTAATCTAGTTCTGTGTCTGTGAAGACAAATGACATTCTAAGTGATTGATTGATAAGACGCAGCCGTCACCCCCACAGCCTTAAGTGTCGGTGTCAGAGTCGCTTTAATATAAATTAATAGCAATACAGGCATCGGAAATTAGTAAGCCTGTCCATCAGGGCCTTTGTCTTTCAATTACTCTTAAAAATAAACTTCCGATAAAGTTGACATTAAGGCGTAGTGGAACCGAGTCTTCTTCTTCAGGCTTAGTCCACTGCTGGACATAACCCTCCCCTAATGAGCGGCATAGCGCAAGGTTGTGCCATCATTGGGGGTAATGCTCATAATCCCCACGCTGGGCATGTGGGTTTTGGATCGCAATTCAGTGGAATTGTACTACAGGGGGCGTTGCTGCCCACCCCCCGGTTTGTGTCCCTCAGTCGCCTTTTACAACACCCGCGGAAGGTATTGGGTTAGTGCTATTCTCTAGGCCGACACCACACAGCAACCGAGTGGAACCGAGTGATTAGAATCAATCACTTGGTTTAAGCAACAGCAGGGGCGGTCAGGTGCTGGATAGGGACCGTGACTAATGCTAGTGGCATTTTTCCGAGCGCTTCCGTGCTTCGCAAGGCACGTTAATCCGTTGGTGCCGGCAGTCGTTAAGCCCTGTCAGAGGCCTCATGGGCGGCTTGATAACTTTTGACAGTAAGGGCCCGCCTCTTTCTTACAATCCTCCTCCAACCCGGACTTGGCCCCCGTGGTGGAGTACGGCCTAACATTGCGGTGCAGGAAGAGACTCATGCCGCAGCAGTGGTGACATACAAGGGGTTGATATCATAAATATGTCTTTCAATTTACCAAAGCGTAAGTTAAAAGTTCTAAATGCTGAGTTGTGAAATTCGAAAAGGTTCGATTGTATATTATCATTTAATGTTTTATATTTTTTACATCAGTAACTGTCAAGTATTTATTGAAGTGCTCGTGGCCTATGCAAACCGAGTGATTCGGATCAATCACTTGGTTAAGCAACAACAGGCGCGGTCAGGTACGGGATGGGTGAGCGTCCCGTGACTACCGCTAGTGGCATTTTTCCGAGCGCTTCCGTGCCTCGCAAGGCACGCTAAGCCGTTGGTGCCGGCTGTCATATAATGGCAGTCGTTAAGCCATGTCAGAGGCCTTATGGGCGGCTTGATAAATTCTGACAGTAAGGCCCGCCACTGTCTTGCAATCCTGCACCAAACGAAGGGTTGATAACGATGACGATTCATTGAACGCGTTTATTTGAAGTAGGCATTATTTATATTAGTGAAAATGTGTTGAGAACAGATATTGTGAATTATATAAGGTATTGCATGTTTCTGTCAGGATCGTAGTAGTCTCAGTCATACCTGCGGCTTTCAGCGGCTTTCATTGGGAATCGTTTTGGTTCGATTCCCAATGAAAGCCGCTGAAAGCCGCAGGTATGACTGAGGCCACTATACAGTGGCTTTCATTGGTATTCGTTTCGGTTCGATTCCCAATGAAAGCCGCTGAACTGAACTTTGGTACAGTGGCCTCAGTCATACCTGCGGCTTTCAGCGGCTTTCATTGGGAATCGAATCGAAACGAATCCCACTGAAAGCCGCGGTATAGTGGCCTCAGTCACACCTACGGCTTTCAGCGGCTTTCACTAGGAATCAAACCGAAACGATTCCCAATGAAAGCCGCTGAAAGCCGCAGCTATGACTGAGACTATGATCGTAAAAGTGGCCTCAGTCTGGGCGCATTGACATGTTTGTGACGTCCTTGCCTGGTTACCATAGCGCAGTGTATCCTAGTTTACAACTGGGACAAGTAATTGTATTGTGTTTAAGTTATATCAACTAGAGCTAGTTTGAAACGCTACTCCAGACAACGCGCGATAGGTTTCCAGGAACAAACTATCTTCAGATCTGCTCCAGATAGTTTCGGTAACAGTTCCTTCAATTTCCTTTGTCTATGATCTTTCCTAAAGGCACCTCGAATGTTATACCACAAAAGGTTCTTCCCAAGTTCTGAGGCGTACATTTTGTTTATGAACTATTCCTTTTTTTAAACTTTTTCTAGCTGGTGCCCGTGACTTCGTCTACGCAGGATTATCGGGTAGATTTTTTCCTACGTAGGTACGTAAATAAATAAATATTCATGGACATATTACACAGATCTCGTTAGCCCTATACTAAGTATAACTAAATGACTTGTGTTATAGGTGCTAACTCGGCGATAGATTTAATACAATAAATACAAAGATAACATCCAAGACCCGCGAAAAACTAGAAAAGTTCGTTTCCTAGTTTGACCCGGCCGGGGATCGAACCCGAGACCTTCGGTTTAACAGCAGCGTGCCAAACCGCTGCGCCACCGAGGCCGTCACTTGACACTTATCGTCATATTTTGGACAATACACACAATTTATTCACGCAATAAGGCCGCCAATTGTACTATGAATATTTCTAATTATTTTTTATTTGTTGTTTTTCCAGTGTACAATAAAGAATATTCTTATCTTATATATATGTATAAATTGTAGCCTATGTGTTATTCTGATGTATAAGCTATATTATTGTAAAGTTTCATTCAAATCCATTCAGTAGTTTTTATGTAAAAGTAACAAACATCCGTCCATCCATACTTACAAACTTTCGCGCTTATAATATTAGCAAGGATAGTTGCAATTTAGGATTTTACTTTAAAAGATTAAAATGTGAGCTGTGAGTTAACATAACCTTTTTACCACCTTTATTTCTATGCCTATCCCGTCTGGCCTTCAGGCATGAGTTATAAAAGGATCACTAAGGCAAAGAAGCAAAAGTACTAAGATAAGATAAGATAAGATTAGAATATTCTTTATTGAAAACCAGAGCACATATTATAAACATGTAAAGATACAAAGTACAACTGGCGGCCTTATTGCTAAAAGAATTTTCCTCCAGAAAACCTTAACTACCTCCACTAACCACTTGATATGGTAAATGCAGGTAGAATTTTAATTTTTATGTTGTTCTGGTGGGCATAGTAGGGCTGAATATTAAGATAAGTTTAGATGAGATAATAATTTTTCTTTTCTTTATTATTTCCTTTTTTCCTATTGAGTTGTAAATGGGACCAAAGAAGAAATAATAAATTGCCCCTGGTATGCCAAATCAATAAAATCAAAGCGTTAAACTAAGTGTCTATTTACAAATCTAATCTGTTTGTAGCAAAATGGACAGAAAAACTATAAACATAGCTTTTCAGTCCTTTCATACTTAACTAAGCAGCGCTCGTGGCCTAGGCGAACCGAGTGATTGGAATCAATCACTTGGTTAAGCAACAACAGGTGGGGTCAGGTGCGGGATGGGTGAGCGTCCCGTGACTACCGCTAGTGGCATTTTTCCGAGCGCTTGCGTGCTTCGCAAGGCACGTTAAGCCGTTGGTGCCGGCTGTCATAATGGCAGTCGTTAAGCCATGTGAGAGGCCTTATGGGCGGCTTGATAACTTCTGACAGTAAGGCCCGCCACTGTCTTACAATCCTCCACCAACCCGGACTTGGCCCCCGTGGTGGAGTATGGCCTAACCTTCCTGCGATGCAGGAAGAGACCTGTGCCCCAGCAGTGGGGACATACAAGGGTTGATAACGAACGAGATGAGATATTTTTCTTTATTATTTCCTTCCTTCGTTTCCTTTCCCATCGACTTGTAAATGGGATCAAAGAAGAAATTATAAATTGTCCCTGATATGACCAGGAAGTTTGTAGACATACATGATTATATACTTATTTATTCTGGACGTGTCATCGATATAAGCTAAATAAATCAAATCGTCACACCCTAAACTAATAAGTATCCAACCAACTAATAAGTAATTGTGTCGCAACCCTAATAGTGCTTTGTGATAGCTGATTAAGGGTAGTCTGAAACCTCATCAGCCGAAGATGCGAACGGATGCCAGCCATAAGTCTTCTCGTGACCACGATGAATGTAACGTGGTCGAAACGTCGAGGTAAAATAGCAATAAATTACTACGCGATTAAGCCCCGAAAATATTCTAACTATAATAAATATCCATTTAAAAATCTAAACATTTTGTAGAAAATATAGACAAAATACTACAAACATCGTTTTCTCAGTCTTTTGATACTTAATGTAGAGGCTAGTAGCTTCAGTTACTCCGAACTCCTACAGTAGTGTTGATTTTTCTGTTAACTGATTGGCACTCGTTCTTAGTTGGTTGTTTGAACCAATTATTATTTTTATTATTAATACGTTTATTGCACATAAGTAAAAAAATACAATGGCAATGTTGCGGACTTAATGCTATAAGCAAATTCTACCAGTCAACCACAGATGGTGTAAGAGATTAAATGGTAGGCATTCGAAACAAAACGGAACGGGTACAGTGATGTCGTTCCGATGTTAAAACCTAACTGCAAAGTAGGTAGTCGGGGCTGTAAGTAATGCAATTTGCTTAAGTCAGATGTCGCTGCCTGTACGTAATACAGAGAATAGTGTAAAGAGGTTCGAAATTTCACTGATGCTGTGAGTCGCCCATTGGCTCAATTGGTAGAGCGCTGGCACGGATAGCCAGAGGTTGCGGGTTCGAATCCCGGCATGGGTGAAATTTTTAGCCTCTAAATAGGTTTTTAAAAACGGAAGAGATACTTAGTTAAAACTAGATATGCTGACAAGTACTCAATAAGTAGGTACATATAATATATAAGTAAGTAAATATACACTTTATTCTTATAATAGATAATAATTATATTTAAAAATACATAAAATATATATAAAAATATATATACTAATAACTATCACAACATAGGTATTATAAATATATATTAGAAAGGAAGTAAGACGGTAGTGAGATTGTTATAACACACAGCCAATCAAAAATGTTATTTAAAAACTTCACTGTTTATTGTTACATGCTTATGATGGTTACATGCGAGCTAAATTGTAACTAAACCTAAAAAAATGTGTCGCAAAAGTGAATTGCGCCGTCAGCTTATTTCCTGTTACTACTTGCGCAATTCACCTCGTGCGTCAATGTACTTTCAGTAGTTGCTGACGTGCACGCGCGTGCCACCAGAGTAGAACACACTTATTTATTGCAGCGGCATTTATTAATTTATATACCTAATGCTTTGAGCTCCCAAATAAGCCTCGGCGAAAAGATTACCCAACGAATTAATTAGTACGGCGCCCTCTTGCAAGGCGAGTGCTTATTCTCGTGATTGTTCCCGAGATGATCCTTAGTATAATATGTGAAGGATATTATTCAGTTTTATCATTTAAAAACCACCCAGTTTTTAAATATTGCCAAAATTGTTGTTTTACCATCTTAGAGCTTGCGAGCACTCGTGTAAACATAAGAGGCGCGTGCACTAAAGTGCTTACTACAGTTAACGTTTACTAAAACCTACAACTTACGTATTGAACGTTCACAAGCCCTACTGGGTTGTTAATTTAAAGTCGTTTTTTTTATCAAACAATTCTACCAACTCTTACAAAGAGATGTAAGGGGGTATCCGGGGGTACAGATATCCCCAGCAAGACAAATGAATTTGTTGTCGAAAGCCCGGCCTGTATTCGGGGGCAAGATGGCGGGCCGCCATGCTCCAGTTCTTACGCCACAATGAGGCCCAGATTACGCTGCCGGAGTGTACCCTGCCGGGGTCGGCTCCGCTTACAACCGGCAGCTTCTGCCAAATTTGTTCTTATTAAAATTTTATCTTTTTAGTTCGCGCTCTTTCTAAACTGTAATCGAACCGCAATTATCATCAATTTAGATACGCTCTATTGTGTGTAATAATTTTTTCCAGGAGAAATTACCAAACCATGATGAACATCGGCATTGCGAGCCCTATGAGGGTCAATGGGCAAGACGAATTGTCACTTACATAATTTTGATACGTACAGTAGCTTAGATTGACGTTAACTGTATTTGATAATTAAACCTTTTGAATCCAACAAAAGGTTTAATTATCAAATACAGAGGTTGGCTTGGAAGCAAATAAACCCGCCAATTGTATTTATTTATAATGAATTTATAATAATGAATATTCTTATCTTGTTATCTTTTTATTATGCATATTTTGCTAATTATTTTCTAAGGTTAACACGAGCAGTAGACATAATTAAACATCCGGGACCACGGCACCTGAAAAAGTGCCGAAACGTTGGAAAATTGTAAAAATGTAATAAACGAGCATTAATCCGTATAAAAACAGTTTTAATCATATTTTGCTTACTGTTTAATTTAATAATTCTATCGGCTCCTTAATAAATAGGTGGTAATAAATAAATAAAGCTACAAAAAAAACACTGAATAGATTTTACGCAATCGATATCGCAGACGCGGTCAGTCAAGGTTAGTCGGGCCGTTCTCGGTCTTGCTGACTCAAATTACACATATAAATAACATCCTTCTACCATGTCATACTTTTCTCTCTTTCTTTCATATTATTCGCGAGAGTTATATCTGTGAGTGTCGTTTTTTAATAGTTTCAGCATCTAAGCTATCATGCTTCACGTAGGCGTCTTATATTATACTTTTCGCAACTTATAGACTTTAATCAGGGGTAGCATTTAGTTAAATCCTTGGTAAACTTTAATAATAATATGCGTTAGTGTGAATTTATTGGTCACTCAATATAAATAAAACAAAAACGCAACAAAAAAAAGTGTAGAGTATTAGATCAAGCTGGTAGAACATCTGAGACAATAGGGGAACAATCCTTGCTTCGCTCGCAGCGCTCACTCCGCCCCGACTCACTCACTGTCCTAAATTGCAGCTCCGAGCTTCACGATTCGATTATTGCTGTTTAGAGAGAGAGACGCGTTTAAATAGATCACTACACTTTTATAGCTGGCATAAGACGGGAGTGCCTTGATATTGCTCCAATACGTTCACGTTTTGTTATCGAAATTTATTTCTCGAAAACACTCGTCTTGTCTACTAAACTTTGCATCTATGTAATGTGATTATTTATACACCGTCCAGTGGCACCTTGTCTCACACTAGATAGGTGAAGGATGCACTCGGACGCCGCAGTGCCTGGGACAAGGTTTTTAGATGAGGACATCGTTTTTTAGTTGCCTTGCCTAGCTCCTCTACCATCCTGATAACTGACCGGAAGAGATCCTGAGGAAACCCGTGGCTTAGGAACTAAGTTTTAAGCGCTAACTGGTAATGAACATCAAACTCTTATACGTTGTTGCAAATAAATATATATTCATTGTCTGATTCGCAAGGCATGTAAGGCGTTGGTGCCGGCTGTCATGTAAAGGCTGTCGTTAAGCCATGTCAGAGGCCTTATGGGCGGCTTGATATCTTCTAACAGTAAGGCCCGCCACTGTCTTACAATCCTCCACCAACCCGGACTTGGCCTCCATGGTGGAGTCTGGCCTATCCTTCCTGCGGTGCAGGAAGAGACTCGTGCTCCAGCAGTGGAGACAAACAAGGGTTGATGACTATTAATTGGTTGGCTCCGCACGTATTGACTGGTCTTCTCTGTGGGCTACGCCGACCAAGCTGTCACCTTATGATCTAGTAACTAGGGGAGAAAACATCCCGCTATAAGGCAGTCATTGATATTTGTCATTTGAATATTATTAGACATTCATTACAAAGCGAATGGCATTTTACCTCGACGTTTCGACGACGTTACAGTCATCGTGGTCACGAGAAGACTGATGGCTGGCACCCGTTCGCATCTTCGGCTGATGAGGTTTTAGACTACCCTCAATCAGCCATCACAAAGCACTATTAGGGTTGTGACACACTACACTGACGATGTCGGACGATGAGCCATACGACTTTTTTCACTCGAACACTTCTTGATGACCGGACCCCACGTTTGCGAAATTACTACGCGATTAAACCCCGATAATATTCTAACTATGAGTTCAAGCAAAGCGGTGGTAGCTCAGTGGGTAGAACCATGGACTGGCAAGCGAGAGGCCCAGGTTCGATCCTGTGTGCGAGTGCGGGCATGTGCCAATGACTTTGTTTAATGTCAAAGTTACGCACATTTGCGAATTTGTACTCGCAATACCACACGCTAACGGTGAAGGAAAACATGAGGATACCCGCGGCTTGGTTGGCTCCACACGTATTGACTAGTCTTTCCTGTGGGCTAGGCCGACTAAGCTGTCAGGATGGTATAGGTGCTGGGCAAGCCTAACCATCTATAAAACCATGTCCCAGGCACTACAGCGTCAGAGTGGTCCCTTCACCCATTAGTGTTTGTTGAAGATACCACTGGACGCTGTATAAATCATCTCATTAAGTAGATGCAAAAAGGCCAATTTATTATGAGTTCAAGTCGCGAAAGTTTAAAATATGTTAAAGATAATGCCCACGAGTTTTTCTCTAACATTCTATAAGGGCAAGATAAAAAGGACCCGAAATTGGCGTGCGTGCATCCAACGACTAATGCAATCTACGTACACCAAAACTCGTGACTACACGTTTTTTTTAACTCTCAGTCTATAATTTAGACTAAGTTTGGAGCTTTTATCCATTTTTTCTCCAAAATTATCTAGATTTTGAAATGGACACCTAGTTTGACTTGAAACATTCATTAAGCCGCAGTATCTGCGCTACTTTAAAAATAAAACCTTTTTATTTCATTTCCTTTCGTTGAGGGCAATATGAAAATGACTCGAAACCAGCGAGCGCATTGCATGTTAATGAAGCAAAATATATCTGTCAGGATATATTTTGCTTAAAAGAAGAGACCGTCGAGTAGTGTACGGTAGACGTGTTATTGTTGCTCCAGTACAATTAAATAAAAAATAGTGGTTGAAAGTGAAGTATAAGAAATGAAATTAGTGTCATCATACAGCTAACATAAACTGAAATGGAACTGTGAAACCGGATTGTAAAAATATTTTAAAATTGTGCAGTTAAAAGTGAAAAAGTGTACACTAAAAAACGTTAAACTTTCAAATCATATCAGGTGTGAATTCGTTAACAATAGCATGACCTTGAGGGAACCAGTTAACAACACACAAAAGTAAATTGAAATCACTTCAATTCATCAGTATATTCACATTTTCGAAATCAATAACGTATGACACGATAGCTTAGTGGATAAGACGGCCGTATCATTTTGCTCTGAACCAGCGGATGGACACCGGTTCGAGACTAAGCTCCACACGAATCCTCAAAAACTTTTAGTGAACTATTAGAAGCTACGCGCCATCTATGGCCTGCGATAGTGACCAAACCACTGAGTAACTTAAGGATAAGTTCAAAAACTTATTAACTTAAATTCATCTACGACGGCAGAAAGAGCTGTAAAAACGTTATTAGTTTCATCATACAACTACAGAGGGAGTAAAAAGCAATATACTTAACGAGTCACTCTGTATTTTGCCGTATTCAAAACAAAGTATAAAAATGAATTGCAAAGTTTGCTTCTTGAACATCTTTGGTACAGAACTTTTACAGTGCAAAATATGCAGAAATAACTACCACCATAATTGCGTTAATATGACAACATCAAAGTACATGGCAAACTATGCTACTGGGAAAAATACGTACACATGCGAGAGCTGTCTAAACGATGGCGATGTCTCGCAGGAGCAAGAACTTTCATCACCAAGCACACGAGAAGACACAATTTGCCATGTTACTCAAAGAAATCGAGGCCGAAACATATTAGACGATACAAAGGAATCGATGTTTGACGTATCGTATCAAAGCCTGCCGAATATTTGCACTCAAGCTAGCCAAGAATATGACGAAATTTTAAATGAAAACCAAAGATTAAAAAATGAGTTAGAAGCAGCACATACAGAGATTGAAAATATAACCTTACAAAACCAGTCTTTGAGCACAGCAAACAAGGAATTTCAGGAAAGGCTCCAACTGTACAAATCTGTGGGATTAGGTAACATCCAGACCGGAAATATTTCATCACCAAAAAAGTTCTTTTCCCCGCAATATCGTAAAATTCGAACGACTTCAATGAAAATTGGCTTACCACATACATCGCAGAGAAATCTCACAAACAACGTTGTACAACAGCTAGATTCAAGTGCCAGAACTCTCCAAAAAAATCACTCATTGGACAATAGCGAAATTGCAGATTTAAATAATCACAGCCTCCAAATCAAAGGTGTACGATCAACGTTTCAAAGCATAACTCAAAAGTTGGAGCAGCATATTACTCTACAATGCAAATCTAACTACAGCGTGGATAATATCGATACCGACAAAAATAACAAACAGAACTCTACATTCCGGGCTCACTCCGAGCCCAAAGTCCAAATGGCAACAAAGAAAGTGATTATATATGCTGACGAAAGAGGAAGGGGATTAAGGTCCAGCCTACAGTGCCTTTTGGGACCTCAATTTTTAGTTACATCGATTATGAAACCGAACGCGCCTCTGGCTGAAGTCTTAAACTCATGCGAAATTCAGTGTAAAGACTATGATAAGCAAGATTTTGTAATTGTAGTAGCAGGGTCAAATGACTCCGATCCGTTGAATTTACAATCGATGTTATACAGCAATTTAAATGCGCTCAAACATACAAATGTAATCGTGAGTAATGTAGGAATAACAAGACATTTAAACGAGAACATGACAAACCAATGTTTAAAACTTGTAAGCTCTCGTTTCGCTGATTCAACATTTCTGAATGTCTACAATAATGAAATTTTAAGTCCTGCAAAGTTCAACAAACTATATGCAAGTAGAACACTGCTTAGGGAAATCTTGAGGCTAAATTATAAAAACGCATGTATAATATACCAACAGCAACTCCGCCGAGAAAGCTTTTCAACAACAAAAAATAAAAATTGCCACACAGTTAACGCAGAGACACAAACAACACCGCAACACGATAAGATCACCTCACATAAGGATACGCAAACTGAAAATGATTTTTTTCGTCAATAATAAGAGTCTCCATACTCCCAGTCTTTTTTCGAATAAATACATATACATAATGCACCAAAATATATCGGGTATTATTAGTAAATCAGAAGCTTTAACTATATTTTTAGAAGAACTAGAGGATAGTAACAAAGGGATTGATATACTATGCATAACTGAACATAATATGAGATCAGGAATGGAACATTTTTTGACTTTACCAAACTTTACTCTAGCTGCGTATTTCAGTAGAGAAAGTACGAATAGGGGGGGTTCATGCATATTGGTAAAAAAATGTTACAAATACAAGATATTAAATAAAATTAGTGATCTGTCGATAAGTGGAGTTATAGAATGTTGCGCAATAGAACTTATTCAATTTAATCAAATCATTGTTTGTATTTACAGAATTCCAAAAAGTAGCAATGTAGGATATCATTTTCAGATATTTTTTGACCGACTAGAGAACATATTACAAAGAGCAACAAAAATATTATAATTACCGGAGATTTCAACATCGACTTATTAAAACCCAACAGTAGAACACTTCAATTAGAATGTCAATTGAACACCTTAAACTTGAAATTAGCAATTCACGAACCAACTAGACTAGCGAGTAATACTTGCATTGATAATATCGCGCATAATTTCAGACAAAAATGTCAAACGGAGGTTATTGAAAGCGCTCTATCAGATCACACAGCACAATTGCTACGATGCCCTGTGAAACAAACGTGCTTGATTGATAGTTGGAAAATTATAAGACGCGACTATTGCGACGAAAATCTAGAAAGATTCAAAGATTGCATAAAAAATCTATCATTTTCAGAAATTTATGAAACAACTAATCCTAATCACGCATACAGTCTTTTCTTAGAGCTGTTCAAACTAATATATGACTTGTGTTTTCCACACAAAACTATCAATATTAAACTCCGTAAAAAACCTAAATGGCTAACTAAAGGCCTAAAAACGTGCAGCAGAAAAAAAAGGGAGCTTTTATGGCAGTATAGACTAAACCCTACGAACATAACTAAAAGTAAACTAAACAACTATAGCAAGCGCTTTAAAGTACTTATAAAATCTACACAAAAAACACTTAACAATCACAACATTAATACATCTAGAAACAAATCACAGGCGATGTGGAAAATAATAAACGAGTCTAAGGAAAATAAACCAAGCCAGTCTATAACTGAAATTAAAATAAGGGGAAACACTATTCACAGCCCACAAAAAATTGCAGACGAATTCAATAAATATTTCATAGAAAAAGTAACACCTCTGAAAAAAGAAAAAAGCAAAAAACAAATAATTAAGTTAAATAAATGCAGAGATTCAATGTTTATGCCACCATGCTCTCCGAATGAAATATACAAAATTATTCTATCTCTAAAAAATAGTCATAGTACTGGGTATGACGATATTTCAACAAGGGTGGTTAAGTATGTAGCGCAATACATTAGTTACCACTTGAGTTATATCACTAATCTCTGTATAGAAAAAGGAATGTTCCCAGATCAGTTAAAAATTGCTGTTATCGTACCTTTATTTAAAAAAGATGATAGAGTATGCATGGAGAACTATCGCCCTATTGCCTTGATTCCTGTTTTTTCCAAAATAATTGAAAAATTTATCTCTACACACATCAGGGAATACTTTGAAATAAAGAATTTACTAGTCAGGGAACAAAAAGGATTTCGTAAGAACAAAAATATAAATATGGCAGTATATGATGTTCTTAACGTTATCATTGAAAGTGTAGATAAAAGAATGCCCGTATGCTCGTTGTATACTGACCTTACTCAGGCTTTCGACTATGTAGAGCACGATACTTTGCTACGTAAATTAGAGCTCTACGGTGTAAGAGGTAACATATTGAATTTGATAGAGTCATACCTAAAAAATCGTGAACAGTTCACAGTTATCAAAAAAATTAATTCGAATACAAAACTGGAAGAGAAATACCTATCAAAAGTAGAGACTGTGAATCATGGAGTGCCACAAGGAAGCGTAATGGGGCCGTTACTTTTCATCGTTTACATAAATGACCTCCCAATTCATGTAGAGCACCCAATGTCACTTTTTGCTGATGACAGCACCATAACTGTACAATGTAAAGATATATTAACATACGAATACGACATAAATAAAGCGCTTAAATCTATGATACAGTGGTTAGACAACAATAATTTAAAAATAAATCTTGGCAAGACTTATATAATGCAGTATAGTCAAAGGATTTCACCAATATCAGACCTTGAAATAAAATACCAAGACAAACCTATACACAACATAGAGTCAACTAAGTTTCTTGGGTTAATAATTGACAATAAATTATCGTGGAAATCACACATAGAAAAAACATGTAAAAGGCTTTGTAAATCGGCATTCTTACTCTACAAACTTTCACCAATAGTTAACTTAAATACTTTATTGACAGCATATTACAGTCTTGTGGAATCTGTCTTAAGATATGGCGTTATATTCTGGGGCAATGGTACTGACCGTGAACAAGTCCTCATAGCACAGAAAAAATGTATTCGAGCAATGTTTAGATTAAAACCCACTGAATCATGTCAACCCTACTTTAAGAAACATGATATACTTACATTTCCATCTCTCTATGTATTAGAAGTACTAATGTTCGTCAGAAAAAATCCTGCTCTGTTTCCACGCATCTCAGAAGTAAATGGTATGCGCCTCCGTAGAGACCCTACCCGCCTCAGTACAAGAATATCCAATACTGCTTTCATGCGGAAAAGTATTTTATGCATGGGTCCTAAAATATATAATAACCTGCCAAAGAGCATTAGGGAATTGGATAACGATAATGTGTTTAAAAGAGAGGTTAAAACTATACTCCTCAAAAAAAGTTGCTACAATTTAAATGATTATTTTAATTTGACATTCCATTAATCCCAATCAATTACATAATGTTATTTTAAATAATTCAATATAATAAAAGGATATTACAATACAATAATTATTTAAATAAATTTATTATAAGTACTATGACATTTCAATTCAGCAGTCATGCTAATCATTTCATACATTTTATTATTTTATTTTATTTTAATTTTATTTTAATACAATTATAACTCTTAAAAACCGAAATACTGTAAAAATTCTGTAAATTTTCGTTATTTTAAGATGTTAATTTAATATTTGTACGCCTTTACGGCAAAATATGCTGAAGCTTTATTAATTATAAGAACTTTTATGTACACGCATGTTTCACAAATAAATAAATTTGATTTGATTTGATTTGATTTTAGGATCGTAGCAGCAGGCCCTGGTCTCTGCCTACCTTTCCGGGATACAAACGAGAGTTTATGTTAAATCAGTCTAGTTTGAGTTCAGTGCTAAGTAAATACAAATCACGCGCCTTATCACTGAACCTGTCCGTGGACGTAGTGAGTGTTGTGTGTCTGCCAGCTGCGAAAAATTAGAAGTGACTACCCACAATAATTGACTGTACTCGCCACTTCAGTCTACCCGAGACCACGGCAACTGTAACGCTGCCGAAATGTCGGGAAATAAGGTAATTACGTTTTACCTAATAAATAATCGCGATTTGACCCGTTTAATATATAACTATGTTTGAATCAAGTTGTTCGATAAGCTACGGCAAACA
This sequence comes from Yponomeuta sedellus, assembly GCA_934045075.1. NCBI lineage: Eukaryota > Metazoa > Arthropoda > Insecta > Lepidoptera > Yponomeutidae > Yponomeuta > Yponomeuta sedellus. Next base: position 23,518,442 of record OW203729.1, on the reverse strand, counting down.
TCTTCTTCTTCTTCTTCAGGCTATATTAGTCCACTGCTGGACATAGCCCTCCCCTAATGAGCGCCATAGCGCATCGTTGTGCCATCAATGGGGGGTAATGCCCATAATCCCCACGCTGGGCATGCGGGTTGGGGATCGCAGATCGGTCGGCAAACATCAGCTGATGTTTAAGTGTTGAGTTGAGAGTGATTTTTTGATACGTTTCAGGTGGCAGAAATTGCCTCGAAATAATATATTTCGACATATTTCGTGTGCCAATTATATTTACTTCCTTATGATTTGCAAAAGAAATCAACGTAGTTATTGCTAAAGGCTTTGGGCCTTCCGGGAAAACGCTTTTTCTTTCAGGATATTTTCGCTGGGGCTTCCTTAAAAGTATATTTCTATAGGACTGAAAGTAATATTTAGCAATTAGGCTTGTACGCAAACCAAGAAAGTCTTCAAGGAATTTATTTTATTTTTGTCTGCTTGCCTCTTTCTTGATTAGTTCCAAGGTACTAGAAAATAATATTTGAATTTTATGTAGTCAATTCCTATCTTTCCTTTGGAATTTAGTAAATTATTTGAATCGAAAATAGCCGCTGTTAAGGAAATATAGGCCTTGATAGTTATTTAAATAAAAAATATACATATAGACGAATATTTTTGCCTCTTCTGCGAGTTGACTAGTAGGAAATGCTAAGCACATTAAGTTCACGTTTCATGTGTGTGGTGTCCTTGTCTGATTACAAAAGCACAAGGTATCCTGGATTGAAACCAAGACAAGTGACGATGGTGACTATGTTGTGATGATGTCACTATTAAATTTCAGCATTTTTATATCAAATCTCAAGCTAAACTTCTTACGGCCTCATTCAGTCGATTGCAATAAAACTTAACTTAATACTTAACAAGGAGTTCAAGCCGGTTTTTAACAGTCTTCTCAGGACCAGCGAGTGTTTTCTTAGAGTCGACTTTTTCATAACTATGGCCGTTAATCTTTAAAATAAGACACATTTCTATAATTTTACTTTATTGCACACGGACATTACATAAGAATTAACATGTACAAAGGCGAGCTTATCTCTGTAAGAGATTCTATGTTCTAGTACTACACACAAATGGATGATCGGTTTTGTAATCCAAATCCCACGCAAACAAATCAGTGGGCTTAGCTTGTTCGGAATGAGAAAATCAATCAGGTTTGCAAGAAATATGATAGAAAGTTAGAGAGAACACTATATTGCATTGCGCAATCTAAAAAATATAGAAATAATAAAAAGTTGTGGGCGTTGTGGTTGCCTCATACCAAATGCCAGGAACTTCCAAAACTGTTGAATGCACGAGAGTGCACTGATACCATCACACCTTGACATTGAAATTAATGCACACACTTTTACTTAAAGCTTAGTGCGCAAACAAAAGAAGATTTTAAATAATATATTTTGGAACAAAAATATCTTTTGCGCGATGCAGTTTCAGACGTCAGCGCCCTCCGCTAGTGAGCTAAGTCGTGAACACTATGATTCAAGGTGCTCTGAACTTCCATTTTCAACAAGTTTAATTTCCTATATCTTCATAAAAAAAATGCCAGGCTATCTCCGCTTGGTCAATATCAAATTCAATCTAAAGCCACTTCGATCATTGTCGCCGCCGATAAGAGTCACCGTCCAACGCCGATCAAAACTAATTACCATCTAAAATATCGGGCGCTATTTCGTCAAAATTTTCGCTCTGCGAAAATGCTTCATTTACCCCGGCCGAAGCGGTGGAAGGTCGGAGAGCGTACTGCCGACCATAAACTAAAAGGCTGCTAGCCCAAAAACTGAAGCTCAAAAAAATCATACATACATACGTACATACATAACCTCACGCCTGTATCCCAGAGGGGTAGGCAGAGACCAGGGACTGCCACTTGCCACGATCCTGACAGATCACCTTCGCTTCATCGACGTTCATAAGTCGTTGCATGCACGCACGCTGGTTCCGGGTACTTTTTATCTTTCCCTTTCCTAATACATCCCCTATTTGGTCGATGTATGTTCGCCTGGGACATCCCTTACCAGCCTTTCCACTCACATTTTCAATATTATATTTGATTCGTTAATCTTTCTTCTTTCATCCTCTCCACAAAAAAATCACTGTTGAGAAAACTGCGAAAAGGTGATATAGATAGATAAATAGAGAACACTTTGTTGTACATAACAATGTGAGAGCTGATGTCTTTAAGATGCATATATGGGCCAGTCTCCGAATTGAGAATTACGCTAAGTAAATACTGAACTGTATTGCTGTCTCTACAAATTTCTCGGCAAAAAGCGTGACAGACGTTACGTAAGTATTTACCTCGTGAAATTAAGCATTTAGAAACCGGCCCTTTCTTTACCAAGTTATGTACACTTGTGGAGTCATAGTAACATAAATATAAGACAAAATCTTACCCCAAAAATATGTTGTAACTAGCAAGAACGTTACTTAAGTATATACCTACTATACTTTGTGAAATTCTCAATTCAGAAACCAGCCCTACATCTTTGTTAACCGAAATATAATAATATCTCGTCGACCAGTAGTAATGGGGTTAACTTTAATCGAGCTAAGTTAGTATGGCCGCTTTCTAACGAAGTGTATGCATATCTCGTATGCTTCCGTAAATAGTACTTACCGAACGATTTTTCTATTTTTTTGATTTTAGTGTTTTTTTTCCTGGATCTCAGTGTCGGATATTGGTTTAAAGTTTATTACTTGTACTGCTGCGCTGAGTATTACTACTGGGCACAACACTTTTTTCAGAGAGAGTCAATTAAATAGTTTAAAACGCCGCGGTGGCTTGATAACGTCTACACTATTTTTATTTTTAATGCACTAACCCGTGCTAAGGAACAAATTTAAAAACCTATTTAGAGGCTAAAAATTTCACCCATGCCGGGATTCGAACCCGCAACCTCTGGCTATCCGTACCAGCGCTCTACCAATTGAGCCAATGGGCGACTCACGGCAGATGTCGCTGCCTGTACGTAATACAGAGAATATTGTGAAGAGGTTCGAAATTTCACTGATGCCGTGAGTCGCCCATTGGCTCAATTGGTAGAGCGCTGGTACGGATAGCCAGAGGTTGCGGGTTCGAATCCCGGCATGGGTGAAATTTTTAGCCTCTAAATAGGTTTTTAAATTTGTTCCTTAGCACGGGTTAGTGCATTAAAAATAAAAATAGTGTAATCATGTGGGTACAGTGATATCGTTCCGATGTTAAACCTAACTGCAAAGTAGGTAGTCGGGGCTGTAAGTAATGCAATTTGCTTAAGTCAGATGTCGCTGCCTGTACGTAATACAGAGAATATTGTAAAGAGGTTCGAAATTTCACTGATGCCGTGAGTCGCCCATTGGCTCAATTGGTAGAGCGCTGGTACGGATAGCCAGAGGTTGCGGGTTCGAATCCCGGCATGGGTGAAATTTTTAGCCTCTAAATAGGTTTTTAAAATTGATAACGTCTGACAGTAAGGCCCGCCACTGTCTTACAATCCTCCACAAACCCGGACTTGGCCCCCGTGGTGGAGAATGGGATAACCTTCCTGCGATGCAGGAAGAGACCCGTGCCTCAACAGTGACGTACGAGTACCAGGGTTAATATCGATATTGACACATTCGGATGTTTTAGTGTTATTTAATTTAAATACATTAATAAATAATTATCATACAACACAATCACTGGACCTGGCCCTCGAGTCTAATACTAACATAGATTTTCAATAGAATGATGTAAGCACGACAATGGTGGTTACTTGCCTCAATTTGGTTGTCTACAAAGCCATACCAGTACAATGTCATTCCAGGGGTATCGACATCAACCCATTATGGCCCCACCGAGGGGCACGGGTATCTTCCCTGAAGTAGGTATAGACCATACTCCACCACGGGGGCCAAGTCTGGATTGTTGTAGTGGAGGCTTGTAAGACTAGTTGCTGGTCTTATTGTCAGAAGTTATCAAGCCGCCCATAGGGCCTCTGACATGATTTAACGACTGCCTTTACATGGCAGTTGGCACCAACGGTAGGAAGAGACCCGTGCCCCATGCAGTGGGGTCTTGCAAGGGTAACAAGGGTTGACATCGTTATTAATTTGCCAAAAATATGCAATTCTTTAAATAGTTAGATGCTTTAAAGTTTCTACACCTTGTGCCAAAAAGGCTACATTTCAATGACAAAGATGTCTGGAACTAATGCCAGATCAATGCATTGGTACCGGGTTTTAGAATAATATAAAAACTCTGTTAATAAAGTATCAAAAGACCCTGAAAAGACTAACTTTGGTGTTTTTTTTATAATTTTTTCTCCAAAATGGAGTTTTACTTGTTACGTTCAAAAATTCACAGTTTCTGTGTAATTTTAAATAAAATGCTTTGATTTTATTTATAACGCTACCAGTGGCGCCTTCACTCAAACTACATGGGTGAAGGGACCACACGGACGCTGCAGTGCCTGGGACGTTGTTTTAGACTTACATACTCAACAGACTACAGCACAAATGTAAGCGTTTTTAACTCCCACTTTCATATGACATCTTAACCCGGAAAGTTCAACATTTTACTCGAGGTTTGTCTCGTTCCATATAAATGTTAATTTTGAGGACCTACTTGAAAACGAATGGGGTACTTATGGTCCAAACGAGTTTCAATCTTGCGCCCCATTGTTAGGCTTTAAAGCTCATAAAACCGAACTGGCTTTAGAGAGGTCGTTCCAATTTTTATGTCCCATGAGAGAAATATTTTACATGATGCACTGCGGTACGTCCAACGCGCTTTTTAACGTGTAATCCGAATCGTGCAGATGAGGTTCTCAATTTTTTTTAATTTGTGTAAATACAGGGTGTAAAAAGTACTCGTTGATGAAGCGAAGGTGAATTCTCAGGATCGTGAAAAATGGCAGTCCTTGGTCTCTGCATACGCCTCTAGCATACAGGCGTGATATTATGGTATAGATTGTAACAAAATCTTCACTTTAAAAACCTTTTTTTTAGAGGCTAAAAATTCCACCCATGCCGGGACTCGAACCCACGACCTCTGGCTAACCGTGCCAGAGGCCAAGTCAGAGGTCGCGGGTTCGAGTCCCGGCATGGGTGGAATTTTTAGTGCATTAAAAAGAATATAATCATACTTAAGTTACTACTCTGCTGTGGTTTCAGTATTGTGCCCTCGAATAAATGTCTTTATCTATCTTTCTAATTTACTTTCAACATTTGAAATTAACAGATTTTACTCTTCACTGCTTGCTAATAATTAACTCCACCTTGCGAAAGCGAGTCAACTCTATCTTTGTTACTCTGTAAACCGATACTCCCAGAACAATGAAGGCTCATTGAAGGCAGAATTACTTTATACCCCAGCTTGTTTACCTGTCACAAGTTGAATACTAATTTGATACTAAATTGATGATCTCCTCGAATTGCCTATCAAACAACTATATAGAGCGTCAACTCGTATATCCATACCGCCTTTTTCTCTGAGGATTGATATCAACCTCTTGTATGTTCCGCCGCTGGGGCACGGGTCTCTTCCTGCATGGCAGGAAGGTTAGGCCATTCTCCATCCCGGCGGTCAAGTCCGTGTTGGTGGAGGATTGCACGACAGTGGCGGGCCTTACTGTCAGAAGTTATCAAGTCACCCATAAGGACTCTGACATTGTTTAACGACTGCCATTATATGACAGCAGGCACCAACGGCTTAGCGAGCCTTGCAAAGCATGGAAGCGCTCGGAAAAATGCCACTAGCGGTAGTCACGGGACGGTCACCCATCCTGCACCTGACCGCGCCTGTGTGATTGAATCCAATCACTCAGTTCGACTAGGCCACTTCCGTAATACTCTCTGTATTACGTACAGGCAGCGACAAGGTTTGAAATTTCACTGATGCCCGTGGTCGCCCAGTAGCTCAGTTGAGAGAGCGCTGGCACGGTTAGCCAGAGGTCGCGGGTTCGAGTCCCGGCATGAGTGGAATTTTTAGCCTCTAAATAGGTTTTTAAAAAATATAATGCTTTTGCCTTAAGGCCTACACTAAATACGGTTCTTCTGGTAATTCACTTCGAAGCTGACTACTTCAGTAGATTCTTCGAAATTGACAAACAAATGTTTAGAAATTCCAATTTCGGAATTCCTCACCGACGGCCCGGTTCTTTAACAAAGAATCAAGTTTAACTGAGTTTTCGAGTCAAAGATAGAGCTTTGGAAGATGTCTCGGATGGATATTATAACATAAAACAATTTAAATGTTGCTACTCCTTTTGATTAAATTCTACATTACACAAACTTATGCCTGTTTAATGAAGGGGTAGTCTGCGACCAATGGTTTGATAATTGCTATGATCCTGACAAGACAAATCAACTTTCATTCGTTAACAACCCTTGTATGTCCCCACTACTGAGGCACGGATCTCTTTCATCATCGCAGGAAGGTTAGGCCATACTCCACCACGAGGGCCAAGTCCGGGTTGGTGGAGGATTGTAAGACCGTGGCGGGCCTTACTGTCAGAAGTTATCAAGCCGCTTATAAGGCCTCTGACATTACTTAACGACTGCCATTACATGACAGCCGGCACCAACGGCTTAGCGTGCGTTGCAGAGCACAGAAGCGCTCGAAAAAATGCCTTTAGTGGTAGTCACGGGACGGTCACCCATCCTGCACCTGAACGCGACTTTTGCTGCTTAACTCAAGTGATAGATTCCAATCATACGGTTCGCCACGAGCGCTTCTTCAACTTTCATTAATATGCGCAAAACTGTGGCACTTGTAATAGGCTGGTATCAATATTTGTATTTCCCCACTGCTAGGGTACGGGTCTCTTCCCGCATCGCAGGTAGCTTAGGCCATTCTCCACCACCGGGGCCAAGTCCGTGTTGGTGGAGGATTGTAAGACAGTGGCCAATAGGCCACTGCCCACTGAGTAAACACTTCCACACTATGGGACTAAAAAACTCAAGGAAAACAAAAAAGCGGCCCTCGTGACCGTGTATCCGTTGAGAGCGTGGATGTGCAACGGGGATCTACCATAGGATAGCTGGGATGCCTTCGCGAGGCTAGCAGTAACAGTAATGTACTGCTGACTTTCTGGAAAGCGATTGGCTACAATGGCTTAATTATGAGTCTAAGTGCGGTTACCACGGGGCAAACTAACTAGTTCACTAGTGGTTGCATGCATTTTTTTAGAGATATGTGACAATAAAATGAATTTGACAATATTGATGTAAGTGATGCAAATTACTTCAGCCAGATGTCACTGCCTGTAATACAGAGAGTAGTGTAAAGAGGTTCGAAATTTCACTGATGTCGGTAAGTGCCCATTAGCTCGTTGGGAAAGCGCTGGCACTGTAAGCCAGAGGTCGCGGCTTCGAGTCCCGGCATGGGTGGAATTTTTAGCCTCTAAATAGGTTTTTAAAATAATTATGTACTCGTCCTACTACCCACACTGTGGTACTACTCTACGATTCACGGGAGTTTATTTATATGATAAACCAAGCAACGTCATCCAATACATAAGCCTGCTCATGCGTACCACAACAATTCTGTCAAGAGCGCACCGATGACTGGTACACTATTAAGGATATGAGACTCTTGACTTGACATGAGACTTTGCGTTTGTTGAGTTTTAATCAATTTATCAATGATTCAGCCAGTACTTGTCAATTGCTAGACATAGGTCCCCCCCAAGGCACGCAACCTCGCTCTGAAAGTCTTCCCTCTTCTTCCCTTGTTGAGTTTATTTGAGGTCGTTCATATACCATCTGTCATAGATATTTATGACACTTATTAATTGGGATGTATTAGCAACGGGGAAGATGAAAAGTACCCGAAACCAGCGTGCGTGCGTGCAATGACTTATGAACGTTTATGACGCGAAGGTGATCTGTCAGGATCGTGGCGAGTGGCAGTCCCTGGTCTCGCCCCTCTGGGATACAGGCGTGAGGTCATGTTATGTTATTGATTGAGCTAATTGTATATTCTTTGTCACCAGGCGAAGTGGAGCGGCTGCTACGCGAATACCGACAGAATCAGGAACTAGTGCGCAATATCGGCGCGCACTACTACCAGATCATCTACCCCGTGCAGCTTAGGCACCACGAGAAAATGGGCATCAGCACCAGGGAGGTCAACACGCAAAAGGTAGGCAGTTAATTATTGTAGACTTTTAGTCCGGATCTACTTACTGGTGTTGTTATATCGGAAGAGTCCGACCAGGTTTCGCTCCGATTCGCAGAGCTTAATCATGGTGAGCTCGTCGGTTGCTCGTCTCATACTGCGGGCAAGCAAGTATTAAGCCCGCCAATAATAATAAGTAGATCCGGACTAAAAGTCTACAATGTGTTGTGCTTATGAAAGTTTTAGTTTAGTTAATTAATATTGACGTGAACCCGTGGCATGTCCCAATGGGTCGTGCACGGGTCCCTTCCTGCATCGCAGGAAGGTAGGGCCATACACCACCACGGTAGCCAAGTCCGGTGGAGGATAGCAAGATTCTCGTAGTTATCAAGAAGCCCATAAGGCCTTTGAGATGGCTTAATGATTGCCATTACGTGACAGCCGGCACCAATAGCTTCACGTGCCTTGCGAAGCACGGAAGCGCTCGGAAAAATGTCACTGGCGTCTCTTGTTTTTAAATTGTTATGATTTAATTGACGGTAATTTATATAATTCGCAAAGCGGAGGGCAGTGACTAAAGGGGAGGGCCAAAAATCGGGCTCAGTGGCGTGTCTTCGGAGAGGACTATGTCCATCAGTAGACTGACACCGTTAAGACGATGATGATGTGTGATTTGAGAATTCTATATTTATTTATTGTTACGATTTATTTCTGAACTATCGTTATCAACCCTTGTATGTCCCCACTCTTGGGGCACGGGTCTCTTCCTGCATCGCAGGAAGGTTTGGCCATACTCCACCACGGGGACCTAGTCCGGGTTGGTGGAGGATTGTAAGACAGTGGCGGGGCTTGCTGTCAGAAGTTATCAAGCCGCCCATGAGGCCTCTGCCATGGCTTAACGACTTCCATTATATGACAGCCGGCACCAACGGCTTAACGTGCCTCGCGAAACACAGAAGCGCTCCTCCTGCACCTGACCGCGCCTGTTGTTGGTCTACTCAAATGATTAATTCCAATCACTCGGTTCGACTAGGCCACGAGCGCTTCATTAAAAATACTAAATTGTCGTCTGTCGTTTTAATTCTAAATAAATTACAGCTACATGACAGCCGGCACCAACCGCTTATTGTGCCTTGCGAAGCACGGAAGCGCTCAGAAAAATGCCACTAGCGTTAGTCACGGGACGCACACCCATCCCGTACCTGACCGCGCCTGTTGTTGCTTAACTAAGTGATTGATTCCAATCACTCGCTTCATCTAGGCCACGAACGCATACTTAATTGTTACAGTGCTTTATATATGCTTTATGTGCGTGTTTCAAATCGCAACAAATTTCTTATCTTTCTAAATAAATGAAATATTAAATAATTCACTTTCGCACTACAAAATCACTTGTCTTAGTCCCAAAATTGGATATTCTGTGCTATGGTAACCAGGCAAGGACGTCACAAACAAGGAAAGAGTCCCAAATTGAGTGGGAATCAATTCCCAGTGCGAATCGAACCCACGACCTCCGGCGTAGTAATCGGACCTGATACCGCTAGGCCAGCGAGGCAGTCAAGTCAAGAAAAATAAACGTAATAGCATTAGAAAGTGAAAATTACTTTGCTAAATTCTGCAAAAATCCCAGAAGCATAATGCGGTTAGTTAATGCACCGCCCTCCCTCCCACTTTTTCAAGCAGAAGCAAGACACGAACACACCACCACCGACACCAATACTTGTATGAGAAAGTACGCGACGCGTTTCGCCTCTATCACGAGGCATCCTCAGGCTCACAAGTGTATGTCACTTGCAAAGTAATTTTTTCTTATTAATTCTCTTATGAATTCCGCTAAGTAACGCCTGATTCCATACGAATAAACGTAACATAAAATAACCTCTCCCCTGTATCCTAGAGGGGTAGGCAGAGACCACCGCCTGAGACATTTCTATTGTCCATTGTACCATGTGATCCACGAGTGTAATAATATCATTAAGTAATCTGAAAGAAATACGTAATACAGAGAGTATTGTAAACAGGTTCGAAATTTCACTGATGCCGGTGAGTCGCTCATTAGCTCAGTTGAAAGAGCGCTGGCACGGATAGCCAGAAGTCGCGGGTTCGAATCCCGGCATGGGTGGAATTTGTAGCCTCTAAGTAGGTTTTTAAAGTCTGAAACAAAATAAAAATTAAATTATTTCCCAATAAAGTTCACACATATAGAAATACCTGAAACATGACAAAGCAAAGTTTCGATCGTCAATAGCTTAGCATTGAAAACAATGGTTCGGGCTGGAATAGATTTATTACGCTCCTTAAGACCGCAAGAGCTCTAATATCGCCTCCGTGCCCGTCGCTAGAGATTTACTAGACCGTTCTGTGGAGGAAAAACGATCAAGCGCAATATTGAGCATTCTATGCACTTTATGACTGCCCGGTCGGGAAATGGAATTGTATGAAAAATCTTTTATTTTATAGGGCTCTTACATTGTCGTTGGGTTATTTTTCACTAGTCTGTTTCCTAGCTTTGAGTGAAGGTATGGTAGGGAACATTGAAAAAGGTAACGTTAACTCCGTTCTAGAAAGAAAATACCAGTCACTGGGATAAATATATGAAATTTAGCCAAGTAAAGAACCAAAATTAAAAAGTTTTTTGTCCAAAAAAGTACACAAACAGAACTTAATGATCGCTTTTTTGATTTCGAAATTGCTGTTTTTTTCGGCGTGTAAAAAACAAGCAAATAATATTTTTTAACCCAAATAGCACAGATACAAAAACTACACCTTAATGATTGCTCCTTTGATTTCAAAATTACTCTTTTTTCGGCGTATAAGAAACAAGCAAATATTTTTTTTACCCAAATAGCACAGATACAAAAACTACACCTTAATGATCGCTCCTTTGATTTGGAAATTACACTTTTTTCGGCGTATAAAAAACAAGCAAATATTTTTTTAACCCACATAGAACAGATACAAAAACTTCAACTTAATGATTGCCACTTTGATTTCGAAATTACTTTCTTTTTCGGCGTATAAAAAACATGAAAATATTTTTTTTGACCCAAATAGCACAGATACAAAAACTACACCTTAATGATCGCTCCTTTGATTTGAAAATTACACTTTTTTCGGCGTATAAAAAACAAGCAAATATTTTTTTAACCCACATAGAACAGATACAAAAACTTCAACTTAATGATTGCCACTTTGATTTCGAAATTACTTTCTTTTTCTGTGTATAAAAAACATGAAAATATTTTTTTTAACCCAAATAGCACATATACAAAAACTTCAACTTAATGATTGATACTTTGATTTCGAAATTACTCTTTTTTCGGCGTATAAGAAACAAGCTAATATTTTTTTTAACCCAAATAGCACAGATACAAAAACTTGTAACGGTGCAAACCTCTTCACACCATTTTTATTTCTTTTTCTATAATCTATCATTTTCGAATATTGAAATTATGTACGTCACACATTATTCGATTTCCCTCATTTTTCACCACTACTACTTTACCCTTTGACCAGATCTGTCTATTTTACCGTTTTTTATCCAGTTTTCTGTTTTAAAATTACTATAAATATCTACAAATAAAACAACACCTGAAGTCGTTCCAGTTTTTATTATTTATAAATTATAACCATCGTTCCACTGGCGCCCAACGTGGGGCAACAACTTAATGATTGCTTACACCATTTTTATTTTTAATATTTAAATTTGTTCCTTAGCACTAACCCGTGCTAAGGAACAAATTTTAAAACCTATTTAGAGGCTTAGCACGGGTTAGTGCATTAAAAATAAAAATAGTGTAATCATGTGGGTACAGTGATATCGTTCCGATGTTAAAACCTAACTGCAAAGTAGGTGGTCGGGGCTGTAAGTAATGCAATTTGCTTAAGTCAGATGTCGCTGCCTGTACGTAATACAGAGAATATTGTAAAGAGGTTCGAAATTTCACTGATGCCGTGAGTCGCCCATTGGCTCAATTGGTAGAGCGCTGGTACGGATAGCCAGAGGTTGCGGGTTCGAATCCCGGCATGGGTGAAATTTTTAGCCTCTAAATAGGTTTTTAAATTAATGATTGCTACTTTGATTTCGAAATTACCTTCTTTTTAGGCTGTAAACGTCAATCAAAGTAAAAAAATATATCCAGAATAGCAGAGAAATAGAAAGTGGAAGTTAATGAACGCTTATTTGATTTCTAAATTGCTTATTCTTCAGCCTTTATACGTCAATGAAATCAAAAGGATCCATAATAACACAGAAACAGAAAATGAAACATATTGAACGCATTTTTGTTTTCGTAATTGCTTTTTTTACCCAACCTATAAACACTGTAGGTTCCCACTGCAGGGGACCGGTCTCTCCCTGCATCGCAGGAAGGTTTGGCCATACTCCACCACTGGGACCAAGTCCGGGTTGGTGGAGGATTGTAAGATAGTGGCGCTCTTTACTGTCAGAAGTTACCAAGCATAAGAGTCCTGACATGGCTTACGCCTGCCATTAGAAGAACGCTTGGAAACGCTCGGAAACAATGCGACTAGCGACAGTCACGGGACGGTCACCCATTAAGCATCTCACTACACCTGTCGTTGCTTAAATCAAGTGATTGATTCCAATCACTCGATCCGACTAGGCCACGAACGCTTCAACCCGAATGCTTAGCATTAACTACTGAGCAGGCGGGACCCAAATGAGGTTATGTAACTCATATAAAAGTACACAAGGTTGGTCCCGCATGCGTAGTAGTTAATGCTCAGCAGTCGGATTGTTGGTTAGTTTTTATTTCAACTTGTTTTGCGATCCAGGTTGAACCCAAAATAGAAACAGCAGTTTACTAAAGGCTGAAGTTGCAAACAAGTCAAAACTTGCTGATTTATCATCTCCCGTCTTCTTCGAAAAGATTGAAATGTTCTTTTTGTGAAAAACTCCGTGTGTATAAAACGTCGGAGGCGTCTCGCGTAAATTTCTGAGCAATTTCACTGCAAAATTTGAAGACGTTGCTAGAGCGTTCGACTATGAAGTCGATAACACAGAAGTACACAATAGACAACCTTGGGAAAACTAGATTCTTAGCTAAATTTACAAATTTAGAATTCAATTTCTTATGTTTGTAGATGTGGTCATTGTTATGTATTAAACGGGTTTAATCGTGAGTATATTTGGCTGTCAAAACATCGGAAATTAAGAGAATAGTGTAAAGAGGTTCGAAATTTCACTCATGCCGTTGGGTCGCCCACTAGCTCAGTTGGATAGAGTGCTGGCACGGATAGCCAGATGTCACGGGTTCGAATCCCGGCGTGGGTGAAATTTTTAGCCTTTAAATAGGTTTTTAAAAATTGTCCTTAGCACGAGTTAGTGCATTAAAAATAAAAATAGTATAATCATGTGGGTACAGCGATATCATTCCGATGTTAAAACCCAACTGCAAAGTAGGTAGTCGGGGCTGTAAGTGATGCAATCTACTTCAGCCAGATGTTGCTGCCTGTACGTAATACAGAGAATAGGGTAAATAGGTTGGAAATTTCACTGATGCCGGTGAGTCGCTCACTAGCTCAGTTGGATAGAGCGCTGGCACGGATAGCCAGAGGTCGCGGGTTCGAATCCCGGCGTGGGTGGAATTTTTAGCCTCTAAATAGGTTTTAAAATTATGTACACTTGTGGAGTCATAGTAACATAAATATAAGACAAAAACTTACCCCAAAAATATGTTGTACCTAGCAAGAACGTTACTTAAGTATATACTTAAGTAACGTTCTTGTCTCTAAATAGGTTTTTAAAAAAAAATGTCAAATAAATTTTGACAAATATCATATGAACCTATTTAGAGGCTAAAAATTACACCCATGCCGGGATTCGAACCCGCAACCTCTGGCTATCCGTACCAGCGCTCTACCAATTGAGCCAATGGGCGACTCACGGCATCAGTGAAATTTCGAACCTCTTTACAATATTCTCTGTATTACGTACAGGCAGCGACATCTGACTTAAGCAAATTGCATTACTTACAGCCCCGACTACCTACTTTGCAGTTAGGTTTAACATCGGAACGATATCACTGTACCACATGATTACACTATTTTTATTTTTAATGCACTAACCCGTGCTAAGGAACAAATTTAAAAACCTATTTAGAGGCTAAAAATAGAGGTACGGATAGCCAGAGGTTGCGGGTTCGAATCCCGGCATGGGTGAAATTTTTAGCCTCTAAATAGGTTTTTAAATTTGTTCCTTAGCACGGGTTAGTGCATTAAAAATAAAAATAGTGTAAATATCATATGGTCTCATTAGGTTCGGTGTTTTTGCGCTGATTTCATACACCAGTTTCGGAATCGAGAATTTTGCCAAGTAAATCATTAACTGTAGTGCTGTTGCTCCGAATTTCTCAGTAAAGAGTATGACAAAACGTTGCTAAAGTATTAACCTATTAAAATTACCAATTTTAAACGGGCCCTTTATGTTATTGTAGGCTATGAATGGTAAAACCTTGCACTATGGCGCTCATTGGGAGAGGCCTATGTCCAGCAGTAGAGTAATTTAGCCTGAACAAAAAGAAGGCCATGAATTGCAGTTTTATGAAACATCATCAACCCATTAGTCTCCACCAAGGGTTAGAGATCTCTACCTTGATGAAGGTATAAGCCTTACTCCACCATGGGTGCTAAGTCTGGATTGCTAGAGGATTGCAAGACTAGTGGGTGGTCTTACCGTCCGAAGTTTTCAAGCCACCCTAAGGCCTCTGACTTGACTTCATCAAGGGCTATCTATCGACGGCACCCAGCACCAACTGCTTAACGTGCCTTGCGAAGCACGGAACCGCGCAGAAAAATGCCACTAGCGTTACTTTAATTTGAGTAAAAAATTACTTAAATTTTAAAAACCTTTTTAGAGGCTAAAAATTCCACCCGGGGCTAGGCCGGGCTTCGAACCCGCAACCTCTGGCTATCCGTGCCAGGAATTGTTAGCCTCTAAGTAGGTTTTTAGATTTGTCCTTAGCACGGGTTAGTGCATTGCAAATAATATAATTACTTAAATTTTATTAAAAAAAATCATAAGACTGGATCTTTTTTTATAAGAGGTTTTCTACTTTGTCAATAGATGACGCTGTTTCAAATGTTGAAACTTCTAACAGCGTTGCTGTTGGAAAACACCAAAGGCTTCAATATAACAATCAATATAACTTCAATATAGACAATGTCAGCGGGTAATTTTGTATGGACCCCGTACCATCTTTGTAGCATTAAAGACAAGTGCCATTCAAAAGCAATATTTAGAACGCCGAAAAATGAACAAACAAATAAATGAATGGTTAATCTTTGAGAACGTAGCTACGATTATTTTTTTTACGATTAGTTTTTCGTCAAGCGCGTCGATCGCGCATGTGGTGAATTCACCAATGATTTCTTCTTCTTCTTGAATATTGACGACCTCAGAGGCGCAGCGATTTAGCACGCTGACTGTAGAACCGAAGGTTTCGGGTTCGATCTCCGGCAGGGTCAAACTAGGAAACGTCTTGGATGTTATCTATGTATTTATTGTATTAAATCTATCGTCGAGTTAGCACCTATAACACAAGTCATTTAGATAAATTCATGAATATTTATTTATTCTTCTTGAAAATGTTCTTCTTCTTCTGTGGTCCCTTTACTGACACACGGCCTTATCTACCGTCTCTAATTTATTTCTTGTCTCCGTGTATGGTTGCTTGGAAGAAATTGTTTACTTCAGCACCTCTCCATCGTCAGTTGTCCGGAAGAAATCGCTGTAAGCAAGGCCGCCAATTGTATTGTATCTTTGTAAAATAATTTATTGTTTTTTGCTGGCGTAAAAAAAATTTGTATTCGTATCTTATCTTATTGCAACTGTCTCACCTGACCACAGTTTTACTTTCTTATCGTCGATTGAAATGGACACTAAATTTCTAATACATGTTTTTGCTCTACGTCCCTTCTAGAGTCCCTACCACGTAACAAAATGACGGGAATATTCACGCCGTTCTCTATTTCTCTGTGAAATTCCATACATACATATTTTATGAACACGCTGCTCCTGTAGCGTACCTGCCTTGTTAAATGTTATCTTGAAATAAGTGCTAAGCGAGACGATGTAAAATTATTGCAACGTTTCTTGAACGGTACTCGCATACCTTATTTTACCATACCAACATGATGTTAACTGGAATATAATTATGTTGGCAGTAAGGTTTGTTTTTGAGCTTTATTTCTTTAATATAAACATACAATTTTATGTACTTTTGGTCTGACTAGAGAACGTTGTGGACTGAAAGAGGATGTAGTGACTAGAATTGAGACAGGAATGTTGCGTTGGTTTGGACATGTGGAGAGGATGAAGGAAGAAAATTGACGAAACAAATATACATTGCGAATGTGAGTGGAAGGGCTGGTAAGTGACGTCCCAGGCGGACAAACATCACCAAATAGCGGATATATTAGCAATATATCCCTAAGAAACATACATAGATTTATATTTAAAAACTTACAGATGTAAATACGTAATACAGAGAATATTGTAAAGAGTTTAAAAACCTATTTAGAGGCTAAAAATTTCACCCATGCCGGGATTCGAACCCGCAACCTCTGGCTATCCGTACCAGCGCTCTACCAATTGAGCCAATGGGCGACTCACAGCATCAGTGAAATTTCGAACCTCTTTACAATATTCTCTGTATTACGTACAGGCAGCGACATCTGACTTAAGCAAATTGCATTACGTACAGCCCCGACTACCTACTTTGCAGTTAGGTTTTAACATCGGAACGATATCACTGTACCCACATGATTACACTATTTTTATTTTTAATGCACTAACCCGTGCTAAGGAACAAATTTAAAAACCTATTTAGAGGCTAAAAATTTCACCCATGCCGGGATTCGAACCCGCAACCTCTGGCTATCCATACCAGCGCTCTACCAAATGAGCCAATGGGCGACTCACAGCATCAGTGAAATTTCGAACCTCTTTACTATATTCTCTGTATTACGTACAGGCAGCGACATTTTTAGCCTCTAAATAGGTTTTTAAATTTGTTCCTTAGCACGGGTTAGTGCATTAAAAATAAAAATAGTGTAATCATGTGGGTACAGTAATATCGTTCCGATGTTAAAACCTAACTGCAAAGTAGGTAGTCGGGGCTGTAAGTAATGCAATTTGCTTAAGTCAGATGTCGCTGCCTGTACGTAATACAGAGAATATTGTAAAGAGGTTCGAAATTTCACTGATGCTGTGAGTCGCCCATTGGCTCAATTGGTAGAGCGCTGGTACGGATAGCCAGAGGTTGCGGGTTCGAATCCCGGCATGGGTGAAATTTTTAGCCTCTAAATAGGTTTTTAAATTTGTTCCTTAGCACGGGTTAGTGCATTAAAAATAAAAATAGTGTAATCATGTGGGTACAGTGATATCGTTCCGATGTTAAAACCTAACTGCAAAGTAGGTAGTCGGGGCTGTAAGTAATGCAATTTGCTTAAGTCAGATGTCGCTGCCTGTACGTAATACAGAGAATATTGTAAAGAGGTTCGAAATTTCACTGATGCTGTGAGTCGCCCATTGGCTCAATTGGTAGAGCGCTGGTACGGATAGCCAGAGGTTGCGGGTTCGAATCCCGGCATGGGTGAAATTTTTAGCCTCTAAATAGGTTTTTAAATTTGTTCCTTAGCACGGGTTAGTGCATTAAAAATAAAAATAGTGTAATCATGAGGGTACAGTGATATCGTTCCGATGTTAAAACCTAACTGCAAAGTAGGTAGTCGGGGCTGTAAGTAATGCAATTTGCTTAAGTCAGATGTCGCTGCCTGTACGTAATACAGAGAATATTGTAAAGAGGTTCGAAATTTCACTGATGCTGTGAGTCGCCCATTGGCTCAATTGGTAGAGCGCTGGTACGGATAGCCAGAGGTTGCGGGTTCGAATCCCGGCATGGGTGAAATTTTTAGCCTCTAAATAGGTTTTTAAATTTGTTCCTTAGCACGGGTTAGTGCATTAAAAATAAAAATAGTGTTATCATGTGGGTACAGTGATATCGTTCCGATGTTAAAACCTAACTGCAAAGTAGGTAGTCAGGGCTGTAAGTAATGCAATTTGCTTAAGTCAGATGTCGCTGCCTGTACGTAATACAGAGAATATTGTAAAGAGGTTCGAAATTTCACTGATGCTGTGAGTCGCCCATTGGCTCAATTGGTAGAGCGCTGGTACGGATAGCCAGAGGTTGCGGGTTCGAATCCCGGCATGGGTGAAATTTTTAGCCTCTAAATAGGTTTTTAAATTTGTTCCTTAGCACGGGTTAGTGCATTAAAAATAAAAATAGTGTAATATTGTAAAGAGGTTCGAAATTTCACTGATGCCGGTGAGTCACCCATTAGTTCAGTTGGAAAAAGCGCTGGCACGGATAACCGGAGGTTGCGGGTTCGAATCCCGGCATGGGTGGAATTTTTAGCCTCTAAATAGGTTTTGAAAAAAGATGTAAATACGATATAAAGTTCCACTACATAAATATTAATAATAAAATGATGACGCTATAACAATAGGTACTGTGGCAATATATGATCTAGCACACGATTACTCTACAACTTTACTTTAAGTTTAATTGATCCTAAGTGATCTTATTAATTCCTTATACAATCAAACAATCACGAAAAATAACGTATGCAATTCCAATAAGCAAATTTTGATTGATGGATTGTAGTCAACCCTTTGCATGTCCCCACTGCTGGGCAAGGGTTTCGTCCTACATCACAGGAAGGTTAGGTCATACTCCACGATGGGGGCTAAGTCCGGGTTGGTGGACGATTGTAAGATAGTGGCGGGCCTTACTTTTAGAAGTTATTAATCCGCACATGAGGCCTCTGACATGGCTTAGCGACTGCCATTACATGACAACCGGCAACAACGGTTAACGTGCCTTGCGAAGCACTGAAGCGCTTGGAAACAATGCCACTAGCGATAGTCACGGGATGTTCTCCCATCCTGCACCTGACCGCGCCTGTTGCTTAACCCAAGCGATTGATACCAATCACTCGGTTCGACTTCGAGCGCTTCACTAGGTCACGAGCGCCTCAAGCAAAGCTTGAAATACGTGATTAATCATTTTTATTTTTCATGCAAATTGATCGCGAAGTTTTGAGCTTTCAAACTTTTGTTTGCTGAGTCGAGCGTCACTTTGCAAAACCACATTTATATTTTATGAGCGAAAGAAGACTTGTACGTGCCACTGATCCAGGTCTAAGCACCTACTTACTTTTTACGATGCTCAGACTTTATCCATGGGTTAACGTCACTGCTTCCATTAGATTTTCTTTCCTTTCATCTACCGCTCACTTTCTATTTCAATGAGCAAAACTGTGCTTTAAGTTGAATAAAAATTTACTTTCAACTTTAAATTTTACGTTTAAACGTTATTTCTTCACCGGATTACATCTACAGGGTGTTTGATAAAGTTTCGGTGGAATTGAAAGGGTTTCTTTTGCTTGATTGACTGATTTGTCAATTTCATATTCTTTATTTTATAACTTTACAATAGTACACACTTGATGTAATAAACGAGTTTACATAGATAGTTTTTGATTGCTTACTTTTACCTGTTTTTTTTTTAATTTGTTCTAGCGAATGTATGAGCAAGGTAATATTTTAAATATACAAAACATACATAATTATTTACCTTAACAAACGCCATAGCAACCAGACTGAGTCAGTTGTACAAATGTACTGCAGCCCCCAGTGTCAATTGAACACACGACTTGCGGCGTGGTAATCAGACGTTATAACATAACATTTACATAGAGGCACGTACATTGCTTCTGGCCTCACACTAGGATACCCTGTGCCGTGGGATAGTACAACTCGGCCTTACTAATTTGTTTATCTCAAACCTCCAAACAGCGCTCATCGTTAGCGTTTGTTATTTCCTAAGCCAAGCGTTTATAGGCTGACGAAGCCAGTTTGTCGGCGGCGTCACCGCCGCAGTAATAACACTAAATTAGTACTGGCTACAGTGACCCCTGCTATCATACCATCAGTTCGTGACCAGAGGTCTAAAAGGCGAGGGTCGTGTTATAAATAAGCACTGTGTACACACCGGCACTTCATGCGGAATCGCAATCGTGTATTCGCGGTAAATCGCAGCCGCGCAGCGTTCGTTTTTGGACCCTGTATTTCTAAAAACCTATTTAGAGGCTAAAAATTCCACCCATGCCGGGACTCAAACCCGCGACCTCAGTCTAACCGTATCAGCGTTCTCCCAACTGAGCCAGTGGGCGACTACCGGCATCAGTGAAATTTTGAACCTCTTTACGGTACTCTCTGTAGTACTTAAAGGCAGCGACATCTGGCTGAAGTAATTTCCATCACTTGCAGCCCCGAGTACTTACTTTGCAGTTAGGTTTTACATCGGATTGATATCGCTGTACCCACATGATTATATTCTTTATATTGCACTAACCCGTCCTAAGGACAGTTTTAAAAACCTATTTAGAGGCCAAAAAATTCCACCCATGGGTGGAATGGAATGGGCTAATGCAATAAAAAGAATATAACCCTGTATTTCTCTTTTATTTTTTTAACCGACGATGGTAGATCCAAAGAGGGTCATGATTATAGTAGTCTATGTATGTTTTTGTATGGTTTGGCACTTAGTAGGCGGCACTTCCACCATACCTACATTACTATTCCAAGTATGACTTCAATGTTTATAACAATTACGTAAACTCAGTCTGTTAAGGAACTTCAAAAGATTAGGATTGAAGTTTTTCATCCATTTATCTCCAAAATGACCTAGATTTTGAATTGGACACCTAGTTTAATTATTGGCGTTGATTCGTCCTACTCGTACTTTAAATATTTTTTTTTATCTGATATATATACCGGGAAATGGGAGAACTGCTCAAGATAGGAAGAAGTAGAAGCTCATGGGGGTGGCCTTTGCCACGAAACGTTATCGAAAAAAGCCGCTCTCAAGTCGTTGGCATGGCCAAACCAAAATTAAATGGTTTCATAAGGGCACAGCAGTACTCTTCATAATAAGTTCCTAACAACACAATAAGTAATAAATAAAATCAATAAATATTCATGGACATATTACGCAGATCTCGGTAGCCCTAAACTAAGTACAACTAAATGACTTGTGTTATAGGTGCTAACTCGACGATAGATTTAATACAATAAATACATAGATAACATCCAAGACCCCAAACAAACTAGAAAAGTTCGTTTCCTAGTTTGACCCGGCCGAAGATCGAACCAGAGATCTTCGGTTTTACACTCAGCGTGCCAAGCCGCTGCGCCACCGAGACCATCAAACAATCACTTGCCCTAGTCCTAAATCAGGACCCTGTGCTATGATGACCAAAATAATAACGATGTGTCCGGTTATAGTGAGTCCATAACGAGTCACATTATAGTGTTTCCCTGTGTATTTCTTTCCCTTTAGTCGCGTTTTTCCCTTGCCGCGAGTGGGGCAATTTTCGTGGGCCATTACTCATCGCGTGCCCCACATTCGCGCTCACGCGCGCTGTAAATCTCGAATAGTTTTGCTCGGGCGCGATCTCCTTTGTCGCGGCGTGTTCTTATTAGTCGCGGCGGAATAACACAGTCTTTGTGGGTGATTTATGCAGCACGGACTTCGGTTCTTATGCCACTTGTGGTGGTGATCGCTGTGTATGGCGTACGTTGAGGTGAACTTGGCATTGTAGTGTGGCGAGCACATGTCAACATTGCGCGCGGACTACAAACTCCAACATTCCTGCATCGCGCAATCAAAGTGTTTCACATGACATAAATATATAACTCTGACTAACAACAGTTGGACCAGCCTTCGCCAGGCATATCACCTGCCTGGCAGAAAATTTTCCTGTATAGTGGAAGAGCACGATCACCCGCTTTACCCTATAATGTTTGGAAACTCAGAAGTGCGATATGGTATAACACATTGACGTTTGGTGAATCACTCGTAGCCCTGGCTGCCTGAGGCGCGTTCAGTGCATGGATGGGTGACCGTCTATGACTAACGTTCCGTGCTTTGCAAAGGCACGTTAAGCGGTTGGTGCCTCATTCTCTCTTCAATTTCAAAACACTGGGTTCGCTAGTAAAAATCACACGTAACACTCAATTCCAGGAACACGTTAAATGAATTTATTTCGCGGTCAGTTTAGGATTGCAGAGCTTTGTGTACAGTTTATTTATCTCTCCTTGTCAATTTTAGTAAGCAAGATTCTGCCTGTAAAGTACGAATTTTTAGTCGAAAACTGCCATTTTCCCATAAATTAAGTAACATTGGACACTATTTTTGATAACACGCTGCCAATTTTATAAATAAAGTTCATAATCTTTCGCGGATACATCTACTTTTGCTATCGAATGTCAAATTTTTGGTTAGAATCTTGTTTACTAAATTGGAAAAGTAAGGATAAATAGTGTAATTTTACTCAAGTGATTGATTCCAATCAGTCTAACACTTGAGTTAAGTAACAACAGGCGCAGTCAGGTGCAGGATGGGTGAGCGTCCCGTGACTACCGCTAGTGGAATTTTTCCGAGCGCTTTCGAGCTTCGCAAGGCACGTTAAGCCGTTGGTGCCGGCTGTCATGTAATGGCAGTCGTTAAGCCATGTCAGAGACCTTATGGGCGGCTTTATAACTTCTGACAGTAAGGCCTGCCACTGTCTTACAATCCTCCACCAACCCGGATTTGGCCCCCGTGGTGGAGTATGGCCTAAACTTCCTGCGATGCAGGAAGAGACCCGTGCCCCAGCAGTGGGGACATACAAGGGTTGATAACAACGATAACGATGTTTAAACATATCTCGCGAAGAACCGACAACCCTTGGAGTAAACGTATTCTTGAGTCGAGACCGCGACTCGGCAAACGTAGTGTGGGATGCCCTCCGACCAGGTGGGATGACGATCTGCGAAAAACTGCCGGCAGATGCTGGATGCGGCAAGCTGAAGACAGGCGAATGGCGCTCATTAGGGGAGGGCTATGTCCAGCAGTGGACTAATATAGCTTGATGAAGAAGGAGATGCTTAAACATTAACATTTAATACAGGTATGGGTCATTGGTTAACGGTTACAATAAGTTAATCTAAAATCACTCTACTGATCCCCACGACTAGGCCTAGTGTGATGATCACCGTAATATTTGATTTAAAATAAAACGACCTCTGTGGCGTAGCGATAGCGCATCTGCCTACCATGCAAGAGGTTCCGGGTTCGAATCCCGGCTGGGGACAAAAAAAGAAAAAAAGACCAGGTCTTGGATGTTTGCATGTTTGTGACGTCGTTGTTTCTGGTTCCCACGACACAGGGTATCCTAGTGAGGGGCCAGAAGCAATGTATGTGCTTGTATGTAAATGTAATGTAATGTAAAATCGAGTAATTCTACCTCCCAACAACATCAACCTTTTTGTAGTGGTGCATGCAAATTATTAAATAAACTCTGTTCTTTTCCATTCTATCTATTAATCGTGAAACTAGTTACTTTGACCTTCATCGAGCAATCATTTTGTTTTTACAAGGAATAAAAATAATTGAGTTGATATGTCATGTGATTCGGTGGATAGATTGTTATCTTTACTTATCTTATTGTTACACCTTGTATAGCCTGCTTATGTTTACGCTAAGCATAACAAGCTCCCGCGAGTTTCCACAAAAATATTATAAATCATTAAAGAAACCGCTCCACTTTCACGCCCGCCCCCCGAAAGATTAAGCAAACCGCCCATAAAAAGTCGCCAAACGATAAGTAAGCAAATCCTTTTAGTCGGCGAAATCCTGTTTTTCTCGGAGGCCAACGCCCCGAAACTAAGAATTATTCGCGCAGTAATGTATTCAGCCCTAACGAGTTGGAATCGGGAAAGGAAAATAGTGAGGTTTTGCCGTGCATCATTGGTTGTTTTCGATTCAATATAAACCCTTGTATTTCCCTACTTCTGGGGTATGACTCGCTTCGTAAAGTTAGGTCATACTCCACCACGGCGGCCGAGTCCAGGTTGGTGAAGGATTATAAGACAGTGGCGGGCATTACTGCTAGAAGCCGGCACCAGCTGCATAACGTACCATGCGAAGCACGGAAGCGCTCGGAATTAATGCCACTAGCGGTGGTCACGGGACGGTCACCCATCGAGGTCAGGTGCACCGGTTGTTGCTTTTAACTCAAGTGGTTGATTCCAATCACTCAGTTTGACCAGGGCCACGAGTATATATTAAACGGGATTATTTATCAGGTGAAACTTAATTACCTAAATTTCTGACATTTCGGCAGCGTTGCAGTTGTCGTGGTCACGGGTTAGAAGTGGCGAGTGCAGTCTACTATCGTAGATTTTTGCAACGGGCCGACACACAACACTCACTAAGTCCGCGGACAGGTCCGGTGATAATGCGCGTGATTTGTATTTACTGAGCACTGGTTCTCACGTATCTGAAAGCTAATTAGGTAATTACATTTTACCGTGTAAATAATCGCGATTAGAATCCCGTTTAATGTGTAACTATGTATGAGCATCGCGAATCATTAAGAAACACAGTTGTGTTATCTGCTGTTGTGAAATATAAGTGTGATATAGTGAATTCTTCTTCTTCTTCTTTGGTCCTTTAACTCCTAGCGGGTTATAGGGCCTCAACCACAGATTTCCACTTCTGACGGTGGTCCGCGGCAGCTTCCATTTCAGGCCAGCTAGTGCCGATCGATTTGGCCTCATGGTCTATTGATCTTTTCCAGGTGGTCCTTGGTCGCCCCCTCTTTATATTGATATAGTGAATTAAATGTACGTAATTTATTTGTTAACAACATACTAAAAGGCGCGTCTTTTGCAAAAGGTTTTCATGAAACACAAAGCAATCGCTTTTCAGACAAAAAAGCTTAAGTTTTTTTTTCCACCACTTTTACTTATCCGGCGTTATCCGG
This sequence comes from Yponomeuta sedellus, assembly GCA_934045075.1. Classification (NCBI taxonomy): domain Eukaryota; kingdom Metazoa; phylum Arthropoda; class Insecta; order Lepidoptera; family Yponomeutidae; genus Yponomeuta; species Yponomeuta sedellus. Next base: position 23,493,439 of record OW203729.1, on the reverse strand, counting down.
TGCTAACTAGACAGAATATATGTTCTGTGAGTGACAAGAACCTAGCTCCAAGAATACATACGTACATAACCTCACGCCTGCATCCCAGAGGGGTAGGCAGAGACGAGGGACTGCCAATTGCCACGATCCTGACAGATGACCTTCGCTTCATCAACGTTCATAAGTCGTTTCACGCACGCCCGCCGGTTCCGGGTACTTTTTATCTTCCCCTTTGCTACATTCCCTTCCCCTTTGACACAAGATGGTTGGACACAAGTCCAAGAATCTAGGACTTTAAAGCAGTTTTGCCAAAAACGGCCGTTTTTTAGCGCAAGTGCTAGGTTGTTTATTGTAAGTTCTAGACTGTAAGTTCTCAAAATAGTTATATAGTTGTTAAGATTTATGTTATTCACTTCTTGAAAAAAAAAACCTATTACTAAACAAGTTATGCTGTGTGGTGTCGGTCTAGAGAATAGTTACGTTATCAACCCTTATATGTCCCCACTGCTGGGGCACGGGTCTCTTCCTACATCGCAGGAAGGTTAGGCCATACTCCACCACGGGGGCCAAGTCCGGGTTGGTGGAGGATTGTAAGACAGTGGCGGGCCTTACTGTCAGAAGTTATCAAGCCGCCCATAAGGCCTCTGACATCGCTTAACGACTGCCATTATATGACAGCCGGCACCAACGGCTTAACGTGCCTTGCGAAGAAGGAAAGCGCTCGGAAAAATGCCACTAGCGGTAGACACGGGACGCTCACCTATCCCGTACCTTACCGCGCCTGAATAGAGAATAGAGAATAGCACCAACCCAAATTCTTCCCGCGGGTGTCGTACAAGGCGACTAAGGGACACAAACCGGGGGTGGGCAGCAGAGCCCCCTTCAGTACAATTTCACCAAACTGCGATCCCCAACCCGCATGCCCAGCGTTGGGATTTATGGCGTTCCCCCCAATGATGGCAGAACCTTGCGCTATGGCGCTCATTAGGGTCGAGCTATGTCCAGCAGTGGTCTATAGCCTGAAGAAGAAACAAGTTATGATTTTTCCCCTATTTAGTTAGCACACCGTAGCCCTTAAAACCGTTCCAGCGGCCGTAGCTGTTATCACACTGACGGCACACAAATATTCGTCCCTGAGCCAATTTAACTTGGCTGAAGCTCGCCTGGAAGTTCAAAGGGTCCGGGAGCCAATTTAACTTGGCTGAGGCTCGCCTTGAAGTTCAAAGGATCCGGATCGATCGCCAATAGCTCAGGCACCTGCTGAGAAGTTGGGCCCGCCTTATACTTCCGGAATAATTCAGAAACTGACTTATGAATAGATTTAAAAACCTATTAAGAGGCTAAAAATTTCACCCATGCCGGGATTCGAACCCGCAACCTCTGGCTATCCGTACCAGCGCTCTACCAATTGAGCCAATGGGCGACTCACGGCATCAGTGAAATTTCGAACCTCTTTACAATATTCTCTGTATTACGTACAGGCAGCGACATCTGACTTAAGCAAATTGCATTACTTACAGCCCCGACTACCTACTTTGCAGTTAGGTTTAACATCGGAACGATATCACTGTACCCACATGATTACACTATTTTTATTTTTAATGCACTAACCCGTGCTAAGGAACAAATTTAAAAACCTATTTAGAGGCTAAAAATTTCACCCATTTTTAGCCTCTAAATAGGTTTTTAAATTTGTTCCTTAGCACGGGTTAGTGCATTAAAAATAAAAATAGTGTAATTATGAATAGATGTTATTTGTGCGAGGTACAACCGCGCCTCTTGTGCGGAGCAAACGCTCTAACCATCTATGATATTTTTATTTTTTCTTTGAATTTTGCTCATTATTTAGCATATCAGGTGGAGCAAACCGGCACTGGCCTCTTGTGGCTAGCTGCAGTCTTTTTCAATTGTAGTACTTGTGTTCGCACTTCAATTAATTTATTTCAACGTAAAAAAAATACATTCTGTTTACTGAATGTCAATGTACAGTGCAAAATGTAAGCCGCTGCCTTCGGGCTGTATTGTAGTGGAGAAAACGGCAGCGGGAAAAAAAACTCCACTCTCACCATCTTTTCTCAAGTATTCTTAATTGAACCAAATGCATCTCTTGCCACCTATACGTTTACATGATAAGATTTCATGATTTAAAAACCTATTTAGAGGCTAAAAATTTCACCCATGCCGGGATTCGAACCCGCAACCTCTGGCTATCCGTACCAGCGCTCTACCAATTGAGCCAATGGGCGACTCACGGCATCAGTGAAATTTCGAACCTCTTTACAATATTCTCTGTATTACGTATTGTTCCTTAGCACGGGTTAGTGCATTAAAAATAAAAATAGTGTAATAAAGATTTCATGATTGTCATTAATAATTTTACATGCCGAAGCATTAGTTAATGTCTTACAAAAGTAGGGAAAACTCCTTTTGTAAGACACTCAGCACTCGGCACGATTCTTGCATGAATTCTGAATAAATATAGTATTTTCTAAGGTTAACACGAGTACTAGACATAATTAAAACTGTTTTAATACGGATTTCACTCGTTTATTATATTTTTACATTTTTCCGACGTTTCGGCACTTTTACAGGTGCTGTGGTCTCGGATGACTGAGGTGATAGGCGTCTTTTTGAAAGCATTAACTGTTAGTTTACTAACCTCGGCAAAAGTTGTAAAAATATTATAAACGAGTGAAATCCGTATTAAAACAGTTTTAATTCTGAATTAGTGTTGAGGCCTTTACAGAATCTGTAATTGTCTATTCGTACATCAACTGGTATATCAATTCAGTTAATTGCCAAACCATATGATTAAAATAGGTCAATGGTCTTCTATTTTGGCAATTACTGATGCCATGTACGTAACGTGCACATCTATATTTAACCATTGGTAATACTGTAATACTTATTATTGTGTATGATAACGCTGCTAATTATACATTTAAGCGTTTTGGTCTCGAGATATCGAGAACAACTGTTTGTTATATATTCGATATCAACCCTTGTATGTCCCCACTATTAGGGCACGGGTCTCTTCCTGCATCGCAGGAAGGTTAAGCCATACTCCACCACGGGGGCCAAGTCCGGGTTGGTGGAGGGTTGTAAGACAGTGGCGGGTATTACTGTCAGCAGTTATCAAGCCGCCCACGAGGCCTCTGACATGGCTTAACGACTGCCATTATATGACAGCTGGCACCAACGGCTTAGCGTGCCTTGCGAAGCTCGGAAAAATGCCACTAGCGGTAGTCACAGGACGGTCACCCATCCTGCACCTTACCGCGCCTATGGTTGCTTAACTCAAGTGATTGATTCCAATCACTCGGTTCGACTAGGCCACGAGCGCTCGTTATATATTAAACGGGTCTTATCGCGATTATTTATTAGGTAAAACGTAATTAACTTAGGTCACAAACTTCGACGTTTCATATGTAATCGCGATTAGACCCGTTTAGTATAATAACTATGTATGAGTATCGCGAATCATCAAGTAATACCACTGTTTGTTAAATTACATGTTTCGTACTGACGTGTAAAGACACAGCTGCTGATATTTGTTCAAGTATTCCAAGTTTTTCCCATAGTAAAATTGTTTTTTTTATTGACTGGTGGAACTTTACAGTTTTGCTTCTAAGCCTTGGTGTCCTATCGATATCTACCCTTGTATGACTTCACTACTGGGGCACTTTTCCTGCATCGTAGGAAGGTTAGGCCATACTCCACCACGGGAGCCAAGTCCGGGTTGGTGGAGGATCGTAAGACAGTGGCGGCCCTTACTGTCAGAAGTTATCAAGCCGCCGATAGGGCCTCTGCCATGGCTTAACGACTGCTATTACATGACAGCCGGCACCAACCGCTTATTGTGCCTTGCAAAGCACGAAAACGCTCGAAAGAAATGCCACTGGCGGTAGTCACGGGGTAGTCATCCTGCACCTGACCGCGCCTGTTGGAGCTCAACTCAAGTGAATGATTCCAATCACTCGGTTCAACTAGGTCACGAGCGCTTAGGCGTCCTATCTATATATATTTACATAATTCTACTGTACGTGTGTATGTCACTGAACTCCTAAACGGCTGAACAGCTTTGAATGAATATTTTTGTATGCATTTGGGTGGATGGCTTAGATTCCCAAATCAGAATCATCTGGAATATAATAGATGACAACGTATCTAGCGTCCGCTAGTAATACGAGTATATATAAAAAAGATATGATTTTCTTATATCGGTGGCGTTAGTTAGCTCCGCGAAACGCCTTAAGGAGAAATTGAAGCAATTCATACGAGGAGTTTTAGAGAGAGGCAATCAAAAGTTTGAGGCCCGTAATGACGCCTGCGGATCTGTACTGAAAAAGTAGTAACAAGAAAGTCACGCCAAGAAGGACTTTATTGTGCCACATCTCGCCAAGATGTATCAATATTTAGCGTAAAACGATATTTTATTTTATATATTTGAAGTACAAAATAGATCACAACCATTAAATGATATAACTATAAGTAATACTAATATAATAATATATTTATAAAAAAAATTCATTTAGATGTTAATATAAATTGGACCTTATGTTAAGCGAATATACATTTAAAACCTATTTAGAGGCTAAAAATTCCACCCATGCCGGGACTCAAACCGAACCTCTTTACGGTACTCTCTGTAGTACTTAAAGGCAGCGACATCTGGCTGAAGTAATTTCCATCACTTGCAGCCCCGAGTACTTACTTTGCACTTAGGTTTTACATCGGAATGATATCGCTGTACCCACATGATTATATTCCTTTTAATGCACTAACCCGTGCTAAGGACAATTTAAAAAATATATTATCTAAAATTCTGAAAATTGTCTATTAATGTATTTAAATCAAATAACACTAAAACATCCGAGTTCGTGCTCAGTACAGAACTTAAAGTTATCGACATAGCTCAGAGAATCAGCAAGCTGAAGTGGCAGTGGGCTGGCCATATCTCGCGAAGAACCGACAACCGTTGGAGCAAACGTGTCTTTGAGTGGAGACCGCGACTCGGCAAACGTAGTGTGGGACGCCCTCCGACTAGGTGGGATGACGATCTGCGAAAAACTGCAGGCAGATGCTGGATGCGGCAAGCTGAAGACAGGGCGCTATGGCGCTCATTAGGGGAGGGTTATGTCCAGCGTGATGATGATGACAAAAGTTATAATTCACCTCATGACGCTGGTTGAGCACCAAATAATACAGAAATAAAACCTACTTTCATCTCGACGACATAAAAGCAAAGCGGTATTTCGAGAGACAAAGGCATTGCGATGGAGGGTGGTGGGAAAAAATAAAGTTTTTCTTTCTTCTCAGTAGAGGAGAATGGACAGATATTAATCATTAATATTGTGTCCCAGCTAGCGGGGAGCACTTTTTTCCGCGCGCGTTTGTTGTGAGTTGTGGCCGGTCCTCGGCGAACTCTTAACAAGCTGTGGGAAGAGGAATGAAGACATTCTGCACCTTAGTGTACGGTGATTTAGAGCGAATATCGAACGATACAATTGTTGAAAAAAAAAAACCTTTTCAAGTTCAATAGATGTTGCTCTACAAATTATTTCTTTGCAGTTTAAAATTTATAAAAACCTATTTAGGGGCTAAAAATTACACGCATGTCGGGATTCGAACCCGCGGCCTCTGTCCGTGCCAGCGCTCTTTACAACTGAGCTAATGAGCGACTCACCGGCATCAGTAAAATTTCGAACCTCTTTACACTATTCTCTGTATTACGTACATATTTACCTATTCAAGTTCAATAGATGTTGCTCTACAAATTATTTCTTTGCAGTTTAATATTATTTCACCGTAATACGAATGTTCGACAATCTCTTACTAAACTGTGGGAAGTACTATTATGCTAATGTATACCTTATTGTAAGGAGATTTAGAGCGAACATCACTTGTTTCAATGACTAAAAAAAATATTTACCTTTTCAAGTTCAATAGATGGTGCTCTACAAATTATTTCTTTGAAGTTTAAAATTATTTCACCGTAATACGAATGTTCGGCCATCTTTTACTGCCAAAGAGATTGCCGATAAAAAAAAATTGATTCGAACATTTCAAATTATCGAAAAAATGCTCTTGGGTGTCTATCACAAATATATTTCCTAGTGCGCTGAGTTTTGCTCTAGTTCTACCGGGCGTTAAATCCAAATTGAGAATTTCACTAGGCGGACACTTGGAAATCAGTCAATCTCTACAGATTGTTCAAGAAAGAATGAGACAACCACACAATGTTTCTCACAATATTTTCAAAGATATATTGAAAGATATACTTTTTGGAACTAAAACTTTCGTAAGCACAACACATTGTAGACTTTTAGTCCGGATCTACTTACGTGTGTTGTTATATCGGAAGAGTCCGACCAGGTTTCGCTCCGATTCGCAGAGCTTAATCATGGTGAGCAGAGACGGAGCTCTGGAAAACCTGGAAACCTGGTCGGACTGTTCCGTTATAACAATACCCGTAAGTAGATCCTGACTAAAAGTCTACAATATACATTGCTTGTTTACAATTAACTGAAAAAAAAGTTACAATATAGCATTAACAAAAGTTCGCATCTACGAGACATGAAAGGCTCCATCAACTTTCAAACATCCATAAACAAAGTATGATTGAATATGTAAGTGCACTTCATAACTAATTGGAACAAAGCGTAGACAAAAACAAAGGGCGTACGTCCAAGCTCGCTATATTAATTTTCACTGTTCACATCACCCCATTACGAAACAGCGACATAAAAGAAAATTGTGCTTTATCACTCTCATAACTCGACTCATATTTGCTCATTAATGACAATTATCACACGGACGACCATCGGAACTTGGCCTTCCCGAGCCCGTAGTCCGTCACCATGCCCTTTGCATTAGCCAAGCAAATTGCGAGGTACAGCAGGTCAACCTAAATTGGTGCAACTATTTCCTACACACATGAACAAAGCATCGAGCAGAACAATAGAAAGTTTTCGAACTGTCCACTCGACATGCTGCTCAAGCGATTTTTGCACCAATTAACGGTAGTTGCAAGGTTTGTTTTGGTGCAGCAAGCTGGCGAGTTTAATATATAATTTTCTGCTCACATTAGAGAAGGATAAACATTTTTCAAAGTTCCCAGACGGGACTGTTTGGGGACCGCACGCAGCTGGAATTTATGTTTTCCTGTACGAACGGTTGTTCCTCGCGGTTGTATCTGCTGAATGCTTGTAAATGCATTAATAACTGGCGAATCACTCGTAGCTTCGGCTGCCTGAGTGAGCTTAAACGATCAGGAAGGTTAAGGAACATAGGGTGCGTTCAGTGTATAAATAAATAGATAGATAGAGATAGAGAACACTTTATTGCACATAAAAATGGAAATTACACAGATATTTCTTAACCTAAGAGTACAGACAACGGCCTTATCACTAAAAGTGATCTCTAAATAAATATTCATGGACATATTACACAGATCCCGTTAGCCCTATACTAAGTACAACTAAATGACTTGTGTTATAGGTGCTAACTCAGCGATAGGTTTAATACAATAAATACATAGATAACATCCAAGATCTCAAACAAACTAGAAAAATTCGTATCCTAGTTTGACCCGGCCTGGGATCGAACCCGAGACCTCCGGTTTTACAGTCAGCGTGCCAAGCCGCTGCGTCACCGAGGCCGTCAAACAATCACTTGCCCTGGTCCTAAACCAGGACCCTGTGCTATGATAACCAAAATAATAACGACAGTAAGACCAGCCACTAGTCTGTGTATGCCTTCCTTAGAAAGTAAAGGAGTATAACTTCCTTAGAAAAGAGACCCGTTGCTGCTCAGTGGTGATATAATGGATTGTTGATGATGGTTAGTAACTGGAGCGGTAGAACTCTGGCTTCTCATCCGGGAGTTCGTGGGTTTGAATCTTGACACGTAGCACAATGGTTTTGCTTTCTACGTTACTTGAATTTATGAAGTTATAGTAGCAATGCCACTCGCTAACGGTAAAGGAAAACATCGTGTGGAAACCTGTGCGTCTGAGATATCTACATACCTCGGCACTAAAATTGCCAATCAGCGGTGGGCATGAGTGGTAATGAAGCCCATTCTCTCCCTCTATCTCTGCGAAAGAAGCCCTGTGCCTTACAGTGAGATGTTTATACTAGAAAGTTTTTTTAAAGACAATTTCACGAGTTCCCAGTCCTCCTATATCATTGCTAGCGCCCAAGGAGCGTATCCACAGCCACCGCAATCCGAACGCGACACGACGCAAACTTCTCTTCACCAATGAGACGCGCTAATTTTCAGTGAGCCTTAATTGAAATGAGGCAAGTGAGCGCAAAGTTGGTCAACAAACAGAAAGACCAGGCAGCCAATTCTCACTCCATTCCTCAATTCCAAGGCTTATGCAAGGCTGATGTGTGGTGTCGGCCTAGAGAATAGCACTAACCCAATTCTTCCCGCGGGTGTCGTATAAGGCGACTAAGGGACACAAACCGGGGGGTGGGCAGAGCGCCCCCAGCAGTATAATTTCACCGAACTGCGATCCCAAACCCGCCCAGCGTGGGGATTATGGGCATTACCCCCTATGATAGCACAACGTGGCGGTCTTTAGGGGAGTGCTATGATCAGCAGTGGACTAGTATAGCCTGACAATGACGATGATGATGATGCAAGGCTTCCTCCAAGGCTTATGTCTTGGAATTCTACGTCAAAAGTCGTGCGACAGGCAAAATCTGAGTGCTTAGTGCGAGTTTGACAGATCCAATCGAATAACTTTACTACCGCGTTAATCGAGCATTGAGTAGTGAGTATGAGTAAGTTAACCGTTCGAACTGGCAAAAAGCTGTCACAGTACAACTCGCACTCGCGTTTATTCGTGTTTTGGCTGGTAAACGTGTTCACTTCTCAACGTAAACATTACAACTCGCACTCAACAACGTTAGGGCTGATTGTTGCCCAGGGTGCGCCACACTTACGGGCTCCGTAAGGACATCGTTCAGGGAGGCTCTTTTCATGCACCGCACCAGATATTCACTTGAATGCGGTATATTTTACGTGTGATACAGATTACACCTTATATCATAACGGCATCAGAGAACGTTGTGGACTGAAAGAGGATGTAGTGACTAGAACTGAGAAAGGAATGTTGCGTTGGTTTGGACATGTGAAGAGGATGAAGGAAGAAAAATTGACGAAACAAATATACATTGCGAATGTGAGTGGAAGGGTTGGTAGAGGTCGTCCCAGGCGGACATACATTGACCAGATAGGGGATGTATTAGCAAAGGGAAAGATAAAAAATACCCGGAACCGGCGTGCGTGCATGCAACAACTTATGAACGTTGATGAAGCGAAGGTGATCTGTCAGGATCGTGGCAAGTGGCAGTCCCTGGTCTCTGCCTACCCCTCTGGGATACAGGCGTGAGGTTGTGTATGTATGTATCTAAACGGCAGAGCTTAGTATAGATTCCGATTTCGCACACAGAGGTAGAGAGAGCTATGCTCGGAGTTTCTCTGAAGGATAGGATTCGTAACGAATGCATCCAACAGAGAACCAAAGTTATCGACATAGCTCAGAGATTAGCAAGCTGAAGTGGCAGTGGGCTGGCCATGTCTTGCGAAAAACCGACAACCGTTGGAGTAAGCGTTGTTCTTGAGTGGAGACCGCGACTCGGCAAACGTATTGTAAGACACCCTTAGACCAGATGGGATGACGATCTGCGAAAAACTGCAGGCAGATGCTCGATGCGGCAAGCTGAAGACAGGGCGCTATGGCGCTCATTAGGGGAGGTCTATCTTCAGCAGTGGACTACATAATATAGCCTGAACAAGAAGATACAAAGGCATACTTGAAAAGCTTGTTTTATTCGCGGTCGTTGTACTGGAGTGTACTATCTGTATCGAGACTTGGTCTCCAGAATATAGGTGTGATTTATGTCCTAATAACGATCAGAGCAAAATTTCCAACTAACTAAGCACACAGTTTTTCGGCCGCCGACGGAAAAGTAAATCTCTAGAGAAAACTCCGGCTCGACTAACTCGGTGACTCTTTACCAGATTTTATACATTAAAATTACGACCGCGGCGCCCACCGCCTTTAAAAAGTTAAGTTTCCACTTGAACGTTACTTAAACTTTTTTCCCTTTCTTACTGCCAGTCGTTCGCGAACTTGGAGCCGAGAAGTCTTTACATTTTTATGTGCCCTTAATTATTTAAGTCCTTCTGCAGTTGAAATAGGATTTAGTTTCGTTTTTTGCCAAACCTATACAATGGACAATAATTCAAAAAAGTATGAAGCTGAAATAAAAAAACCATTTGGTGATTAAGCTTCAAGGAATACAAGAAAAATACTCAAAGATTTTTCTGTAAGGATTAAGGAGAAAATTTACAAATTGCACAATAAAAAAAACCGGCACAGCGTCTCTATAGCGTGGTATCTCTACTTTGCCTTTGTCACCCAAAAAAAAGTAAAATGTCAATTGTCAACAACTTTTAGTCTGTGGTGTATCAAATTTTTTTTTTCAAGTAAAGTAAAGTAGAGGCAAAGATTATGATTTATGTTGCCTTCTAGCCTACGTCATTTCCGGCTCTAAAAAATCCATTTTAAAATTAAAAGATAACTATTATTTCCATATAAATACGACAATAGAAAAAATACGTATCCCCTATTTTTTGTTTTCTTCTCGAAAAAGCAATAAAATCATTGGGCTTTATTATTGCACTGTTGTCCATTGGGTCTTTGTTTTCTGCAACAAAACGTGTTCTAATAAAGGAGCAGACATTGATCCAACATTTGTATTCGCTTTCCCAAACATTTCAAATTTGAATAACAACATTTTGGTTTTAATTATGACATTAAGTCCAACATGATTTTATTCAAATTAACACAGAACTTGCGACTTAATGAACTCTAAAAGTTTAAACTACTGGTCAAATTTATATTTATATAATTTTAGAAAAACTCCATCAACCCGGACTTGGCTGCCGTGGTGAAGTATTGCCTAACCTTCCTGCGATCCAGACAAATGCCCGTGCCCCAGCAGTGGAAACATTGATAGGATTGATTATAAGTTTGGAAAACCTGGACAAAACAACTTTTCTCAAGTTATGATATCAATCCTTTTCTACCACAGACCAGCCGTATGGTGTTCATAGAAGAATCGTGATGCGTAAAAATTTAAGGAAAGCTCGTGCAACTTATTATAAACCCTATTTTCTTTGTTACAGGGTCGAGGTTATGGACCAGACTACCAACAGGGGACAAGGTCGCGCGCCAGGGTAAGTACACTAGTTATAATAGATAGAATATAGATATAAGGCATACGTATAGCTAGTTAGCCAACTTAACTAACTTGACTTAACTTGCTAGTGAGCAATATTTTGAACACATTCTCAAATACCCAATAAACATCTCTTGTACTGTTAAAATTCCACGCAAAAATATAAAAGTATGAAAATGTTTATAGAATTTCGGGTTTCTGTTATTATTGACCATAAATAAAAAAAAAATTGTCGCAAAATACCACATAATTATCTAATCACTACATTGGCAAGGTTATAAATTGTGTCAGTTTTAAAAACCTATTAAGACACTGATGTCGGTGAGTCGCCCATTAGCTCAGTTGGGAGAGCGCTGGCACGGACAGCCAGTGCTCGTGGGTATGAGTCCCGGCATGGCTGAAATTTTTAGCCTCTAAATAGGTTTTTAAAACTGCCTATCTTGTTCTGGATAGTATACAATCGGCTGTCTCATCGCTAAAAGCTGTTTCTTGCAGACAAATATGGAATGAATGAAACCAGTAACAAATCCACACGGTACAATCACTTCTCCTCGTTTCCGAAAATGACGTCAGTGTTAACAACCAATGTCAATACCAAACACCAGAAAAGAGACATTAAAACCATCACAATAACACACGAATGCGAAATGCAGCACCGCTTTTCTTACGAGGCTCCTCGTTAATTAAGACGTACACGAAGCTTCCGCGCTGCTTATTTGCCGTCTTAACAGAAAAGCTGGCTGCTTGTTAGAAAAGCAGTGAACTGCAGGGACAGTCAACCGGTGGCCCGCGTTTCGCCTTAATTTGGCCGTCACGCAGTAAAATTCTGTACAAGGTGGTTTAATAAATGCGCAGCGCAACTTTTCGTGAACTACAATGACTTTTGTTCTATTATGAAAATTATTGTGTAATTTTTTTAAAGTACTCTTTTTGATGTATGTATTCTATAATAAAATCCCTGAAGAAGAAGATATTAAGCTTATCTAAAACGCGCTTCAAAAGTGTGTTAAGTATACTTCGTGCCAAAAGGGCTACTATACCCACCGAACCACTTTTGGTTTATAAGTTTTTTTTTCGCAAAATAATTTAAACAACTCCACTAACAGTTTTTGCTTCCATCTAAAATTTTGGAGGTAAACTTAACCACCTTAACAAATGGTCAGGTTTTTTATTTATATTGCTTGGAAATTAAAGGTACATTAATTTATATTCTATAATTGACTTGAAATAAAATTTGAAATAACTCATTGTTATATGTACCAAAACACAGGTGTATGAGTGCTGCAGAATCTTCTTGTCTCGATAATCACTTGTAACTGTACACCATAATACCAAGCAGTAGAAAAAAATATTTTAATAATATGTTTTATAGGTTACAGAGGCGCGCCTCTGCTTACCTCTGCTTCAAGAAACCCTTTAACTTACTGGAGGTAAAATTGTAGTAAAAGCGAAGACTTTGAAATTTACGCGCGTTGGCTACGCCGTAGCACGTAGCTCGTAGACGCGTAGCACTTTTGTAGACAGCCGCTACGAAGTTATTACCTTGTGAGTGTTTCTATTTTGTAACAAGTGTATTTGTGGAATAATCTGCCTCCACCAATGGGACAGGTATTAATGACAGTCCAAACGTTTAAATTTAAATATAGACAAATGTTATTAAAGCAACAGAAGGAGTTTGGTCACCTACGATGCCCTAGACATTACATGGACACCTTACATAGCCACTAGCAACCTAATCGCTGAAATAACAAACTAAGTGTCTTATAGCGATACGGTTTGTGTTATAACTTAGCAACTTGTGTTTCCAAATATATTTATGCGCCACCAATGTACTGTTTCGTCTCATGTAAAAGCTAAAAATATAATTGATATATGATAGATAAGCACCAGTCAGTGGCATGGGGATAGCTGAAAATCAGCGCCCTCTGGAGTCTACTCCAGACGGCATCCAGCTGAGCTATGTCCATTTTCGGGTTTAGTGAATAAATTTATGTAAACATTTCTCATCAGTAATTGTAAAGGCGTATTTAATATTTTTATGTAATTAATTGTGTGATTGTGTACAAACCCGAAATAAATTTTTCTTTATCTATCTTTATCTTTATTTTTATACTTAAAACGTGAACTGAAGTTATTGATATTAAAGGAAACTGTGCTTTATTCGAGAAAAAGTTTTTTTTATGACTTAGAGATTAAATAGAGAAGACTTATATAGGAAATTATTATTTGACAATTTTAACAGTTAGTAGTGTAGGTAACTTTCGAAATTTCATTTTCCTCGATATTGAATATTTAGCCTTTTTTTAACTAAAACTCTCGTAGGCTCTACGCGTTATTGATTTGTTACCGGATTTTTTTGATAGACTCTTCGGACACAAAGTGAAATAAGTTTACGCTTTTGCAAATCAATTGTTTAGCCTTTTTATCGAAATTAATCCTCATCATTATCCTCATCATCATCACCATCTAACCTCTGCCCACTGCTGGGTATAGGCCTTTTGACCATCACGCCATCCTTTGCTTTCTCTCGCCATTGGCATCATAAAATTTAATTGAAATAAGACAACTATTATTATTATAACTAGCTTTTGCCCGCGACTCCGTCCGCGTGGACTTTTTTTGCAACCCCGTTCACTCCCTTATGGGTTAAATTTAGAAAAACGGCGAAACACGTGTTCAATCAATTATGTTGAAGAGTATTTATTTTAAGTTTGACGAAAATTAGACAACATAACTTATACTTCCCATACAAATTTCAGCAACCCTTTTCTCGCCCTTAGGGGTTGAATTTCAAAAAATCCGGTCTTATTCCTTGCCTGCATTATATATAGACCCACAGTGTGAAATTTCAGCTTCCTGGGTCCAAAGGCTTGGGCTGGGCGTTGATGAGTGAGTCAGTCAGTCACGACTTTGAATTTTATATATATAGATAGTAATTTTTGTTGTATTATTGCATAAAAGAAAATGTAGAACGTTTTCTATCAAATGAATTCTACTCTAATATGAATGGTTTGTGGGAATGTGGTTTCAAACTTTCGCAAACGTGGGATCCGGTCATCAAGAAGTGTTCGAGTGGAAAAAGTCGCATGGCTTATCTACCGACATTGTCAGTGTAGTGTGTCGCAACCCTAATAGTGCTTTGTGATGGCTGATTGAGGGTAGTCTGAAACCTCATCAGCCGAAGATGCAAACGGGTGCCAGCCATCAGTCTTCTCGTGACCGCGATGACTGTAACGTCGTCGAAACGTCGAGATAAAATAGCAATAAATTACTACGCGATTAAGCCCCGAAAATATTTTAACTATTAAGAAGACTTTAAAAACCTATTTAGAGGCTAAAAATTTCACCCATGCCGGGATTCGAACCCGCAACCTCTGGCTATCCGTCCCAGCGCTCTACCAATTGAGCCAATGGGCGACTCACGGCATCAGTGAAATTTCGAACCTCTTTAAACTATTCTCTGTATTACGTACAGGCAGCGCCATCTGACTTAAGCAAATTGCATTACTTACAGCCCCGACTACCTACTTTGCAGTTAGGTTTAACATGGGTGAAATTTTTAGCCTCTAAATAGGTTTTTAAATTTGTTCCTTAGCACGGGTTAGTGCATTAAAATAAAAATAGTATTATCAAGAAGACTATTTTTAAAAACCTATTTAGAGGCAAAAAAGTCCACCCATGCCGGGACTCGAACCTGCGACCTCTAACCGTGCCAGCGCTCTCCCAACTGTGCTAATAGGCAACTCACCGGCATCAGTGAAATTTTGAACCTCTTTAACCTCCTAAACCCTGGAGGTAACAGTTACTTCAAGTCTCCTAAAACTACGTAGATATTGAAGAATATGTTAACTAAAATATTAGACGTGGAACAGTAAGTTTTCCGGACTTCCTACTAAATCATTGGGTGTGAATTAAGAAAGTTATTCGTGATGTCCTATTTCTGGGACGCCAGGGCTTAGGAGACTATAATACTCTCTGTATTACGTACAGTCAGCATCATCTGGCTGAAGTAATTTGCATCACTTGCAGCCCCGAGTACCTTACTTTGCAGTTAGGTTTTACATCGGAATGATAAAAAGACCATGTTTGAGATACATAATAAAAAATAGGTGTAATATGACCAAAAGGGTATCAAACCTTACCTGCTTTGCCAGTATTTTCTTTTGCTTTACCTTCTTAGCGAGTGAAGGTCCATTTGTCCAGCGATATTGTCCAATAACATTGTTGCCTTTGTCACAAGACTTTGCACAAGACCGACTCGGCTGCAAAAGACTGGACGAGGAAAATACTATAATCTAACTCACCTCACCTAACCTAACGGGCGTTAAACTATCCTCAAACTTGGAAATACATGAAGAGTTTTTTATTTTGCATTAAGGTTATTTTTTAGGTATGAAACGAAATAAAATGAAATGGAATTTATCTGTGTCCCAAAAATCTTTTACTTTTATTATATTTATGTAAAATTCGATTGTTTTCTTTAAAAGCAGCCGCGGTGTTGCAGTGGTTTGGTACGTTGACTGTAAAACCGAAGATCTCGGGTTCGATCCCCGGCCGGGTCAAACTAGGAAACGAACTTTTCTAGTTGGTCTCGGGTCTTGGATGTTACCATGTATTAAATCTATCGTCGAATTAGCACCTATAATAAAAATCATTTAGATGTTCTTAGTATAGGGTTAACGCGATCTGAGTAACATTTTTATGAATATTTACTACTATTATTGTTATTAAAGACTTATTAAGACTGTCCTGTGGGGGCCGCGGTTATATATGAAACAACAACAATAAAAACCTATTTAGAGGCCAAAAATTCCACCCATGCCGGGATTCGAACCCGCGACCTCTGGCTATCCGTGCCAGCGCTCTATCCAACTGAGCCAATGGGCGACTCACCGGCTTCGGTGAAATTTCGAACCTCTTTACACTATTCTCTGTATTACGTACATTGTCCTTAGCATGGGTTAGTGCATTAAAAATAAAAATAGTATAACAACAATATACCTAAATATACTAACAAATAACATTTAGCGCATTAAATAAGGCTTTAAGTCGGTTCCAGACGCGTGTAACGGAAGCGCTCGTGGCCTAGGCGAACCGTGGCATTTTTCCGAGCGCTTCCGTGCTTTGCAAGGCACGTTAAGTCGTTGGTGCGGGCTGTCATGCAATGGCAGTCGTTAAGCCATGTCAGAGGCCCTATGGGCAGTTTGATGACTTCTGACAGTAATGCACGCCACTGTCTTACAATCCTCCACCAACCCGGACTTGGTCCCCGTGGTGGAGCATGGCCTAACCTTCATGCGATGCAGGCAAAAACCTGTGCCCCATCCGTGGGAACATGCAAGGGTTGATAACGAATTGTGTGTGCAGGCGGCACTACGAGCGATACAGGTAATGCTCCTAGTGTGTCAACACGCAGGATTTGCGGTCCATAAAACGTCATATTACATTACACGGTACACGTGTCTGGACCTGGCTTTACGTATCGCTTTGTGTTATGTGCTGTTTAAAGAAGATAGTTCAACAAGACCGTAATTCCAAGCTCTCTCACCTTAGAGCTAACAAACAAAGAACTTAATTAAACTTGGCTACATTTGGCCGTTTTCCCTCTGCTTCCACTTTAAACCCATCCCAAAGCATTGCGCATTAATTGCTTTAGATACTAGCTTATACTATAGTTAAACGTTGCCCGAACAGCGAAGAAATTTACGCGTAAGCTTTTTTTCAGACTCTTTCTTTTTTATCTATTTATATATAAATAAAATTCAAAGTCCTGACTGACTGACTCACTCATCAACGCGCAGCCCAAGCCGTTGGACCTAGGAAGCTGAAATTTTGCACAAAGGGTCTATATATAATGTAGGCAAGAAGTAAGACCGGATTTTTTAAATTCAATCCCAAGGGGGCAAAAAGGGTTGCCAAAATTTGTATGGGAGATATAAAGAATGTAGTCTTATTTTCTTGAGACTTAAAATAAATACACTTCAACACAATTGTATCGCCGTTTTTCTAAATTTAACCCTTAAGGTAGTGAACGGGGTTGCAAAAAAAGTCCACGCGGACGGAGTCGCGCGCAAAAGCTAGTTGTACATAAAAATGGAAATTAGACAGATATTTCTTAACCTAAGAGTACAGACGGTGACCTTATCACTAAAAGTAATTTCTTCCAGACAATCTTAGGAGGGACTAGAGTAGAAAGTAGATGTACAAAAAAAAAACAGAAAATGATAATGAAAATGATGATAAATGATATTCAGAGGTATATAAATACATGTCTAAATAACACTGCGAATAAATTAAATTATCAACAGACGACCTCTGTAGCGTAGCGGTAGCGCGTCTGCCTACCATGTTCGAATCCCGGCTGGAAACAAAAAAAAAGCCCAGGTCTTGGATGTTTACATGTTTGTGATGTCGTTGTTTCTGGTTCCCACGACACAGGGTATCCTAGTGTGGGGCCAGAAGCCATGTATGTGCTTGTATGTAAATGTTATGTTATGTTATACATACAAATAATTTACTAGAGCCATTTCTTACGAAAAAAATATTGTGCTTAAACAAATATCTGTGTTCAGAATTTGCGGTAAAACTAGTAATAAAGTTTTCAGCTTTTTGTAGTTTCGAAAACTGTACACACTGTATTAGATTGCTGAGGCAACTAGTGAGTGATTTGGGACGAGTTAGTAGTATTTTGAGAGAATGTTCGTTCAATTGTGAAAAACAGTATTATTAATAATTTACCGGTAATGCTTTCACTTTGTAAAATTAAATATTCCTGATTTCAGAGTGCTTAGTGCGAGTTTTTTAACTACTCGATCGCGTTAACGTAAACTCATATTTCTATGGCATCGAGGAAGCGCCACCTAGCGACAAGTATGGAAATTAAAATTGCTGAGTGCGAGTTGTAATGGTTTACGTTGAGAAGTGAACACGTTTACCAGCCAAAACACGAATAAACGCGAGTGAGTGTTGTACTGTGACAGCGTTTTGCCAGTGCGAACGGTTAACTTAATCATACTCACTACTCAATGCTCGATTAACGCGGTAGTAAAGTTATTCGATTGGATCTGTCAAACTCGCACTAAGCACTCAGACCTTTTGCTCGAAACTATGTATCTAAATACAAAGTAGTGGGAAATACTGTGTTTTTATTAAATCTATAATTACCCACTGCAGGGCACAGGCCTTCTCGCAGAGAGGGAGAATATGGGCTTGGTTACCACACGCGCCCACCGCAAATTGGCAATTTCAAGCGCTGAGTATTTGAACAAATCAGACACCTCAGTTTCCTCGAAATATTTTCCTTCTGAGTGCTCAGTGCGAGTTTGACAGATCCAATCGAATAACTTTACTACCGCGTTAATCGAGCATTGAGTAGTGAGTATGAGTAAATTAACCGTTCGAACTGGCAAAACGCTTCACAGTACATCTCGCACTCGCGTTTATTCGTGTTTTGGCTGGTAAACGTGTTCACTTTTCAACGTAAACCATTACAACTCGCACTCAGCAATTTTAATTTCCATACTTGTCGCTAGGTGGCGCTTCCTCGATGCTATAGAAATATGAGTTTACGTTAACGCGATCGAGTAGTTAAAAAACTCGCACTAAGCACTCAGAGTCAACGAGTGATATTGGTTCAATAACTTTACAAATGTATAAAAAAGGAATTACGACGACGTTAAAAAATGTTTTGTAATAAGAGTCTGTCCTGACTTAACAGACAAGGCCTACATGCGGTTATGAGGCTTGCTTGTTGACATTAGAACCCTAAAAGGGAGTTAAAGGACGGATAGTCGGAGAAACTAGTCCGGATTTTTATTTGTTCTTCAGTACATACACAACATCCCGTTGACAATCCAACCACTTGTTTCGCAATACTAAATACGTCACTACATCGTTCGTGACAAAAGGCGCAAAGTGCGTTTGTAAGAAAGAGACGATGGAGTTTCTCCTTTTCTAGCACTGATAGCGCAGTTTAAAATTTACTAGGCGATAGAGCGCGCTTTTTTTAATCGTTCTGTATATTTAATTCAATTTACCAAAATGTTGGATTGGTTCAGTTCACAAATGGAGGTGTGACATTACACACATCTTTAAAAACCTATTTAGAGGCTAAAAAATCCACCTACTCGAACCCACGTCCTATAGCTAACCGTTCCAGCGCTCTCCCAACTGATCCAATGGGCGACCACCGGCATCAGTGAATTTTCGAACCTCTTTACAATATTCTCTGTATTACGTACATTGTCCTTAGCACGGGTTAGTGCATTAAAAAGAATATAAAAACATCTCAAAACAAAATTTACGTAATCGGTGCTGCAAGTGATGCAAATTACTTCATCCAGATGTCGCTGCCTGTAAGTAATACAGAGAGTATTGTAAAGAGGTTCAACATTTCACTGATGCTGGTAGTTGCCCATTAGCTCAGTTGAGAGAGCGCTGGCACGGTTAGCCAGAGGTCGCGGGTTCGATTCCCGGCATGGGTGGAATATTTAGCCTCTAAATAGGTTTTTAAAAATTGTCCTTAGCACGGGTTAGTGCAATAAAAAGAATATAATCAAAATTAAAGTCTCAAACTACGATGGTAAAGTTGAAAACTCCTCGCTGATGACTGTATGCTAATAGCCGTATTTAATATTCACACAGCGCGACGCCAGTTACACGCTTGAATTAATGTGTCCCGCTTCAAAGAAACAAACATGTTTTGCTATAAAGCTGCTGGGTTGCGTTGGTCGTCTGCCTCAAAGGGCGCGTTGGCGTTTGACGACGTAGTAAACTTGTTAGTGTTACACGAGGCAATATCTTCGGCTCGCTTAGTATTCAGGCGACTTGGAGGCTGTTAAGCCTTAGTGCGTCAGACAAAGGACCCGTATAGGAAGTGACGATATGGGATAGCGTAATAGTGTTGCTTAGGTCGGGGTTACCTGGCCCCACCTAATTTTACGGCTGGCCATAACTCCAATCTGCTTGTTTATGAAACTTTTTTCGTAGTTTAAAAAAAGTTTTTTAACCAAGCAACTTAGCTTCAAGTTGAATGGTTAAAAAACTTTTTAAAAAAAAACTGTTACGATTGAAATTCCGTAGCAATCGCAAATTCTTAAAATTGTTGACATTTAGGATGTTTTTCTCATTGTATTTATTTAGAACACAACTTCTGCTATCATAATTTCATTATGTAGCCCTTAAAAGTTCTAATGCAGGGCCTTCTCTCAGAGCGAGAATATGGGTTTCTTTACCACGTGTGCCCACCGTGGACTGGCAATTTTAAGCGCTAAGACATTCTGACACTCAGGCTACCTCGTGATGTTCTCTTGTACTTCACCTTTACAATGAACTTTATGTAACCAATCAAATAAAATAGTAGTCGAGTCTCTCCATTTAAGTTTGAAATTAGGAGAAGCTCACTCTTTCAACAGATTTATTGTCAAAGTATGTCATTTTGGCGTCACGAAGCGTTTGACTCACGCTGTCGTGGACCTACGCTGCTTTTTATTTATTTACTAAGGAAAACTAGTGACTAAAGTAATATATAATATTACAAACTCGAAATAAAAAACAGACAGTCTTTAAAAGTTTCCACAGATAGCTATAAAGAACAATCTTACACAATAACCAAATCGATCAATTTACAATTTACAACCACAGTGTTAGAATTCAGTTTCAGGATTGAAAAACAATTTTGAAAGGAGATGTCTCACTGCATTTATTCCATCATAGAATAAGTCAATATCGACTTCCTTCGCCAAACAGTTGAATAGATGGCAAGTTCGCCAAAGAAAAGATTTCTGACTATAATTAGTTCTGACCACCGGTGAATGAAAAGTTAGGTTGGATCTTAACGTACGACTCGGTAAAGAGCAGTATACAAAATTGTATACAAAAGAGAACGTCCAAGCAAAGCGCACCAGCATTTACAGTAAGCCGGACTTAACCGGTAACCCAACCGTGAACGGTGAAAGTTAATTCAGTTAGCGAGATCTGTAATGGGCATTAACGAACGGGTGAGTTCCGTAATGGCTGCGCTGCACTTTTGCACTGTTCCCACATTTCGGCGTGGAAATCAAATTTTATTAAGTGTACTGTATTAAAATGTCGCCGAACATGTTAATAACGGAAAACTGAATTAATTTTATTTGACTGCCTGCGTTGGCATAGCAGCAGTATCACGTCTGATTAACATTCCGGAGGTCGATTCGCACTGAGGGCCACGGTGCATTTGTACAAATGGTCTCAGTGTGGATATACTTTCATGTTTCTCATCACAAATAGCACATGGTATCCTAGTTTGGGACCAGAGCAACTGATTGTGTTTTGTATCCATTTATTAATTCGTTCGGTCATTCATTTATTCGTCCGTTCGCTTATTTGCTCATACCGTTTAACTCATGCTTGCTCACTCAGAGTGAGTGAGTTAGTGAACTCACTCACTCTTTCACTCACTCACTCACTGACTGACTGACTCACTCACTCACTCACTCACTCACTCACTCAGTTACTCATCCGTTTATTCATTTATTTAACTGTTGCCTCCTTTACACTGCTTCTTGATGGTAAATCTGCCTCGGAATTCTTCCTTCTTACAATTCCTTGTAACCAATCCCCGATAAAATGTATTCCTTATTGTATACCAGGAAATACATTGATCGAGACCATAATGTAGTTTGTTTTGTTGTGAGCGAAACTTTCTTCTAAAATATGAGTGAACACTTGTTATTGGCTCTCATTCTTTGTTTCAAATGTAATGTAATCTATTCTATTCCAACTAAGTTTTCCTATTATAATAGAATAAAAGAAATAAACCCCAGCACTGAATCTCTAATAAACGTAGCCAACACATACCTACTTGGATACTTCACTTGCTCCGCGATCCGAAGTGAATCGTGGCCTCCGAAATAAAAAGTCGCAAGTTGCCTGCACTCTGTGAGCAGTGCGATTACGTTGTAGTTAACAAAGTTAAGAGACGAATCTTTTTTTTCTTCTTTTTTTTTCTTCTCTGTATCTGCCATCAGCCTTTGTTTGGCTACGAGTATAATCAGATGGTTTCTGGGTAGATCTGGCGTTAAGAGTTTTGTGTCATTGAGTTTTTGACTATACATCCTCAGTAGATTTGTCATCAATGATGTGTTTTCGCCTCAGTCGCCTGACGTTGTGTCTGGTATCACGCAGTGCAGCAGCCAGTGGATTCTTGTGATGGGCCAGTCGTTCTTTATACCTAAGCCCATACAATTTTAGTTCCTCAACTACTGTAGGGATCTCAAGGTATTCATGCATCTCATTATTCCTGGTATACCACGCTGCGTTGGAGATAGATCGTAATATTTTATTTTGGGCACGCTGTATTACGAGAAGGTTGAGACGAATCATTGCACAACTAATTAAAGAAAGTAATCAGACTCTTGTTCAGTAACTTTGTATCTTCATTGTCAATTCTTTATGTTCCTGTGAAACAATAACAAACAGCTTTTAATTATCCAGGGAACGGTGAGTACATGTTTGGTTCAAGCTATTGTTTTTCCCATTGTTCAAACAATTCCATTGATCCGTCAGTCAAAAATTAAAGTAAAGTTGAAAATAAAAAACATTTACTCAACACCGCAATATCGAACTAATATTATAAAAGTGAAAGTTTGTGGAGTTGTTCGCTACGCAATAATGGCTAAGCGTATTTACATGAAACTTGGTGTAAAGATAGACATAAATGTATATTGAGACATAGGATACTTAATATACCGGTAATGCGTTCCCATGGGGTAATATTTTAGTGTTATCGTACCTTTATTTCAAGTCAAAGTTTAGGATATTTATTTATTGCGTTGCCATAGTAACAAGAATCGTATAAGCGGATTCTGCGGTAAGAAGTACGTCGGGATAGCTAGTATTAAAATATATAACAATACAGGCTTCTCTCACAGAGAGAGTATGGGCTTAATTACAACGTGTGCCCACCGCGGATTGGCAATTTAAAGCGCTGAGATATTTGAACAACTCAGACACTCAGGTTTCCTCACAATGTCTTTCTATTTGTTTATTATTATTATATTCTTTTTAATGCACTAATCCGTGCTAAGGACAACTTGCGGGTTTGTGTCTTAATAGTTAATTTTACTAATTACATAAGTAAATGTAGACGTATATTTTTCAAGAGTATTTTAATTTTTTTTGATAAAAAGGCAGTCTGGAAGAGATCACTTTTAGTGATAATGCCACCGTCTGTACTCTTACGTTAAGAAATATCTGTGTAAATTCCATTATTATGTCCAATAAAGTGTTCTCTATCTATCTAAAAGCCTTCACGTAATACTTATAATGTAAGTTGTATAGTTTTAGCAATATACAGTACCTCCAATATTTTTTGTCAAAAGTTGTTTCGTGTGATGAAAGAAAAATATGTTTTGGAAACAGAATCATATTTGACATACTATTTTTACTTAAGCAACCGTGTTCTTGAGTAGCAAACGTAGTGTAGGACGGCCTCCGACCAGGTCGGATGACGATCTGCGAAAACCTGCCGGCAGATGCTGGATGCGGCAAGCTGAAGACAGGGCGCTATGGCGCTCATTAGGGGAGGGCTAAGTCCAGCAATGGACTAATATAGCCTGAAGAAGAAGAAGGTGAAGAAAATATTTGTTGAAACGACTTTACGTTATGTTATTCCTTGAAACAAGCCCCCAGTTCCTTGCAACAAGCCCGAGTAAATAATTTTAGAACTCCACAAACCCGGACTTGGCGATGCTGGAAGAGACCCGAGCCCCAGCAGTGGGGACATACAAGGGTTGATAACGAAGCCCCCAGTTTTACGTGCGACTTACAGTGAACATTTCTTTACGAATCGTTAATTAACAGTCAACATTTAGCAAAGTCGAAAGAATATATTAGTTATATACTGGTATTTGTACCCACTTCCTAATCCCGTCTATAATCTCGATAAACTTTCAACGCGACCACTCTAAATCCGAAACTCAATTCTGTCCTAAATGGACTTCGCAGCTAGCAAGAGCCTATTTGCTGGTAAATGCATATTTATCCTCGATTTTGGCGGCCATTCTCTTTAGCGAGCCACTGCCACGTCTCGGCTAAGCCAGGCTTTAGGAACGAGCTCCTAAAAAGACTACTTTCTAACTAAATTAATTAGTTTAACCTGGTGATCTAGAGTTAAATATCGCTATTATGTACATTCATTGTTCGTAGACGAGGTACATAGTGAACGAATTTGTTCATTTTTACACAAAAAAAAAATTTTTATTGGTAAAAGTTACTAATCTTAAAATTAAGTATTTGCTTGATATGTTTCGGAAACAGACGAATGTATTGTTTAATTTACCACGTGTCTATGGCACGCTATGTGCGACGAACTACCACTCTAAACCGCGATCTAGTCTTTTATTTATTTAAATAGGACAACCAACAGGCGATACAACAATACAGTCACAGAGAAAAAAAACACACACATCGCATCATGCATGTAAAAATCAACAAACTGTAATACACATTAATCCTTTTTAAAGTTATAGAATATATATTATATAAAGACAAATAAAACTTAAATAAAAAAAAATTAAATACACATAAATTAAAGATATTTAAACAGGCGTCTTAAAACTAAATCGCGGATTGTCATGCTACGAGTACTGGTATTAACCTCTTCAGTTGCATATACCAATCAATAGTACTTTTGTGTGATACCAACGACATTAAGCCAGAGGGGGTCGTATTGCTTCCCAATATACATTGTATCGATCACCTTTGTGAAACATTTGGACCTTTAAGGTACAACGCTATTAGTAGTCTTCTTTGGTCCCTTTACTCCTCCGTGGAGTCTGGGGCTGACACAAGGGCTTTTCATTTATCTCTGTTCATGGCTAGAAATGGTAGCTCCAGCCAAGTTTTTCCGTTCTCCTTCGTCTCAGAGAGAACAGATCTCTTTTAAGTCTGAGACGGATATTAGTAGTAATGTATTGGTATCTTTAATTCGTCAAATAATTCCGTCGGACAGTCTCATTTAAACATTTCGTGGCCCCAACTTAAGCTTGCTCTGTCCGATTGGCAATTCCACAGATAATTGCCAAAGTCGGGCCCTTGCTGTTTGCCAATTAACTGGCAAAATTGAGTCAAATGGCGCACCAAAAATAACGGCCGGTTGATTTGCGAACGATTTGTTCTACGAGCCGAGTCGCTTTATTTGATTTCTGCCTTGACTTGGATCATTTCGCGGCCAAAAGGACCGTTCTTTGATCCGTGTCCACCGACGGGCATAAAATTGCTATTCGATGTTTGAGGGCGAGTGGTTGCCAGTGTTCCCACTATTTAGGCTGGCAAAGGTTAATACATCCTTGATGGTATACGCTTCTATAATAAAATCCCTGAAGATATATTAAGCTTGCCCGAATCGCGGTTCAAAAAATATGTAAGGCACACTTTGTGCAAAAAGGGCTCCTATACCGTAAAGGATTATTTAGATGACAATTAGGTCTGGAATTAAAGCCAGTACAATGTATGAGTTCTATGTTTTATAATAATTATGTGAACTATGTTAATTAAGGACTTTGAAAAGACTAAGTTTGGAGTTTTTTGTCCATTTTTTATCCAAAATGATCTAGATTTTGAAATGGATGCCTAGTTTGAATTATAAAGTTCATTAAGCCGCAGTTTCTGTTCTACTTTGAATAAAATCTTTTCATTTCATTTCATATGGAACTAAATTTGTGTCGTAAAAAACTGATGAAGAAACCAGATAGTATTTAGAGTCAATCGCGAAGGAAAATATCGTGAGGAAACTCGTGGCCTGATTGGCTCCACACGTGATAACTTGTCTTTTCCCGTGAGCCAAGGTTGACTAGGATGATATAGGTGCTGGGCAAGCCTACTCCATCTGTTAAGCACTGTATTTCCTTTTCAATAAATGAACTTAACATTTGTAAATCGGTATACCACTTGAGAATGTTTACATTACACACTGGATATTGAAGTCCACCAACCCGGACATGGCTCCGGTGGTCTAGTATGACCTAACGTTCCTGCCATGCGGGAAGAGGCCCATGCCCCAGCAGGGAGGACATACGAGGGTTGATATCGACGATCGACTACATTTTGAACTAGACCGCCAAACGTAAATTAAAAAATTATAACAGTAAAAAAAATATCTATAAAAAATTCAACATAAAAAAACTATGTCACAGGTACTGTACCGCCCGATCGTTCCATTCACTCATGTAGTGTGAGTGAATGTGCCACTGGACGCTGTATTAATCGTCTCATCACATCCATACAAAAGGCCAAAGTTTTTTTGAATCGCAAGCACTAGATAACTAGACTGCTGTTACAAATACTCTTTTTTCGTTGTCAACCCTTGTATGTCCCCACTGCTGGGGCACGGGTCTCTTCCTGCATCGCAGGAAGGTTAGGCCATACTCCACCACGGGGGCCAAGTCCGGGTTGGCGGAGGATTGTAAGACAGTGGCGGGCCTTACTGTCAGAAGTTATCAAGCCGCCCATAAGGCCTCTGACATGGCTTAACGACTGCCATTGCAGGACAGCCGGCACCAACGGCTTAACGTGCCTTGCGAAGCACGGAAGCGCTCGGAAAAATGCCACTAGCGGTAGTCACGGGACGCTCACCCATCCCGTACCTGACCGTGCCTGTTGTTGCTTAACCAAGTGATTGATTCCAATCACTCGGTTCGCCTAGGCCACGAGAGCTTCTCTTTTACTAAATACTATTTTTTATGTATCCTATAAACGTTCTACTGCAGGGCAGAAGCCAGAGTGAGTATGAGCTTAATTACTTCGCGTCCCACCGAGGATTGGCAACTTCAAGCGCTGATGTTATGCTTCACAGCTGTAGTGAGTGATATGGCTACTGTAACTTCACAAATCTTCATAACTTAAAAAACAAAGTCATTGGTAGGTACATGCCCGCACTGGGAATCGAACCTGGGCCTCGCTTCCGAGTCCATTGTTACCCGCTGGGTTGCCGTCGCTATAAATACAGCCGTTAAGCATCTAAATAGGTTACACTATTTTTATTTTTAATGCACTAACCCGTGCTAAGGAACAAATTTAAAAACCTATTTAGAGGCTAAAAATTTCACCCATGCCGGGGTACGTAATACAGAGAATATTGTAAAGAGGTTCGAAATTTCACTGATGCCGTGAGTCGCCCATTGGCTCAATTGGTAGAGCGCTGGTACGGATAGCCAGAGGTTGCGGGTTCGAATCCCGGCATGGGTGAAATTTTTAGC
Organism: Yponomeuta sedellus; assembly: GCA_934045075.1. Classification (NCBI taxonomy): domain Eukaryota; kingdom Metazoa; phylum Arthropoda; class Insecta; order Lepidoptera; family Yponomeutidae; genus Yponomeuta; species Yponomeuta sedellus. Next base: position 23,465,967 of record OW203729.1, on the reverse strand, counting down.
CTCTAAATAGGTTTTTAAATCTAAATAGGTTTTTAAATTTGTTCCTTAGCACGGGTTAGTGCATTAAAAATAAAAAAAAATAGTGTAGCCGTTAAGCAGTTAAAGATAAATGCAGTAAACTGTGCCAAGTTTCTCTGCACTCCGGTGCACAGATTCCCATTATTATACGCTTACTTCGCGCCCGTCAAGCAATGAAACTTGGACGATTTTTCTTGCACTCTATGCATAAACAATTACTTCTACCAGAGCAGTAATAAAGCCTTAAAGCGCACAAACATAATTTAACTGGAGATTTCACATAAAAAAGTAGCTTTAGCAAAGTTGCCTTCTTGCCAACGGCTTGTTCCGTTTGCGTTTGTAATCTTCAGGACTTTACACCGACACCTGTTTTATCCATATGAAAGCCAAAATTCTTCGCAATATTGTGAAACTGTCAAGGATTTTTTTTTTTCAAAATTTGAGTCGTGTGATAAAAGGAAAATATTTTTTGGTACAGAATCATATTTGATTTTTGGCGGAATTTAGCAAAGTAATTTTTACTTTTTAATTATGGATTTCCGCAAAGTAACGCCTGATTCTATACAACATCAGAAATTGGGTAACCGTGCTCTTGAGTGGCGACCGCGACTCGGCAAACGTAGTGTAGGACGCCGTCCGACCAGGTGGGATGACGATCTGCGAAAAACTGCCGGCAGATGTTGGATGTGGCAAGCTGAAGACGGGGCGCTATAGCGCTCATGTGGGTAAGGCTATGGACTAATATAGCCTGAAGAAGAAGAACAAGAAGCCTGATATATGACAAATTGACCATTTTGTCTTTGACAAGGTACTGAAGTGCACACATTTTAGTGCACGTGACTGTACGTGCTCGAGTTGACTCGACTTAGGGCCGTTTTCTCCATTTGATGCGCAAAACTGGATTTCATAATCCGGATCATGCTTGAACGAAGTTAAAAAAATAGATTTATGACCATCCGATTTCTCCCGTAACTTTTTGATCTAGTTTACGAAATCTAGTTCTAGTCAAAGATTAGTTCTAGTTACAGATTAGACAAAAAACGCTAAGATTCGAGGGTTTATTTTTTTATTTTGAAACGCAGCTGTCTAAAATGTCGAGAATTCTGTGATATTTCCGGTTATTCTGTGTAATTTCATGAACTTTTTCGGCAATTTTGAATTTTGTTTCTGGCGCGGTTTGTTTTGTGCGAAATAAATTTTGAACGGCTCTCATAAAAGATGATATTAAAACGAAAAGGGGATCCAACATTCACCAATAGTGAAAAAAATATTTGGTAAAGTAAAACCTTTGTCGTCTTTTGGCAGCTGATACCTATCTGACATTTGTCTGACTGTTAATCTGGTTTTAGAAGCTAATCGTCCAATATCGGCCGTTCAGAGACTTCAGTTTAAACTTTGGTTTACGATGTTGGAGAAATCCAATTTGTTATTGTAATCTCGATTAGGAGTCCAAAACCGGATTTAGCTTGCCGTAATCTAGATTTGGTTCTATGGAGAAAACGGCCCTTAGATTCATTTTTTTTTTTCAACTGGTACCTATAGTATATTGTGTTACCTACTCTAGATTAATAAGGCAAGTTGGGAGCAAGCCTTGCCAACTTCGCCAGGGCATTCCTGCCATAAAATGCACTAAGTTACTTGCCCAACGGAATTTACTAGCTGCCTCCGCTGATATTGCCTGATTTACTTCGCCGCCGGATTAGGTAAGTTTTTAGACTACCTTCAAGTTTTTAGTTTAGTTCACTTGCATTGTGATTTATCGGCAGTAAGATGTTGCCTTGAAGGAAGACAAAATCTATAGAACAACTAAGTAAAGTTACATGACTGCGTCGATATGATTTCATTGGCAATTCAAGTCATGTGGACTCGTAATGAAACTTCTAGGGGTCGATGGATTGAAAACAATGTCAAGTGACCCAACCAAAAATCTAACACTACACTTCATGCTAAAGCCTCTTTTAAAAACAGACGTAAATTAAAGAAAACACTTTAAATTAAACCCTACTACCTTTAAATAAATTCAAAACCAATAAAAAATCTAGCTGCCCGTGCCTGGTTAAGAGTTAAAGCTATCAGTTTAATACAATGCTGCATTAATTTCGAAGCAATAATTGAAATAAGTTGTTGTTGATTTCTAAGTAGCCTAAAGATATTATTGATTTGAATCCGGATTAACTATATATAGATATAGAAGATTTTAGGGTAAATAAAAATAGAAATTACACATAGGTATATCTCATAAATTAAGAGTACATAAGGTGGCCTAGTCACTAAAATTAATCTCTTCTAGACAACTTTTGGATGAATTGGATTAATACAAACGGGTTGGTAATTTAACTTCGAGTATCATATGTTCGATTAATGGAAAGTAAACTGAACGATTGTGCCAATAGACATACAAAATGACAATAAATTCAAATACTACTCCGGATTCAATAATGTGTAGTGCTTACAAAAATATTAGCATAAAAATACTTTGAAAACAATATGGCCACCGTAGCCAAAGGCGGCGAACGCTGGTATCCTTATAACGGACAGCGCTGCTTATACCAAGAATTTGGGCTTTAACATTATTATCTTATTATTGTGATCACTATTATTGGAATAATATTGCCTCTTTGCTCCTTTCCCCTCCCACCGTATTGGCATTTTCTCCTGGAGGCATATTCTAATGGAAAAGAGATCATCGTTATTTGTTCCTTTTTTTTTATTCTGAAACAAAGTATTTGCTTCAGAAGAAAATGTGGTTTTCGTTTTGCTCCTACTAAGTGGCAGGTATTTTCTTATTCTAAAAACAAAATTAAATTTGAAGTTTCTTTGTTAGATTCTCCTCCAGATATATAGTTTGTTAGCTTGTAGAATATACCTCGGGCTCTAGAGTAGGCTTCGGTTTTCGCCAATTTTCGCCGGTTTTCGTACTGATGATCGAGTTCTGATTTCGAAATTAAGTGTCATATTAGTTCCGAATCCAATTGTATCCGATAGTATCCGAGGTATATTCTAAAAGCTAACAGACTAATCTATTAACTGAAAGTTTCAGCGTTTATTAAATCAAAACAAACAGTTTACGAGAGGGATTGCTCTTATAAGCCGGCTTTAACTCACGAGAGTGTTTTAGAGGGATCAATTTTTTATAAATAAGACTTGGTATCAACCTTTTGTATGTCCCCACTGCTGGGGCACGGGCCTCTTCCTGCATCGCAGGAAGGTTAAGACATACGCCACCAAGTTGGCGAAGTCCGGATCCGTGAAGTATTATTATTATTATTATTTATTAGCTAACCCAACAGTATTTTCATATTTCATTTAAAAACTACTAGTTCTAATGTGTAATTCAGTGCAAATTACCTTTAAGTATTATACAACTTTGAACTTTGTGAGTATACAACTTTGAGGATTGTAAGACAGTGGCCAGCCTTACCATTATAAGTTATCATAACCCATGTCAGAGGCCTTATGAAGCTACCCATAAGGCCTCTGACTTGGCTTAACGACCGCTATCACATGACAGCTGGCTCCACGTGTCTTGCGAAGCACGGAAGCGCTCGGTAAAATTCCAATATAATAACATAACATAACATTTACATACAGGCACATACATTGCTTCTGGCCCCACACTAGGATACCCTGTGTCGTGGGAACCAGGAACAACGACATCACAAACATGTAAACATCCAAGACCTGGACTTTTTTTTTTGTTTCATGGTAGGCAGACGCGCTACCGCTACGCCACAGAGGTCGTCATAATAAAAAATAAAAAGTGTTTATAATAATAATAACTTCCACATAACACAATCCCTTATCCTGATGCCAAACTAGAATACCCAATTTTTAAAAATTACAATTTATGAAATTATTTAAAGGCTCTACTAATGACTATATTAAAAGCCAGCCAAGCCAGATGGCCCTCTGTCCTTTCACGTACTCGAGCCGATATTTTCATTGCGTCTTCCCTATTATTATTTTTATTTCCGTGGCCTGTCAATAGCATCGCCCGCCCGGCTGGTGGCTCCGTGAGCTCTGCGGAAGACTGATAAACAATAATACTTGGCAAGATGAATGATAATCGGCTCGCCCGTGCCGTGCCGCTACTGGTAATCTGGCGGTGCTTTTAACGGGAATAGGGATAGCAACGGCGGCGGGCTCGGTTTGTTTTTGCGATTTGTCGAAGGATTTGCTGAAAGACCTCAGCTTCAAAGAGAGAAAGAAAAAAGGAAAGGAAAAGTTCGGTAGTTCCTGCGTAATTCGATATTCAAATTAGTCTTCTTATATTTATTTTTAATGCACTAACCCGTGCTAAGGACAATTTTAAAAACCTATTTAGAGGCTAAAAATTCCACCCATGCCGGGATACGAACCCGCGACCTCTGGCGGTCCGTGCCAGCGCTTTTTCCAACTGAGCTAATGGGCGACCCACCGGCATCAGTGAGTGAGTGTACGTTATGCAGAGAATATTGTAAAGAGGTTCGAAATTTCACTGATTTCACGAATCCCGGCATGGGTGGAACTTTTAGCCTCTAAATAGGTTTTTAGTCTTCTTAACCAAGCTTTCCAAGAGCTCTTCATAGATGGCGCTTATAGACGTGTACATACAAGAACAGGGACACGTCTGTCAAATTTTGCTTCAATATCGATATCAACCCATGTATGTCCCCACTGCTGGGACACGGGTCTCTTTCTGCATCGCAGGAAGGTTAGGCCATACTCCATCACGGGGGCCAAGTCCGGGTGGAGGATTGTAAGACAGTGGCGAGCCTTACTGTTAGAAGTTATCAAGCCGCCCATAAGGCCTCTGACATGGCTTAGCTACTGCCATTACATGACAGCCGGTACCAACGGCTTAACGTGCCTTGCGAAGCCTGAAAGCGCTCGAAAAAATGCCACTAGCAGTAGTCACGGGACGGTCTCCCATCCTGCACCTGACCGCGCCTTTTGTTGCTTAACTCAAGTGATTGATTCCAATCACTCGGTTCGGCTAGGCCACGAGCGCTTCGCACAAATGTTGCCTAGCACCGATTAATTTGACAGCCGTAATCCGGTTCTTCTATAGCCACGCCTGTCAGCGCCATCTGTGAATTGTTTTGTGAATTTGCGCAGAGAACTGCTCATTCAATGAGGAAGTCAAATAACCAAGATACACCAAACAGTTTTATCCGTCAGCCACTTACTTACCACTTTATTATTTCTACATAGAAAAAACATTAATTTCATCCTTATTATCTAGACAATACAATATCTAGACAAGCAGTGTGGACAATAGATTATTGGTGACCCTCACACTAGGTCAGACCTGTGAGGGCCATATACAGGGCGTCCTAAAGTTATGGGCCATGAAGGGAAAGTATCTTAAATATCGTAGATAGGGTATTTTGCTGAGAGAATACTTTATGTTATTTTTAAAACTTAGTAATTCTGCATTCAATTATTTTATAAAAATTACTTGCCTTGTCTGGGACTCGAACCGACTTAAATTTAAAAAAAAACACCCCTACTTTTATGAGGCGCATCGAGCTATATGTTGTAAAGAGCTTTTACTGTCTGTAAAAATGACAACACGACTTAATTTTGCGTTTCTAAATGTTTAAGGGCTTCTGAGATTGCAACTAGTTCCAAAGTCATAATACAAACATTGCTTATTTATTTTAATACATCGAGGTATGTTTAAAATTGAGTCATAAAAGGAGGCACCTGATCCGATACTATTCTTAGAGCCATCCGTATAGACCTTATGCCATCTACTATATCTTTGGGAAAGTTCTTGCAGGATTTCATTTTTGAGTGAGTTCATTTCATATTCCCTTTTCATGGCATGTGTGATACATTCTAAGCTAGTTACAATAAAATTGAATCTGTCCGTATTTTTGATAAACAATTCTAGGGGGTAATTGTTATTAATAGTTTGTTCCTTAGTTTTATTATAGGATATTGTTAGTAATGGTTTCTTTTTATTTTGCCAATACCTGTTGGAGCAGAGGGAATTAAGTTCATTTACAGTTTCAATGGTGGTGTTGTCTTTCAAGGACTGAGCTTTTAGACAGTATTTAAATGCTAAGTATTGTGTCCTGATTGATAATGGAATAACACACAGTTCGGACTCCATCACATGGGTAGCCATACGCCGACAAACATACCTACGCTGTATTGAAGAAGTGACATGACCATTGTCTCACTATGGTTTTGCGTCACTAGTTCTTCTTATTCGAGTGAGGGTGATCAAGCCACTGCTTATGGTTTTGTCAGATAGTTCCTTGCAGATAACTCGCCACTTGTACTGCACCGGCGGCGGGTAGCTCTCGGATTTGTTTCACAGTATTTTGTATTTGTACCGCTGTATCAACTGTTTTTTCCAACGCTACGGCCAACGATTCATCACGAGATCACATCAGTTATGACGTGAAGAGGTCAATCGGCAATTCATCTCCTCTCCGCCTTATAAATAACAATTCCGCCGACAGACGTGCGCTACGTTTGTGGTTCTATTAATAAATCTAAATAGAGCGCCGATGGAATGACTTGCTATGAAGTTATTGAAGGATTCTATTGATTCCAACTTATGTTGTTTACTTGATTAGGGGCTGATTTCTGTAATAAGGGCGTTGAGTCAAAATTAGATTGGTACGTAACGTAATAAAATATCACTACGCTCCGTTGTTTTTAGTTTGTATTTAATTATGTTACAAAATAACATATCTACGTAATTTCATCGTTAGGTTTCGGATAAAAACATAATTATAGCAGACATATTTTTACATCGATTCAGATTTCATTAACCACTCTGAAATATATGATTTTCCTCCCAGGGGTCATACCCACAGATTGAAAACCACCAGTTTACTTAGTAGTTCACACTTCACATATTCATATTATAGATTGCGGTCACGAACGAAAACTTTAGGGAAGGCACATTGCATTGCAATTCTTTAAATTATGGAATTTCTTCACGTTCGTTCGTCGTATTTGTTAACCATTAATGTAACAATTCGGTCATTTATTATCATACAGCTGGTATACGATGGTTTTAACTATGGTTAAATAGAACTACTGAGAACTACTTTTTTGAAACAAATTAATTTAATCTTTTTTTTCAACGACGCGTCTGGCTCACGTCTAGTTCCATTTAAATAAATACTTATCAATTTGATAATTTCTTATAAAAAAGAAAATAAAATGATTCAAAAATGTTAAAAAATCATCAAGGTACCTCTAAAAAAGTGTGGGACCTTGAAATTGCTTAGTCTCAATTTGTCTCAATCTTTTTGAACTAAAACTTTCGTAAGCACAACACATTGTAGACTTTTAGTCCGGATTTACTTACGGGTGTTGTTATATCGGAAAAATCCGACCAGGTTTCGCTCCGATTCGCAGAGCTTAATCATGGTGAGCAGAGACGGAGCTCGCGTCGTCGGTTGCTTGTCTCACACTACGGACAAGCAACCGACGACGCGAGCTCCGTCGGATTTTTCCGTTATAACAACACCCGTAAGTAAATCCGGACTAAAAGTCTACATTGTCTCAATCTATTCGTTAAAATAAGGTATTTAATACCTAAACGACATATTTGTCTTATAGATAATATTACATGTATGACTCTGTTTTGTAGTTATTATTTTGTGGTGTTTAAAGAGAAAACCATGTACTTACTAAGTGAAATATTAACAACGATCTACGCCAGCGAGCAAACCCGTTTCTTTTCATATCCGCAACGCTTTCCGAGCAGAAAGAGCCAAATCCTCTCCCATTTCAGACTCCATAACAACGGCATAACAACCAAACACTTCCGCCAATCCTTTGTAGGACGGAGAAACAAATTCCTTATGACTGCAAAAGAGGCGAGCGCTCGCCAAATTCGTTCTTATTGCCTGCCATAAGCAACGGCTATAAACTGGCTGCTCGTGTTACTGTTTTCTTCACTTCTTTTGGGGTCTAATTTGCTTGCATTCAATAAACAACAGCGGAGAATTTCCCGAAATGCCTATATTTCCAAAAAGTTCCCCAGAGCCCCTGCTTAAGTTCTGAACTAAGAACTAAGACTGAACACAAGCAAAATGAAAAAAGGAATATACTGGAAGTGCACGAGCGTTAAAGCGCTTCATGGTGCTAACTAGCGCCACTAATCCGCTATTTAACTCTCTTTTCAAGTAAGTCTTAAACGGTAAATAACTCTTCCATTAGACAAAAAAATAATTTAGTATATTTTTTGAGGACCAAAGCAACATAAAAATTTATTTTAAAACTTCATTTTCCTAAACAGCCAAAAACATGGTGAGCCATTTTTGTCTATGGTTTGAAGTCCAAAAAATTGTAAACAAAGTTTGACATTCAATTTTCTGTAAGTGATCTCTGAGCATAGTGAAATAACAACAAAGCAACCATGATTTCATCGAATTTACATCCAAAATATACCAATTATCATTATTGCATTGTTCGAGAATGAAAAAACACGTCAATAAAGAACCCCGGGAAGTTGTGTATTCGTGTACCCAGTGAAATTAACATTCGAAAAACTTGGCTCAAACTTGCCAAAAGAGACCCCGACTCTTTATCAATTAAAACCCGGGTGTATTTATGTGAAGATCACTTTGATGTAAGTCCTATAATAACCAATGTCCACTGGCTCTGGCTGAAAGATGTTTGTTTACATACTTTAGATGGTTTCAAGATGGCGGATAGCGTTTTCGCCGTTACGAATTAAACGAGGAATTTTTTTTTTACTTTGCAAATTTTGCAGCCATCCTGCATACTTACTTAGCAAAATCAATATATTTCGGTTTCTTACGTTAAATACTATAGGAAATATTCATTTATCGCGTCAAATTTTATACGTGTCAAATAGCGGATTGAAAAAATATCATAACTTGTAATAAAATACATACACAGTTTGTTAGCTTTTAGAAAATACCTCGGCTACTATCGGATAGAATCGGATATATTCGTGTAATAAAAATATCGAGCGCTTCCGTGTTTCGCAAGGCACGTCGGTGTCATGTAATGGCAGTCGTTAAGATATGTCAGGCCCTTATGGGCGGCTTGATAACTTCTGACAAAACGGCGCGCCACTGTCTTACAATCCTCTACCAAGCCGGAGTTGGCCCCCGTGGTGGGGTATGACCTAACCATCCTGCGATACAGGAGGAGCTGTGGGGAAATACGAGGGTTGGTCCCCACCGCTCAGAAAAATGCACCTAGCGGTAGTCGCAGGACTGTCACTCCTGCGCCTAACCGCGCCTGCTATTGCCTAACTCAAGTGATTGATTCCAATCACTCGGTTCGACTTGGCCACGAGCCCTTCATAAAAGAATAAAAAAATAATGTCGCTGAATTTACGCAAAACGAAAAAGCTCCAGATTTGTGGTTCGGCAAAAGGGGTTTTTTTTCGTGACATCGGCGAAAAGGTTAGCTCCTCATAACTGTGGTCGGGTGGACACTCTGAGTTGCCATGTTTGCGTTCGTCCTCAGCAAACAGGACTTGTGTGCAGTGTACACACGCCCTTAGCACTTAAAATAAAAAATATCGCGCAATGAGGTGTAGGGGAGAAGGTAATTTATTGTATCAACTGCCTGATTTTTTTTTTGTTGAAAAAAGCGTCCAAAACACGCGCGTAGCGGAAATTAAAGGATTGTCGAAAGGTTTCCTGCAAAACGAGCTTACAGATAAAACAGGGACGGTGCAGGCTGAGACATTAGACGCAAAAGAAAGACAGAATAAAGAAAATACAAATACTAAGAACCAAGGCAAAGGTGCTATAAGGTTATCAGAAAGATAAATGTTGGGTGCGAAATGTCGGTATTTGGCAAAAAACCAAGGTCGAAGATGTAAGTATACGAATCACAAAGGTAGGATGGAGATGGGCCGTGGATTTGGACAGGCGGTATTTAGATAGAGCGGTATTTATAGATTAGAACTATCTATTAACGTCCAACAGGCCTTTTGTTATAGAGAGAGTATGACCATAATAACCTCACGTGCCCACGCGGATTGGCAATTTCAAGAGCTGATGTGTTTGAACACCTCAGGCACTCAGGTTTCTTTACGATGTTTTCCTTCACAGTTATGTAACAAAATTTGTTCTGCCCCAGTAACCGTAAGTTTCAACCTATTACAACTAAACGTCAACACAATGCACGAACGACGTGAGATACTAAATAAACGTCACAAGTTTGTCATTGGTAAAGAAAAAAAAAATCTCCGTAAAAACTTTTCATAATCATACAACGCTTGGAGCGAGTCGCATAATTTAGTTATTCGGAAGCTACTCGTATCCTGGGCACCGGTGATCTTTTTTTTTAAGTAAGACCTGTTGACACTTCACTCCAGTCCCGCCTAGTGGTAAGCGAAGACGAGGTTAAATATATTCAATATTTCTAAATTGCACCGACTACCTCTCTCTAATTTCTGTCTTGTCTTCGGTTATGGTTGCCTGGAAAAAATTGTAGTAATAAGGCCGCCAATGGTACTTTATGTTTATATTATATCTGTCAATGTGATTTGCAATTGGGATTTGTAATTTCTGTGTACAATGAAGAATATTCTATCTATCTAAGATGCTACGCACTTACCTGCTAAACTTCAAATTCAAATATATTCAAAATTTGACTCTAGTTTTGAAGACACCCAGGTACGAAAATAAACAAACGGGCTTTAGTACTAAAATTGACCGTTACAGGGTGTGCTAAAATTGCCCGTTTACGCGGTGCGAGTATCATTTTTTTAATATTATTTATTTTATTTGCTAACAAATAAGATGAAATTTATGTTGTTTTCAACAATTATAAGCGCTTGTGGTCTAGAGGAATCAAGTGATTAAAATCCATTAGTTGGATTAAGCTACAGCAGGCGCGGTCAGGTACTGGATGGGTGACCATCCCGTGACTACCGCTAGTGGCATTTTTTCCTAGCGCTGACGTGTTTCGTACGGCACGTTAATGTTGGTGAAAATAGAAAATTATTTATGCCGTCAACTCCATACAAAGCTTATCTTTAAGAGATCGCTCTAAGCGATAAGACCGCCAATTGCATAACATTACTTAGATTTGAGAAAATCATGGTTGCAATATTTTTTTCTGGTTGGGGAAAAAAGTGTTCTCTATCACTACCCATGTATAATTGAATCTTCTGTGGCATTTGTTTTGTTGCCTTTCCCGTCGATAGGCGTTCACATGATTTGTGCCCGGCCGAGAACAATTTTTCATCCGGCCTGTCGTTACTAAATCACGGCCGCGCGCCCAGTGTCCAACATTGCCACGTCCACTGTACTGCCTTCGGTAAACGATACGTGACCTTAACTTTAACATGGCTAAGTTCAGTTTTGCGCAAACACAGCCGGGTCAGTTGGGGTTATTGGGCCTCTGGATTATCGATTTCGTGCGAGAGTTTATTGTTTATTAAGCCGTGAGTCTGTTTGAGCACATAAATCGTATTTGTGGTTTTCAATAACGTTAGTGTGTTTGTTTAATTTCGTTTGCTGGGGAATTTGAAAGTAGTACCCCCCGTTCCTACCTTCTTCTTCAGGCTATATTAGTCCACTACAGGACAAAGCCCTTTTCTAAAGAGCGCCGTATCGCCCTGTCTTCAGCTTGCTGCGGCAGCAACTGCCGGTAGTTTTTCGCAGATCGTCATCCCACCTGGTCGAAGTGCGTCCTACACTTTTGCATCTACTTAATAAGATGATTTATACAAGCGTCCAGTGGCATCTTCACTCACACTAGATGGGTGAAGGGACCACTCCGACGCTGTAGTGCCTGGGACATGGTTTTATAGATGGTGTAGGCTTGCCCAGCACCTATACCATCCTGACAGCTTAGTCGGCCTAGCCCACAGGAAAGACTAGTCAATATGTGCGGAGCCAACCAAGCCGCGGGTTTCCTCACGATGTTTTCCTTCACATTAGCGTTCCTACTAAATATAGGTACATAAAAATATCATAAAAATCGGTGAAGTTGTTTCGAAGGAGTTCGATAATGAACACTGACACGCGAGTTCTATAGCTCTGTGACATTTTTTAACATTATTCTAGATGACCCCCAAAAATATCATTACTTTTTTTTTTGAGATCCATAGTTTGAATTCATAGTTTGAAAAGCAACCTTATTGTAGAACTTATTTTTTAAGCATGAAACTTCTTAATGATGAAGTTCAAAGCCAGTCCAGCAGCAGTCCTACACTACGTTTGCCGAATCGCGGTCTCCACTCAAGAACACGTTATTCCAGCGGTTGTCGGTTCTTCGCGAGATATGGCCAGCTCACTGCCACTTCAACCTACCTATGTAATGCGAACAGGATTGCCATAGGAGACTTGCACAGGAATGGATAATGTATGTTTTATTGTACCCTTACATTTTTTTAACTTTATTGAACTATCGCAGCTCAACAAACTGGAAAGAATACCCTAAAAATCCCATAAAATTAAATAAAAAAGTTTTATGCAAAGTAACGCAGATACTGCGGCTTAATGAACCTTACAAGTTAAACTAGGTGTCCATTTCAAAATCTAGATCATTTTGGGGAAAAATGGATAAAAAAAAGCTCCAAACTTAGTCTTTTCAAAGTGTTTTGACATTTATCAAAACTTTTGCTTTTATATAATTTTTTAATCACCCTTCTGCACAGCACATGCCTACTCTCGGAGAGAGAGTGTAAGGTTTTAATTAACATCCATGCAAACCTCGGACTGGCGTCGTCCAATTGGTCTTATCGCGATTATTTATTAGGTAAAACGTAAATACCTTAATTCTCAACGTTTTGGCAGCATTGCAGCTGTCTTGGTCACGGATAGACTGAAGTAGCGAGTACGGTCAATTATTGAATAGTCTGTTGGCTTTTAGAATATACCTCACATAACTTTTCTTTTCATATGACACTTAATTTCACATAACTTTTCAAAATAGTACAGAAAAGTTTTATACAGAGCAGAAAGTAGTATTACACTCGTGTGCTTTCGGCGAAAACCGAAGCCTACTCTAGAGCCCGAGGTATAATCTAAAAGCTAATGGACTATAGTAAGGGCAGGTGGTCTACCCTCATGTCACTTTTAGTTTTTCAAAGCCGGCCACACACCCAAATTTTCTTTCAAATTTAAATTGTCGCCTTTCGACTTAGGCTGTGCACTGTTCAAACAGAGCTTAAAATTTCTTGCTAAGTTTTTTTAATAAACAGTCTCTACATAACAGTATAAAAATTAAGACTATTTGTGTCTAAATTAGAGATAGGTAGAGAACACCCTTTAATCAATAAAAGACTCGTTCTATACTTTATTGTACTGGTTGACTTATAATGAAGATAAAAATGTCAATACAAAATAAATTGTTACTATAAGTGTCACACTTGATAAAAAAAACCATATATTATAATAAAAAATATATTAATAAAAAACACAGATATCCAATAAATTTTCGTCAAGAATACATAAAATAATAATAATTTAAAAACACAAAAAAATCCTAACTGAACGAACCACTCCAGAAAATATCTGAACCAAAGGGTCCCAACACGATGTCAGCATTGCCACGCTGCACCGCCAAAGAGCCCAATAATTAATAGTACATTATTGCAAAGGCAGCGAAATAGGCAATTGCAGGTCGAATATGAGTCCTTGCTTGTGGCCCGGCTTTCAAAGGCTGGGCCGCAAAGCAAGGACTTCAATGATACGAGACAGGTAATTGCCATTTTGGCCGAGGCATATGTAGTGCTTTCCTTAAAAAAATGCGAGGAAATAAAAAAGGGCCATTCACATAACCATCGTCAGGCTATACTAGTCCACTGCTGGACATAGCCCTCCCCTAATGAGCGCCATAGCGCCCTGTCTTCAGCTTGCCGCATCCAGCATCCGCCTGCAGTTTTTCGCAGATCGTCATCCCACCTAGTCGGAGGGCGTCCCACACTACGTTTGCCGAGTCACGGTCTCCACTCAAGGACACGTTTGCTCCAACGGTTGTCGGTTCTTCGCGAGATATGGCCAGCCCACTGCCACTTCAGCTTGCTGATTCTCTGAGCTATGTCGATAACTTTGGTTCTCTGTCGGATGCATTCGTTACATAATTCGATGCATAATAAATTTAATTAATATTAACCAAATAACAACGAACTCCGCTTAACCGCCAATTTTTTTTTATTTTACAGTTTGTGCAGAAAAGTAAACGCATCTGTGGCTATACAGCCACGAGAACGCAATGTGTACGATACATGAAAGAGTTTTAAATTCAAACAGCACACCGTTTCATACAACATTGCCGGTGCGCTCTACGTTCCAAATTCAAAGAATGCGCCGGGAAGTGATTTTGGTTTTTCAGTCTACGTAAATATGATAGGTACTTCGCGTGTTCTTTATTCAAAAAGTAATGATAATATTTCCGCGCATGTTTAAGAAAAGTAACATTTAATAATTAAGATAACATTCCACGGTAGTGGAAAGGCTTTTTCCATACCTTCAATTCCTACAAAGCGCTGGATCTCAGTCATCTCTCTCAGTTCCACACACTTCCTCGGAGGCAAGCGTAAACGCTTCGCATAGCAGTAACACAAAAACAAATGTCAAACAGTGAAATAATTCAATTTTTCCGAGAGTTCTCCTTTCATAGAGACGAAACATTGCACTTTACAGAGACAGGACTGAGCAATTTATTTACAACAAACAACACCCTTGCTACGAGGAGAAAAATGAACGGGTTATTCCCCAAGTATTCATACGCTTGAAACCCTTATAATTTAATTAATTATAATTTATTGCACACGAAACATTTAACAGGACATTACATAAGAAATAACATGTACAAAGGCGAGCTTATCTTTGAAAGAGATTTCTTCCAGCAAACCTTAGAGAGTCGGAAAAGCAGTAAAAAGCGGGTCTATATACGTACCATATTGTTACTATAACATCTACACAAAGATTTTGATGCATCTGAATCAGTATTTTAAATCATCGTAACCGTTTGTTATGACAGAGCGTTGGCAGTGCCAGTTACTTCACGATTGTGGTTTTTTTTATGAGGTCCTTGCTCAATAATTATGTCCCAGATGCTATAATTTCTTGCGTGTAGTGTAAATTTCGAAAATTTTGCGAGATCTTTTACAAAGTGCATATAAAAATATATTTTCAATAATAACAACTTCCACAACACAAGCACTTAACCTGGTCGGTCCCAAACTAAAATACCCTGTGCTATGGTAACAAGTTAAGGACTTCACGAACTTGGAAATACACTCAGGTTGATGCCTTGTGTATAAAGAGTACAGCCAATGGGTTATCAATATACATTACATTACACTTCCTCACGCCTGTATCCCAGAGGGGTAAGCAGAAACCAGTCCTGTCACGATCTCAAGACTTCGACCTGTCACGATCCTGACAGATCACCTTCGCTTCATCAACGTTCATAAGTCGTTGCATGCACGCACGCCGGTTCCGGATACATTTTATCTTCCCTTTTGCTAATATATCCCCTATTTGGTCGATGTATGTCCGCCTTGGATGTCCCTTACCAGCCCTTTTACTCACATTGGCAGTATATTTGTTTCGTTGATCTTTCTTTCTTCATCCTTTCTACATGTCCAAACCAACGCAACGTTCCTCTCTCAATTCCAGACACTACATCCTCTAGCAGTCCACAACATTCTCTAATCAGACTTCGAGTATTACATTCTGTCATTCAAAGTTACACTACACATACTCCTCAAGGACCTCATTTCAACTGCATTAATTCTATTTTCTTACTTCTTTTGCCACACCCAGTCTCGCTACCATACATAAGTGTAGGTATCAATAATTTTAAATATAAAAAATGCTCAACCACCATAGGAATATAAATGCAATAAGCTTCTTTTCCGTAAAACCCTATTAAAAAATACCATGCCATTTACACAAATCAAGTACAGCGCCTACCAGCAGAAATCGAACCCACGACCTCTGCTTCGATGGTCAAACGTAACCAAAGAGGGAGATTGGAAAACAATGGGAAGCGTTCACGCGGAATAACCCGACCGAAACGGAATGGGACGGTCTGTGAAACGACGGACGGCGAGAGTACTCGAACGAGTCGCTTTTTGGCACCGAGCTTAAACCTTTCTGTTTTATTGCGTTCCTATCTCTTCTTTGAGCTTTAGCGTTCCAGCGAGAATTCGAGATTTTATCTCGACGACCATCGGGCGCGAATGAGGGAATGCTCTATGACTCAAGTTGCTCCATTTAAAAAATAAGCTCGAAAGGTGCTGAGAGTCTTTTGTTTCAAACAGACAGTAGCTGTGGGTAGTTCTAATTGAAGTAAACAGTGATGAAGCTGGAAACTGCAAAGTAAGGTACTCGGGGCTGCAAGTGATGCAAATTACTTCAGCCAGATGTCGCTGCCTGTACTTAATACAGAGAGTATTGTAAAGAGCTTTGAAATTTCACTGATGCCGGTGAGTCGTCCATAAGCTCAGCTGGAATGAGCGCTGGCACGGATAGCCAGAGGTTGCGGGTTCGAATCCCGGCATGGGTGGAATTTTTAGCCTCTAAATAGGTGTTTAAATATTTCTCCTGAAATTTTCTATTCGGAAACGAGCGCCTTTGCCTCTTTCAAAACACGGCACTGAGTGCGTTCTAAGGCTCTTCTCTTCCAGTCACTGCCCACCGCCGCCCACTGCCGAGGCGTTAGTTATTTTTATTTCGGTTATTATTTTTGTCATTTATTCCTTGAAATTATTTTTCGTGTATTTATGCTTATTTTATGTAAACTAAGATACTCGCCAAAACACGACAAACCGATTGACATATTATTTGCCAATATCTGTTCATTGGTTGGCGTCGATCATAAAGGTAATTAGGTTTTACGTAATCAATAATCGCGAAATAATCGCGACAGACCCGTTTAATACATAACTATGTATTGTTTAAAGAATTATGAGGCAACATATAATTTGACATACCTCGTCATCGTCATCAACTCATTATGTCCCCACCGAGGGGCACGGGTTCCTAAGGAAGGTATAGGCCATAATCCACGAAGGGGGCCAAGTCCGGGTTGGTGGATGCTTGCAAGACTAGTGGCTGATCTTACTGTCAAAAGTTTTCAAGCCGCGCTAAGGCCTCTGATTTGGCTTAACGACTGACATCTATCGACGGGAGCCGGCACCAGCAGCTTAGAGTGCCTTGAGAAGCACGGAACCGCTCGAAAAATTGCCACTGGCGTTACTCACCCATCCACGCACTGAGCACGCCCTATGTTGCTTAACCTTCGTGATAATAAGCACCTCTGAAAAGCACAAAATAAAAGTATGCTTAAGCGGTTTGTGTTAAGTAGTTTGTAGACATAAAATATTATCGATAATGTTAGTTGGGTAGAAAGTAATGTCAGTTGAGTAAGATACCAAGAGCTTGCCGATAAACTGCATTAGCAGTTTGGCAAACTAATGATGTTGTAATTTCGCGTTGTTTTTAGTGAATAAATATATATAAATATATAAGTCTTCGTGATCGTCTAAGATCACTCAGGCAGCCGGGGCTACGAGCGATTCTGATTCTGACACACTTACAGACATATATACATACACAGAACAATGTTCTGTGTATACATACGAGCTAAACTCATTACCCTCTTTTGGTCTCCACCACAGTCGGGTAAGAAATGAAATGAAATTAAAAGGTTTTATTCAAAGTAGCACAGAAACTGCGGCTTAATGATCGTTACAATTCAAACTAGGTGTCCATTTCAAAATCTAGATCATTTAGGAGAGAAAATGGACAAAAAAACTCCAAACTTAGTCTTTTCAATGTCCTTAATTAACATAGTTTACATAGTTATTATAAAACATAGAACTCATACATTGTACTGGCTTTCATTCCAGACCTCATTGTCATCTAAATAATCCTTTATGTTATAGTAGCCCTTTTGGCACAAAGTGTGCTTAACATATTTTTTGAACCGCGATTCATTCGAAGAATAATCTTACACCGCTACTATCCTCTCCCCTTCCCGCTCAGCAAACATATTTCATGTTAACATAAAACACTAAACGACCCGCTTCTTTGTCCGGCTGTCTGTCAGCCCATAAATCTCGGCCCATTTGACGTCAATGCATAAAATCCTGGAGCCCAGCCAGCGGCACGTCGATAGGGTTCACTTTTGTTTGTGGGCGGTAGAACAATCAGTTTTCATGCATGATAAGGCGGAATGATGATTCGCGCGACCCAATATTTCCTCGCTTACGTTTATCAACTAAATACCCCTAAAACCTTTTTGCTTTGCGCTGTACTTTGCATCTACTTAATGAGATGATTATGTAGATGCAAGGGTTTGGTTAATATTCAGGAGAGATTTGGTTGTCTACAATACAGGGTCGCCCTAGAGTAGGCAACTAATGACAATATATTTTTGAAAACGATTAGGTTCTTAAGTTGTAAACACTATTTATATAAACATTTCTGTGCAAATAAATTATTATTTTCCTTTGATTTTATGATTTATGTGAAGCGCTCGTGGCCTTACGGAACCCAGTGATTGAACAGCGTGCGCGGTCAGGTACTGGATGGGTGACCATCCCGTGTCTACCGCTAGTGGCATTTTTCCGAGCGTTTCCGTGCTTTGCAAGGCACGTTAAGCCGTTGGTGCCTGCTGTCATGTAATGGTAGACGTTAAACCATGTCAGAGCCTTATGGGCGGCTTGATAACTTCTGACAGCAAAACCCGCCAATCTTACAATCCTCCACCAACCCAGACTTGGCCCCCGCGGTGGATTATGGCCTAACATTCCTGCGATGCAGGAAGAAACCCGTGCCAGTGGGGACATACAAAGGGTTGATATCAATGAGATGATTTATATAGCGTTCAGTGGCACCTTCGTTCCCCTTAGAAGGGTGAAGGGACTACTCTGACTATGCAGTGCCTGGGACATTGTTTTAGATGGAGTAGGCTTGCTCAGTATCTATATCATCCTGACAGCTTAGTCGGAATAGCCTTAATTAAAGACGTGTGGAGTCAACCAAGCTGCGGGATTCCTCACGGTGATGGCGTTGTTCACACTACGCTCAATTGCTCAAATGTTTGGGGTTCACTGAAGAAATCTTTAATTTTCAGCTTAAAATGAATTACATCATATTATTATAAAGTTGAAAGTTTATAAGTGTATCAGTTGGTTACTTTTCACGTCTAAATGGCTGGAGAGATTTTAATAAAACTTGTTATGGAGTTAGCTGACACCCTGAATTAACACATAAGCAATGTTTTATTGCGGGAAAATATCCTGTTCCCATGATAAATCGATAATCGACAGACGTCTACACCGAGGTATTTGAATACCTCCGTCACTCTGATTTCCTTAAGATGTTTTCCTTTAGCGAGTGAAATTAGATATTTAACAATGTTTATTTTTACTATGTTTGTGTGCAATAATTTGGTAATGTTAAGAGGTTAACTGTAGTATTGAAACTAAATGAAACGGCATGGGTGGAATTTTTAGCCTCTAAATATGTTTTTGAAACTAAAGTTCATGCACTACAAATTTTCAATTTCATCTCGGTTTACATACACTAACGTAGTGCAGCAGCAAAATAAATTTAATTTTGTGTTCGAAGAGTGGTTTTGTTTGAGTGAAATTTTATATGAAATGAAAACAGTTTTACTTTATCGTCCCCAAAAAATTATGCACGTTAATACATAAACATCTGCAATAGCTCTATCTCAGCTGGTTTGTAATCAGTGGTTCTAATAAAATCTCCAATATTTTTAAATGAAATGAAAAGGTTTTATTCAAAGTAGCGCAGAAGCTGCGGCTTAGTGACCGTTACAATTCAAACTAGGTGTCCATTTCAAAATCTAGATAATTTTGGAGAAAAAATGGACAAAAAAACTCCAAACTTAGTCTTTTCAATGTCCTTAATTAACATAGTTTACATAGTTATTATAAAACATAGAACTCATACATTGTGCTGGCTTTAATTCCAGACCTCATTGTCATCTAAGTAATCCTTTATGTTATAGTAGCCCTTTTGGCACAAAGTGTGCTTAACATATTTTTTGAACCGCGATTCAGGCAAGCTTAATATATCTTCAGGGATTTTATTATAGAAGCGTATACAATGCCCCATGAAGGATGTATTAACCTTTGCCAGCCTAAATAGTGGGAACGAAAGTTTATGTTTATTTCTAGCATTTACATTGTGTTGGCTACCCGGTACCATAAGACTACGGTACCATCATATTTCTTTAATATTTTCAATAACAGCGTGATCATGCGAGCGTGTGCAGCCCTCGAAACACGCTCGAATGCATCCCATGTTTGGACGCACCTGTTGGGACTGAAGGCCTTAAATATAACCTTAATACGTAAGAAATAGAGGTGATTTCAGTTCATAAATACGGTAAAAATAGAGAAAGTTTCTAAAAAAGGGATTGTGCGGTACACTCTCACTGCAGTTGCTACTTGAACAGTTCTATTTTTGTTCACAAACTTTCACTGAAATTACGTTTCTGAAGCTTGACTTGATTCCCAAAATATATATACAGGGATTTTTGAGACGGGTCTGTAAGGGCTGGTACCTGAATCGTTATAGTTACAGACAAATCTTCCTAGGAGACCATTCCGAACATATTAAGATATTATAAACTGCATTCACAGATTTTGGAGAAAATGTAGTCAGCAAAAAAATGCTGAAACACAGAAATAAAATATTTTTATGCTAATCGATCCTATTTCGTGTGGGGATTGTAAGACTAGGCGACCATTTAAGGTTTAAGTACTAGAATGGACAAAAATAGTCAAAAACTTTGTTCATACATTTTGTACTGAAAAACGACAATCAACTAAAAATTACCCTTCATTTTGGCAATCATTGTTCGACCACCGCTGTTGGTGATGCTTAATAAAATAAAATAAGTAAAATTGTAACTGCGAAAAACTGCCGGATGCGGCAAGCTGAAGACAGGGCGCTATGGCGCTCATTAGGGGAGGGCTATGTCCAGCAGTGGACTAAATAATATAGCCTGAAGAAGAAGTAAAATTGACTTGACATTTAATATGCGGACATTTGTCTTTGTGCTATGAGTGTAAAGTCCAATATTTATCTTTCGTCTTTTCTCATCATTGGTCTAGGAAGCGAGAAATCAAACGCGCTGCAAAGTTGCCAACTCTGTAACGAACACAACTTGCGCCACCTAGTCTAACTTGGCGTTTATACTGAGTGCAAACAGAGTGTTTCAGTCCTTCGTAGAAGGTGAGCTGGTACTGTCCTTCGAACAAGTCTATCTTATAGAATGTATATTATTGTAGCATAAAACCTGTAACATGCATCCGACAGAGAAGCAAAGTTATCGACATAGCTGAGATAATTAGGGAGCTGAAGTGGCAGTGGGCTGGTCGTATCTTGCAAAGAGCCGACAACCGTTGGAGTAAACGTGTTCTTGAGTGGAATCCGCGACACGGCAAACAAAGTGTAGGTCGCCCTCCGACCAAGCTGGAGACAGGGCGCTATGGCGTTCATTAGGAAAGGGCTATATCCAGCAGTTGACTACATAATATAGCCTAAAGAAGAAGAAGAAGAATAGAAAACGTTTATTTATTACACATAAAACCATTTTTAAAACAACAAAAGTAACAACAAGATTTCATGCAAATTTGCCTTTGGGAACGCCGGAGTAACATTTCTAATTTATATTTAGAGCACAGTACCTATATTTAATATCTTACCAATACCTTACATAACAATGAATTACAGTTTCGTCAGGTTTTAGTTGCACGCTGAAACATTTAAAACCTGACTATGAGGGAGTAGGCAATTACTAATTATGTGAGGAAAATAGCATAACTTATTTTTATCACGTGCGGGCCGTCCAAATGAGTTTACAACGTAGATATACATCAAACCTACTAACATAGTTTTTACCTCTAGTTTAGATTTAGTTTTTTTAAGTTACTAACATCACTATGGAACACTGTTTTTTTTTCCGAAATAAATGTCTATTATTTTTATTATTATAATTATAATTACCGTATTATGTGTGTTTTTCTGTGAATCGATATCAACCCTTGTGTGGGTCCCATCGGAGCCAAGTCCGCGTTGGTGGAGGATTGTAAGACAGTGGTGGGCCTTACTGTCAGAAGTTATCAAGCCACCCATAGTAAGGCTTAACGACTACCATTGCATGAGATCCGGCGCCAACGGCTGAACGTGCCTTGTGAAGCACGGAAGCGCTCGAAAAAATGCAACTAGCGGCAGTCACGGGATTGTCACCTTTACACCACCTGACTGCGCCTATTGTTGCTTCACCCTAGTGATTGATTCCAATCACTCGGTTCCACTAGGTCACAAGCGCTTCTTCTACTCTTCTTAACTTAAGCAAAATGTTCACGGTGTCAGTCTTAAATATATTTCTTGGAAGAAAATACCCTATCCGCAGCACTGAAAATGGCGCTGAGTGGCATCGGAAGGAGTTTTCTGATAGAATACTTTGTTTACTTACCTAATAAGTGCTCGCGCAAATAAAGAGCCGCTTACGTTGAGCAACTCGATTCCATTCAACTTGCAGCGGGAATAACAAACTTATCCTCTAACTGCAGTGTGAAATACCACTCGCTGTCCTGTGAAGTTAAACATTGCGAGGAGAGCTGCGACTCGGTTCACTCTAAGCGTATTTATGTTTTCATAGTTAGAATATTTTCGGGGCTTAATCGCGTAGTAATTTATTGCTATTTTACCTCGACGTTTCGACGACGTTACAGTCATCGTGGTCACGAGAAGACTGACGGCTGGCACCCGTGCGCATCTTCGGCTGATGAGGTTTCAGACTACCCTCAATCAGCCATCACAAAACACTAATTAGGGTTGCGACACACTACACTGACAATGTCGGACGATAAGCCATGCGACTTTATTCCACTCGAACACATCTCGAACATTCTAACTATGTGTACAAGTCGCGAAAGTTTAAAATATGTTAATCATGTTTTCTGTAGATTATGCCGAATATGTCGTGAAGCGCTCGTGGCGTAGTCAAACCGAGTGATTAGAATCAATCACTCGAGTTAAGCAACAACAGACGCGGTTAGGTGCGGGATGGGTGACCGTCCCGTGACTACCGCTAGTGGCATTTTTTCCGAGCGCTTCCGTGCTACGCAAGTCACGTTTAGACGTTGGTGCCGGCTGTAATGTAATGGCAGTCGTTAAGCCATGTCAGAGGCCTTATGGGCGGCTTGATAACTTCTGACGGCCCGCCACTGTCTTACTTTTTACACCAACTTGGACTTGGCCCCCCTTGTGGAGTATGGTCTAACCTTGCTGCAATGCAGGAAGAGACCCATGCCCCAGCTGTGGGGACAAGCGTTGATATCGATGTCGCTTTATTTTCTAAGTTGTGTTGTGTACATTTGTGAAAAAAATAGTTTCTTAAATATCGTGATGATCTCGTTACACTGTATATAATAATGTGTTGTCATAAATACAAGACTTAGAAAACAAAGTCTTTGGTACATTGTAGGCTTTTAGTCCGGATCTACTTACGGGTATTGTTATTGTCTTTGGTACACGTCTGCAGTGGGATTCAAACCTGGGTCTCTCGCTTCCGATTAATTTTTTCTACCCGCTTGGCTACCGCCGCCGCTGCAAGAGGTTTTTAGTAATATATTACATTACATTTACATTTTACATACAAACACATACATTGCTTCTGGCCCCACGCTAGGATATATTTTTTTATATAGAGAGACAAGTACTTTGTAACACTTAGCATACTTTAATTCTTTCTCTTTCTGCATTAAAATGTGAAAATCACTTTACTAAATCCGCTAAAAATCTCACAAACTTCATGCGGCTAGTTAATGCACCGCCCTCCCTCCCACTTTTTCAAGCAGAAGCAGGATATGAACGCACCACCACCGACACCAATACTTGTGTGAGAAAATACATGACGCGTTTCGCCTCTAACACGAGGCATCCTCAGGCTCAAAGTGCAAGACTTGCATTTTAGTCTCACTTGCACTTGTGAGCCAAATTACTTTAATTTTCACATTTTAATGCTATTATGGATTTCCGCAAAGTAACGCTTGATTCCATACAACTTTCTATTTCATGTCATAAAGTATTTAACCCACATACTCCTGAAACTATTTTTGGTCTCCGAATCTTATACATTTTTTGTATGTGTTTGGATGTGGTTTACATAGCTTCAGAAAAATACTATAAAAAATCCAGGTCGCCTGGAAAACCAGCACTAGGGTGGGTGTTTAAACGCCCAATAGGAGAACCCACTACTGCAACATGTATGTAAGGTACCATGTACATTGAAAAGGCTAAACTATTTAATTAAAAAAAAATTTATTTTAATTACGGTCTCAAAAAACTAAACTGTATTAGGCTGGGTTGTGATAACAAGCAAAACAGGTTTTAGGATGTAAAGAAATAACACATTTTTTGCAAAAATAATTCGTCTTCTTTTTGCACACCCCACATCTCAGCTGATTTTCCTTATAATCAACCAAATGATCTATCCTGTCGAATCGCGAAACTTCGCGGTAGTTATTCGGGGTAGAGCGAGGGCTGCGCCTTTCGGTTTTCTTGTAGGTCTCCAGAAGGCTCCTTGCAACCACTCTGCGATATGTGCGATGATCATAGTCGTGCTCGTGCATTAGAGGAATCAAGTTCGTGCATTAGAGGAATCGAGGTGAAGAAGTTGTCGAAATATATGTGGAGTGCGAGTTTGCAGTGCGTCAGCAAATTGCAGAATAATGCTTCCACCCAGACTAAACTGCTTGTATACTTCGGGTATACTTGCTTTCCTTGGTACGGTTCAAACCAGAGGACATACCCCAATCTTGTAGCACCAACCCAATTCTTGTAACCCCAACGAATTGGTTTCTCTCGGATGAATTGTTTTCAGCTATGTTTACCATAATAAGGCACCATCGCTTCATCCACACTGTAGTTCTCTTCCAATGGAGCAAAGGCCAAGAAGATCTCATTTAACAAATCGAGCAAAGGTCTCAACTTAGGAAACTTGTCACCACTAGTTTGGATTGCTGAGTTTTCGCAGCAATGAATATTGGCCATTATAAGATCGAATCTATCTCTAGACATGGCGCTATTGACGATGACAAAATCGGCATCTGTTGCCTTCTCCCAATATATGCCTCTTCGTGGTACCGGTACATAGCCACTGAACAGTAGAATACCGATGAAACATTTCATTTCATCAGCACTTACATTGCCCACTTTATTCTTTTTAGTCGCATACATGTTTGTATAAGTGACTAAAAGTTCAATGCAATTTTTATCAAACATGCAGTCAAAATAAAAAAGAGGGTTCTGCAAATTGTTCGGTCCTTGAACCTTTTGCCACTGTGGAAACTCAAGTGGATTATGGTATCTCCTCCACTGATATTTCTGATTGCTTGGCACACTCGGAGCTCTTACAGCTTTACGATCTGTGACGATTGCAGTATCTATTGTTGGTTGATGATCAACTCCTATCGGTGAGTGATCAATCCTTGCATCTTCGATACGTTTCGTTTGGCTAACGCAGACAATGGTAACTCATCTTCACTGTCCACTCTTTCGTCATCAGAGTATAGAAGATCTGCCTGAGCCCTTAGTTGCGAACCTGCAAAAAAATATAATATTTTATTAGTGACTGATCAATGACTTTTTTCTAGCAGTAGATTTATATCACGGTATGACACAGAGATAAGCTCGCTTTTGTACATGTAACGTTTTATGTCCTGTCCTGTGCTGTGTTGTATATATACAATACAGCACATGGCTTATATATAAGCCATGTGCAAAGAAGAGCTTATCTTTGCTATATATACATAAAGCAAAAAGTCTTACCTGGAAGATTATGCCATGTTACAACTTCTTCATCACCAGAGTCTTCATCTGTAACTTCTGCATTGGCATTTTTGGGAGGCAAAATTGCTATTCCACTTGGCAACGGGTCCTCATCATCAAAACACTCTAACTCTTCAATTATTTCATTCAACGTTAACGGTTGACTCGGACGCGGTCTGAAAACGATTACAGATGTTGATTCTCCTACTGGGCGTTTAAACGGCCATGAACTTTCAACATAAATAAAGTATGTAAAAATTTACATCAAATGCACTTTTATATTTCTATTTACTAGGCAAGAGGTTATATTATAATAAAATAACTAAATATAGTTAAATTGTAACTAAAAGATACATAAAAACATTACCTTTTGGAAGCCATGACGCCAAAAAATACTTCTCGAACTGAAATACCCGAAATCACCCAAAATAACACTTTTTGATAAGACAATTCACTGATTCTATGGAAGACATACACCAACTACGTACAATAATGGGCAAAAGGTTAAGCCACAACGTCTGAAAAGTAACTTTAATTGAGGGTAGATTAAACCTATTTTTTTGGGCGTTTAAACGGCCAGTAGGAGAATCTGGGTTAACCTGATAGTCTTATACGTAAAAAAATCATACGTTTAATCGTCATCGTCGTCATCAGGCTATACTAGTCCACTGCTGGACATAGCCCTCCCCTAATGAGCGCCATGGCGCCCTGTCTTCAGCTTGCCGCATCCAGCATCTGCCTGCAGTTTTTCGCAGATCGTCATCCCATCTGAGCGGAGATGGACTTTGTTTGCCGAGTCGCGGTCTCCACTCAAGTGTAATACGAGGGCTATAGTCATTATTATGGCACTATCTAACTCTTCAGAGGAAAGCCCTTTGATTGTATTCGAGTCGCGTACCAAGTTCGCGGGAACAATCATCCGAGACATTATTCTTTTTCCCGATATCTCGATGGCAGTTGCGTGGAATCGATTCCTCTCTCGATTCCGCTAGGAGCAAGATATGTACGTCATTTGATACGGCGCTACCTCCTTTTCGCTCGGCGACATGTGTGCTCTATTGGATGTAGTTTTTCTTGTAAGCTTCTTCCAATGTTTCTCGAACAAAAAAACAGTAACTCTGTTGCTTCTTGTTCAAGGATTTTGTCCTCGAAAGTACCACATATACAAACACACATAGACACACACACACACACACACTCGAACAATTAAACGTACACACACTTATTTACATTCGTCAACAGAGCTCGTTGGGTTCGATTGCCACTGGAGGCTTGCTGGAGCTGGTTTTGTAAAATTGGCTTCGGGTGCATATTCATGTTTGCGATGTCCGTGATGATGTGATGGAGATGTGGTGTGCGTTGATGACCAGGTACCTGGTACGGATAGCCAGAGGTTGCGGGTTCGAATCCCGGCATGGGTGAAATTTTTAGCTTCTAAATAGGTTTTTAAATTATAGATAATACTTTATTTATCTATAATACTTCATTAATTAGTATCAGATTAGATAATCTACGAGTATTTCACTCCATAAAAATACTAACACGTCCTTCCCACCAAAATGAAAGACAAGATGGCGCCTGCTTAAAGTAAAAACGTAAAAAGGTTTTTATATTTAACAAAGAACTATTTACTACTTAACTTACCCTTCCTTCCTTATAATGACGACATCGCATGAATGTTTCATACCTTCATTTTTAATTTGCCAATTTCAAACGCTAAGGTAGTTGCACACCTCAGTCACTCAGGTTTCCTCACGATGTTTCCTTCAACATTAGTGAATGGTATTGCTAACAAATTACGAGAAGTACATGTAGGGATTATCATCATACATCGTCAGGCTATACTAGTCCACTGCTGGACATACTCGTAGCTCTCCCCTAAAGAGCGCCACGTTGTGCTACCATAGGGGGTAATGCCCATAATCCCCACGACGGGCATGCGGGTTGGGGATCGCAGTTCGGTGGAATTGTACTGCAGGGGGCGCTGCGGCCCACCCCCCGGTTTGTGTCCCGTAGTCGCCTTTTACGACACTTGCGGGAAGAATTGGGTTGGTGCTATTCTCTAGGCCGACACCACACAGCAGTCTAGGTCGACACCACACAACAGGTGTAGGGATTAGAATGTGTGTAATTAAAATAACATAAATAAAAATGTGTTTAATCAACTATCTCCTTAAGCTAGCTTTCTTCGTTAGTTACATATCAAAGATTTCCAACCACGTGACGACCTCTGTGGCGTAGCGGTAGCGCGTCTGCCTTCCATGCAAGAGGTCCCGGGTTCGAATCCCGGCTGGAAACTAAAAAAAAAACCCCAGGTCTTGGATGTTTACATGTTTGTGATGTCGTTGTTTCTGGTTTCCACGACACAGGGTATCCTAGTATGGGGCCAGAAGCAATGTATGTGCTTGTATGTAAATGTTAATGTTACGGATTCATTGCTCTCGATTATAGTTAAAGCAAGTAACAAAAGCATACCCAAAATAAACAATCCCAAGGAATAATCGTATAACACTCCTGACAGTATTAACGGGAATTGCTGGAATATTTTATTTCATGCAATAACATATATTCTTTCGCTTGCCCACATTTAATATCGATAAACGGATAGTATTCACTTTTTATTTCACTGTATTATTGCATGCCTACACATCGTGGAATACTGTAATAACTATTACATTACAGCGGTGGTAGCTCAGTAGGTAGAACAGTGGACTCGCAAGCGAGAGACCCAGGACCCAACATTTGGGTTTACATACGTAACAAAGTTATCATAAATTAATTTAAAAAAATTATATAGCCTCGATTGTGTCCCTCTGCGGGCAAAGGCCTCCCCTCTTGTCTTCCAATTAATAAATAAAATGATATAATAAAATACATAAATAAAAACTATAATAAACATATTTATAATGTTTTGGTATTTAATTAAAATTTATTAATAATCCCTTTATAAAGGAAAAGGGTATCGTTCATTGGCATAGACGATTGCAATATTTTTCCACTAACCTAAGTTTTAGATGACAATGACGTCTGGAATGAAAGCCAGTACAATGCATGAGTTTTAGTTTTTTAAATAATTTTGTATACTTTTAAACTCAAGAAATTTGAAAAGACTATTCTTGGACATTTTTGTCAATAATTTATTCTCTAAAATGATCTTGATTTCGAAGTGGACACCTAGTTTTGTTCAGTAAACCGCTGTATGATTTTGAATTTGTATCTTGATGCAAAGGTCGAAGTTTGATACGAGTGAAAATACAATAATAGCTCCAGACGCTTCGTAGTCAAAGATTATACAAAATATGTACAAATGTACTCTATCACTGTTATGATAAAGTATTATCACCGCTCGGGCTATTCTTGGAAGATACTAAGGAGGAGGAAAAATAAAGTAAACACACGAGAGAATATATTCAGCAATATCCTGCCGACCCGGGGATAATCGTTCTAATGCGTGTATCTTACTTTGCGTGGTACAATGGCTGCCGTGGATAATGGGCACCTCGAGAAACTCCAGTCTTTTCTACCTAGAAAGGTTTTCTAAAATAAATCACGTTATAACACGGCACATGCGTGTTGGTTGGCGCTTATTATATCTTTGGAAGATGTCGGTATTAAATTGGGCTCATATTATACTGCCTACACCATCTAAAAACAATGTCCCAGGCCCTGCAGCGTATGAGTCGTCCCTTTACCAATCTATTGTGGTAATGATGCCACTGGACGCTGCTAAATCATCTCATTACCCAGATGTAAAGGCCAATACTGCCTAAGCGGTAAAATATCGGCCTCTAATTTGAAACGTCGTGAGTTCGAATCCCGGCATGTACCAATGATTTTGTTCACTAAGTTACGTACCTTTGTGAAATTTAAGTGGCAATCCTACTTGCTGAGTGAAGGAAACCTGAGTATCTATGGTGTTCACTTATCTCAGTGCTTGAAATTGTCTATTCGCGGCGGGCACGCGTGGTGATTAAGGCCATAGTCTCATTCCAAGAGAAGGCCTGTGCACTACAAGGGAATTTATTATATTATTTATGCAATGAAATATTTTATTCCAAAAAACAAATGTACATACAACACTTTTAGTGGTCTCCACACTAGGCAAGAACCTCTATAGAAGTGACCTTAGGCATGAAAAACAGTTGAGTAAAGTACTCAAGCCGTGTGACTGTTTACAGTTTAAAATTATTTATACTGCCTCGATTGTCCGCATTTGACTATACCTAAAGAAAGGTTACGCATTTGTTTCTATCGGGGGCCGCCATACTTGCGCAAATGGCCTCAGTCTGGGTGTATTTCTGTGTTTGGTCCTTACATGTCACCATAGCATAGGGTATGAGGGCAGTATCCATCCTCATAACCCTGCCAGCCTAAATCTTATATTGTGTAGACTGCCTGCAGTTTTAAAGTTGAATTTATGTTGGGTAAAATGTTTTAAAGCACCTAATCTAGGCCCAGTGCCTCGATTATGTAATTTATGACGTAGAAGTTGAATCTGTGCGCAAAAGCGGACTGTTTGCTTAACTCCGCCGTATAGAAATGAATCGTAATGTGTACTACAAATAGCGCATACCGCATTTCAGTGGATATCTGATACGTGCCAGTGATGTTGAACTGCATAATTGTACGATAAAGTCCAATTGATATTTCATTTTCCACAGAGATGTGTGTTAGCGAATTGAATTTTAAAAGTAAATGTTTTTAAGCGAATAGTTTATTTCTATTAGTCAATTCAAATAAAACTAATTTCTATGTCAAATTAAATATTACAGTATTTTTGCATTTATTGATTAATAGTTGATTTATACATTTCTGATTAAGTACAGTTTTTATTTTGAGATCTTGTATTGATTCGTGTAGCAAAATGATTTGACGCTTGGTGCCAGCGTTGGACAAAATTCGAGAGTGGGGCGGCGTCGGTTGGATGGACCGACCGGCCATTACGAATTTGGACTCCGAGCGAGGAGGTTTTGTCAGAGTAGTTTTACAAAGTGTAATAAGAGAATTGTGGAAAGAGAATAAAAGTGTTCTGAAACCTAGTGGGTGATTTTATTAGTTCAGAAGTGAGGCGGGATCTACGCAGAAATATCATGTGAGTATTCTGTGAAATTATTTTTCCTATTGAGAGCTACTACAGTGCATACTTTTTTTTTCTTCTTTTTCTAGCTCAGATTTTAGAACATTAAAGTAGCTAGCTAGTTGAGACTTATTAAGCTCGTGGCATCTGACATCAGTTTAGTTAAACAGTACCGTCGATGTCAAAAATTAAGCGAGTGTTTTTGACTGCTGCCTCGTTAGACTAGCCGTTAAGGCACGTGGTTACCAAGACAGAGGTCGTGGGTTCGATTCCCGCTGGGGGCCGCCATACATTTGTGAAAGTAGCCTCGGTCTGGGTGTGTTTTGTTGTTTGTTACGTCCTTGGCTGGTTTCCATAGTAGGTACAGGGTATCCTGGTTTGGGTCAAGTCAAGTGACAGTGTTGTGTGGAAGTTATTATTATAGTTATGCAGACCTGTATTTTTACTGAAATCTGGCTGATTTACTGTTACTATGTTGGAAGAACTAATTGTTTTTTTTTTGTTGTCATATTTACGGAAGGCTCGACTTCGAAGCTGTTAATTTCGTTAGGTTGTTGTTGATTACAAGTAAAGTAAATTGATTAGTCGGGTCTTGAATAAAACAAATTAATAAGCTGGATATTTATTAACCATGCAGATCTTTATTTGTCTCATATTAAAATAAAACAGTAGTTACAGTTGAGAAATTTAAAACCTAAGCAATTTTTTTTGGTGTATACTAAGGTCCATGGTACAAAGTGAAACGATACGTAGATTATAGAAATCACATACAGTATATTTCTCAATATTCACGTAACACTAGGTGATTCGTTAGTCTGCAGAGGTGGACCTGAAAGTTATAGGTTGTTTATTCTTCGGCAGCGTGAAAATGCTTGAGCCAGCAACGCCTCCGATTTCACCACACAAAAAAGGAGCTAGAAAATCAAAATCGAGAAAACGCAAAAGGTCGTCTAGTTGCAGTGAGTCTTCCCGTGATCGTCTTAAGCGGCGAAGACAAACGAAGAAGAGACGACGCAGGTCGCCGTCGAGTTCTTCTAGCTCAAGTTCTTCAAGCACGAATTCTTCGAGCCCAAGTCCTGCGCGGAAAAAGAAAAATAAACGCAGCAAAAACTCGACGATTCTTCACGAACTGGTAGCTGTTCTAGATAAAAAAGATCGTGCACCTCAGAGTCATGGTGCAGTCAATATGATTCCCGAGTTTGACCCTCAAGCTAAAGCTCAAAGCATGAAGGATTGGCTGCAGAAAATTGATGAATCTGCTTCTGTTTATGGGTGGACTGAGAGACAGACCATTTTCTTTGCGCTTCCTCGTCTGACAGGGTTAGCTAAACGCTGGTATGATGGTCTAACGAGCGTCAAGTATTCCTGGCTGCAATGGCAAGAGAAACTGCTGAAGGCTTTTCCATGCGAGGATAACTACGGAGAACTGCTGACAGAAATGCTGGCAAGGAGGACCAGAAGAAACGAAACCCTGGAGGAATATTATTACGATAAAATGCGTCTTATAAACAGATGTGAGATCTCGAAACAAAAAGCAGTAGATTGTCTCACGCACGGGATATTTGATAATAATATCCGGATGAGTGCACAGGGAATGAATTTCACTGAACCTGAAGAAGTTCTAACCTATTTTCGCAAAATTTTCACCAAACGTGAGGAGCAGACCAAGAAAGTTGGCAATTTCAGAGAAAACTCAGCCCAGCATAAAGAACCGCAGCGTGCTCAAGGATCAGACACCAAGAAGTCAGAATCAACGCGATGCTTCAATTGTGGAGATACAGGCCATTTCTGGACAGCGTGCCGAAAGGACTTAATCAAGTGTGGTAAATGCAGGCGAGTGGGTCATACGTCCCAAAAATGCGACAGTCTAGGCACTAACCGCATATCGACAGATTCGAGTGCAACGAAAAAGGTCTTGAAAGTACAATCGAACGCGGAGACTAACAACGAGAAGTACTACAAAGATGTCCTTATTAACGGCGAAAAGTACGTTGGGTTTGTCGACTTTGGCAGCGAATGCACACTAATTAGCGATAAAATTCTGCTCCCTAATGAAACTCAATATGACTACTCCAATCTTCCACTACTCAAAGGATTTGGAAATGGAATGATAAAGCCATGCGCGAAAGTCTGCGTTGTTCTTAAGATAGACAACATACAAGAGGATATAGAAGCTTACATCGTACCCCAAATACTTCTGCCGGTAGGCACAACATTGCTCATTGGTCAAAACCTAACTGAACTTCCGGGAATACGAGTATTTAAGACTGATTCGGAGCTCACACTGTTCAAGACACCTGAAACCACTATCAAAATAACGCTTGCTGAGAACACCGAGATAAGTGGTTCATCAATGGTAACTGTCAACTGTGACACATACTCTGGGCCCCTATATGTGTCATCCGAAGCTTGCATGAAGCCTGGTGCAGAATACATAATATTACCAGGTATCTATACAGTCATTAATGGTCAGTCAACTATTTTCGTCTTATGTTTGGGCCCAAACAAAGTTTCACTGACAAGTGGTCAAATATTAGCAAGGGGCAAACCTATCCCTGACATTTTGCTAAAAGAATATGCGGGCGAGAGTAAAGATAATATGATCAGTCTCAACGTTTGCCGCATTTCGGAGGAGACTACGGAAACTAAGCACGACATTCTTGTTACTGACATAAAAAACAACGCCGAATTAGACACAACAGATATGGATAAACTTTGCGAACTACTCAATGCATTCAGGGACTGTTTCGCATTCTCAAACTCCGAGTTAGGCCTGACAACTTTAGCTGAGATGCACATAAAGCTAAAAGATGAAACCCCTGTTACGTACCGACCATACCGTCTATCCTTCTCTGAAAGAGCTGAAGTTAAAAGGATCATTGGTGACCTCTTGGAGAATCAGATTATTCGCGAGTCCGATTCAGAGTATGCAAGCCCAATTATTGTTGTGCCGAAAAAGAATGGTGAACTGCGTCTCTGTATTGACTATCGGGCATTAAACAAGAAAACATACAAGGATAAATACCCGATGCCTCTGATCGAAGATCAAATCGACAGTCTCAGTGGCCAAGTCTACTTTACTACGTTAGACCTTACATCAGGATACCACCAAATCCCGGTGGCAGAAGATTCCAAGCATCTTACAGCCTTTGTGACTCCTGATGGCCACTTCGAATATAACAGGATGCCGTTTGGGCTATGCAACGCTCCTGCTGTATTCCAACGGCTCATTCACAAGATTTTGAATGCAAAGAAGATTCCTGGCGTCCTTGCTTACATGGACGACATTATAATTTCATCGCAAACTATTGAGGAGGGCATGCAGAAATTGAGAGAGGTTATGGAAGCACTAAAGGAAGCCAACCTTACTCTCAATTTAGGCAAATGTAATTTCTTCAAAACTCAAATAGAGTATTTGGGCTATGAGATTTCAGCTGACGGCATACAGCCAGGGAAAAGAAAGATTGAAGCGGTAGCATCTTTCAAGCGACCAATGAACGCGCACGAAATAAGACAATTTATAGGTCTAGCTAGTTTTTTTCGGCGCTTCGTCCAAGATTTCGCTATTCTGGCTAGGCCGCTAACTAGCCTTACAAAAAACAACGCACGGTGGGATTGGGGACAAGAACAAGAACAGTCATTCCAAAAAATTAAAGAAGTTCTTATCTCACGTCCCATATTGGCTATTTACAATCCGAAGTTTATGACTGAGCTCCACACAGACGCCAGCCAAGTCGGCATTGGTGGAATTTTGCTGCAGCGCCCCGATGCTAATTCCCCTCTCCGCGCCGTGGCATATTTCAGCCGACAAACCACAGCCGAAGAGCAACATTTCCATTCGTACGAATTGGAGACTCTGGCTGTGGTTATGTCGCTTCACCGATTCAGGGTCTACCTCATTGGGGTAGAATTCAAGATTGTGACGGATTGTCATGCTGTTAGGCTGACATGGGCTAAACGTGACCTAGTCCCGAGGATAGCCCGCTGGTGGTTACATGCCCAAGAGTACAATTTTAGCATTGAATACAGAGCTGGTACTCAAATGGGACATGCAGATGCACTCAGTAGAAATCCCTCGGAAACTGAAACGTCGTCACAAGGCCTAGATACACCAATGGCAAACATATTGAGAATTACCACGCCAGGAGACTTGGAGAGCGTCCAACTAACAGATCCCGGGTTGAATCACATAAAGTGCATACTGGATACCAACAGTCCTCAGGCAAAGAATATTCGTAACGAGTATGTACTAAAGGAAGGTAAAATTTATAAAAAAGTGGGCGACATGATAAAATGGGCGGTGCCCCGTGATGCGCGATGGAAAGTGTGCCACATGTCACATGATGAGTGCGGTCACTTTTCGTATGAGAAAACTATGGAAAAAATCAGTCAAACCTACTGGTTTCCTCATATGGCTACTTTTGTCAAAAAATATGTGCGTGCATGCATCCCCTGCGCCTATGCAAAACAGCCGGCTGGACGGAAGGAAGGGTATCTACACCCCATTCCAAAGACGCCCATTCCTTTCTACTGTATTCATATTGACCACCTGGGTCCATTTACCAAAAGCAAGGCTGGCAATACCTACATTCTGGGTATTATTGACGGATTCAGCAAATTTATAATCCTCAGAGCAGTAAAGAATACCAAGAGCAAAACTACTATAACTGTCTTACGGGATACTTTTGGCATCTTTGGTGCTCCGAAGGTGCTAATATCCGATCGAGGTACGAGTTTTACCTCTGCTCAATTTGAAGAGTTTGCTCGAGAACTTGAGATAAAACACGTCAAAAATGCAGTGGCCATGCCTAGAGCAAATGGGCAAATTGAGCGGTATAACCGATCAATTTTGGCCTCTCTCGCTGCATTGACACACGGCGATGACGATAAAAATTGGGACACACACATAAATACAGTACAGTGGAGTCTTAATAATACATTGAATAAAGGCATTGGCCGGACCCCTGCTGAAGTGGTTTTCTGCAAGAAAACAGTGAATGCGTCAGAGTCACATATTCATGACCTGAGTGAAATTGAGCAGGCCAACGACGAGTTAGCCGCTAGTATAAGGAACGAGACGTCTCAAAATATTGAGAAAAGCCAAGATGACATGTCTGTGAGATTTAATAAAAAAAGATGTCCTGCTAAAACATATAAAGAGGGTGATTTAGTTTTGGTCCAGAAACAGCTTAATAATTCAGGTGACAGCAATAAACTTTTACCGCGCTACAGTGGACCTTATAAGGTCACCAAATCTTTGGGTAACGACCGTTACGAAGTGACTAGTATCGAAGGTCATTCTAAACGAAAATACACAAATGTGTATTCTGCAGACAAGATAAAACCGTGGGTCACCTTTAGTGCCCAAGGAAAAGATGGGACTCATACCAGTGAGTCCAGCAGTACTTCTGAAGACGAAGGCACAACCAATGATAATTTAGGTTAGAAATAATTATTATGTATCATTATGCCATGTATCAAAATGTAATATTCATGCCATGTATCAAAATGTAATATTAGTGATTGTTAGCTGAGTCGTAATTAAGTTAAGTCTATTGCCATTTGTACCAATTCTTGTTTGATTTATTGTATACTAATTAATATTTACTATTACAAATTGTATTGATTTCTTATTTGTTTTAATTAAACACTTTAGCATCAATCTGCTACTTTCGTAGTTAGGTAAGCATCGCCTTTAGAAATTATTAAGGATATCTGCATTAAATTTATCTTTGATTTGATTAAAATAAATTAGTAAAAATATTCCATATTATTGATTTTACTGCAGAAGAACCAGTAAAATAACTACATCGAACAGGATAGTTCTGCTTTTGTTTTATGTTCCAGGTCCGCGATCATGGAGTGAGAGTACTGCCATGTCCGGCTCTAGAAATATTAGACCACGAAGTGAGAGTGCTGTCGTTGACTAAAATACTTCATAGCGGGACCAATATGCATTAGTTGCTGTTGGACATATGGCTATATCATGGAGTGGGAGTACTGCCATGGATGGTCACGGAAACGAGACGTTGCAAGTGTGCAGTCGTCGAGCTAAATACCATATCATGGAGTGAGAGTGCTGCCATGGATGGTCGGCACATCAAAGAGGATGAGTGAATGAGGACATTCACACTCTGAATAGAATGGCCGAAAATTGTATCATAGTTAAGATGTCTGAGGACAGACATTGGTCAGTATGGCCGAATGTTAGCGAATTGAATTTTAAAAGTAAATGTTTTTAAGCGAATAGTTTATTTCTATTAGTCAATTCAAATAAAACTAATTTCTATGTCAAATTAAATATTACAGTATTTTTGCATTAATTGATTAATAGTTGATTTATACATTTCTGATTAAGTACAGTTTTTATTTTGAGATCTTGTATTGATTCTTGTAGCAAAATGATTTGACGCTTGGTGCCAGCGTTGGACAAAATTCGAGAGTGGGGCGGCGTCGGTTGGATGGACCGACCGGCCATTACGAATTTGGACTCCGAGCGAGGAGGTTTTGTCAGAGTAGTTTTACAAAGTGTAATAAGAGAATTGTGGAAAGAGAATAAAAGTGTTCTGAAACCTAGTGGGTGATTTTATTATGTGTATTATATTCTTTTTAATGCACTAACCCGTGCCTGCCGTCGCTGCATGTACGTAATACAGAAAGTATTGTAAAGAGGTTCGAAATTTCACTGATGCCGGTGAGTCGCCCATTAGCTCAGTTGGAAGAGCGCTGGCACGGATAGCCAGAGGTCGCGGGTTCAAAACCCAGCATGGGTGGAATTTTTAGCCTCTAAATAGGTATTTATAGATGTGTATGTTAAAAGTTAAATTGTCAAGGCGCAGTTTTTTCACCCGCAAGTGTAATGTTTATATTTAGGTGCTATTAGGTAAAATGCTTTCGATGTAACATCTCCCGGGTGAAATTCGCGCTTCTCCCGGGTACAATGCATCTCGCGAGATGCTTAGGTTTTAGCAACGAATTGGGTAAAGCGGGTTTTTTATGGATTAACTGCCCGTTTCTGAATTGAGACTTCCGCTTAGTAAATATTGAAGTGCCGTTGAGTCATTTTGGGATTTAATATCGTCGCTTAGCAAACATCGCCGCACCAATCGTTGTTCTTTTATCAGCTGGAGGGAGTTGGAAGCTAATATCATCATCATCATATTTTTTTTTATTTATAGCTTAACACTTACTTATGATTATCTACTAAAAATGTGAAAGTTTGTAAAGATGTTTGTATTAAAAATCTATTTAGAGGCTAAAAATTCCACCCTTGCCGGGATTCGAATCCGCGACCTCTGGCTATCCGTGCCAGCGCTCTTCCAACTGAGCTAATGGGTGACTCACCGGCATCAGTGAAATTTTGAACCTCACTACACTATTCTCTGTATTACGCACAGGCAGCGACATCTGGCTGAAGTAGGTTGCATCACTTATGATATTAAACAGCACCGTCAATATATTAAACAGTGTATTTAATTTAGTTAAAATTGCTATTTATTCATTAATATCTTAGCTCAGTTGGATAGAACGCTGGCACGGATAGCCAGAGGTCGCGGGTTTAAATCTCGGCATGGGTGGAATTTTTAGCCTCTAAAATAGGTTTTTAAAGCTTATGCAACATTTGCTAACTTATACATTTTGTTTTAACACATTTTAAACTTTCGCGACTTGAACACATTATTAGAATATTTTCGGGGCTTAATCGCGTAGTACGAGTAATTTATTGCTATTTTACCTCAACGTTTTGATGGCGTTACAATTATCGTCCGACATTGTCAGTGTAGTGTGTCGCAACCCTAACAGTGTTTTGTGATGGCTGATTGAGGGTAGTCTGAATCCTTATCAGCCGAAGATGCGAACGGGCACCAGCCATCTGTCTTCTCGTGACCAGGATTACTGTAACGTCGTCGAAACGTCGAGGTAAAAAAGCAATAAATAACTACGTGATTAAGCCCCGAAAATACTCTAATAATTATATGTTTGGTTTTCGAAACGGCGGAAAACCTTAAATATTATGTTTCTTCAGTGTAGATTGTTAAAGAAACTTTAAACAGCAATCGTTTCTCAATTTATTTGTAAATAAACACAGCCTAAGACTACAAAGAAAAAACACTTCTTACTTCTGTTATGTAAAAGACCTAACTTAGAATTTCAAATTGAGAACACTTTGAAATAATCTCTTTAGTTGTACAGAATAGTGCAAAGCGGAGTGTTTTGAAAACCGTCCATTACTTTAAAACACCACAAGCCGTGAAGAGGGTGCGTCAGGCGGACAGACTATGAATCTAGGGCTTAACATTTCAGACTCGGGATGGCAGTAAACACTCATCCGAAGACGTAAAAACCTAAATCCTATCGCAAAACTAGCGCACGAAATCTGACAAATGTTTTTGTGTGTTGAGGCTGAGGTGACAGCACACCATGTTGAATATTCTCCTATATTCAATCAAACCTTATACTCCGTCTTTCTGAGAAAAGACCTGCGGTCTCCAGTGGATCGTTTATAGACTACATAAAAAAACAATGAAACATGCCTATACTATTTTTATTTTTAATGCACTAACCAGTGCTAAATAGGTTTTTAAAATTGTCCTTAGCACGGGTTAGTGCATTAAAAATAAAAATAGTATAATCATGTGTGTACAGCAATATCATTCCGATGTAAAAACCTAACTGCAAAGTAGGTAGTCGGGGCTGTAAGTGATGCAATCGACTTCAGCCAGATGTCGCTGCCTGTACGTAATACAGAGAATAGTGTAAAGAGGCTCGAAATTTCCCTGATGCCGGTGAGTCGCCCATTAGCTCAGTTCGATAGAGCGCTGGCACGGATAGCCAGAGGTCGCGGGTTCGAATCCCGGCATGGGTGGAATTTTTAGCCTCCTCGGTGGCGCAGCGGTTTGGCACGCTGCTGTAAAACCGAAGGTCTCGCGTTCGATCCCCGTCCGGGTCAAACTAGGAAACGAACTTTTCTAGTTTGTCTCGGGTCTTGGATGTTATTTATTGTATTAAATCTATCGTCGAGTTAGCACCTAAAACACAGTTCATTTAGTTGTACTTAGTTTCTATGAATATTTATTTATTCTCTCTCTCTCTCTGAGAGAAGGCCTGTGCCCTGCAGTGGGACGTTTATAGACTTAATAAAAAAATCAATGAAGCGTGGCTCGACTATGGCTTGAAATTGCCAATCCACGGTGGGCACGCGCGCTAATTAAGCCCATACCCTCTGACAGCAGGCGTTTCCTGCAGTGGGACATTAATAGTTTACATAAAAAAACCAATGCAAAAATTTGCCCGCACTCGTCCACTGCTGGACATAGCCCTCCTCCTAGGCTCACTACTACCTTCTGTCCTCAGTCCATCTTCCGCTGCCACTTAAGCTGGCTTATTTTATAATTCTTAAAAACCTCCTATATTCAATCAAATACGGCTTGAAATTGCCAATCCGCGGTGGGCACGCGTGGCAATTAAGCCCACACTCTCTGAAAGAAGGCCAGTGCCCTTGCAGTGGGACGATTATGTATGCTACATAACAAAATCGATAGGCTACCTTGAAAAAAAATTAAATAAATAAATAAAATCTTTATTCAATAAGCAGCGGTTACAGTTTACACGTCATTGGGGCTCTGTACTAAGTCGAAACCTGTGTTACAGATACCCCGCTCTTCCTTATTATTACATTGTTATGCTTAGTGAGTAAAGTACATTCTAAATTTTGTATAGTATTTAGATTTACATGCATGCAGAATGAATCAAAAACCAAAAATTGTACAAAACATAATTGATCATTTTTTAAAAAAGAAAGAAAAAAAATATCTCTGTATATTTTAGGTATAGAAGTGTGTGTGTGTGTGTGTGTGTGTGTGTGTGTTCGTACGTGCGCGTGTTTGTGTGTGTATGTGTGTGAGCGTGTGTGTAATATATAGTAATATATGTGTGAATAAATAATAAAATTATCACCATTTTTAACAGTCAAAGAGGGCGTAATGTTGTAAGAGTAGAAATTATCTATGCTTTATAATACTGTGATAAGGAGTGCTTCAGTAGATAAAATTTTTCAGTAGCAGTAAAAACCTTAGCGTGTAAAGAGGCCTCTGCCAAGCAGAAGATTATGGAAGAGATAGCAGGAAATACATAAATGATATCTTTTTCCTATTTATTATCTGCTGACTACACTGTTAATCTTTTCTACGTGCATCCGAAGAAAAGATTAACAGTGTTATGATGAAATGGAATGAATTGATTGTGTTAGAACGTGGGTTACATTCAGCAGTTGTAGTTCCTTATATTTAGGTCACTAGGTTCTACTTTTTCAGATTTATACACATTTGTTTAGTTAAAGCTAGTATAAAGGAGTTTAAAAGTAATCCTAAAACCATCATTGTAAATTTATGATGTCAGTTTTTGTAGGAAAACTCTTATGACTTATAGTCTAAGTATGCCTTTACGGAAACAAAACAGTTTTCTGTAAGATGCCTAAAAATAATCTTTTTAAATAAATTTGGAACGTTGGATATCTTTTAAAATAATAATAAACACTGGAACGACTTCAACTGTGGCGTTATTAATAGATTAATTTGTAATTCGTTTTTCGATTTCGTATTTGTAATAAGTATAATTAGTAATTTTATTAAAATTAATGTAATTTATCATGCTGTATGCACATGTGTTGGTTGTGCTCAATATGGATTGAGTTGAGTGTTTTTGTCATTTCATTTTTGTAATTTATGTCCGTAATACTGTTTTGTGTATCTAATAAATAAATAAATAAATAAATAAATTCGTAGTAGGTATAATAAAACAGCAAAACTGGAAAAAACGGATAAGCAGGTAAAAATAGTCAGATCTGTTCGAAGGGTAAAGTAGTAATGATGAAAAATGAGGGAAATCGAATAATGTGTGACGTAATTTAAATATTTGAAAATGATAGATAGAAAAAGAAATAAAAATGGTGTGAAGAGGTTTGCACCGTTACAAACTAAGTGATTAAAGTGACTAAACTGTAATTCAGACATTACTCGACGAACTAAAGAACCAACACTGCCTATATAATTCCTGCGCATTGGTTAGGTAACATTTCGCGAATAAACCTGTGTGAAAAAACGAAGTTTCCTATAATTATGTAACGCGAAAAGGTGGGATGATGATCAGCGAAAAACTGCAGACAGATGCTACATGCGGCAAGTTGAAGCCAGAGCGCTATAGCGCTCATTGGGGGAGGGCTAAGTGCAGCAGATGATTAATATAGCTTGAAGATGACGACGAAGTGACTCAATATCATTGTGTACCACATATCCACTAAAATGCAGTATCCACTATGTGTCATACATACATACATACATACATACATACATACATACATACATACATACATACATACATACATACATACATACATACATACATACATACATACATACATACATACATACATACATACATACATACATACATACATACATACATACATACATACATACATACATACATACATACATACATACATACATACATACTTACATAGTTACATAATCAAAGCGTATAAATAAAAAGTGTACATTCAATTCTATTTTACTGCAAACCTGTTCTCGTACACATTGCGGAGTGCACATTCAGTGCGTGAGCACCTTAAATTTATGAGCTCCACAGAACGAACCCAACCGATATAAAAGAGGCAAAACCTCAGGAGGGTCTTCTTTCAAAGGGAACATTATTTAGTTAGTATTTACAAAGGACACGTCGAGCGTTACGTAATACGGTACACAGGTACACACTTGTAGGTTTGCGGCGTAGCTCAGGGAATTTTATTGCATCGCCTTACTTGACTAAGTGCTTGAGAAACATGCATACATCCTTATCCTTATCAACCCTTGTATGTCCCCACTGCTGGGGCACGGGTCTCTTCCTGCATCGCAGGAAGGTTAGGCCGTACTCCACCACGGGGGCCAAGTCCGGGTTGGTGGAGAATTGTAACACAGTGGCGGGCCTTACTGTCAGAAGTTAATAAGCCGCCCATAAGGCCTCTGACGTGGCTTAACGACTGCCATTATATGACAGCCAGCACCAACGGCTTAACGTGCCTTGCAAAGCACGGAAGCGCTCGGAAAAATGCCACTAGCGGTAGTCACAGGACGCTCACCCAACCCGTACCTGACCGCGCCTGTTGATGCTTAACCAAGTGATTGATTCCAATCACTCGGTTCGCCTAGGCCACGTGCGCTTCGATATGTCATGCATACATATGTCATCATTACTGATTGATTTGAGCGATTGTTGTGTCTTATTTCGCTTGAAGACAAATAAATATATTCTATTCTATTCTACTGTATTGCATCGCATCACTGTATTGCAGTGCCTTTACAGGGTATCATGCACTTACCTACAAATTATACCAATACCATCTGTACCTATAACTATGTACGTGAATAAGCAATAAAGAATATGAATACTATTAATTATGTTATATAGAATCAGGCGTCACTTTGCGGAAATCCATAATTAACTAACCGTGTGGTGCTTGTGGGATTTTTGGCGGAATTCAGCAAAGTAATTTTAACTTTTTAATGCTACTCTTAATTATTATTATTTTATTGCACCATACAATCGTACATGCGGCGAACTTAACGCCATAAGCAAAAGATACACTTATATGTTTGGAATGACTAAGTAAATAAAAATAGTTACAATTTTTTCTCCGTGCTTCGCAAGACACTTAAGCCGTTGGTGCCGGCTGTCATGTAATGCAGTCGTTAAGCCATGTCACAGACTTTATGGGCGGCTTGATAACTCCTGGCAGCAAGGCCCGCCACTGTCTTACAATCCTGCACCAACCCAGACTTGGCCGCCGTGGTGGAGTATAGCCTAACCTACCTGCTATGCAGTAAGAGATCCGTGACCCAGCAGTGCGAACATGCGAGGGTTGATATGAAATCATCAAATATTTTTTTTGCTATGTACATTTGTGAAGTTACATTAGCAATACGCTAGTTTTGAAGGAAAACATCGTAAGGAAACCTCAGTGCTTGAAATTTCCAATCCGCGGTGGGCACACGTGGTAATTAAGAACGTATTTTCTGTCTCTGAGAGAAGGCCTGTGCCTAATATTGTTTGTATGCTACGTAAAAAATCTATCCTGAAAAATGGACGAATTCTTCCCTTGTTTTATTTAACTGTCGTCGTCGTACCGTCGTACGTCGTACAGGCCATACAAGTCCACTGCTGGATAGCCCTCCCCTAATGAGCGCCATAGCGCCCTGTCTTCAGCTTGCTGCATCCAGCATCTGCCTGCAGTTTTTCGCAGATCGTCATCCCACCTATTCGGAGGGCGTCTTACACTGCGTTTGCTCCCCTAATGAGCGCCATAGCGCCCTGTC
The DNA here is from genome assembly GCA_934045075.1 of Yponomeuta sedellus. Classification (NCBI taxonomy): domain Eukaryota; kingdom Metazoa; phylum Arthropoda; class Insecta; order Lepidoptera; family Yponomeutidae; genus Yponomeuta; species Yponomeuta sedellus. Next base: position 23,421,718 of record OW203729.1, on the reverse strand, counting down.
TTCAGCTCGCTGCATCCAGCATCTGCCTGCAGTTTTTCGCAGATCCCACTGTAACGGTGCAAACCTCTTTACACCATTTTTATTTCTTTTTCCATCTATCATTTTCAAATATTTAAATTATGTATGTCACTCATTCTTCGATTTCCCTCATTTTTCACACTACTACTTTACGCTTTGACCAGATCTGACTTTTTACCTGCTTCTCCGTTTATCCGTTTTTATCCAGTTTTCTGTTAATATTACTACAATTCTACAAATAAAACCACACCTAAAGTCGTTCCAGAGTTTATTTACTATTATAAAATTATATACAACGTTCCACTGGCGCCCAACGATAATAACGAAACCCAACGTCACCCCACGGCTTGATACGCTGAGACGACAAAGCCCACCCACCGCGACTACGCTGCGAGTGCGAAGGCAAATACGAGTACGATTACCACGATTATACGTGTGCACAATCGTCGAACTGCTGCTGCTGTTTCATACCCACGACCCACGACCTCATACATCACAGACGCATCCCTTGGAGCTCCCCAGCGTTGCTCAAGGGTTCTGTCGGACTTCTCCGCCGCCCCCAACTTTACCCACAAGCCCTGCAAGATTTTTTTTTTGTTAAGTGTTGTTGAGTGTTTTATAAATAAAATATTAAATTAATTTTAAAGTGCGACTTGACTTCTGGACCACAAGGTAATTCATCATAACTACTCATTGACCATTCTTCACTAACTAGATTCACCCATAGTAACAAATTTTTTCGGCCCTAATAAAAGTCCTATTCTATCTATCTGCACCCCACCTAACCGAAACATACCACAGTTAGTATACACCAACAGTATACAATCAATAACTTCTACACGCATTTATCAGACAGTTACACAACCACAGGCTGCTCACTAGCAGTTCCATAGACCTCGGTAACCTGGAATTTATAATTCCAGGTGGGACTGGTTACTAACTTACGTTGCCTCAGGAGAGTATCCTGGGTAATTACACGTAGACAGCCTAGCTTTACCCTCTAGGTCTTCGAGGCCGACTCGAAGGTAAGGCGAAGCTGCACTCATACAGTCTATTGATAACAATATTATATTATTAAAATTTAAATTATAATTATTTACAAAATCTTTGCAAACCAAATTTCTAGACGTCAGTAATTCTGACACCATTCATTGTCATAAAATTTTTCAAAATTCAAAACAAAACCTCCACAGGTTAAACCTACAAGGAACTCTTTGGCAATAAAATAAAAACTTCACCCTCCTCCCATCCTTACCTCATTACTAAAATAATTCCTAACCTCTTTTTTTATAGTATCCGTACTCTTTTTAAATATTTCACTGTCAACTTGTACAAAACCTACCAACGCCACCTTTTTATAGTTTTATTTTTCTGTATATAATCACCACATTACCTTTTCGGACACATTTGCGTCATACTATTTGTTTATTTATTTATTAACTATACACTTACACCACTATCCTCCTGGACATTTACTAACCATTTTTTTTAGAACATCCAAACATTCAATCAGGTGCGGCGACAACACGTTAAATAAGCCTAGGTCAACTAATTTATTTATCAATCGCGTTATCTAATTAAACGCGTTACGGTGTTTACCCCACCATAGCTCTTGAGAGCACTACTACGACGGATTCTACCCCGTCGGGTACTATGTACCCAATATTATAAATATTGTTAAAATGTAAATAACTTTCATAGAGCGGATTGTGACTCAATAAATAAGCCTTACCACTATCGAATACCAGCGGGTGGTAACTGGCTAAATAAGCCTATTACTAATTTAGGCCAGTTTCTGGATAAATCTAATTAATAAAAATAGATTTTGTCTATACTGAATGAACGTCTTCACCTTCACTTTAGATGAAGACAATGCTAGATGATGCATGCTAGGGATGAATGATAGATGATGAATAGAAGTGGAACTGCCTAATGTAAATATTCATTGTAGATATCACCCCACACCTTCTAAAGTTTTTTTTTCATCGCCCATCTTTTATATTTTATTTTATTTTAATATTTAAGAATAACTAAATTTATTTACTTACCATCCCACATCCCCGACCTTCATCGACCTTACTTTGGATTCTCGACTTTAAATTTTAAATTAAATAATTTTACTTGACAATTTTTTTTTAAAAAAAATTTTTTTTTAAATATATTTTTTTAAATAAATATATTTAAAAAAAATATTTTGTTTTACCGGTTGCCCCCGGGTAGTGTAACGGTGCAAACCTCTTTACACCATTTTTATTTCTTTTTCCATCTATCATTTTCAAATATTTAAATTATGTATGTCACTCATTCTTCGATTTCCCTCATTTTTCACACTACTACTTTACGCTTTGACCAGATCTGACTTTTTACCTGCTTCTCCGTTTATCCGTTTTTATCCAGTTTTCTGTTAATATTACTACAATTCTACAAATAAAACCACACCTAAAGTCGTTCCAGAGTTTATTTACTATTATAAAATTATATACAACGTTCCACCACCTATTCGGAGGGCGTCCTACACTATATTTGCTGAGTCGCGGTCTCCACTCAAGGATACGTTTACTCCAACGGTTGTCGATTCTTCGCGACAACAGTATAACTGTATGTCTTCAAAAATACATTATGTTTGGACTCGATTAATGTCATTCTCATTTCATCCCTCATTTGAGTGGGAAATGTTGGTTAGTTTGAAAAAAAAAAATGTTGAAACAGAAAACCAGACAACAAAAAAATTACATATCCTGTCAAGTTTTATTTCGCGTGTTTGGCCTCCCTTTAATTTTACATTGTATATTGACATTCAGCAAATAGAATGTAATTTTTATACGTTGAAATAAATTAAATGGAAGTGCCTAGTCTCTGCCCACCTTTATAGACAAAGGCATGGGTTTACGTATATAATTATTTTATTTATTTGTTTTTTTTTTATGTTGCCTCTATTGTGTCCCACTGCTGGGCAAAGGCCTCCCTTTTTGTCTTCCACTCCACCCTGTTCATGGCCACCTCCCGCCAGCCCAGCAAAAAGGTTGTGAGGTCGCCCCGCCGCGGAACTCAGTCAGTGACGATTTTTGCCCACCTCTCTGGGCCCATACGGCTTAGATGGCCCGCCCAATTCCACTTCAGCCTAGCGGTTGCAGCTCCAACATCGACAATTTTAAAAACCTATTTAGAGGCTAAAAATTTCACCCATGCCTCTGGATAGCCAGAGGTTGCGGGTTCGAATCCCGGCATGGGTGAAATTTTTAGCCTCTAAATAGGTTTTTAAATTTTTTCCTTAGCACGGGTTAGTGCATTAAAAATAAAAATAGTGTAATCGACAATTTTGATTATTGTTCTTATTATACTGTATTGCACCCGAAACATTAGCGACACAAAACAGCAGGCAACAAGAAAAATACCAAATAACGTTTATTTGTATAGGGACCATCCATAAATGACGTCACACATTAATGGGAAGGGAGGGGGTCGACGAAGTGTGACATTGTGTGACAGGAGGGCGGGAGGGGTCCCAAATTTTGTGACGTCACATTTCCAGATTTGCGTGTCAAAACACGAACTTTGCACTGTTAACGCAATACTCAAAACATTTGCAACTCTTCGTATAAAAGTAATTTCGGAACTGCTGTGTGAATTCAACAATTTCTAAATGTAAAATTGCAAAATATGTGATGTCACACTAGGCAGGGGGGGGTCTCACAAATGTGACCACCTGTGACAAGGACGGGGGAAGGGTCAAAAAATGATGAAATTCGCGTGTCGTTATTTATGGGTGGCCCCATAGTTGACTCGCCAAAACATACTAGTACCTGTAATATGCAAGGTAGGTACAGATTGATCTCGCCCGCTTAGACACATGAGCTTTGTATATGATTTCCTTGCCGTTTAGCCTGTGCGTGTGATAAATGGCACTTTTATTTATCACATGTACGGTACCTGCGAAAAAAATTGCCCCTCCCCTTTCTTTCACAGTCGGGCTAAGAGGTGCTTAATTTTATTTCAACCGGCAGGCGCTCGCGGAGTGTCGTTTTGTGCGATTTAATCCATTCCTTCCTACATTTCGCCCGTGGGGCTTTGATAAATTTGCTCTTAGGATGTGTGCACGGCAGAGGTTTTGTATTTGCAAGGGGGTTTGTTTCAGCGAATGCTCATTTCCTTGAAATGAGCCGTTTCTAGCACAAGTTCGCAAAGAAATTCATAGATGGCTCTTACAGGCGTGGCCATAGAAGAAGTTGAATACGGCTGTCAAAATTAACCTCTGCTAAGCAAAATGTGACAGCCGTGTTCCTCTTGTTGTATGTGGACGCGTATAAGAGCCATTTATGAAGTGAATGATTAAATGAATGAAAATAAATTCGTTATTGCACTAAAACAAATTTGTACAATGGCGAGCTTAATACTAGATAGTGCTTTGTGAACTTGTGCTGAAAACGGCTATTGAAGTTCAAAATATTCATTCAAATACCACAACACATAAAAAAGGTTAGAAATATAATAGTTGCTAGCAGGTATCGCTCAGTGAATTTGTATTTCTTTGAAATTTAAAAACATTTCTTCAAATACCGCAACATACATAAAATATTAGGAATAAAAACATGGAAAGTCAAAGAACATGCTCATGGTAAGAAATAACAATAATTAAATAAATAATAACGAATAATTAATTAAATAAATTTCGATGCAGACGATTATGCAAAATTGAAAAAATTTAAAACGTTTCGTTTATGTTTCTATGATTTATAAGCAGAAACTGTTTCAGGAATTTAATTTATTTCTCAAACATTTTTTAACAGTTAGGTACGTTTATTATTGTGGTCACGTCCTCCAATACGTCCAAACGTTACTCAGTATTACAAAAAAACCCGATGGGAAAAACAACGTGCCAAAAGGTTGATATTTTAAAATTAGAACGCCAATAGGGAAAGCGGAGAGCGAAAGTAGTATTAGAACTAGCTTACAATCAATTCACCTGTTAAATAACTGGAAATAAGAATTCATTACATCGTAATGTTTTGCAAGAGCGCTATAAACCAATACGTCCTCCAATACGTCCACACTTTACTCGGTGTTGCAATAAACCCGAAAATCCAGGAATTTTGTCGGGAAATCTATTTTCGTGAAGGAGAGGGTGGGGTCTGAAAACTCTACTTCCATAAGGCTGTATACGCTCTGCCTATTTTTTCGGTCTAGAAACCCTCTTCTTCTTAGCGCGTTGATGGCAAGCCATCGTGGTGAAAGGATTTGCGAATCAGCGTAGAGGACTCGTTGATGCTCATTCTTTTTCTTTTCAGGCTATATTGACAGCCTCGGTGGCGCAGCGGTTTGGCACGCTGACTGTAAAACCGAAGATCTCGGGTTCGATCCCGGCCGGCTCTTCAAACAAGGAAACGAACTTTTCTAGTTTGTCTCGGGTCTTGGAAGTTATCTATGTATTTATTGTATTTAATCTATTGTCGATTTAGCGCCTATAACACAAGTAATTTAGTTGTATTTAGTATAGGGCTAACGAGATCTGTGTAATGATTCCATGAATATTTATTTTTTTATAATAGTCCTGCTGGACATAGCCCTCCCCTAATGAGCGCCATAGCGTCCTGTCTTCAGCTTGCTTCAGATGCTCATTGTTGCTTCATAAAACTACAATTTGTAGTTACTTCTGATGTACTACGTAAGATTAACGAACAGTTCGTTAATCGTCTTTTTACATAGAATTGTCATAGTGACGCATGAATTAGAGCTCTCTAAAACAGGGCCCAGTGTGCGCACCGCCTAAGCCCCGCATCTATACATCAGTGTTATTACATCTGCGCCGGTCTGGAAATGGACTGGCAAGCCCGTTTATTGCCGCCCTTGAAGCCAGCGCCTCATTCGTGTGAGTTATGTGGCGAGTGCCGAGGAGGCCTAAAGTGCTTTGCCACTGAAAAACATCGTTTGCATATGGTGCGGAAATAGGTCCTGGCTTAGAATGATTCGGACGGCCTCGGAGGCGCAGCGGTTTGGTACGCTGACTGTAAAACCGATCTCGGGTTCGATCCCCGGCCCGGTCAAACTAAGAAACGAATTTTTCTAGTTTGTCGCGGGTCTTGGATGCACCTGTAAGTCGCCGTCATCGGACTCGATGAGGAGGACATCATCATGGGACTAACGAGATCTGTGTAATATGTCCATGAATCGTCGTCGTCGTCAGGCTATACTAGTCCACTGCATAGCCCTCCCCTAAAGAGAGCCACGTTGTCCTATCATAGGGGGTAATGCCCATAATCCCCACGCTGGGCATGCGGGTTGGGGATCGCAGTTCAGTGGAATTGTACTCCAGGGGGCGCTGCTGCGCACCCCCTGGTTTGTGACCATGTCCATGAATATTTATTATTATTATTCTAAACTAGCTGACCCAGCGAACTTCGTACCGCCTAACAGTCGATTCTTTATTTATTTTTTATTTTTCTGTCCGTAAGAGAACCATCCTCGTACTTCAAAGAAAATTCTAAAAAAAGAATTAGCGAAATTGGGTTCAGTTGCTCTCGAGATTGCGCTTACCAACATATTCACCGATTCATTTCTATATTAAAGATTAACATACCATACGGAGTGTGTCGCCTCTGTGTGAATCAATATATAATGTCTAGTTGGTCTAGCCGTTAAGGCACTTAGTTACCAAAACAGAGGTCGTTCGATTCCCACTAGGAACGTCGGTGCGTTTGTACAAGTGGCCTCAGTCTAGTTTTGTTTTCATGTTTGTGATGTCTTTGCATGGTTACCACAGTTCAGGGTATCCTAGTTTGGGACCAGGACACGTGATTGTGTTATTATAAATGTACGCGAATTATATTATCTTGGTTAAGATCGACTCAGTCACCTATAATTTTGACTTTTAATATATATCCTATCTTTGTATCTTTAAATCATCTAGTTCGTCGTCGTCTTCGTCGTCAGGCTATACTAGTCCACTGCTGGTGATAGCCCTCCTCTAAAGAGCGCCACGTTGTGCTATCATAGGGGTTAATGCCCATAATCCCAACGCTGGGCATGCGGGTTGGGGATCGCAGTTCGGTGGAACTGTACTGCAGGGGGCGCTGCTGCCCATCCCCCGGTTTGTGTCCCTTAGTCGCCTTTTACGACACACGCGGGAAGAATTGGGCTGGTGCTATTCTCTAGGCCGACACCACACAGCAGCATGGTAGCAATACTGCTCTCTAACCTTGAACGTTGATAATTATAATGTTACTATGTCACTGGATTGTAGGCCGGCCATATCACGCGAACCGACAACCGTTGGAGTAAACGTGTTCTTGAGTGGAGACCGTGACTCGGCAAACGTAGTGTAGGACACCCTCCGACCAGGTGGAATGACGATCTGCGACAAACTGCCGGCAGATACTGGATGCAGCAAGCTGAAGACAGGGCGCTATGATGCTCATTAGGGGAGGGCTATGTCCAGCAGTGGACTAGTACAGCTTGACCATGACGACGACCCGAAACCAAAGCTCAAACAATCAGCGAGGTGAAGTGGCAGTAGACTGGCCATATCTCGCGAAGAAGCAAAGACAACCGTTGAAGTAAACGTATTCTTGAGTGGAGACAGCGACTCGGCAAACGTAGTATCCTCTGACCAGATGGGATGACGATCTGCGACAAACTGCCGGCAGATGCTGGATGCAGCAAGCTGAAGACAGGACGCTATGATGCTCATTAGGGGAGGGCTATGTCCAGCAGTGGACTAATATAGCCTGACGACATGTCACTGGACTTACAAAATAAAAGCATTAAAATGTGAAAATTACTTTTGCTAAGTTCAGCCGAAAATCCCACAAATAGCGTATTTTCTCACACAAGTATTGGTGTCGGTTGTGGCGTGTTCGTGTCTTGCTTCTGCTTGAAAAAGTTTGCATTAACTAACCGCATGGTGCTTGTGGGATTTTCGGCGGAATTAAGCAAAGTAATTTTCACGTTTTAATGCTATTATGGATTACCGCAAAGTAACGCCAGATTCCATACAAAATAAAAGAAAAAAAAGCTTTAATAGTCAACAACGCAAAGCGAAACGAGGCGAGCCTGCAAAAATCTGCGCCGAAAGGGACAATGCAAATGAAACAGAACAAGTGTCTCTCAGAGGCATCTCCACGCACAATATCGTGGGGTTTTCAGTTGACACAGGCTTCGCGGGGTCACTCGAGTGCCCGTTATCCCGGCAAATGATAAGGCAAACAGTGCGTGGCGATGCTTTTACACGGGCTTAGAGCCTGCCGGATTTGTTTAGCGTCCCCCTCTCCAATCCATTACGTTTTGTACCTTCAGGGACGGGGCAATGTACCGAGTACAATGAGAGTATTTTTCATTAAAAATTCATGCGCATATTGAATATTGTCGATTTTTTGAAAAGAGAAAATATTAAATAAACGCGGTCATTTTGCCTCATATCAGTCTGCATTATAGTATTAAAATAGGACAGAAGAGGAGAAATAGGTAAAAGAGACTGAAAACACAGAGAATCACGAGAGTTTTATCACGGATGTATATAGACATTTTGTCACACTCTTTGTAGACTGCGCTTGCTCTGAATCTGTGCATAAGGCTGGGCGCATGCTGAGATGCAGGCGACGCAGCACAGCGCAGCGCAGGGCAGCGCAGATTTTGTAAAGCATGGGACGTAATTGAGCTACGGTCACTGCGGCCCAGGCACGTGCGACGCAGACGTGTGTCTGACCAGCTCTGCGTCTCGTTGTAATGCCGGCACAGATTTCTGCGCAGCATTGCCATATGTACGGATTCAAAAGCTGGCAACATTAGCTCGTGTCAGTCATTTAACTTTGTGCTAGCCATACCGGGAGGGGAATTACCTTTTGATAGGTATTTTTGGGAGATATCATGATATTTAGCAGTTTGCCGATATAGAAAACTTGTTGAATGGGAGAAGAGAGAGAAAGATAAAAAGAAAAGATTCGTACAAAACGAATGAATGACACTTGTTCGACAACACAGTATTGTTTTGTTATATGTTAAATTATGCTTTTTCTACGCTTTGACAAACTGTAAAGCAGCAACAACTCGTCCATTTCACAATCAGACTCTGAACTCATGTTTTCGTCAAACGTCTATCTCTTGCATGAGCTACGAAGCCGCTAGCTGCGTCGCATGCGGTGGGGGCCTATTTCTGCCTCAACTGCCTTGCCCTGTACTGAACTGCGCTGTGCTGCGTCGCCTGCCTCTCAGCATGCGCCTAGCCTGATTTGCGGATATCGTGTAACAAGGACGCGACCTTCAGCGATTGTTTGTCGATCAAATGCCCGCACAAGATGATACAGGGATTCACCCCTTTGTTGGGATTGGGTTCTGTTTACTTTGGCTGACGACGGCTCTGCACTTTGGACAGATTTCCGCTCAACTGGGCTCAGCTTGACACTTACAGAATGTTTATTGAATGTGCTCTCGTTTTTGCCTAGTTTATTAATAGCCTAAATTATGATGACGACTAGGTGCAAAACTACTATTTCTACGAAAGTATTTTTTAATAACTCGCGATTCTCATGCATATAATTTAGTTATAAATTGCGACTATATTTATTACGTAAAATGTGGGAGCATTGGGAATTGAGGTACTTACGGTATCAAGTAAAGATCAAATGCGTGGTCTCTACTGCTGTCTAAATTTTGAGTTTCAAAAGAATTTGTGAACAAAAAAGCAGAGAATTGAGCGAAATTCAACAGAATATTATTTGATGTTCCTAATATAAGTTGATTCGATGTTATATCATTGTCGTATCCTTGTATGTTCCCACTACTGGGACACGGGTCTCTTGTTCCATGGCAGGATGGTTAGACCATGCTCAACCACGGGGTCCAAGTCCGGGTTGGTAGAGGACTGTAACACAGTGGCGGGCCTTCCTTTCAGAAGTTATCAAGCCGCGCATAAGGCCTCTGACATGGCCTAAGTTGATATTCACCATTAAATAATATATAATGCAGGGACAAAGAGAGGAGTATAGGCTTGATTATCACACGTGCCCAGCGTGAATAGCGGTGGTAGCGAAGCGATAGATAGATTCAAATCCTACCACGTACAGTGTGTTAGCTTTTAGAATATACCTCGGCTACTATCGGATAGAATCGGATATATTCGTGCAATAAAAATATCGGAACTAAAATGACACATAACTTTACATAACTTTTCAAAATAGTAAAGAAAAGTTAATAAAGTTAATACACAGAGCAGGAAGTAGTATTACACTCGTGTGTTTTCGGTGAAAACTGAAGCCTACTCTAGAGTCAGTATATTCTAAAGGCTAACAGACTGTACCAATGAGTTTGTCTTCCAATTTAGTTTATTTTTTAGTTTATTTTATGTAAGGTGAATAAACAGATACAAGTACAGGTAAAAAAAACCGATGTAAATAGACATAAAGTAGGTACTCCATCCTTAAACCTTCGCACTGAGAAGTAATATAATATTAATAATAAAAAAGTGACACTAAAACAATAGATAGATACTGTAAATTAGTATTATTTAGCAAAAGGTTCCTCTACAACTTAGTTTGAACTTTAGTGAGCTTACAAATTCGTTTTAAATTATCTAGTGGCAGTGGATTTATAGTAGCAACACTACTCGCTAACTGTGGAAGAAATTCGCGTATTTATGCCCCTACATTTTTTTGCCTTTTATTCTGTAACTATCATTAAGATTGCCACAAACTAGACAGTAAAGAACAAGATAATCTGCCAAACAGTACTAACATTACTAGCTTAAACTATTGTAGTAAAAAAAGTGCTTTTTATCTACCTTTTTTTGGTTAGACTGTTTTTAATCTAGCTGCAATTTTACCAAGAGTCTGTAAATTAGTTTCAGCATGCATGTAAAGTATAAGACCTTCGCGGCGGGGTCATAAACTATAACATTAATACGATACTTATTTACGACCCCAATTTCCCTAATTTAAACACCTAATTTTCAGCTTAAGCGCCTTGCCCACTAGAGGTGAAATATAGTGGATATTCCGATATTTATGCGTGACTCCCGATGCAATTTAATAATCTCGCGCCTCGGGCGACTGAGGGCGGGGGTAAAGTGAATAATCTGTACCAGAAGCCTTACTGTTGACCGGTAAAAACTCTAGCAGAAGTTTTCATCATTGTTTTCAAGAGTTACACTCTTGTGGATGAAGCATCTTCTAAGGGCTTCGGTCATGCTAGTTCCTTCAATACCTGGTAGTTATGACATCAGCCTTCTGTTATCTAAACCTCACATAAGAAAGAAAATTATGGGAAAGCTACTGAGAAGCTATATTGAGATAGATAGAGAACCCTCTATTGCACAAGCAGAAGAAAAATAATTCTTCTTCTTCAATTGTCGTATTCTTTTAAAAGTTGGCTACCAATTTGGAATAGCATAAACTTTACTGGGCGAATTTTTTATCACGTAATTGAAATTTAGCATATGAATAGACTATTTTCCGACTCAAAGTGCCGAAAGGCTTTGTGCTGTTATATTGAAGCTATATGACAGTTCCCGCTTAAAAAGTATTATCGAATGTGGTTATTTTATTTATCTTATTATAATAGGAAAACTAACAGCTATGAACAAAACACATTGCGATTGAAATAATGACTTAAAGCCATTACAATTTTTCACTTATAGAAATACTTTAGGAAAAAAAAGAAAAATAAAATTCTTCGCCCACTGCAAATCAATACAAATACAGCGCTCTTTCCAACTGACCTAATAGGTGACTCACCGGAATCAGTGAAATTTCGAACCTCTTTACACTATTCTCTGTATTACGTACAGGCAGCGACATCTGGCTGAAGTGAATAGCAATTTACGCCCATAGCTCAGTTGGAAAGAGCGCTGGCACGGATAGCCAGAGGTCGCGGGTTCGAATCCCGGCATGGGTGGAATTTTTAGCCTCTAAATAGGTTTTTAAAGTACTAGTAAGTTATAATCGCGATGTAAGTACAGTTTTTTTTTCACCCCAAAGAACAACATACAGATTAACGACCGTATTTATAAATACACAATTCCTCTGTAGTCTTTATATTTTACAGGGAATAGGCATCACAGAAGTTGCCTAGTCAAACCAAGTGATTGGAATCAATCACTTGCGTTAAGTAACAACAGGCGCGATCAGGTGCGGGATGGGCGACCGTCCCGTGACTACCGCTAGTGGCATTTTTTCCGAGCGCTTCCGTGCTTCGCAAGGCATGTTAAGCCGTTGGTGCCGGCTGTCATGTAATGGCAGTCGTTAAGTCATGTCAGAGGCCTTATGGGCGGCTTGATAACTTCTGACAGTAAGACCCGCCACTGTCTTACAATCCTCCAGCAACCCGGACTTGGCACCCGTGGTGGAGTATGGCCTAACCTTCTTGCGATGCAGGAAGAGACCCGAGCCCCAGCAGTGGGGACATACAAGGGTTGATATCGAGGCATCATAGATTAAATAAACAGACTCTAAGGAAATCTTTAAGCGGCTCGATAAACCGTTACTGTAAGCCGTTATAGTAATGGTAGTCGTTAAGCCATGTCAGATGGCTTAACTTACGGGTGGCTTGATAACTTCTGACAGTAAGGTCCGCCACTGTCTTACAATCCTCCACTAACCCGGACTTGGCACCCGTGGTGGAATATGGCCTAACCTTCCTGCAATACAGGAACCCGTGACCCAGCTGTGGGGATATAAAAAGGGTTGATATCATGTTAATCTTGTTCTCCAAAATGGTTTAGATTTTGAAATGAACACCTAGTTTGAATTGTAACGTTCATTAAGCCGCAGTTTCTGCGCTACTTTTAATAAAACCTTTTCATTTAATTTTACTTTATTTCAATTCACTTTGTTTCGTTTCGATTTGCTTCGTTTTGTTTCAATTCATTTCTGTGTACAGAAAACGTTGAAACCTCTGTTAGATTTTGTGCTATGTTCGTACCCGAACTTAAATTACGATGGGCGAAATATTGATTTACGTTCATAGGCCGTTTGGTAGAGAGAGTTCGAATATGATTGGAATTATTGCGGAATTTTACATGGATAGCGAAGTGCGGTGGTATTGAAAATGTAAAAATTGAGACTACTTGTCACAAAGTTCCTTTCTAACACAACGTATACTCACGCCTGTATCCCAGAGGGGTAGGCAGTGCCACTTGCTGAGATCCTGGCAGTCCCTAGTGGCCTACCCCTGTGGAATACAGGCGTGAGGTTATGTTATGGTTGTTTCAATTTCGGACGATTTTATTTCATGATAATGAGACGCTTTCAGCACAAATTCGCAAAGCGATTCTTAGATGCCGCTTACTAGCGTGGCCATAGAAGAATTGGAATGCGGCTGTCAAAATTAATCTGTCCTAAGCAAAATTTTACAGACGTGTCCCTGTTCTTTTGTGTGCGCACCTATAAGCGCCATCTATGTAGTAATACATAATATGTAACGTAATACAGAGAGTATTGTAAAGAAGTTCGAAATTTCACTGATGCCGGTGAGTCACCCATTAGCTCAGTTGAAAGAGCGCTGGCACGGATAGCTAGAGGTCGCGGTTTCGAATCCCGGCATGGGTGGAATTTTAAGCCTCTAAATAGGTTTTTAAAATTGTCCTTAGCACGGGTAGTGCATTAAAAAGAATATAATCATCTATATAGTGCTTTGTGGTGTCGGCCTAGAGAATAGCACCAACCCAATTCTTCCCGCGGGTGTCGTAAAAGGCGACTAAGGGACACAAACCGGGGGGTGGGCAGCAGCGCCCCCTGCAGTACAATTCCACCAAACTGCGATCCCCAACCCACATGCCCAGGGTGGGGATTATGGGCACTACCCCCAATTGATGGCACTACCTTGCGCTATGGCGCTCATTAGGGGAGGGCTATGTCCAGCAGTGGACTAATATAGCCTGAAGAGGAAGAGGATAGTGCTTTATGAATTTGTGCTGAAAACGGAATATTACGTTGAAACACGTTTGTTTGCACTTTCGAACATGTGCCTTATCTCAGAGAGAGAGAGAGAGATAGAGAGAGACAGAGAGAGAGAGAGAGAGAATGGGCTTAATCACAATGCGTGTCCACTACGAATTAGCAATTTCAAGCGCTGAGGTATGTGAACACCTCAGACAACACGAGTTTCCTCACGATGTTTTCCTCTAAAGTTATCGAATGATATTGCTGCTATAAGTTCTTAAATATACTAAAATAACAAAAAAACAAAATCTATGTTACATGGGGTGTACGAACCAAAGACAGTCCAAATGAGAAACCGACGTTTTAACGCTTTTTTCTACGGCTGCCTATTTTTCAATTTAATTTTTTTTGAAGCTGATTCTGTTTCCATCATCATAATCAACCCATTACGTCCCTACCGAGTGGCACTGGACTCTTCCCTGCGGAAAGTATAGGCATGCTGTACCACGAGGGCAAAGTCCGGAATGGCGGAGGCTTGCAAGACTAGTGGCTGGTCTTACTATCAGAAGTTTTCAAGCGGCCCTAAGGCCTCTGACTTGGCCTAACGACTGCCATCTATCGACGGCAGCCGGCACCAACTGCTTATCGTACCTTGCAAAACACGGAGCCCTCGGAAAAAGTTAGTCTTACACGGTCGCCCATCCATGCACTGAACGCGCCCTACGTTTTTTAACCTTCGTGATCGTTTAAGATCAGCGGGGCTACGAGTACCAGGGCCGGATCTACCTAAGGGCTGCTTGGGCTGCAGCCCAGGGCCCCGAGGTTGCATTTCAATTTAAAAAATGGTTGTCTCTAAAGTTGGTTTACGGACTATATCGTATTTTACGTGATAACGTCAGAAGAAAACATTGATGAAAAATTGCATACTTTTATGAATTGACTTAAGGGGGGAAATACGCGTAAAAGGATGTTTTCATGCTGATTTTCATGAGTTTTTTTAAGGTATAAAAAATGAATATTATTTATTGAAACATAAACAAAAAAAATAGTACGTACACACACACACACACATAGAGACATTTTTGGGAAATGTTAAGTATTTTCAGCCCAGGGCCCCACAAATTCAAGATCTGCCCCTGGGGGCTACGAGAAATTCGTGTTGTTTACAAGTTACCTACATTTACGAACCTACTAAAATGTAAAGGTTGACCTGTTGTCGGATGCACACGGAATGTCTGTCAATTCGTATTTACGGGTCAACATGAAGAGGGTCAGATAATGGTGCCCACGGGAAAATTAGGCCCCGCATTTCAGATGACAATATTTCCGGCGAACTAGTCCTATGTTAATTCTTTAAGATTATATCTTGGATAACAGTTTAATTAGTACAGGAAACGGACTTATTGAATAAATAAATAAAAATTAATTAAAAAGTAAACATAAAACCAAACCACCATTTACATACAAGCACATATATTGCTTCTGCCCCCACACTAGGATACCCTGTGTCGTGGGAATCAGAAACAACGACGTCACAAACATGTAAACATCCAAGACCTGGGTTTTTTTTTTGTCCCCAGCCGGGATTCGAACCCGGAACCTCTTGCATGGTAGGCAGATGCGCTACCGCTACGCCACAGAGGTCGTCCGCTACGCCAAAGAGGTCGACATCAACATGAGACATGAGTGTGTACTTAACAAAATGTACGTTTTAGTTGACACTTTTGAAAGTTACGTTAGTTAAGAAAGTTAGTTAACTGTTTTTCAACTTCCCTCGAGAATTTTTGCTTTGAATTGGGCTTAATATTTAGCATTATAGGAGTACAAACAATTCTTGTTCAAATTAAAAACTAATATATTAAAATATTATAAAAATATATATATTCTTTATCACGATTTTATCTGGCTGTATTTACCAGTTTACTTTGTAAATGCGAGTTAGAGCGAGGCTTTGGTCAACGAATAGGTAGAGTTATTCGTTAAAGTAAATTTAAAACATTTCTTGCATTCCACATGTAGTACAACTGTGAGGCTGGGCGCATGCTGAGACGCAGGCGACGCAGCACAGCCCAGCACAGTTCAGTACAGGGCAGGGCAGTTGAGGCAGACATAGCCCCCACCGCATGTTGCGACACAACTATTCGCTCCATTCCTTGGCAATTCTCACCCATAATAACTCTTTCAATGTCATTTTTGAATAGACTGGATGATTTGTATCATACAAACAAGGTTCACAGCGAACTAATTCAATGAAATGTTCTGTCATTGCAACAAAATTGATAGTAAACACGCCTCGACGTGCACGCGTCGCGCAGAAATCTGTGCCGGCACTACAACGAGAAGTAGAGCAGGGCAGACACATGTCTGCGTCGCACGTGCCTGCGCCGCAGCGTACGTAGCTCAATGACGTTCCGTGTTTTACAAAAACTGCGCTGCGCTGTGCTGCGTCGCCTGCGTCTCAGCATGCGCCCAGCCTGAACAAGAAGCATGCTTGTCATTACATACATACATACATACATACATACATACATACGTACGTACGTACGTACGTACGTACGTACGTACGTACATACATACATACATACATACATACATACATACATACATACATACATACATACATACATACATACATACATACATACATACATACATACATACATACATACATACATACATACATACATACATACATACATACATACATACATACATACATACATACATACATACATACATACATACATACATACATACATACATACATACATACATACATACATACATACATACATACATACATACATACATACATAACCTTGCGCCTGTATCCCAGAGGGGTAGGCAGAGACCAGGGACTGCCACTTGCCACGATCCTGACAGATCACCTTCGCTTCATCAACGTTCATAAGTCGTTGCATGCACGCACGCCGGTTCCGGGTATACTTTTTATCTTTCCCTTTGCTAATACATCCCCTATTTGGTTGATGTAAGTCCGTCCGGGACGTCCCTTACCAGCCCTGCTTGTCATTAAAGCTTAAACTTGACATAAATTGAAAGAAGTTGTAAATTTATAATAGCAATACTACTCTTTAAAGGCGAAGGAAAACATCGTGAAGAAAGCTGAGTGTCTGAGGGTTCAAATACCTCAGCGCTTGAAATTGCCAATCCGCGGTGGGCACGCCTGGTGATACGCTCTCTCTCTCTCTCCTCTCTCTCTCTCCTCTCTCTCTAAGAGAAAGATATTTATTTCACTTTTTGCAGCCGCATTCCATTTAGATGTAGGAACCATTTAACAATTGACTTAATAGTTACGGAAACTTTAAGGTTAAACTGTTGTCTGACCTCGATTCGCAACTGAACTCGCCGTTGGACTGAACCGAGTATACCGTAGTTTACAGTGGCCTGAGAAGTTGTGTGTTAGCTACTGTTTATAGTTTCGGTCAGAGTAGCTTTAGTCAACATTTAAATCGTTTGCATATGATCAAACAACATGTTCTACTTTATGACCTCGTCTACGAACGTTGCAGTAATTCTATTTATCAAATCAAGACGAAGAAGAAAAAGAAAAACACATTTATTACAGCCACAGTACACACGCCACAATAATAAAACAAACTTAAAACACGTTACTAAACAACATAAAAAAAAGAAAAGAACACTAAAGGCAACGTATTCGCATCGAAGACTCCCTCTCTGGTTGGTGTAAAATATCTGCCGGTGTCCCACAAAGTGGCATGTTGTCCCCGCTTCTCTTTGCCATTTTCATAAACAGTATATCTCATCAGCTTTCTTCTTCCTACCACCTACTTATGCAGATGATCTTCAGATTTACTCGCAAGCTACTATCAATAAACTTGATACAGCAATTAATACAACAAATGATGAACTTGTGCGCATCTCTAATTGGAGTAGGTCTTATGGGCTCAAAGTCAACCCAACTAAAACGCAGGTTATTATAATAGGAAGTCCTAGATTAGTCCAAAGGGTTGACCAGCAGTCGCTGCCACAAGTGATTTTTGATGGAATAACCATACCATTTAGCAATACAGTGAAAAATTTAGGCGTCATAATTGACTCTAAGTTATCATGGGCGCCCCAGCTGGAGATGGTCAGCCGGAAGATGTTTGCTTCGGCAGGCGCTCTACGAAGACTCCATAACTTTCTTCCCACTGCTGCTAAGGTTGCGTTAGCACAATCACTCCTGCTACCAATTCTCGACTACGCCGATACCTGTTATCTTGACCTCACCGAGGAGCAATTAAACAGGCTTGAGCGCCTTCAAAATTTCTGTATAAGGTTTATATTTGGTTTACGCAAATATGACCACGTCTCCGTATTTCGCGCACAGCTCAAGTGGCTCCCGATTCGCCTCCGCCGGAATGCTCACATACTGTTTCTTCTCTACTCTATCCTGTTCAATCCAGCTACCCCATCCTACCTCAAAGAGCGATTTGAATTTCTTCACTCCTCTCATAGCCTAACTCTTCGCTCATCCCAAACTCTACTCCTTAAAATCCCATGCCACCGCACCAATTTCTACGACTCCTCTTTCTCTGTGCAATCTGCTCGACTGTGGAATGCTTTGCCAGAAGAAGTGCGAAAAGCAAAGTCCCTTCCTATCTTCAAAGGACTGGTAAAGTCTCACTATCTCGCTGAAGACGTGTAATGTTATTATGATTATCTACATAGTAATCATAGTAAGTTTTCGTTGTTGTTTGATTTCATATAAAATGTATGTATTATTATATTATAACTATATAATTATGTATGTTTGTATAATTTATACATTAATAATATTCTGCCTAGTTTATGTATTTTATTAAATATATATGAATATTAGTTGTAAGTCAGTTTATGTACATATTCTTCCTGTATACTTCATGTACACCTACCTACCTACTCTCTTCATCTTTCAGTTCTATCCATCCCAAGGTTGTCTGGAAGAGATCGCTTTTAGCGATAAGACCGCCAATTGTATACGGCAATAGCTTACATGTGTAAGCTTTTTATGTATTTTGTTTTCTGGTGTGTACAACAAAGAGTTCTAATATAATCTAATCTAAAGGTCACGGCGTGTCATTATTATAACATTAATAACATTTACATACAGGTACATACATTGCTTCTGGCCCCACACTAGGATACCCTGTGTCGTGGGAACCGGAAACAACGACATCACAAACATGTAAACATCCAAGACCTGGGGTTTTTTTTTTGCCTCCAGCTGGGATTCGAACCCGGGACCTCTTGCATGGTAGGCAGATGCGCTACCACTACGCCACAGAGGTTGTCTATAAACGGCAACTGACTCAGATACTGATGGGCAAGCATTCAGCGCTGATTTTCAGTCAGTGCCAGGCGCTCCGCGAGCGTTACATACTGCGGTGTGGTTCAAGCATGGGACAAGCATGGGACTACCATACTGAATAGAATACTTACATGCAATATAGAGTAGTAGTTATATCAAAGGAAGTTATTGAAAATTACACAGAAACTTTGACTTAATAAATAGGTGGCATTTCAAAATCTAGATCATCTAGACAGTTCAAACATTAAAATTTAAATATAGACGAATATTACTAACATTAGATTTTGCTTTGTTTTTTTATTTCTCAACCGAATGTTAAGTGTATTTAAAGTATGAAAAAGTAAATTGAATAGTGAATTAGAATGTTGTGGCGTTAGGTGCCACGGCCACTCGGCTAGCTAGGGGTTTCAGTGGGTTTGTCTTGTTGAAAGAGTTTGTGTGCAGAGGAAAAAGCTTTATTGTCACGAACACGTTACACATAAGAGTTTACTGACACGGATTAGATAAGATAAAGGCACTAAACTATTTACATAAAACAAGCGCGCAGTTTGCGCGTGAGTTGCACGTACCGATCACTCACAGACTAAACTGAGGGGTGAGAGGAGTAGCGACGCGGAGGTTTACCCCGTGTCACCCTTAGAGGGCGCTTGTCGTTAGTGTTGCCCGCTATAATGTCTATTAATATAGATTTTAAACAACTGTTTTACTAATACTATTGGAGCTGAGTTGTCTGAAAATAAATAAACAAACAAACAAACAAACAAACAAACAAACAAACAAATAAACAAACAAACAAACAAACAAACAAACAAACAAACAAACAAACAAACAAACAAACAAACAAACAAACAAACAAACAAACAAACAAACAAACAAAAAACAAACAAACAAACAAACAAACAAACAAACAAACAAACAAACAAACAAACAAATGAGTAAATAATAATTTAAAAACCAATTTAGATGCTAAAAATTTTACCC
Source organism: Yponomeuta sedellus (assembly GCA_934045075.1). Lineage (NCBI taxonomy): Eukaryota > Metazoa > Arthropoda > Insecta > Lepidoptera > Yponomeutidae > Yponomeuta > Yponomeuta sedellus. The sequence continues at coordinate 23,401,543 of OW203729.1, read as the reverse complement.
ATGCCGGGATTCGAACCCGCAACCTCTGGCTGCATCCTCTGGCTATGGCACGGATAGCCAGAGGTTGCGGGTTCGAATCTCGGCATGGGTGAAATTTTTAGCCTCTAAATAGGTTTTTAAATAACAAACTGTCAATTAATACATACAAATAATATAAATAAAAAAAAAATATACAAATACAACCGTTTTACAGCAAGATAGTTTTATTTTACCATAGTCTTAAAAATGGACAGTGAGTTGGCTTTCCGTACCTCCACCGATAGACCATTCCAGAGAAGAACTGCTTGCACGGTGAAGAATCAGCTGTAGAAATATAGTTATATATTGTTCTTATTCAGGCTAAGCGCCATAGCGCATGGTTGTGCCATCATGGGGGGGGAGGGGGGGTAATACCCATAATCCCCGTTGGGTATCGCAATTTGGTGGAATTGTACTGCAGGGGGCGCTAATATTGAACCGGTGTAATCACGATTATATATTAGGTGATAAGTAATTACCGTATTAACGTAATTACGTTTTACCTATCAAGTGTTAAGGTAATTAGGTAATAACGTTTTACCTAAAAGTAAAAAAAAGTAAAAATATTTTATTGCCATTACTTGGATCACACTATTTGTACAGTTGCTGACTCCCACACTAGGCAAAGCCTGTCTCGTGGGAGAGAAACATTGTTTTACAGGTATAGCTTCACGCGGTTGTGATGCGAGGCATTTATGAAAAAAAAAAAGTAAAATGTAATAGATACAAAAAAAAAAGGTAAAAAATAAAATTTGTGAGGCAAAGCCGACTTGCACCATTTTCGTACACGAGGCATTCAGGAAATGGAGCAAGTCGTCCCATTACAAAAACTGTGATGTTCACTTAAAGCTAAATTACAAAACTTTACCAAATAAGGCTGGAACTAATCAGTACTGTGTGTGTGTGTGTGTGTATATGTGTGCGTGTGTGTGTGTGTGTGTGTGTGTGTGTGTGTGTGTGTGTGTGTGAGGGTGTGTGTGTGTGTGTGCGTGTATGTATGTATGCGTGCGTGTGTGTGCGTGTGTGTGGGTCTGTCACAACAGTGAGTTGGGAGTTGGGAGTTGGGACCTGTTAAATAATCCCGATTTGACCCGTTACATTTATAACTACACATGTGTATCGCGAATCATTAAGAAATGAATACTCACGCCTCTACCCCGAAGGGGTAGGCAAAGTAGGTATGCCACTTGCCACGATCCTGACAGATATAGTATAACCCTATTTTATCTTTGTTGCAGACTGGGAAACACTTTCATCGCACTTCGCTACTCATCAAAGCTTTCAACCACAAATTCCGACTGGACCTCGAGCTGAACACGTAAGTTTTAGTCGTTTTACCTGTGGACTTTATATTGTTGTTATTTCTACGGACGCTGGCGGCAACTCACTGGATAAGTGAGTTTAATAAATAAATACGTATCCCGGGGTAAACGAATCAATCGCCATTTCATAGGATTGTCTGATTGTCTGTCATAACTTTTAGTTACGTGAAACTGAAAGATAAATACTTTTTTTTTTGTAACACTTGTTAAGTACATAGCCTAGAAGGCATTGACCGGCGGCTACGACCCCGATTATGCATCGACATGAGTCGCTGACAGTGCCCTATATAAATTACCTAGTTTAAGTTTTTGATGTAATTTTTGGACACTCTCATCCTAACATCGGTCGAGTCACCACTTTTATTATAATTTAATTAAAATAAGATCAACGTATTCCTGGTTTTCATTGCATCCTCCGCTGTGGCTAATCATAATTCACTTATAAACATAACACAAAATTAAATCAAAATAGGCTATTTGACAATGTAAAAAAAGTACTAATTATATAGTTTCAATTATGTGTTTTGAAATCTATTTCAGGCATTTTAAACAAAAAAAAATGCAAAAAAAGTCGAAGTTTAAACGGTCGCCCATCCATGCATTGAACGTGCCCTATGTTGCTTAACCTTCGTGATCGTTTAAGATCGCCCAGGTGCTACGAATTAGTTCCGGGTACTTTTAATCTTTCCTTTTGCTAATAAATCCCCTATTTGCGCCATCAGTGGAATAAAAATCATAACTTCCTTAATACGTTTTTATTGAAAACCTTCACTTTTCAATAAAAACGTATTAAGGAAGTGTATAGTACGTTTTAATTGAAAAGTGAACACGACAAATCTCAACAAGTGTGAAAAGTATTTTAGAACCTACAGTCTAGAACCTAGGATCAACAATCTAGGATCAACACACTATAACTTTAATACTAAATTGTAGTCTATAAGTTCTAATAATAGTTATCACGTATATTAAGATTTTTGATGTTCTTTTATTGAAAAATGTACTTATGAAACACATAGCGATAGTAAGCGCCCCTAAGCGCCTTAAGAGTTGACGGAAATTTAAGTGGAATATATTCTAAATCTTCCAATAAATAAGGAGGTTTAAGTAGCGGTGAAAAAGAAAGCAGAAACTCGAATCAAATGCAAAAAAAATCCTCACGTCTTCATAAAACCGACCTTTATATTACTAAGGATTTTCCTAAGAGCGAAAGAAATCCAAAGAAATTATTTCGGATCCCTATTCTTCGCGAACAGCAATCTCCTCGGCTAATATCAGCGTCTCTTTCACTCGCATTGACACTTCGTATATCTGTCCCTCTTTTACTCACTTGGCTGGTTTCATAACTTTGCAATTGTGGACGGGAGTGTGCGTTTCAATTTCATTTATGGCCCACCTCTCAACGTTTTCAAGTTTCGACAAGTGATAAGACGCTTTGCCGTTATCGACTTAAGGTGCATATTTGATTGACTTTGTCTTTTGCCCCACTTTTTGGTATACATTTATTTTTCCCTCCTATAGGTAAGTTTTTGGAAGTGCTAGGCGAACCGAGTGATTGGAATCATTCACTTGAGTTAAGCAAGAACAGGCGCGGTCAGGTACAGAATGAGTGACCGTCCCGTGACTACCGCTAGTGGCATTTTTCCGAGCGCTTCCGTGCCTCGCGAGTTAAGCCGTGTCAGAGGCCTTATGGGCGGCTTGATAACTTCTGACAGTAAGGCCCGCCACTGTCTTACAATCCTCCACCAACCCGGACTTGGCCCCCGTGGTGGAGTATAGCCTAACCTTCCTGCGATGCAGGAAGAGACCCGTGCCCCAACAGTGGGGACACACAAGGGTTGATAACGATGGGTAACTTTAAAGTTTCTTTAACCGTTATTCTAATCTTTTTCTAAAGTTATTTTTGTGTTTGATTATTTTTAACGTAGCCTATAAAAAGGTCCCACTGCAGGGCACAAGGCTTCTTTCAGAGAGAATGAGTATGGGCTTAATTACCACGAGTGTCCACCGCGGATTGGCAATTTCAAACGCTGAGATATTTGAACACCTCAGACAATCAGGTGTTCTCACGATGCCTTCCTTCACCGTGGGCGAGTGGTATAACTCCACAAATGTATGGTTCAGTAAGTTTATAAAGGGGCCTATGTTCAACATTGGACTGTGTTTATGGGCTGATTAGACCGATATGAAATGAAATGAAAAGGTTTTGTTCCAAGTAGCGCAGAAACTGCGGCTTAGTGAACGATACAATTCAAACTAGGTGTCCATTTCAAAATTTAGATCATTTTGGAGAGAAAATGGACACTAAAACTCCACGATAACAGATAGATACATAACTAAATTTCTTAATTGCACCGACCCGTCTCTTCATCTATGGTAGCCTGGAACAAATAGCTTGTAGTAATAAGAACGTCAATTGTATTATATTTCCAATTAACCAAATTTCTGTGTACGATGAAGAATATTTGATCTCTCTTTATGTTCAAGCTAGATCAAGGCCTAGAGTGCACAATAAAGAATATTCTTATCTTATTTCTAGCTCAAGAAACTATGTGAAATGACCCTAGTTCCACGGATAGACATAATTGCTCGCCTTTTGCAGCGTCCTGCTTGTCAACAAGTACACTCGAGTCGTAACATTCGACGTTCGCTGTGTCGTTTTATTTGCCCATTGGAGTAAATGCAACGGGCGCGTACCTTGCTCAACTCGAGCTGCGGCGTAATTAAAGCACTTTTAGTTTTACACATTTAACACTCGTTACTTCTGAGCGTTGGAACTATGTATATTAGGAGCTTTGATAGTGAAATAAATTTCATTTCAACGTAAATAATTTACATTCGGTTTGCTGAATGTCCATGTAACATTTAAAATATACGCCGCTGCATTCGGGCGTTAGTGTAGTGGAGAAAAAGGCAACAGAAATAGAAAATACGTGTAACTGTTGCTGCAATATAGTAGATTATGCATTAAGGGAATAAAACCATGTATTATGTCATGGGCGGTATATTGAACCCTGAGCGGAGCGAAGGACTCCGAGTTAACTCTTAACTCCTGAGCGGAGCGAGGGAGTTATGTAGAGTCCTGAGTGAAGCCAGGGGCTCATACCGCCCGAGACTAAGACATGTTTTATTCCAGAGGTGAATACTCTACTTTTCACACCATCTGGGAGACAATAAAATTTTTCTTTTTTTTATTGGTGTTTCGCGCGGTCACACGACACAGTAGTTCAGAAAAAAAAGAAAAAAGGGGTGAGTTTCGAACAACAATTCGAATTTCGAATTGCAATGCGGGGCTTCTTCATAGTTTTCATGCGAATTTTGACATTCTAAATTCAAATCACTTTATTCCCTAGGGAAATTCTTCATTATTATTGCCCTCGAGAGACAAGGCTATGCTTTACGATGATATTTGACGGTACGTAATAAGGCATTGTCGAGCAGGAGGTGTAAAAAATGCGTTTTCTTTCTTTCTTCTTTTTTTCAAACTCTACTCTGACCTTCTTTTCTCAAGTCATCTTAAACCTAGTACATCAGTTGCATACGATATCAACGCTTTTCATGTCCCTACTACTGGGGCACTGATCTCTTTCTGCTTCGAAGGAAGGCTAGGCCATGCTTCTCGACGGGGGCCAAGTACGAGTTTTTAAGTAGATCACGTTACATTTGACCCCAGTCACGCTTGATGGTAAGCGAAGACGTGTCCACGATTTAAGAAAAGATAAAGATAGTGTAGAATCTAACATTTATAACATTTTTTTGACATGAGATTTACATACAGGCACATACATTGCTTCTGGCCCCACACTGGGATACCCTGTGTCGTGGGAACCAGAAACAGCAACATCAAAAACATGTAAACATCCAAGACCCGGGGTTTTTTTTGTACTTAGACGGGATTTGAACCCGGGACCTCTTGCATGGTAGGTAGATGCGCTACCGCTGCGCTACAGAAGTCGTCATCTGTTCCACATTAACCAGCCAAGGGCATCACAAACATGAAAAGTTACCTAGTCTGAGGCCATTTGTACAAATCGCCAAAGCGGCCGCCGGTGGAAATCGAACCCGCGATCTCCGTTTTGGTATTCAGGCGTGATGAGTAATAGCGACGCATCGTGAGAAAAGTTGCCACACATTTGAGAGTTTTTAGTTCGATACTGATTGCCTTGTTGGTCTAGCGGTATCACGATTGATTGCCGTGCCGGAGATCGTGGGTTCGATTCCTGCTGAGAGCCGCGGTGCGTTTGTACAAATGGCCTCATCAGTCTGAGTGTGTTTCCATATTTGTGACGAGCACATTGTATCCTAGTTTGGCAGAGTTACGTAAACGTTGTGCTTTTGCACACAGATGTATTGGTGAAAAGTTACATAATCAAGGCACAGGACGAGTGATTGTGTTGGTTGGAAGTTATTTTTGCTTTGTTTTCTACAATGCTTTGTTTATTATGACATTTTGAGTACGCGTAAAATGGGTAGAGAATTACAGTTTCTAAATGTCATACTCGTCATCATCATCAACCCATGATGTCCCCACCGCGGGGCTCGGGTCTATTCCCTGAGGAAGGTATAGGCCATACTCCACCACGGGGGCCAAGTCCGGATTGGTTAATGTCATTTTTAAAAACCTATTTAGAGGCTAAAAATTTCACCCATGCCGGGATTCGAACCCGCAACCTCTGGCTATCCGTACCAGCGCTCTACCAATTGAGCCAATGGGCGACTCACGGCATCAGTGAAATTTCGAACCTCTTTACAATATTCTCTGTATTACGTACAGGCAGCGACATCTACTTAAGCAAATTGCATTACTTACTTATTGGTTAATCTCATGTTAAATTTTCTAATTTACTTGCTGATGGAAAACATTACAGACGATTTAAAAGTTACGTAGGTGCAACAATATAAAAATTGCCGGAATCAAACTTAAAATGCCTTTTTTTTAGCGTTCTTTCTTATTCGTCATCACAATACAAGTCATAATGATAAAAAAAATCTATTAAAGGTACATGCAACTTTTACAAACAATCGTTCCCGCCAAACTAAATTATATTTTGTTGGCAGACTTACTGTCAGACCTGTACGTAATACAGAGAATATTGTAAAGACCTTCGAAATTTCACTGATGCCGATGAGTCGCCAATTAGCTCAGTTGGAAAGAGCGCTGGCACGAATAGCCAGAGGTCGCGGGTTCGAATCCCGGCATGGGTGGAATTTTTAGCCTCTAAACAGGTTTTGAAGACTTACTCTCACTTTAAAACTAAGTTACGTAAAATACCTAACAAATTATTTAAATTAAGTTTACATAGAAAGGTAAACAAAGCAATAAGGCCGCCAATTGTACTATGTATATTTGAAATTGTTTTGTATTTGTTGTTTTTCCAGTGTACAATAAAGAATATTCTTATCTTATCTTAAACAAGACACTACACATAGGATTAATAATTCGTGGTACAAACTGGTCCATCAATTCAAAGCTACACACTTTTTATAAAGCTTTTTACTTGCATCTTAGAACTTGTGCTGGGAGTTATAGTACTTATATTGAATTATTTATTACTCTAATCCCCCGTACGTGATACCTCTGAGCAGTATATCTCCAACAAAGTTATTCCACGTCGTCAATAGTCCTGGAAACGTCCGAAGAACCTGAAAAAAAGTAAAGAAGCAAACGAAATGGCTGATGAGATTTTCCTTCCTTAATTTATTGTTTCCCAAGGCGGGGTAACGCAACTTTTATCTTCCATTATTGAGTTAGTTCGACAAAAAATCGTCAAGGGCACCGGGGCGCTGTCGGCAGGTCACGTGACCTGGGAGCTTATTCTGGTAAACGCAAGCTTACGAAGCTTGTGAAAAACCGCCTACTTTCTTATATGTTATGTGTTAGGAAATGAGAGATTTTTCGTAAGATTTTCCGCCTGTAACCATATTGCACAATTGTTTCCTTTCTTTTAATAAATAAAATAATAAAAATATGTTTTTTACCATTATCACGCGAAAAAGGGCATTTTATTCACTGAATAAAACTTTATCTTTTACTGTGCGAATAAAACAATTTGAATTTGGAACAAGCACGAATATACGAATTAAGTACAAAAATAAATAAAACGTGCTGAAAGTACGTAAGTACTGGCTGGCACAATGGAGCTATTCCACAGATTACACTATTTTTATTTTTAATGCACTAACCCGTGCTAAGGAACAAATTTAAAAACCTATTTAGAGGCTAAAAATTTCACCCATGCCGGGATTCGAACCCTATTCCACATTCCACAGAGCTAGAAAATTAAATAAAAAAATATATATCCCGCTAATTTAGACAAAAAAATCTATCTGTGCTTATCCCTATCATGCGAAAGGTCCCGGATTCGGATCCCGGCTGGGGACAAAAAGGCCCCAGGTCTTGGATGTTTACACGTTTGTGATGTCGTTGTTTCTGGCACCCAAGACACAGGGGATCGCAGTGTGGGGCCAGCACCAATATATATGCCTGTGATGATTGATTGGCCTTTTTGCATCTACGTAATGAGATGAGTAACCTCACTCACACTAGATGGGTGAAGGGACCACTCCGACGCTGTAGTGCCTGGAACATGGTTTTATAGATGGTGTAGGCTTGCCCAGCGCCCATACCATCCTTACAGCTTAGTCGGCCTAGCCCACAGGAAAGACTAGTCAATACGTGCGGAGCCAACCAAGCCGCGGGTTTCCTCACGATGTTTTCCTTCACAGTTAGCGTGTGGTATTGCGGCTACATATGCCTGTAGGTATGTTATGGGTAAATGTTATGTTACAACCTGTGTACGAGCAATTCGTCTTTCGGACCGCTAAAGTCTAAAATACATCCGCGTAAACTCCCCTTGCCAAATCTGGTCTCGACGGGACAAATACGTAGCCGTCGCCGCGCCCAATGAATTATGTGATATCCCTCTTTGATATTCTAAGCTTGTCACAAAACTGTATACTACACGCCAAATTGTCCATGAAATGTATGAAGGAGTTCTTTGTTGAGATGGTTCGGAAAATTTCGCCTCCTGTTGTGCTGCGTTGTATTTGAGTGATTTATTACTGCGTCCTTTTTCGATGACTTGTGTTTTATAGAGAACTAAGTAGGTAGAGAACTATAACAGAGTGGGGTACAGATAAAAAGTATACTTATCGGAAATAAAACTATTTTTAATGTAGTGTTTTAAGTACATATAAACGCCCCTCTGTGCCCTGCAAAGGCCTTATCTCAGACAAAGAATATGGGCTTAAGTAACTCGCGTGCCCACCACGGAGTGACAATTTCAAACGCTGGTTTTGAGACGCACTCAGGTTTCCTTACAATGTTTCCCTTCACAGATAGTCTGTTATAATTATATTCTTTTTTTAATGCACTAACCCGTGCTAAGGACAATTTAAAAAAACCTATTTCAAGGCTAAAAATTCCAGCCATGCCGGGATTCCAACCCGCGACCTCTGGCTATCCGTGCCAGCGCTCTTTCCAACTGAGCTAATGGGCGATGGCATGGGTGGAATTTTTAGCCTCTAAATATTATTTTTTTAAATAGCCTGTTATAGTAAACAAATATTTTAAAGAAAAAAGTACATTCTATTTTAATAAGTTTTAACGTGTAGGTATACGTTTCTGCAATAAGATCCCTGAAACGCGGTGAAGATGATGATGATGATGGTTATATGTAGGTATTTAGAAGTACATCTTGAAGTCGGTACCTAAGTTCCAGACGAGTACCTACATTTTCGGCACCCACTACAAAATATTAACTATATTATTTTTAATGCACTGACCCGTGCTAAGGACAATTTTAAAAACTTAGAGGCTAAAATTTTTAGCCATGCTGGGATTCGAACCCGCGACCTCTGGCTATCCGTGCCAGCGCTCTTCCAACGGAGCTGATGGGCAATATTCTCTGTACGTACAGTCAGCGACATCTGGCTGAAGTAACTTGCATCACTTGCAGCCCCGAGTACCTACTTTGCAGTTAGGAAAGTGGAATTTTAGCCTCTAAATAAGTTTACAAAATATTAAATTCAATTTATTTTTAGCCTCTAAATAAGTTTACCAAAAATTAAATTCAATTTATTTCAACGTAAAGATTTTAAACAAAACAGAATTTACATTCTGTTTTTTGTATGTCAAAGAACAGTGTAACATGAAAGTGAAGACCGGTGCCTTCGGGCCGTAGTGTAGTGGAAAATTCTTCTACAGGACAAGGACAGCGAAATAAATCCTGTCCTTCAGAAAGGCACAATTGAATCAAAACAAAAAACAAGCTTCCTGCCTTCCTGTAAACACATTATCCGCCTAGTATTATTAACAATGCTCGCAAAACCTGACAGAAGAACCTACCGTATATATGGCATTTTTACTATAACTTTTACGTTACTACGGGAAAAAATTGACGCGCTAAGAATAATAATGGAGAGTAAACTAAATAAAATAACTAATTGTTGAACAGCTGATGTTGATTTAAAAACCTATTTAGAGGCTAAAAATTTTCACCCATGCCGGGATTCGAACCCGCAACCTCTGGCTATCCGTACCAGCGCTCTACCAATTGAGCCAATGGGCGACTCACGGCATCAGTGAAATTTCGAACCTCTTTACAATATTCTCTGTATTACGTACAGGCAGCGACATCTGACTTAAGCAAATTGCATTACTTACAGCCCCGACTACCTACTTTGCAGTTAGGTTTTAACATCGGAACGATATCACTGTACCCACATGATTACACTATTTTTATTTTTAATGCACTAACCCGTGCTAAGGAACAAATTTAAAAACCTATTTAGAGGCTAAAAATTTCACCCATGCCGGGATTCGAACCCGCAACCTCTGGCTATCCGTACCAGCGCTCTACCAATTGAGCCAATGGGCGACTCACGGCATCAGTGAAATTTCGAACCTCTTTACAATATTCTCTGTATTACGTACAGGCAGCGACATCTGACTTAAGCAAATTGCATTACTTACAGCCCCGACTACCTACTTTGCAGTTAGGTTTTAACATCGGAACGATATCACTGTACCCACATGATTACACTATTTTTATTTTTAATGCACTAACCCGTGCTAAGGAACAAATTTAAAAACCTATTTAGAGGCTAAAAATTTCACCCATGCCGGGATTCGAACCCGCAACCTCTGGCTATCCGTACCAGCGCTCTACCAATTGAGCCAATGGGCGACTCACGGCATCAGTGAAATTTCGAACCTCTTTACAATATTCTCTGTATTACGTACAGGCAGCGACATCTGACTTAAGCAAATTGCATTACTTACAGCCCCGACTACCTACTTTGCAGTTAGGTTTTAACATCGGAACGATATCACTGTACCCACATGATTACACTATTTTTATTTTTAATGCACTAACCCGTGCTAAGGAACAAATTTAAAAACCTATTTAGAGGCTAAAAATTTCACCCATGCCGGGATTCGAACCGCAAAGTAGGTAGTCGGGGCTGTAAGTAATGCAATTTGCTTAAGTCAGATGTCGCTGCCTGTACGTAATACAGAGAATATTGTAAAGAGGTTCGAAATTTCACTGATGCCGTGAGTCGCCCATTGGCTCAATTGGTAGAGCGCTGGTACGGATAGCCAGAGGTTGCGGGTTCGAATCCCGGCATGGGTGAAATTTTTAGCCTCTAAATAGGTTTTTAAATTTGTTCCTTAGCACGGGTTAGTGCATTAAAAATAAAAATAGTGTAATCATGTGGGTACAGTGATATCGTTCCGATGTTAAAACCTAACTGCAAAGTAGGTAGTCGGGGCTGTAAGTAATGCAATTTGCTTAAGTCAGATGTCGCTGCCTGTACGTAATACAGAGAATATTGTAAAGAGGTTCGAAATTTCACTGATGCCGTGAGTCGCCCATTGGCTCAATTGGTAGAGCGCTGGTACGGATAGCCAGAGGTTGCGGGTTCGAATCCCGGCATGGGTGAAATTTTTAGCCTCTAAATAGGTTTTTAAATTTGTTCCTTAGCACGGGTTAGTGCATTAAAAATAAAAATAGTGTAATCATGTGGGTACAGTGATATCGTTCCGATGTTAAAACCTAACTGCAAAGTAGGTAGTCGGGGCTGTAAGTAATGCAATTTGCTTAAGTCAGATGTCGCTGCCTGTACGTAATACAGAGAATATTGTAAAGAGGTTCGAAATTTCACTGATGCCGTGAGTCGCCCATTGGCTCAATTGGTAGAGCGCTGGTACGGATAGCCAGAGGTTGCGGGTTCGAATCCCGGCATGGGTGAAATTTTTAGCCTCTAAATAGGTTTTTAAATTTGTTCCTTAGCACGGGTTAGTGCATTAAAAATAAAAATAGTGTAAGCTGATGTTGATTCAGGAAGAAACTTTGTTATATGAAACAAAAATGTAGATAAAGAATAACGATTAACTCGACTGTTGAAATTGAAATTGAAATTGAAAAATGGTTTAATTATCGCAAAAAAGTACAAAAAACAACTTAAAATAGACTAAGTTAAATACATACTTAGTTACTTTAGTGAAAACTTAGTTAAATAACGCTATGCGATAATAAGGATATGCTCAGCTAAATGCTGCGTGTGCGAACATCAACGCAGCGCTGATTTTCAGCACATCCCGAGTATTTGCTAGCAATTGACACGTTGGTAGCTAGACATGCAACTAGCCAATATTAGAAATAAAAAAATACTTAATACAGAATAGGTCTAAAATAGACTGCATACACACATAAGATATTGCGCAAATTAAGCACAACTAAGCAAGTAGGCACTATGATTGTTAAGAATAATAATTAAGACTGTAAGTAGCATGTAGGTGGCACCACTGGAATCGGAAAATCCCTGAGGAGAGGAAAAAATACAAAATTGTGAGCATTAACTACACGGACCTGCAAAACTAATTATCACACTTTTAAAAGTGCAATATTTTTTTAAGTGCACAAGATATTTTTTCGAAATAAAAAGGACTCGGGAAAGAGTTTTATTTCATGTATTTTTTTTTATTATTTTTTTTGTTTTGTAATGATATAAACTCGCCATGTGCTCTTTTTTATTTTTATAATTTTGCTCTCGCGTGCAATAAAGTATAATGTATTTAGGTTTACATAATATAGGTACAGATTAAATAGATTCGGACCTCCTAAAACCATAACTGGTTTGTCTCGAGGCATGGCTGAAAAAAAAACTCAATTATTTTGGGTATTTAAAAACCTATTTGTCAGGAATGTCATTTAATTTGAAAGACTATTTGCCTGTTAGTACATATAATAGAAATAAAGCTTTGAGAGGAGGATCAATGGTATTTGTAAAAAATACTTTAAAAAGTAAAGAACGCAAAGACATTGTAAGCCTTTCTGTTGAGCGATTAGTTGAGATCTCGTGTGTGGAATTGGATAGGTATATTGTTATGTGCGTTTATAGGCCACCTCAAACAAATTACAACGACTTTGAATTAGTGGTAGAGGACGCATTAAAACGTCTTTTTGCGAGTAATAAATCCATAGTAGTATGTGGCGATTTTAATATTGATCTGTTAGTTGAGAGCCCACTTCAAACTAAACTTATTAGCTTATTTAGATCGTTTAACTTACTGAACCTATTTACTGAACCTACTAGAACAACGCCAACCAGTGCTACATGTATAGATAATGTTTTTTGCAACTGTGAGCATTTAAAAAAAAAGGTTATAAACAACCTACAGTCGGATCATAGTGGTTTATTAGTTGTTTTACCAACAATTATTGAAAAAAAATGCCCAGCATTAATTTGTAGGCCTATCACAGACAAAAAAATTGAATTATTCAAAAATAAATTAGGTACCAAAATAGGTTTACTGCAATTTGATAGCAATGATCCCAACACTTTATATAATGAATTGTTTACCACGATATCAAACATATTTGAACAGGTTTTTAAAATTAAAAAAATTCAGCTCAGTAATAATGGTTTTTCAGAATGGGCCACTCCTGGTATACATAGAAGTAGGAAAAGATTGTATGAATTGTATGAAGAAAAGCAATCCAATCCGGATCCAAGCTTTAGAGAATTTGTTAAGAATTACTCTAAAACCTTTAGGAAAACCTGTTCTATGGCAAAATCCCTTAATATAAGCAAAAAGATAAAGGCGTCTTCAAATAAAATAAAAACTACTTGGCAAGTGATTAACAAGGAGACAGGCAAAACAAAGCCGAGGGATCAAAGTTTTGCGCTAAAGGTAAGTGGGAAAATAGTCAACTCAAGTGACGAAATCGCAAAAGTATTCGAAAATTTCTTCACAAACATCCCACTAAATATAACGGCGGGCTTAAATTCTTCGTCTCAGTCAGCAGAATCACTAATGTTAGAAAATATAAAACCATGCGTAACAGACTTTCAATTTTCCCACGTTAGCTTCCAAACTATTGTTAAAACATTTAACCAAATAAATATAAAGAAAACTGAAGACTTGTGGGGTATGTCGGTCAAACTGATATCCACGGTAATTCATATTATTGCACCACACCTTGCTACAATTTTTAATAAATGTGTTGATCATGGGACTTTCCCGGATCTCTTAAAATTTAGTAAAATAGTTCCTCTATTTAAGGCAGGTGATAATGAGGATCCAAACAATTTCAGGCCCGTAGCAATACTACCGGTATTAAGTAAAGTGTTTGAGAAACTAATTTTACACCAATTGTTGACACACTTTAGTTTAAATAAACTCTTTCATAAAAAACAATTCGGTTTCACTAAGGGTCGTTCAACGACCGACGCAGGAGTGGCATTAATGAATCACATCTTTGACGCGTGGGAGGAGGCGCAGGATGCTATCGGAGTTTTCTGTGACCTTTCTAAAGCTTTTGATTGTGTAGACCATAAAACGCTCCTTTGTAAATTGAATAGATACGGTCTCAGTAATGGATCTCTAGCTCTTCTTCAATCATATTTAGCATACAGAGTTCAGAAAGTTGACATAAATAGAGTTAAGTCTTCTGGATCTGATGTTAAAATAGGAGTTCCTCAGGGTTCTATTTTGGGGCCTTTCCTCTTCTTAGTATATGTAAATGATCTGCCCTACCTAGTTGAGAAATTGTCACAAATAGTATTGTTTGCAGACGATACTTCTCTAATTTTTAAAATCAAGAGAGGTCAATCTAATCTAGACGATGTAAACAACGCCCTTTCTAAAGTGTTAAACTGGTTTACTGTAAACAATCTCATGTTGAATGCGAAAAAGACAAAATGTATAAAGTTTTCATTGCCCAATGTAAAAAAAGTGGACACAAGTTTAATTATAGCTGGTGACAGACTAGACTTAGTAGAGTCCACGGTGTTTTTAGGTATTACAATAGACTCGAAACTGCAATGGGGTCCACACATAAAAAATCTAGCGGGTAGGTTAAGTTCAGCCGCATTTGCAGTTAGAAAAATTAGGCAACTAACAGATGTGTCAACTGCGAGGCTTGTATATTTCAGTTATTTTCACAGTATTATGTCATATGGTTTGTTACTATGGGGGCGTGCGGCAGATATAGAAACAGTTTTTATTCTACAAAAAAGGGCTGTTAGAGCTATCTACAATTTACCTACCAGGCAATCGCTAAGGGATATTTTCAAGGAAATCGGAATTCTAACGATGGCTTGCCAATATATATTCGATAACATAATGTATGTACGAAAAAACTTAACAACATTTAAATTAAACAGGGATATCCATAACGTAAACACTAGAAACAGAAACAAAGTTGCTTTATCTAAATTCAGATTAGCCAAGGTAACTGCATCTTTTGTAGGACTAAGTGTACGTTTTTACAATAAAATTCCAGAACATATTCTATCCCTGCCTGACAGCAAATTTAAAAATTTCATTAAAAAGGCGCTGTGTAAAAAGGCCTATTATAGAATAGATGACTTTATAAATGATGTAAGCCCTTGGCAGTAGACCAATTCCACAACGAGTAAATCATAGTTATTAAATAAATATTTTATATGTAGCAACCGAATCACTGCAATCCTCAGTGTTACTTATGTATGTCATATTTTAATTTAAGTTTGTACAGACGACGTGATTGCATATTAGTAAATATATCATACGTTCTATAACTGACAAAAACTTAATCTGCAGGTTTGCTAAAGGTCATTCGAATGGTGGCGTGGTGGCCGGGTCATCTATCTCCCTCCAAAATGGTTGAGACTGATGATGGCTGACCTCTGCGTTATGCTCGTGAACGAGTGCTGTTCGTGTGTCTGGCCGCAGCACTTGTCATGTTTTCACGGCCTATGTAAAAAAAGTATATTTATTTAATAATGCCTTAACATTTAAAGTTATTAATGGCAATCATGGAATCTTATGCGTATAGGTGGTATCTAATGTATTAGATTTAAGACTTGAGAAAAGATGGTCAGAGTGGAGTTTTTTTTCCCGCTGCCTTTTTCTCCACTACATTACGGCCCGAAGGCAGCGGCTTTCACTTTCATGTTACATTGTACTTTGACATTCAGCAAACAGAATGTAAATTCTTTACGTTGAAATAAATTGAATTGAATTGAATTGAATTTAGAGGCTAAAAATTTCACCCATGCCGGGATTCGAACCCGCAACCTCTGGCTATCCGTGCACGGATAGCCAGAGGTTGCGGGTTCAAATCCCGGCATGGGTGAAATTTTTAAATTTTTAGCCTCTAAATAGGTTTTTAAATTTGTTCCTTAGAACAGGTTAGTGCATTAAAAAAAAAATAGTGTAATTATTTTGGGTAGTTTATGAGAAACTGTGAGTGAGTGACTAGGTGAGTGTAAATGAGCAGGTGGCATCTATGTACAACGCATTGAGTTACATTGTTGAATTTGAGTCCCGCCTGCTTAGTTTTTAGTTAATACTCAATGTTTGAATGAAGCGATTCCGTGCTTAACAAGGCACGTTAAGCTGTTGATGCCGGCTGTCATGTAATTGCAGTCGTTAAGTCATATCAGAGGCCTTATGTGCGGCTTCTTAACTTCTAACTGTAAAGCCCGCCACTGCCTTACAATTATCTACAACCAACTGTGAAGCGCTCGTGGCCTAGGCGAACCGAGTGATTGGAATCAATCACTTGGTTAAGCAACAACAGGCGCGGTCAGATACAGGATGGGTGACCGTCCCGTGACGACCGTTTGTGGCATTTTTTCGAGCGCTTCCGTGCTTCGCAAGGCACGCTAAGCCGTTGGTGCCGGCTGTCATATAATGGCAGTCGTTAAGCCATGTCAGAGGCCTTATGGGCGGCTTGATAACTTCTGACAGTAAGGCCCGCCACTGTCTTATAAGTTATAATCCTCCACCAACCTGGACTTGGCCCCCGTGGTGGACTATGGCCTAACCTTCCTGCGTTGCAGGAAGAGACCTGTGCCCCAGCAGTGAGGACATACAAGGGTTGATAACGACCTGTGCCCCAGCAATGGAGACATACCTACAAGGCTTTGTTGTGCTGTAAAACTTTTATAAATAATAAAACTGGAACGACTTCAGCTTTGTGCTTTATTTATACAGTTTTATTTATAATAAAAACTGGATAAAAACAGATTTAGTAGGTAACAATAGTCAGATCTAGTCAAGATGTAAAGTAGTAATGACGAAAATGAGGGAAATCTCGAAAATGTGTGACATAATTTTAAATATTTGATAATGATAGATAGAAAATAGTATATTTCATTACAAGTGCGGAAAGGCTGCCATTGCAAAGAGTTCCGACAAATGTCTACCCGAGCCGAGGCGCAGCCGAAGGCGAGTGTTGACAGTCGGAACAAGTTGCAATGACGGTTCCGCACGTGTACTGAACGACTATTTTTAATACAGTTGCGAAAAAAATAAGCAATTTAATAAAGAAAAAATATTTGGAAAATGGCGCCAACCGTAAAAAAATATAAGCAGAGATTTTTTTTCTTCACCCATTTTAGTAGGCAAAGGAACTATGCCCATAAAGCCAAGTCTTCAGTTGATTTTTTTTATTGATATGAAATAAAAATGAAATTTAATGAGATGACATGAAATGAAACCTTACTTAACTCATTCAATCAAATCATTAAATCTCATATTGAAACAAATTAGTAGCTCATAAAAACTTCTATGATTTTTTTTGTAAGAACTTCATGGTTGGTTTTTCTTTTTAATGGACATTATTTTGACAGTTGGGAAAGAAAACGCACGAGTGCGGGAAAGGTAAAAAAAAAGCACGAGTGTGTAATAGCCCACATCCCGCACGCTATACGTCCCTGTAATACGCCACTTTTTGAGCAACTGTATTAAAAAGAAATATAAAATATGGTGTAAAGAGGTTTGCACCGTTACAGGTTGATATCGATATGTCCAGCAGTGGACGAGGACGGACTATTTGAGACATCGGATAATTCACCAATACAGTTCTTCGGGCACCTCCCTGTGTTGATTATTTGCGCTGTATTGTTTTTCAATCGAGGCCCCTCCGAGGGGATGAATTCATCTGTGTAAACATTGCCTAAGCAAGATGGCGGCGTACAGCCGGATTTAATCGCGCGTTTTTTTGCGAAACAAGAAAAACAAGGGGTTACTCCATGCGCCATTGATAAAAACAACATTGACGGTTCCCTTGTCGAGATTGGAACAGTCTCAGTCTCCGCATTTTGATACCAGGAACGGAATAAACTCAAAGTTACTGCGTGTTGAATTAAAACTTAGCGGTGGGTAAACTAAGCGCTTAGGTACTTGTCCTGACGAGAACACTGCAACCTTTACACCCATTCACTTTACTCGGTTATGTCAAAAGCAACTTTGCAACTAAAATGTGCAGGTGATGTGCTGTCGACTTTCGACTTCACTACTTGATACTTCTTTCATCTTTCTGTGCGGGTATTTTTTTTTATTGAGTGTGACATGTTTTGTAAATATTTTATTTTGTATTGACATTTTTATCTTGATATCTGTGACATGTATTATTTCGTAATGTTTTAAATTTTGTGATGTGATTTGAAGGTATGAAAAATAAAGTAATTACTTGATACTTAGTGATAAACTTGCAGTAGCAATGCAAACAATACATTTTTCTTTCGAGGTGCTAACAGCCGATTCATCTAAGATACGAAATACCGGTTTTTAAGTGGGAATACGTGGAGATTATGATCTTTCTGACAAACAATGGAACCTACAATAGCTGTTTTATTAATTTTGGCCAACCATCATGAAATCAGATGTAGACTACCAGCTGCCACACAATATCGCTATCAGACGGAAAAGTAACTCGTAGTGTGTACAACCGCACCTTTAAATCGAAGATAGGCTACATCAGACATAATATTATGATCATATTCTTCTTCTTCTTCAGGCTATATTATGTAGTTCACTGCTCGACATCCTCCCCTAATAAGCGCCGTCTTCAGCTTGCCGCATCCACCATATGCAAGCAGTTTTTCGCAGATCGTCATTCCACCTGGTCGGCGGGCGTCCTACGTTTGCCGAGTCGCGGTCTTCACTCAAGAACACGTTTACTCCAACGGTTGTCGATTCTTCGCGAGATATAGCCAGCCCGCTGCCACTTCAGCTTGCTGATTCTCTGAGCTATGTCGGTAACTTAGGTTACGAATCCGTAACGAATGCATCCGAATTACGAATGATCATATTATTTGAGCTCAATATGACCAACGCTCTGTCCAGCTGTAACAGCAGCCGTGACCAAATCCGGTTGGAAAAAATCTGCATCATCCTCACTTATGCTACGTGACACTTTCTCATTCTGAGCAATGTAACAAACACGTTGGTTGCATTTTATAAGGACTCAAAGTGGTTTAGTCCAGTCATTGATGCGGCGTAATCGAGGAAAAGTAAATAAACAGCCACTCGGATGCTCTTTCCGTGTCAAATCATTTGAGTAAAACCGAATAGGAGGGTGCCCTTTCATTTCGGCTGCATTTTTCATTTTAATCCGATTGCCCTTTTTGTGCGATCTTAATCCTTATTATCACATACATATAGGCAAAACCCCACGCTTGTATTCCAGAGGGTTAGGCAGAAACCAGAGTTTGCCACTTGTCATGATCTTGATAAACATTTTAGTGCATCTTCAAAATTCATTATGACGCCGATTTTGAATTCTCAATATTGTGCTATCAACCCTTTGTATCAACCCAACTCAGTGCTGGAGTACGGGTCTCTTCCTGCGTCGCAGGAAGATTAGGCCATACTCCACGGGGGCCAAATCCGGGTTGATGGAGGATTGAAGGACAGTGGCGGGCCTTACTGTCAGAAGTTATCAAGCCGCCCATAAGGCCTCTGATATATGATTTAACGATTGCCATTACGTGACAGCCACTACCAGCAACATTTTTTCTGAGCGCTTCCGTGCTTTGCTAGGTACGTTTAGCCTTGCAAAGCACGAAAGCGCTCCGAAAAAATGCCACTACGTTGGATTAACATGTTGGTTTCTAATTCAATATTACAGTGCGGCCCTCTGAATTACTAGACTATCTGACGGTTGAGTGATTTACGTTATTTCGCCGCGAGCATCAAGCTATGACTTAGCACTTAGCCAGCACACAGCTCCTCATCATTGCCAATTGATGACGTCACACACGCGGGTGATTAATTAATCCGTGACGTAACAAGTTGAAAATATTTCACTCGTTCCGGGCGCGAACAAGGGATGATGAATTACTAGCGAACGGATTATCAAGGACGGTGAAATTCAACATTTTGAAAAGCACTATTTCGTTAGCAATTTTTACGTGACATTTTTTATGTAGCCTACAAACGTCCAACTGCAGATCACAGGGAGGGCCCGTACTCTCTCTTAGGGAGAGAGTACGGGCTTAATTACCACGGGTGCCCACCGCGGATTGGCAATTTCAAGCGCTGCGATACATGAAAAATTCAGAAACTCATGTCACTCTTCTTGTCTCCGTCTATAGTTGCCTGGACGAAGTTGCTTTTAGTAATAAGGCAGTTAAATCTACTATATTTGTATAAAATTTCTGTTACTGTAATTTCTGTGTACAATAAAGTGTATTCTATCTATGTTTCCTCATGATATTTTCACAAGTTATTGCCACTAAAACTTCGAAAACAAAGTACTTTGTACTTGCCCGCACTGGGAAACGAATCAAGTTTTGTAACAAACAATTTAAAAAAATTACCTAAGTTTCACCGGAAAACCGGAAAACGATTACGGCTAATTAAGGTAAACGTCAATGTTTCAATGAAACGGTTTTTTAACCGCTTTATAGAAACGATACGATCCTCGATTTTATCCCGAGCGCCGGTCTCATTTCGTTGTAATGAGCAATTATATTTAATACTTAAGGGGTAGCGATTTTCACTCATTAAAAAATCTTGAGCGGTTTAGGGATAATTCTATCTTCTACCTCTCTGCAAATAACCTTTTTCAATCATTTATAACGTAAAAAATATTAACTTTGTTATCTGATAAACTCAAAATTATTGGGTGCCGTAACCTTCTCACGACATACCGGATATTTATTGTATTTTTTTAATTTCAGATTTTTGGAATTGAGAACTCTTCATTCAAGACCTGAACACATCAAAGGGCTTTGAAAAGACAGTTTAGAGTTCTTTTGTCCATTTTTTCTCCAAAATGATCTAGATTTTGAAATGGACACCTTTGACTTGTAACGTTCATGAGCTGCAGTTTCTGTGCTACTTTGAACAAAACATTTTCATCCGTGTCATCCGGGTTTTGTCATCCGGGACCACGGCACCTGAAAAAGTGCCGAAACGTTGGAAAATTGTAAAAAATGTAATAAACGAGCATAAATCCGTATAAAAACAGTTTTAATTAAAACATTTTCATTTAATTTCATTGCATAGCCGAAAAAAGGATTACCAGTGCTATAATTTCTTAGATCTAATAATGTCACATAACTCAAATTAAATAACAATTCAATACTCAATACTCAAATTATTATTGATCTAGGCTAAGTAACTGTTTGGTACCTGCAATTTACAAAAACCTCCCAGAGGAATTATGTAATAAGCACCTCAGAAAAGCACAATTTAAAAATATGCTTAAGCGTTATCTGTTAAGTAGTCTGTAGACATAAAATATTATTATCGATAATTTTAGTTGTGTAGAAGATAATGTTAATATAGTAAGAATAAAAGAACTGTTACCAAGAGCTTGCCGATAAACTGCATTAGCAGTTTGGCAAACTATTCATATTGTAATCTTGCATTGTTTACTGTGAATAAATAAATATATAAATGAATGAACAGATCACTCTAAGCGATAAAACCAACGTTGTGCGAGTTTTTTAACTACTCTATGGCATTGAGGAAGCGCCACCTAGCGACAAGTATGGAAATTAAAATTGTTGAGTGCGAGTTGTAATGGTTTACGTTGAGAAGTGAACACGTTTAGAAGCCAAAACACGAATAAACGCGAGTGCGAGTTGTACTGTGACAGCGTTTTGCCAGTTCGAACGGTTAACTTACTCATACTCACTACTCAATGCTCGATTAACGCTGTAATAAAGTTATTCGATTGGATCTGTCCAACTCGCACTTAGCACTCAGACAAGCATCGGAGTAATTCTTAAAAACCTAACTTAACCTCACGTCTGTATCCCAGAGGGGTAGGCAGAGAAAAAATCACTTTTGCTTCATCTAGGTTCATTAGTCGTT